>CM024334.1:11443430-12043430 GCA_014170255.2 Drosophila triauraria | reverse complement strand
AATTGCAAACCGAAAAATGTCCTTTAAAATTTGGGGTACAACACGGGGTTCTTCCAGTCCGTAGTAGTTGCCTTTTGTTTGCTTTCTAATAGTTGAGGACGATGAGCACCTGTCCCATGGCCGGAACCCTGTCCCTTGCAGATAACCCTCTCTCCCGTCGCACGTGTAATCCGGAACATTGTTGGTTTTAGTTTTCATTTTTTTTTTTTTTCTTGCGGGGACTCTAGTTTATAGTTTGAGTAATTTGCTTTTAAGCGGTTTTTAATATCAAAGTATTGCTCAAATATTTCGTGCAAAATAAGCAACCCTCCTCCGCCATTGGACACAAAACTTTTCATCCCGAAAATGCGTAGAAAATCTGTTTGAAATTGTTATGTCATTTTTATGCAAAATATTTTCGAAATAACAGAAAGCAAAAGCGCCGAGCCGGACCTCGCGCCTTGTGAATGTCATAAAAACGGGGAGAATCGTAACATTTAAAAGCTGTTCTCATGAACATAATGGATACAAAAAATAAGGAAAGTGAAGAAGTCATCAAAATGTAACTCAAGACAGTTACCGAGACTAATTTCTGTCCTGTCCAGGATTTTCGTGGGCTCATTTTGCCATTCGTTTCACTTTTTGTTTTTCTTTTTCCTTATTTTTAGGTGGGGTTCTTCTCTCACTCCAACAGTTCATTAGCCAGAATTTACAGTCACTTTTAGGAAATGCAACCGAAATTGTACACACAAATGTAGGCCCAAAAAGGCAACTTTGCTTTCGAGGGCTGCTCCAGATACTTTGGCCCGAAACATCTGAGGTCCTCCTCGCCCACAATTACCATGAATATTAAGCCACAATAAGAGCCAAAAGCTGCAAGCTGAACTCGCAATTGATGGAGCCACAGATGTTTCGGTGTGGTTGTGGTTTTGGTTTTTCGGCTTTTCAGCCTCACCTCTGGCCAGGTAATTGGGGGAGGGTTGCTTCCAAATTTCGTTTTTGGAGCGGAGGAATGGAGCTACTCTAAGGAACCAAATGCATTTTTAATGAAATTTATGTAGGTTTGCATTAGTAATTAAAAGGAGAGTGGAAATGGTTTTCTGTGGCTTGGGTTTGTGGTTGGAGATAACTATAATATTTTACAGGGATTTAAATGTTGAAACTTATAGTTAGTAATGACTGTTATTGAGGTACACTTAAATTTAAAATTTTTGGGTATTTTTCAGACCCTTGCAGAGGTATATAATTTTAGTCAGAAGTTTGCAACGTAGTGAAGAAGCTACTCCGACCATGTCGTCTGTCGGTTAATTTTAAAATACCTAAAATAAGTTGGCAGTGCCTGCTTGAAGAGCTGTTACTATTTATATAAAAAATCTATGTTGGCCATGCCTGCTGGAAAGCCATCGGTAGTTATCGATAAAGTCATAGTTGCATGTATAAAAATCGGAAAGCTCGATGTTTTCCCAGCTCTACGAGGCATATTTATTTTTCAGTCAGTGAACTGCCTTCGAGTCGAAAGCATCTTTTTTTTTCAACTCCTTGCTTTCCATTTTGTTTTATTTTATTTTTTAGTTTTTTGGCTTCGTTTTTTTATTTTTTGTTCAGGACGTTTCGCTTTCCCCACCGTTTGCTGCTCCTTATTATTTACTTGCTCATTATTCCTTACTTATTATTTTTTTTGTTTCTTCTTTCTAATACTTCATTTGGCCTCTAAGTTGCTCTAGGTAGTTCTTCCAGAGGGTCTAAATGGACACCTTTAATTGTTTTAGTAATTTTATAGATTTTTCTTACCGAGCTCACAAGTTTTTTTTTTTTTGCTTCCTTCTCAAGCTTTGGAAGACACATTTTATTTTCATTATTTTTATGTATTGTATAATTTTTTTGGCCTTGGTTTCTTGTGGATGGTCGTTTTCAGGCGATCACTAGCGACCAGTGAAGGATCCTGCTCCTGTTGCATATTCCCATATTCATTTGATATTAAAGCACAATGTTTTCCCATTTTTTATTTTTATTTATTTCTTGCTTTCTTATTTTATTATTTCTGTACATTAATAGCGCTATCTGCTAGGGTGGACATCCATGACACCCCCGCCACGGGATTTCTTTAATTTTTTAATTTTGTTTTTGTTTCGACTTGTATATAATCTTAAATCTTCAGAGACTCTTGCCTTGGTAGAGTCACCATTTATAATTTATTTGTTTTATTTATTTTAGTGGCTTCTTATCAAGTTCACTAGTAGTAGTAGTAGTAGTAGCACGATGTTTTTTCATTTTTTCATTTTAACTTTTGGTTTCGTTCTTTTTTTTCTCTTTCTGTTAATACCGCTTTCTGCTAGGGTGGACATAAGTAATGCTTCTCTGCCGGTTCGGTACAGCAGTTGCTTCTAAGGATAGGGTACTCTTACCTCGGGTCGGTTCTAAGGGAATCATTTACTGCAACTTTTTCTCTTACATTTTTTAATTTTGTTTTTATTTCGAATTGTATAATCTTACCTATTCAGAATCACTTGCCGATTTATTAAAAAAATATATAAGAAAAGCAGCAACAACAGCAATAACGGTTGAGTCTGATATCATAACCCAAAGATTTGGCTACCGGGTATCTCGGCTATAGCTTTTTAGCTTCCTCACTCGTTTCGGGGCTAATCAAGTGTCGTCCCTGGAGAAATGCGCATTCATTTAAAAATTCCAAATTCCATCTCTTATCCCAACAGACCACTTCCTTCCTTTCCTTTTTTCTCCCGCTTTTAAGGTGCATTCAGTGAACTACCCATTACATACGCAGTCATAACTCAATTCCTCTTATTTTTGTTGCTGGCTAAACTCCTGTCCATTTGCGATGATGGCTGCCAGCCAAATTGAATTCAAATTCAATTTGAACTTTTCAATTTTGGACCCGCTGAGGGGAGGATAACGAGAGCAGAACGAGAAGAACACACATTTTGAATGCGTAAAATGTAATGGAAATTATGAGTTGAACCTGAGAACCCGAAAAAAAAGTGAAAGTCAAATGAAATTTCACAAACCAAATTGTTCATGCACTTTTGAGCAACACTTTCGGCGTTAACAGGGCAGACAGAGGCGCAGACAGTTGGCTAAATGAAATGAAACATACTCGTAAATTTAAATTGAAATTGAAATACGGCAAACTTCAGACGTGAGAGCTGTTTTTGTTGCCCTTTGCGTTGTCCGTTGCCGCGGGCAGCGTTTTTGTTGCTGGGTGTGACATTTGACGCCCGTCGAGGGAAATTTTCTCCACTTTCCACCCGGGTCCCGGGCCCTTCCACCCAGATCTCTGTACAAACGCATACATCCGCTAGTTATGACTGTTACAACTTTAATCAGACGACCCCAAGCTCCATCTCCGAAAGGCACAGAGCGCATTCATAACCAGCGAAACTTTTACGAGGCACTTGGCCAGTTGATGAGGCCCTGGACAGCCAGGTTAGCCAGGTACTGCCGCTGGATGCAACATCCTGGACCTGGATGTTCCACATTGTTGACCAAACATAAAAAAGATATTCGCCGTCAAGTGGATATTCTGCAGGTACTAGTTATGGAGCTCGACTGAGAGTTATCCCTTGGTTAAACGTTAACTTATCTTAGCTTAATATTGGTCTTAAATTTTATTTAACGAATTTGAAACATTTTATTGAACAAATTCAATTAAAATAATGCTTAATACCTATGAGTTTTATATAAAATGCTTAAGTAATAGACTGAGAGCTATCCTTTGGCTCAACATTGACTTAACTCAGGTAAATGTTTCTCTTTAATTAAATGTAACCTAATTCTTACACCTTAATTTGTGGATTCAATTAAAATAATACCAAAAATCTTTACTTTATTTATGTTTTTTTTTACCAAATGCAGGGTACCAGTAAATCCACGTTAATTCATTTAACAAAAGCAGGACCGCGAATGCACCGATGGCAGACAGGACTCCTTTGTGTTTAGTGCCCACAAAAGACAACTTCACACACCCAGAATCCCAACTAAAATCCCACCAAAGCCAGACACAATCCCAATCACAGTTACCACTCCCAAAAACTCCGCAGGGCATGGCCAGGCACCAACAATTATTATTTTACAAATTGATATTTATGAAGCAATTTACAAAATGTTTTTACGCCAAACGACTTTTTCACATCTCCTCTCCTCTGCAGGCGCACTGCAATCCCTCCTCGAGTCGGAGGAGTCTGAGGCTTGCACAAACATTGCACAGATTGCAGTCGAGCCGGATCCGGGTCCTGAGTTGGATCCTTTCTGCCCTTAGGCCGTGCTGCATTGGCATTGCAGTCGGGGCAAAAAATGCCATGAATTTCATTGAGCCCAAACGGCCACAAGGGGGGGAATATGTGGAATATGGCTGACTTTTACCCACACAAATGTTTATTAATTTTATTGAACAATTAATTAAATGCGGCCAAAATGTTTTGTCAGCGGCAATGCCAACGACAGCTGCAAACGACGACGATGATGGCTCTTTTCCGTTCGCCTCTTTGCGTCCGTTGCACTGCGCCTGCAAGTATGCAGCACAATATTAAAATACCACAAAAACGCGACTTCCGGAGGTCCGGAGGTTAAGGGCATGCGAAAATGGACTTGGGGATGTTCTGGAAATTAATTTCTACCAAATATAATTATTTTTTTATTTATTTAGGAAAATAATGTATGATAAAAGGCGAATATGGGAGTGAGAAATTTTATATTTATTTAAATAAAAATATAAAAGTATACTTTCAGGCACCTTTTAAATATTTTTTTATTTAAAATCTTCATAAATTCATGTTTTATTGTTAAGAGGACTAAATTCAAGAAGCACAGAACAGAAATATTGAAAACTCAAATATTAAAAAAAAACTTAACTACACAAGTCGTCTTTCTTACTATAAAATTATTTAATATATTTTCAGCCACGAGAACAAACGTTTTCCCTTTCCCAATACAATGTCTGAATAATAATATACTTTTAAAATGCTCTTTTAGCTTTCAGAAAATCCAGAAAAAAATATATACAAAATCCAGAAAATCCAGAAAAAAATATATACAAATGTATTTACAAATTAAAACTGATTAAAACATATCTTATAAGATATGAATCATACGTAGTAAATACCACAGCGAAATCTCCCATTAAAACTCTTTTCCAGAACATCCCGAAAAAATAGGTATGATTTTATGAAGTGCAACAGCAGTTGCAACAACAATCAAAGGGCCGTTAGCACTCAATGCAAAACGTTGCAGTCACAAATTGTTTTTATTGATATGGAGCCCGCCCTACTAGAATATAAAGAAAATTGCCAAATGAAAATAGGCAAATGGCAAATGGCAAAATGTGGCCTGGCCCATTGTTTTCCAAAAATATATGCAGATGTGCAGAGGCATGGCCCCCACAGAAAAACAAATGCAGGCCATAACAGTTTTGTTATTTAATGGCAAATTTATTTGCATATTGTAACATTCAAAGTGGGCATTGTACGTCCGGGTGACAGAGGATGAAAAAGAGGTGGAAAAAGGCAGCCAGGAGGGTGGGAAAATTGAAGGAGGCTGGCGAGCTAGCGATATGCACTTGACACTGAAGTGGACGCTACACACATGTGGAACGCTTTGGCACCAGGGGCTTCTATATTATTTTCAAGGGTTGATCGCCTTTCAGAAAAGGTTTTTCGGTTTTTTTTTCGCCTTTTGGTTTTTCGGTTTTTGCACACACTCGCTCTCCGTGCTATTTAGCGGCGTGGCGCACTTAAGCAAATACAAATTTACATTTCGCTGCCATAAACACTTTTAAATTTGAATTTCATTCTTTTTTCCTTGTTGTGTGTGCCCGCTGCATGCAAATTGAAATTGATGCCAAGGTAAACAGTTTCAATGGAAAAGCCAGACAACTGGGCGGAAAAGGTCAGCTCGGGGCCAGCTTCCCCTCGCTGCACAGGAAATAAAATTGGTCTAAATGATTTATTTCGTAAGGAATAAGAGAAAATAGTTATGGGATACTTTACAGAATTTTAAATCAAGATTATTCATCAAAGACAGTGCAGTAGGGTACCTGTTGGAGTTAAATAATTGAATTAAATATATTTTAAAATATTATAAAGGATAACAAAATGTAAAAATGTTAATATAAATGTCTTAGCAACTTTCCTTTCAGTGTGCAGGATGAGCTGAAAAAGAGCTTAGCCTGGCCAATTGCGTTGACAACTTCAGCTGTCCATCGGAGAGCCGGAAACCCTCGAGGAAATGTCTTAGCCATAAGTCAAAGCCACTTCACAAAACACTTCCGGCTCAGTGGGACGCATTGTGGATTTTCTATTATCTGCTTGTTGGATTTCCCTTTATGCTTGAGAGTTTTTTTCGGTTCTCTCAGGATTTCCACAATTTATGGGGGCATATTCGCTGTTAAAAATGTCTGTTCTTACAAAAAAAAAAATATATCTAATAAACCTTCTGAAAAATTTAATCAAATATCGTTTAAATTATGAAAATATATAATAAATGAAAGCCTTAATACCCGAAAACGCTTGTTCTTTACCCTTCCTCTAAGTATTCACATGAGTTATACCATAGAATTCAATGGAAGAAACATTTAAAATAATAGAAAATGGAAATAAAATATTTAATAAATATACATTGACCAAACAATTTTATATAAAAATTTGTTATATCATGTTCTATGTGCTATGAACCTTTCTTCAACTTATTTATAGAGAATCCTCTAGTTGCGATATTGTAGAAACTTTTCTAACATTTTCTCACCCCTTCCAGCCCAGTACTTAGTACTACCACAAGTAGCTTTGTTTCTTTTCCTCAACATTTCCCTCCTTTTTGCCAATTTTCCCTTTTCTTTTTTTTTCCAGAGCAGCCGGGGTGCAATTGAAATGGTATTTTCCTTTCCGAGTGTACACTTGTTGCTCGAATTGGGAGCGAGCCGTCGTCGATGAGGGTTTATTTTGGCAGAAAAGTGGAAACTTTACCCCTCAGCTCTGGGGTCCCCCTTTTCGTTTGTAGTTTTTCGGTGGTTGCTACCGCAAAAGACCCTTTTCGGCTGAGCCACCACAAAAAAGCTGAGGAAAATCGTCGCATAAAAAGGGGCGTTTAGTGTGTAAAAAGAAGCTGGGAACGGAACCCTCTTGTTGTTTTTGTTAAATTTTGCAGAAAGTCACCAAAAAATCACCGAAAGCACCCTCTCCCCACCACACAGCCACCGGATCCACTCGCCCTTTGTGTGGGTGGCTTCCGCCGGGTTTTTTGTTTAGCCCTTTGGGTATTTAAACTAAGCGGATTGTGTGGGTGACATGAGTAGGTGTTAAGTGGCTTTGTCACTTTCCCGCTGGAGTGGTGTGTGTCCCAGTGTGTGGGAAAATGTTAGTGCAGCTACAATTGCAGAAGAGAATGTGAGCACTCGCACTCGTAGCACCCGCTAGAAGTCTTGGCAACTCGTAGTTGGAGAAAACCAATCAGTTTGCTTTGCACTCAATTTAAGCATTTAATTGCTTTCTGCAATCATTCGAAAGGCACTCTCGGCAGCAAACGCCTCTCAAATTGTAAAATCTCGACAAAATTAATCAGTTTGCTCTGCCTCCGCCTAAGCTTCGGCCTTCCAGAA
Source organism: Drosophila triauraria (assembly GCA_014170255.2). Taxonomy (NCBI): domain Eukaryota; kingdom Metazoa; phylum Arthropoda; class Insecta; order Diptera; family Drosophilidae; genus Drosophila; species Drosophila triauraria. The sequence continues at coordinate 12,035,845 of CM024334.1, read as the reverse complement.
AGTCAGAGCAATTAATCCAACTCAAATGACTGACTGATTCTATCGTTTTACCAAAGATTGGGGCGGTTGGAGGAGGTTTGCCAGGCAATAAATCGTTGCCTGCTGCTGTGGCTGTTAATTTGCAATTCCGATTTCAATTTGAGCACAATTTTTGGCTTCGAAAAATATGGCTAACGGGCAATTGTCCGGCATTGCCTTGAGTACACTGAAAGGAGTTGGGCATTCCGGCTTCCAAAAATTTAAAAAGATGTTACTTTTAAAATACAAAAACACTATGTTGGCAATGTCTGCTGAAAGAGCTGTTACTTTTAAAATAAAAAACTGTACTGGCAATACCTGCTGCCATCAATCGATGGTTATCGATAAAAGCATAGTCGCATGTGTAATCATCGGAAAGCTCGATGTTTTCCAAGCTCCAAAAGGCATATTTAATTTTCAGTCAGTGAACTGCCTTCGAGGCGAAAACATCATTTTTTATTTCAAATCTGCCTTTTTTTATTTTATTTTTTCTATTTATTGATTTTTTCTTTTTATTTTGAAATTTCCTAATTTTTCTCTTAATTTATATAATTGATCAACTAGGGTGGAAAATACTGGATCTCTGCCTTAATCCTTTTCTGCAACGGTTTTCTTTTTATTTTTTAATTTTGTTTTTATTTCGACTTGTATAACAATTTACACCCTTATTTGTTTTTATTAATTTTATTGCTGCATCTTATCGAGTTAGTTTCCTTATGCTGTGCAGAAAGGTATATTTTTTAAAATTATTTTTATTTATTGCATAATTTTGTGGCTTGGTTTCAATAAAAAGTGAAAGCCGGTGACCAGAGTTGGATTCTGCTCCTGTTGCAAAAGTTCCCATACTCATTTGAAAACATCAATTTTTTTTAACTCTTTGCTTTCTTTATTATTTATGTTGATGACATTTCCCTTCGGCATAAGCCTTGGTGAGTTTCCCGTTGAATAACAGCCATTATTTGTTTCTTTATTTTTATTTTTCTGTTTCTTATCAATGTTATTCTCATGCTTCCATCCCTTTGCTTTATTTGATCAGGATCCAAATCATCAGCGAGGCCTCTAAGTCTACCAGGGCGGATGTTAGTCCCTGAACATTTGCTCGTGAAGAGCGGCTACGTTCGCCTCAGTCTGATCCTAGCAAATTCTTTTCGGCAAGGGTTTCCTTTTAATTTTTTAATATGTTTTTATTTCGACTTGTATAATCCTTGGCCTCCAATGACACTTACCTGTCTTACCGAAATCTTTGTGTAGGAAAAGTCTGTTTTATACTACTCAGACTTCTGTGGATTCAATATTTTTTTGGTATTCTATTTTCTGTATACCTTTTTAAATTTGGTTTCTTTTAAAATAATAATATCTTGTTTCTCTCTCTATAAATACTCGACTTTTGAAAAATATATATTTAAAAACATATATTTCTTTAAGTGCCTCATTGCTGGGCGAGTACTTGGTTCCCCGTAGTAACCGCAAACATTTGACCAGAAGCCCGCAGGGGCTGCATGGTTCCTCCTCCTGGTCCAGTTCCCGCTCCAATGCCTTGCCCCCTTCGATGCGGATGTGGATGTGGCTGTGGTTATCCTGCGTCCGTTCCGACATGCGTCCGTTTGTAAGCCATTCATTTGTCCAATCATTCAACCGGAAGCTATACCGTTTGACACACATATACCCGTAGAGCTGGCTCCCGTCCGGAATTTGCCCGGCGGTGTTGGTGCCCGCTGGGTGTCGCACTCGCACTCGGACACTCGCATGACACATGCAAATTTTCCAGCACCATACCTTCCGGATTTGGCCCCATACCCTCGCACAGTCACATCCGCATCCACATCCACATCCGTATCCGCTCTCGCCTGGCGATGTGTCATGTGAGTGGCAGTCGCCACTTAATTCATTTGATGCCGTAATTTGGCAATTTCTCGCAGATTTCCAGAGTCTGACATTCGGATTTGATCAATTAATTTGAATAACACCGGTCATTTATCATGTCGCGGCACCCAGCCACAAAAGGGTTGCTCGGCTGCCAGGATATACGTGGCAGGATATATGTATGAGGCTAGGTCTAGGGTTGCTGATTGGAGGCGACCAACTTAATCCCTCATCGAGTGACTTCTGCTTGGTTTTATTTTGCGCAATTCACGGGGGATTTGAATTGTTTTCATTAGGTTGTTTTTTAAGTGAATGGCTTTAGGGATTTATAGGGAAGTTTTGTTTAAGATTTATATATATATATATAAACAAAGAGTGAATAAAATGATACTCAAACCACGCTTTGATTTCAATAAATTACATTGAAAAGCTTTTCTTAATTCTCGCCTTGGAGCTCTCTTTAATAAATGTGGAATTCATCAGAAAGCGTTAACTAAGAGCAAGACAAAGTTCGCCGGCAGATTATATTTTCTATAGGCCATTATAATTTTATAGATTACATATGTTATAATATCAGATTTAAATATTATACAAATACCTTATAATTAGAGTCCTAAAACACATACTTTAAATCTTTTATACAATAACAAGCTACCACAAATTTAGTATCATTACAGCATCTTCCATTACCGCAAATAATCATAATAAATGACAAGCAAAATGCTGAAATTATGTTTTTTAATAAGCACAACAATACTTTATGGCATTGCCACAATACTCCACCCATTCTCTTTTTACCAATATTTTTCTTCTTTCCTTTTTCTTTTTCCCCAACCAACCACAGAAAGTCACGTAAAAAAGTAAGCAAAAGTACAACAAACAACAAAAGAAACAAGCTCAAAAAGAAGACACGGCTGCTTAGATAAATGAATGCGAATTACGAGCCTCGAGGAAAAGAAGGGGAAAATCATTCCAGGGGAAAAACTCCAGCCTCCAGTGCCACATACTTTGCATACTTTTTCTTTCGTGGAGCATTCGAAATAAGCGTGAAGCCGCAGCAACTGTGTAAAATTTGTTTTTGGAAAAATCCACAAACAAAAAAAAAATCACAAAGGCCGAGAAAAAAATTATGACTTTTTATGTTGATTTCATGGACGCAGCTGTTGTGCGGGGGCCCTGCCGTTGTTGTGTCCCTCATAATTTATTATCCTGCACGGTTTGTTTTATGAACTTTAAATAAAAATTTATTAGCAGGCAAGGGGGAAGGAAGCGCGATAAAGTCGAACAAGTTGTGCGGCATGTGGCTGTCGCAAGACGGTTTGCATTTTTGATTAATTTCCATTTGGCCATAGCCATCGCTATTGACGATGCATCAATCAAAGTTTTCAACATTTTGTCCGTGAAATGAAACAGGGTGGCAGATACTTGTATCTCCTGCAAAGGGGAAATGGGAGTCCCCCCAGAAGCATGAAGTTTGATGTATGAGCCTATCAATAAATTTGACAAATACAGCGAGTGGTCAGTCAATTTATAGAAATGTTTATTGGAATCCATTTTGTAGTGCTGATATCAATTTCTTTAAATTAAAGTTTATCATTTTACAAATAATAAAACAGCTCTCTGTTTTCAAATAGAAAAGCCAAAAATATGATTTAAAATATATATTTTCCGATTAACATTCAGAAATCTTTTTAAATACAAACTCCTCACACTTTCTCACTCTAAAACCAAAAAACCCCCTTCGAATCCAGCTCCAAAAATTCATTTTTTGACGTCAGTCTTATCCCCTGCCGTTTTAGCATCCCAAAACCCGAAAAGAAATCTTAATCCAGACTGTTTATAGGGGGGAAATGTAATACAATCTCACAATTTAACGCTACTTATGCACGGCGTATGAATTTCATGCCATTTGTAAGCCACTCCAAGGCATCGACAGGAAGATTGTTCCCCAAACAGGAAGCAACAAAGTCGAAATAAAATATACTCATAGACAGAGCTCTTCAGATTTCTGGGTGATGGCTAATGAAACACTCAATTCTAGGCTATGAATTTTTTGTTTGATTTCTGTAAAAACGGCAAATTAAAGTTGTTGAAACTTAGCAATGCAGCTTGTGTGATCCATGATCTCCAAGACCACTTTCCGCTAATAAATCTCTTTTAAATTTTTATTATTTTATTAAAAGGAATTAATTGGCCTACATTAACACATTTTTAAGGAGTTAATTAATCAGCATCTATAATAATTTCCATATTGCTTAAATGTTTACCCATGTTCTGAGAACTTAAAAATTTGCACACATTTTAAAGCTTAAAGATTTGTCATAAATGCAGCTCAAGCCGTGTCAGAAAATCGTTTAGCAATAAAATTAAAATCTCACATAATTGTTCCCCAATGTGGCATATGGACAAGTCGCCGTTTTTTTCGAGGGTTGTCTTTGGGTCTTATCTCCCTGCAGAGGCCAGGGGATAAATACAACACGAATATAAGGTTGTACGCCAATTTTATTAACTGCAAATCTTATTTGCATGTTTATTTTGCATAATGTGCCGAAAAAAAGTAGAAGCGTCAAGTCAACTTCCCTGGATAACTGGGGGATGAGGGTTGGAAAACGAACGGCAGAGCGGGCTCGCTTTCTTTTATTCAAATATTTTCTTATGACTTGCCGCGAAGCGCGACAAAAATTCGATTTGAGTGTCTGTCAACCGCCGAAGCCCTCAAAAACCAAAAAAAAATAAAAATGAAAAACAAATTTCACGCTTAACAAACGCGGTTTCGTCCGTTCGACGATTTGCATACGAAATTGGAGAAGTCAAAGGACCTGTCGAGGGTTGCTGCAACAATTACAGATGTGTGTGTATGGGTTTCGAGTGGCTTTTCCCATTTTCATATTTTATGCATTTTCCACGTGTCAAATCGCGCGTCAATCAATCGATGCGCATCAGGCATGTTTAATTTTGGAACTTTTCCTATCCACTAACTCGCCACGTCACCCTGCCGCCCCTGAAGCCTCTTTATTTGTTTTTCATTTTTATGCCCCGGCACACCCCACAAAAATATAAAGAAGAAAAAATAAAAAAAGGAGAAGTAGGCGATACCCGGTGCTGGTTTCAATTTTACGCCGATTGGTTTTCGGCAATCGCCTGTGCAAATAAGCTTTGCCAGCGATAAGCCCAAGGTCCATGCTCGTCGGGCTATATCTCTCCATATATATATGGGCGGGCTCAAATTTAAATAAATACAAGCAAAGTGGAAAATAAAATGCTCGGCTAATGTCTCGTCCCCCTTGCTCAGCTCAGCCCTGCTCACAAAAGGTATTCCGGGTATTTTCCCTTTTGCACGTAACGAGATAATTTTTACATTGGCCATTATGCAATTGGATTTAGGAGAAGTCAATAAATTCTCAGGAGTTTCTAGGATGTCTCCTGACAGATATAATGGCTGGAGATTTAGTCCGAGTTTATGGCCAAGGAGTTGTAGGTATTGTATCTTGTCGGATCAAATCGGAGACCGAAACACAGGTAAGATTACTAATAAAAAAAATATGTTAAATTAAAAATCATAGGGATTTTGAAAGCACTTTAAAAGATGTCTAAAAGTATGCAATAAAATATTTGGAACACCAAAAACTGTGCAAATTGGGTTTGTAGCCTAGTTTTAGGCACCTTTTTTTAAACGCAAGTGTTTTCTGTTCCGGGAATATATAAACTAAAATAACTACGTCTTTCTAAATATTAAAATGGTTTTAAGGAAAGGAAAATAAATAAATAACATTGTTTTTAAATTACATAATTATTAATTAATTCTTGAAAAATGTTTAACCTCATATACATACTGTATTACTCCATTAAAAAAACCTTCCATACACGAAATAAAGTTTTGTTATAGAAATTTGTAAATATCGTTGTTATAAGTATATGTATATCTTTAATTACATTTTCATTATTTGCCAGGGTTGTATTTATTTATTTAAAGCTCCCCACCCTAACTGCAATTATAATTACTAACATTTTAAGTTTCAAGTCACCCGCAGCAAACATTAAAATAACCCGAAATGAGATGTTAAAATTAACTTTTTTGGAGCTTATTAAAAATTCAAGTATTGCCAATTTTTCGACAAAGCAAATGTAATGCGATACAGAGACGTAAGCCCCGGCAGAGAAACAGATGAGAGCGTTGTCAACGTACGGAAAAAGCCACTTACAACAATGGAAATGATTTTTGCATAATTTATTCGATGATTATTACAAAGAAGGAGACAGTTTCTGAGTGCCACCCCACCCGTGGGGCGCCAGTTAATGTTGCTTTTTATTGCAATTAGAATGTTTTTGGGGACTGTAAGTTGACACGGCCACCACGGACGGCTTGGTGCCCCGGTGAGTGTGTTTGTGCATATTCCTTGGATTTAATTTGGCTGCCGTTGCCGGCAACGGCAAAAGTGATTATGTCCCTTTTGCCAGCTGCACCTTTTCAACTCGTGTCCCCAGAGTGGCTCCGGATTGCCGCTCTACACATGGGCCACCTCTCAAGTGGCTGCTCCGGATCTTTCATTTCGACTTCAATCATATTTCATGCCCTTCGTTGCCGTCGTCGTTGCCGCTCCTCCGCTCCGCTCCGGTTTGGTTTATGTTTATTGTTTTATCCTGGCTTTCTGCCGTGTGCCAAGGACTCGCACACACACACACTCAGACATAATCAAAAAAGGTAATCAACATAAAGTTGAGCGTCGTCAGCAACAATTCTCATTCCCTGTCGGCACTTGTCACATTCACAAATGAATGAAGTGCCAAAAGCACAACTGAGACGGGAAAAGTACTGGAAAATTATGATGGCTCGAAGCTGGGCACAAGGTGTTACAGTCTAGAGCTTATTACATAACCGATTCCACACGGAGCGTTAAAAAAGGATTTCATGAGGATTATTCAAAGGCAGAAAGCTTGCCTTAAAAGTCTTTTAAAAATTACTTCCAACTGCGTATATAGTATCAGAATTGTTATTTTATCCCTAATTTCTACACAACATCCATAAAAAAATTATATCCAATTTTATGTATTACGGTAACTTAATAATAACTCAATATAATTATATAATTTGAGAATCAACTATTTTCCAAAGGAAAGCTATAAATTTAAATATATTAAAAAAAAAAAGCGCTAGTAAATTTAAATATGCGCGACATAAATTAAATTAATATAAGTCGCATTTGAGTCCGAATAAAAACGATTGAATCATGACTTGGATAAAAACAATTCAGTTATTTTTTTTTTTTAATGTTGCAATCTTACTTTAATAAATAAATTCACAAATATAAATATTTATTATTCTCTCATTACTTAGGTTGGGGTTAGGAGTAAATAATAAAGTGCGCTAGGACTTGTACACTTTGCAAATTACAATTGTCTGCTTTGTTTGAATAAAATCAATGAAGTCCTTCCATTAAAAACATAAATCATTTATTCTAATTTAAAGGTGAGTACCTTAGTTAATTAAAGACCCATGTTCCATGTCCACAATCTATACGTTTTAGTCTCCATATCTTTCTCATTTCTCATATCCGGACGAACCCTCAAATTGATTGATCAACTCAATCGGTTGTGCATTTGAGTTTTGTGTTTCGCCAAGCAGAAGAATTCAATTATTCAAAAGCCGAAAACAACGTCAAGGTGGGTTAAGGTGGTGGGGTTTGGGGATTAGGGCGTGTTTGGGGTTATAGCCAAAGCTAAGTCCAAGGGAGCTCTTTTTTATGTAAATGTTTTAATCAATAATTCCCTTTTCTCCAACTGTTGACCAAATGTTACTGGGAATTTGTTGAAAAGTACTTTATAATTTGATTGATGGTCCGATTGTTTTTCCTTTTTTCACTTTTTGTTTTTTGCCAGCTGAAGGGTTTATGATAAATTGCTGAAAAATATATATATTGTATAAATGCATATATGCCTTTGTCAGGGACAGTGAATTTCCTCATTATGGACGGGAAACTTAATTAAATGAGCTTCTCTGGTCATTTTCTGGCCACAAAGAACGTCTCGAAACCAAAATAAACACTCCAGCCATCGACCATCGGATTGGATGCCACCCTTAAATAGCTGCCTCGAACCCCGATATTCCAGCTTCCAGGGCCCCCAAACCCATGGCTTACATGGCTCATTTTGCGGACCGCACATTGCATTTAATTAAATCATAAATAAGCATAAAGCGAATCGCAACTCCGACAATTAAACAAACATAAAAACCTACCGAGTGACAATGCCACGCACCCATCCCTCCACACACCCACGATTATTTTCACTCCATGGGGTGGCCAGTAAATTGCGCACTCAAATGGCCAGAAAACGCATTGCAAAATTGCATTTAATTAAGTCAATTCGCCAGGAAAGTCCCAGCATGCAGTTGGGTTCTTCAGGAACTTTTATTATGTTCCATATAAGATTAACTTGACTTGTAGTAAATCTGGAAAATATGTGGTTATTATTCTTGAATAAGTAGCAACAGGATTGTAAAGAAAAATTATCTCTTAACTTAGAAAAAAATGAAAAGAAATCCGAGAAAGGCTAAATAAATATATAAAAAAGAAAAATACATAAAATACCTTACAGGAAGAGTATTCCCAAATCACCATTGGAAATACTCATTCAGTAAAACGCTTCCTGTTTATTTTGACAAAGCAATTGGCCCAAATGGTTGCAAGGATTGTCTGATAATGATATGTTGATGATGATGTTGTCATCGGGTCTGAACGAAAGGCACGTCAGAGGAGTTGTTGCACTGCCCCATCGTCGTCGTCGTCTGTTGTTTATTTTAATTACTGAAATTGCATTCGAGTGCCAACTGCCAAATGGCCAAGGTAGCCATTCGACCCCACCAACCTGTCCCCCTTTGCTGATATTGCACCCTCGCCACGTGTTTTGTTAGCAGCCACTGTACCGCTATCATCGTGGAAGTTGCTGCTGCCGCTGCCGCTCCTGCTGCTGCTGACATGACTGCATTTTGCTTTCATTTGCGTTTACGTTTGGTTTGGTTTTGGTCATTGCCTTCAGCTGGAGGTCCCCACAGCCCCTCCATCCATCCCCTGCACCACCCCGTGCATGTATCAAAGTTTGTTCAGGTAAAATGCCGTCGCGCAATTGTTATGAGTGTCATCATCAACGAGAACGGGCGGTGTCCAGTGGAACGGGCACAGGAGCAGGAGCAAAATCAGGAACTGGAGCAGGAACATACTGAGAAAAAAACATTAAAAGGACTTGCAACCTATTTTTATCAGTTTCTTATAATAAATATATAACTTCATCGCACACAATTAATTAATTTAATAATTATAAACCTAGCAAAAGTGGAGGGTTCTAGCTAAATCGAGGTTATAATCGGCTTAATTCTCATAGGTAACTCAAGACAAATAGCTTGGTTTAAATAATATTTTTAACATACTATTTATACATAGTAAATTTTTAAAATTTTACCAATTGAATAAAAATAGTTTAAGCAATTTTTAAATATTATTTCTAAAAAGAAATTAAATATACATATATAAGTATATATCAATTTTAAAATTTGCATTGTGTTTTCTATTAATTTATTTATATTTTATTGCTTTTATGTTTATACCTTACTTTCCTACAAAAGTATTTAATTTTTGCATTAACAAATTTAACAATTTAACAAGTATATGTTAAATATTTTCACTTTTTATTATATTATTATTAAATTTTATAAAATGTACAATATTTTATATATATTTTAGATTTTTTAACTAATTATATGGGTTTATTTTTTCCTTTCCATCCAACTTTTAATTAAAGAAGACATTTCCAGTTTTTCCCTGTGCCGAACCCTCAGTTTGGGAGGAGCAACCTCCGGTTAAACATGCGACACATTATCGATGCCCCTTACTTGGACGGGATGATGATGGTGGTGGCATCCAGGGAGGCCCTGACGAAGCTAGTGAGGATGCGGATGGGGATGGGGATAGGGTGCGTGGTCAGTCAACGCGCGCTTTATGCAAACACTTGGCAAACAGAAATGAAAGCATAATATTGAGCGCACGAGGAAAGCGGTTGGCGGTGGCCGAAATGGGAGGTAGATGCAGGTACAAGTGGCCAGCGCCAAGGAAAGCAATCAAGGGGTCCCTCTGTGCAAAAGGGAATTTAATTTAAGGTGCCCAGAAAGAAGCTCATTATCGGAGTCTATTTAAAATATGGCCGCGGTTTTTCTGGCTTTTATTTTGCTCTTTTCTTTTTACAATCTTAGGGAATAACTACAGTAAACTATTCAATATTATTTAAAATCTTTTCTTTTACTTTACCTTTACCTTTTACTTACATATGTATATCCGTGACAACTAAATTTCAAAGCTACATTAGGAGTAAACGATTCTTAAGCAAGATTTATTCTTAAAGAAAGTTTTCCAGCTAAAAAAAAAAATTATTTTAAACATATATATTGTTATGATATTGACCATATAACTTTTTATAAAAGAGGCCATGCCATTTTTAAAGCATGCTTTTAGTAGTTTTTTTTTTTAATATTCTCTAAATAAAGTTTATTTATTTGCTTTCTTATATATTATTAATTAAATGAATTATTTTGCTTAAAATATATACGGCTTTTTTACACGACTTTAAGTCTAGAACTCGTTGTAAACGTTGTATAATATAAAGATTTAAAATAATAAAAATTAAACTTGTTCATCAAAACAACTTAATGCTACAACTTGATAAAAATAAACCCATTTCCAATAAGACCAAATAAAAAATTGCCAGACAAAGTAAAACCCAAACACAAACACAATAAAAAAAAAAGAAAACCAATTTCAAAAGCTACAAAGTATGTTACGTGGGACAGGAGGCACTCAAATGCGCTTTAATTAAAAATTAAATCCGTTTTGCGCTCATAATTATGCAGTTCTCACATGCGCACCCCCCGCCTATACAACTCTATATACAAATATATGTATGTATATATATGAGCCCGGCCCCACCCCCTGATATTCACAAACAAGCGAATCATTCCGAACTGGGTCTGTCCGGAAAAGTGGAAAACCGAAGAGCTGCGGGACCGTTGGGCGGGGCGTATGAGTAATAAATTTGTAAGGCACGATAAGGGGTTGGCAAAGCGAAAGCGACAGGCAGCGAAAAGGGGTGAAGCGACAGAGACAGAGACAACGGCATGTAATCGGTGAATAATTCAGTTATAAGAAAATAATTTTTCGCCAAACATTGAAAAAAAAAACCAGAGCCAAGCGAAGGAGACAAGGTCTACGCCGTGGGGTTGGGAAAGGACTTGGAAAATTAGGGAAAAGCGCCATCTACCCCGCCCACAACAATAACAAACGAAAATCTCGGCATGGCGAAGGAAAAACCCCGAGACAGGGACGAAGACGTTTTGGCGTCATGTAAATAAGAATTATGAAAATAATAATGGAAAAAGGATTAAGACGCGAAAGCAGCCGCATCACCAACCCCGCAAGTTGAAGGGGGAAAAGAGCGGCAGACAGACATGAAAAGCGTTGCAAAAATGTGGTTACTATATAACCAGAAAAGATAATGGAAGCGAAGCCGTTACGAAGGGTTTGGTACTGTATAAATAAATATTATATGAAAATTATAAATCCAATGGTAACCTTATTCTAAATTTTATAAAATAATTAATAAAATGTAAATACTAATTTCATTGTAAATTACAAAGAAAAAAAAGGCAAAATTAACAGCAATATACTTCTAAACTCTAGATACAACAACTTTGTAAATTGTATTACTTAATCCTTTATAAAATTAAAATCAAACTGCTAAAACCTTTACAAAATTCAAATTCAACATTTGACATTCAAAGACGCCTTGAAAATCCCTCTAGAAATTCCTGTAACCCTCCAGAAGTAATAATTTTTTTAAAACATTTTTACAGGGTATCAAAGCAGCGTCGAGGTCAAAGGAGCCACCGGCGAAACCAAGACGAAGATGAAGATGTCGACGAAGGCCAAGACGAAGGCAGTAAAAGGTTATGACGCTCGGCGTATGTGCGCCCCGCAGGTTGTCTCGCCTGTTTGGGGGGTTAAAAGGGGGGTTGAGTTTCCACGGAGGGTGAGAGGTTAAGGCTGTGGGTGGCTGTGGCGGTGGCGGCACACTAAGCCCACACGACATGCAGTCGCGTATAATTATGGCATTTTTACAGTGCGGTCTCCGCTGTTAGTTTTCCTTGAATTTAATTACTTGCGCCTCCTTTTTGCATGAAATATCGGGCGAGGGAAAGTGGCAAGGGGCCCGTCGTTCTCGGGTGGTTTATGTAGCTTGTTCCGGCAACTTTGCTGCATTTTTAATGCGACCACAGCTCTCACATGGCAAAAAAGCGAGAGAGAAAAAGCCTGCCAAGAGCATCTTAACACCCAACCGCCGACGACACCTGCCTGATTTATAGCCCAAGACGCGACAATTTCCCACAGTTTCCACGACCGCCGCCGCTTTTCTACCACCACCACCAGCACCGGCACCGGAAAAGTTGTTAACATTTTAGACATTTTTTGCCATTGTGCATTTTCTTTTTAATTTCAATTTTCTACTCGACAAACGTCGTCCGACAATTTGTCGGTGCGGTGTCCTTGTTAGTCCTTGGTGAAAATATGGTTTCGCGGGGTGTGGCTGCTCATTTAGTGTGTGTGTGTGTGTGTATGTGGTGTGTAATTGTCTTGTTATTGTTGTTTTCGACTGGCGGCGGGCTGCTTAAAATTAATTTTTATTTATAAGACTCACTGCTGCTCCCAAGGTGCGAAATGTGGCAATTATGCTAGGCATTGTGCCATTGCCATTAAGCAATTATATCTCACATAAAATTTATAGCATTTTCGGTTTTTATTTATATCTATTGGATGCTGCTCCTTGGAAGCTCACAAGGGAGAACTTTTGTTTTGCTGTCTCAACTTTTTGTGTGGGATTTCAATTGCGTGGGAGTTTTTAATTAAATTTGTTTTTTTGGGATGTGGGGTTTGGCAGGTAAGGAAATAATGAAAATAATATATTATTAAGAAGAAAAACCTTCTAGATTCATTTATAGATATACGGGTGTCCTCTGACATTACTAGGGTTTTAGAATTACTTTAAAAGGTGCCTAATAGTATGCCATAAAATGTTTAATGGATCAAAATCAGTGCAAATTTGTTTCTTTTTTTTAACTTGACAGATTTTATAGCAAAGTCTTAGACAAGTTGTTAAATAATGTGTTAAGAGTTTATATTCATTTATATAATTGCATTTGTTGTGGCCTAAATTAACTTATTTTAAAAATGAAAACACAAATTGAATGAGTAATAATATTGTAATTCAAGTTGAAATCATGTTGAAAATAAGAACATATTTTTAAGCACCCAATAAGAGTAATAAATAAATATTAAAACCTAATCAATAATAAGTGCCTAAACTACTTTTAAATAAAATTAAATACTTACTTAAATACCCCACCCAGAACATACCTTTATTGGCCTCAAGACAAAAACTCTTCTCCCTAAGCTGCCGACTCATTGTAATTTAAACTTGCCACAAAAACCGCCCCGCCCAGCTTCTTAAAAACCGAGAAAATCTCAAGTCCAAGCTTAAGAGTCTGTGCTTTTTTTTCTGTGAGAAATTGGTTGTGGATAAAACATCAAAGGGCCGAATCATTTGCATTTGCCAGCCGACGGCTCTTCACAATGCTTGAAATCCGCTTTCCAGCAGAGGCAGGCCCAAGCACAACCCCCTCCGAATCCAACACCGAAACCGATTTTCGATCCTCCGATCCTGTGTGTCTGCCTCTTGACTTTCAAATAGTATTTTGCGTAAATATTTATACTTCTTTTGTCAGCAATTTTTTCAATAACTTTTAATACCTACATATATCATGGGGCGAAGGGGGCGAAGCAACAATGGACTTGAAATGAAAATTGGTAAATCGTTCGTTTCTCCGATGCTTTTTTTCTTTTGCTTTCCATTTTTCCATGCCTTTTGTTGTTGAGAGCGCCGGGGATTATGGGCAAAAGTTGTGTAAAATACACACCCACAAAGATGGACCATGGTAGTCATATGTGATATGTATATATGGCCATTCTGTCTACCCCGAACCCCTGTCATCGTTGGTCGTTGTAATGAATAGCCATCTGTCAGGCATTTTTACTCGGGTCTGCAGCTCCGGCAATTTGAGACCGCACTTATCTGCGATTATGACTTTTTAAAATTACACTTTTCAACACAGAAACTCTCGCCTCCCTTCCCCATCTGAAACAACGGCAATTTATTGGAGAGAGAAAAAATAGGCAAGGAATTTTTGCCATATCCCATATCCATATCGGCAATATCCCATGGCATACCTCAATTTAAAACAGGAAATGCCTCTTGAACTGCCGCTTTGGTTTGGGGGTTGGTTGTTCCGGGGTTTTCGCTGCCTTTTGATTTACTTTTATTGGCAGATTAAGTGCGTCAAAAGGTAGCGCTTAACACAGGCCCCCCACAAAAAAAGCCAACCCCTCGTTCGATGTCTGTCCTGAATTTGCGAAATTATTGAAAAATTTTAGCGCAAAAAAAACACATATGGAGTGTGCCTGTGCGTATGTTTCTATCAATTTTTATGGTACAGTCGAAAAGTCGCTTTTGATGTTTATCATTTTGGGTTATGAAATAACATAAAAATCAACATACGCATTGAAAACGCTGAAAAGTGGAAGTTTATAATGTGTTAATGCATGGATGGAAAATGGCTTATCTATAACGAAATATTTCAGGATAAAAATGAAAATATTTTGGGGAGAAAGAAGTCATATTTTAAAATGGACTATGAAGCTTTAGGACATATTAGAGATTTTATGGGAAGATAACTTTAACTTAAATGATGTTTTAAATAATATCATCCTTTTGGATTTTTTTTTTTTAATTCCTTGTAAGATTCATTCGTTAAATTAAAAAGAGTGAAAGCCAAAAGGAAGAGAGATCACGCGGCCTTCACTTCAGTGCGACCAGATAACTATAAATACTACAATGCATCTATTGGTATATGGTATTTTTGGTATATTTTACAATGCATACAGGAAATATTAAAAGCCAATAAAATTAATCAATTAAATATATAATATAAAGAATTTATAAAGCTTCATTTATTATCGTCAAAATTAATAAATTGAAATACATTATATTTATTTTATTATAATTATTTTATATTCAAAATCCATAGCATTTTTAAGCATTTCTATTATTTTTTGCTTTATGTAATGTATTATGTTTAAAAAATATATATACTTAGGAAATTTTAAACCTCATCATTTAAATATAACACATATTGAAACTACAAAACCACAATTATTATTTTTTATTCCTATTCCCTAAAAAACAGCATGCATGGCATTTTCAACCCCTCACCCTTGAGACTTGCCCTCGGCACTAATCTAATCCCAAAGGTGTAAATTCAACCGTGAAATGCGTAAACTATAAACGAACCCGAAGAACAACAGTTTTCATATGAATAAACAACCTCGCACACACACACGCACAACAACAACCCCCTGGCTCAGGTTCTTGGGGTTACACTTCCCGTTGGATGTAATTATAAGCATAAATACGCGTGCCCATTTGCCACTGAATAAATCAGAAATATGATGAATACTAAATAAATGTGCCAGGCTGCTGCTGCTGCTCCGTATATCCTTAACCCGCTTCAACAACAATAAAACTCAACAGTTCTCAGCGTCGTAGCATACATTTTGGGGCAGATAGAAGGAAAAAATATATAAACAAGAGCAGGCAGAAACCCGAAAAACCGGTTTTTAATTAAGATTAAATGAGCAAAGGAGCTCACACATCCACATGGATTTAAATTTAAATGAACAGAGGATGCTCAGGCTTCGAAATCAGAGCCAGACTGGCTCCTCGCCGACTTCATTATGTTCCCAAAAAAAATACATACATACAGCAGAGCTGAAGCGTGTTAAAATATTAATTTATATTTAAATCGAAAACGATGCGTACCCACACACATGAGTGGGATTTGCATATTTGAGGGAATCATTTCCTCGAACGGTTTTGGAAAACTCGAAAGATAAACTATTTAGAGAGCCAAAAATGGAAGAGAAAAAATTATTAATTAGACTTAAATGTTTTAAGAGGTTTATTATTCAAGGAAAAGAGTAGAAATACATTTTACTAAACTGAATGTTGGCTAATATGCTTAATTTTTCTATAGTTTTTAATTTTATAAGATTATTCTTTCCAAACAAATTTCTAGCTTCATTAAAATTGTATTTAATTATCTTGGACCCTCCTTTAAAATTGTTTTTGCATTTTTTGCATCAAATACCATCTTCTACACTTCCTGTACTTTTCCCTTTTACCTTAAAACTTTCGTTCTCGACAATTAATAACTCCCTGGACCATTCCAGGTCCCAGGTCTCAACCCATCGCGACCCTCGAAAGAACACGACCCTAAGTAAACATTAAAAACTCAGGGGCAAGAAATCACATCGGCTAGGAATAAAACGCACCTGCGGGGCCTATACGAAAATGTGAAAGCCGTGGAAATCAAGAAAAACACGCAAAACAATTATTCTTAAGATATCTCAGCGGCAACATTAAAAGCCAATTCCACTTGATGACAATAGAAACAAAGCGCGCAACACCTGCCCTCGGGGGCGTACTGGCGCTGGTTGGGCGTGGTCGGGTCTATATAAAAAATGCAAAAGAATCAGCCAGGCAAACAAAATAGAAAAAAGAACCGCCAAAAGTCTGCCGCAGCTTCTGCGCTTTTCCTCTTGTTATTATTCTTGTTGGACCTTTTTAGGCATTGACATGAAAAATAATGTCACCCTCAGTTGCCATTGTCGCGGTTCTTTTTTTTTTTTCTTGTGCCGCTTTCCTAACGTCTTGTTCTTGGGGTTTTTCTAACGAATTTTTGTGTCAACGCCGCATGTTGCCCATGGGCGCAAAAAACCATTTGGAATTTGGGGTTTACCAGATTTGTCATTGGGTTAGTTGACAAGAAAAATAAGTAAATATAAATAATAATAATAAATATAAAATAAAATCAGAAGAATAATATAATGCTTTAAAATTACAAGCAAACTTGATAATAACAAACTTGATCATTAATCTAAATATACTGAATTAATTCTAGTTCCAGCAAAGTGAAAATAAAATCTTTAGGGTTTTATAAAAATAAATAAAATAAAAAAATAAAAAAGAAGAAAAATCCAAAAAAGCACACATACAAGAGGCACCGACGCTTTTGCTTACCATTATTAAACGTTAGTTGTTGCACGCGCTGGATCTAAAATTCCCAAGTACGAATTCAGTGACAAACTTCTATATAAACCAGCAAGGTATTGAGGATGGATCAGTCAGCAAAATTGGAACTGTTGAATGAAAATAACAAGTGAATTAAATTAAGCTATAATTATAAGGCAAATAATTAATAATATAATTTTAAAACTAATCCTTTCTCAGCTTATTTACTATTGGCAGTATATTTTTTAAAACTACCCAATGAAAAAGTCAGATATCTTAGTTCTTAATTTCCCAACACAAATAGTCCTCGCAGAGCACCAATATTTCGGCTTGATCAGATAACTAATCAAGTCTCTGCCCCTGCATTATTATTGTTGGCATTTAAGTTGACATTCCCGCCCACCGATGCGACTTTACGCCCCCCATATCGCTCCACAGACTCCACAGACAAGGCGCGTGGCTCTAATGGGCCAACTTGTAAGCCTGCGATGCTGCCCCGAGGGCAGTAGTACTTCCCGCTGCACAGCTCCATTTTTGAATCCCCAACCTGGAAGGGAACCAAACTGCTCTATATAATTGTCACCATGGGTGTCGCTTGTTTCGTTTATATTATTTTCTTTTTTTTTTTTGGCAAGCTGCAGGCGCTGAGTTGAAATGGCAAAACGTTTAAGCGCAAATTGTGGCAATTAAAAGAGTGGGGCTGAGAGCTCTGCAATTGCCTTTCCGGACAGATGCCAACAGGCTGATAAGCACTTGACATGGACGGCGATGAACAAAAAATTATTTTTTGGGAATTATAAGTGGACAAGGGCTGGAGGGCGGAGTGCTAGGGCGATGGAAAAAGTGTTTCGGCAAACAAACGATGTCAAAAGCAATTTATATGCAAATGGGGCCACAACACAGTGTCGATGCCAACTGAGGCGTTGACGAGTTGGCGAGTCGAGTCAATTGATGAATTTTCATTGCATTTATTTGGGCATGAAATATCGAAATATGTTCCGTGAGCAGTCCTTCGCCGCCCTTCCTTGCCCCTCAACTTAACCCTTCGCTGGCCAGCACTTTTGAATAATGCATAAAGTGCGAAATTGTGAAAATGTGAAAATGAGTGGCGGTTAAAGGCAAATGAAAGTTTGCACGAGACCATTTGAATATCAAAGCGATGTAATTTTGCCCAGCTCTTTTTCATCTTTGTTGTTGTAGAATACAACTTTTCTGATGTTCAAATTCATCTAAATTATAATCAAAATGTGTTGTAATTTTTTTTTTGAGGGTTAATCTGATAAGATAAAATATAATTGAAGGATTAAATTTGTGAGGAAAATGGAAATATATTTTGGAAAGTGTTTATTACATTGTTAAAACATTTCTTGGCGTTTTAATTTATTTATAGTAGACTTTGTTATGTTTATCTTATAATAAGTAATAGAATATATATTAGAATAATAGTTAGTACTAATTATGAGGTTGAATATTATGTAATTCAAATTTTAAGGTCTCAGGGACAGTTGCTCAAAGTGGAAAATACTAGTTAAACATATTATATCGATTATTATTATTATATTATATTAGAAAATCAAATTTTAAACTAAAACTATAGGCAAACATTTTTAATTTTCTACCTTTAAAAGACAAAACTATGTCGAAATTATAAATTATTTATAAATCCGAAGTTTGTATACCCTACAGTCTGCAATTGGATCATTGAAAATCGATCCATTTTGGTAATGTTAAAAAAATGTCAAATTATGTAAATTTTGTAAAATTTTACATTTTACATGTAGAATTTTACATTTCATATAAATCGACCGATCCCTTCTATGGCAGCTATATGATATAGTTGTCCGATCTTAATGAAATTAAAACCGTAATTCTAGAACTATAAAAAACGGCTATATCTCGAAATTTATAGAAATTCGTTGAAAAACAGAGAAGTTAAAATTTTTTTTACATTAATTTCGCCATCATTCCTATGGCGATATAGTGGTCCGATTATATAGAGAAAAATTGAGAGACTAGTTCGCGTAGAAACCGACAGACAGACAGGCGGACAGACAGATGGACAGAAAGACAGACAGACGGACATGGCTAGATCGACTCGGGTGGTGATGCTGATCAAGAATATATATACTTTATGGGGTCGGAGATGCCTCCTTCACTGCGTTGCAAATATCATGGCAAAATTATAATACCCTCTGCAAGGGTATAAAAACAACGAGTTTTAACTAGCTAAATAAACAATTTAATAAACTAAACTTCTTTTCAGTAAAATTTATCGAAAAAAATTCAAAATTTAATAAATTCATTAGAATTAAATTATTTTATTCCCTAAAATACTATCCGTCATAAATGCAACGCATGCAAATAACGTAACTAAAACAGCTAAAAGCAGCTCTCCTCTAAAATCATACATCCCCATACCATTTCAATATGGTTCCACCTCATGGCCATGAAATTGCTTTCCGCTTTTACCGAACCCAAGGCCAAAGCCGATTCCTAGAGCCGCATCAGGATTCAGGATTCATCTATCTGGCTGCCGCATATTATCCAGGATTGTTATCAACGGCAAGCGACCCATATAACTGCAGGCCCTCGGGGTCGCAGCCAAAAAAGAACAGCAAGCCGGAGGGCAAAATGAACTCAAACGAAAAAAAGAGCGCAAAAAGAAAAACAAATTTATAAACGGGAAAACCAGGATAAATTCTGATACTCGAAGATTCTATACACTTTCGGGAGATACCAATAATACATTTTTATGTAAAACTTGAAGGCATTAAAATAATATTCAGAGATTGTGGTCGAAGCATTGGAAATTTATCTATTAGAATATATTTTTTAAATAAAGTTATCACGCATTAAATTGAAGGAGTCTAGAATAAATTTAGTAAAAAATTTAAATTAAAATAATCTAATTTCTTTAAGGGCTTATATCCTGTAATGCCCCATGCAAGGGTATAGAAAAAATGTTGAACTGTATTCGTAAGGGTGAGGATTCAGTTCCCTGGGCTTGGGGTGCGTTTTGCAGGGCCGGCGCCTGCAGATAGGAACAATAATTGTATCAAAAGCATATTTTCCATTCTGGTAGAACGAATTTTATGCTTTTTCAATAAACATTAACCGATTTCGGTATTTTTTCATATACGAATAAGGAAACGGAACAAAAAAACTCAAGTTATGGCAATGAAAATGTTAAACGGCAAGCAGCCGAAAAGTATGCAATCATTCAAGCGTTCATTATTTCATAGACTGAGCACCGAGGGCATACTGTACTGTGTACACACACACACCCAACCAATGGCACATTCTGTTGTTCAGTTTTTTTTTCCTCTTTTTTTAGCTGCTGTTTGAACACACAAATATGCAAACAGAGGATATTCAGGTCGTGGAGTAGGGCAATCAATGAGTTGGAAATATTTTTCGTTTAACATTTTGCTATTGGCTTTATTTGTTTGAGTCTCTGAATTCAGGCACCTTTTACTGTCCAGTTTTAGCTTTGGGGGTTATTTTCGAGGGCATTTTGTAATTATTTATAAAATTATTGGAATTTATAAGAAATTTATGATTAGTTTGGAAAAGAAGATTAAAAAAAAACCCATTTTGATAAGCAAATTTTATTTGAAATGTTGTTGATTCAATATTACACATTTTAACAAGTACAAGAAAATAGTTACAGTATTTTTCTCACAAAGGCAAATAAATATTCAAATCTTATTCAATATTAACTTAATTTCCATCAACACTAAGAGCCAAATTTGATTTGAATCTCTTTTATTTTTAATATAAACAATATGGCGCAAATAATATTATTTTATTTAAGGCCCCTCCAACATACTGCCACCTAATTACTAAACAAATCACAAACCTTTCTTTCCTTCCCCAACAAAATAAGCCCATCTTAAAGACCCGACCAAGAGCATGAAGGTCACAGCGATTGGGGCGACGACATTAGCATTAACATGATGTTGCCTGGCCACTTGTTAGACTCAATTAGATTCATTAGGCGAAAATGGCGCAAGTGTCCAATCTAACTTTGACCATTCCAAGGACTCCCACACACACAGAGACCCGGACCCAGACCGAGCAAAGAACGACCGGAGTCTCCGCCGGTCAGCGGAAATAATAAATGTTTTGGCACATTAAATAAATGATTATTACAAAGGGGGACCCAAGGACCAGTGGACCAGTCTTGTGTGCGACTTCTTGATGGGAAATAAAAGCGCAGCAAAAATGTATTTTATTTGCAGAGGGACATACGCGCCCAAAGTTATCTGGTCGAGCAGCAGGAAATAAAAATTATCAACGTGCGAAAATAAAACTCAAGTCGATATACGGGGTATATAGTACACATATACGTGTGTGCCAAAGTTATGATTGCCTGGGTATCCATAAAAACTGATTATGTCACTTGATTAGATGGTTCTTTCGCTGCCATTTCCGTTTCCCTTTCCCCCTTGGAACGGCAATCGTATAAAGCGGAATATTTCGTTTAGTTTATTGTTGCACAAACACATCAGTCAAATCGCTGAATTTATGATCTGTCACAGTGTCTGTCATAAATGTATCGAATTTTTCGCAGGGTTTCCCTCCGACTTGCTTCGATTTTCCACCCTCGTCCTTACTTGTGGCCCATAATTAAAATAATAATTTTCACGAAAAACTTAAGACCTTGTAATTATAATTGTCAGTTGTGCCGCCAACCCCGAGAAGATGCTGGGGGTCCGTGAAGTTCGGGGTTGCTGCTCATTAAACATAATTTTTGTGTAAACAAAAGCGAGTGTAACTTGAGAACAAAATCGATGTCGGGTTTCATTTGTTGCCCCACTGCTGAACGGAGTCTATATTATTCCAAAGAAAGAGGGTGCCTTCTACTACCCTTTATTCTAACCCAGAGGCGTCGAAAATGCTTTTCTTTAGCCAAGCATAAAGGCGTGCTTAGAGTATTTTTAATTACATATTCTGAAAAGACTTCAAATATAACTTCATGATTGCAACTTTTAAAATATCAAAATTATCTTCGCTGGGAGGAATAATCTCCGTCGGGAAACACTATCTACGCAGGGAGGAGTTTTTTCCGACGAAAGGAACTATCTTTGCAGGGAAGAATTATTTAATATTATTATTATTTTTATATTTTGTTCAGCATTGGCAATGAAAAATGAAATCCTATTAAGCCTGAGCTTGTCAATAGTACTCATAGTTAACCCTAATAATAAAAGCCACAAATGATGTCATCACAAGTACTGAATTAATTTTAGAAAACCTTCAATTTACTGTCTCATCATGGGCCGTATTCTTCTGTGACATCGATGCCAACTTAATTGACGTGTGGAGGACAACAACTCAATGCCTCGGAACAAGCAACTCATTTGCATGTCAACTAAAAAACAAAAGACCATTAATTAGCGGATAACAGCAGAAAAGAAAGGGTCTCGCAAGGATATGTTTATAAAAAACAATTGGCAATGTGAGAGCTAAACTGGTTAATTATAGTTAACCCCCGAGTCGCATGATGCGACAGAAAAAAACTTAACCGCAAACAACTTGTGTCGTCATCACGTCAACGGCTGTCGATTCAGGGGGTTGGGGTCCTTCGCTTTAAGGGTTTTCGAAATATGGTCCTGTTCAACTGACCGCAAGAGTTGTAGGAATATGCGACAGCCAATTGAAAAACCAATTTTATTGACCCTCGGGCATTCAAATTGAAAAGCGAAGCGTATTGAATATGATTGCAATGAAATTGGAATTTGATTGGAGAGAAATTGGAAAAGGTTTCGGACTTCAGTTAACTTATCCCAAAACGGGAGTTACTCAGTTAAGCAATTTTAAATTGTAAAGTGAATATTTTGGTAGCGAGTAGAGACTCTCAGAAAGTGATTAAACTTAAAGAAAACTGTACACAATCGTTGTAATAAAATTAAAATAAAAGGGAAATATAAAGATTGATTTGTGTTTCTTGGTTTGTTTTTCTTAGAAAGTTTACATTGTTTTCTAAATATAATAAAGTTTTCTTTAATCATTTTAAGTTACTTTTATTTATCAGCTTGATTTTAACTGCGTAAAATGATTTGGCATTCATTAACCCAACGAATTACTCGAGATTTTGCGAAGGTAAGGTCTCGGCGGATTAGCAGATTTGGGGAGGTGTTAAGTGGGGAATGAACACATTGGATAGATGGAATTGGCATCCTAGCCAGTCAGCATCACCTGCTGGCAGCCCTTGCAGTAAAGCTTGGCATCATCGCGCTTCGTATTGTTCCGGTTCATCTTGACCATCAGGTAGATCACGCCCACCGAGATCCAGGTGGCCTTGGCTACCTGTGAGAGAATCCTGTACTCTGAGATGCTCTCTAGGAGGATAAGAAGGATCGATGAAGTCACTTACATTGGCTCGACCTCGCAAAGTCTGGCTATTAAAAGCCTCACTGAAGTTAAACTTGTCGGGCATCTTTAGGAGATTTTTCTATTACAGCTTGAAACTGATTTCGTCGAGGGAGGTAAAAACCAAAATTAGAAACAAGATGACACTTGGGCACTATTGGCAAGGCACTCTTTGATCCCAAACAATTATATTTGGTATATTTTTTTATTGCAATTAAATATTACGTAGATTTTGTTTAACTTATATTAAGTACTTGACTTCTGTTATTTTCTTTGGGAAGGATATGAAATATAAAATATAAAATATAAAATAAATATAAAAAATATGTTAAAAATCATTAAATCTTTTCCGATTGATATCTCTTTGGGTCCTCGCCTGAAAGGATAGTAGAATATGCCCGCAATTAAATAAACATAAAATGCCAGGGACTTGGCCAAATATTTTCAATAACCAAAATTGGGTGCAGAATATAGTGGAGCTTGGTGTGTGCTGGTGTGTGTGAAGGACTTTGCAGTGGGGAATGCTTGTGGTCGTTTTAAACAAACCGCAGGTGTTGCATACATTTGCCAGCTTTGCATTAATTATGATGTGTGTCTCGGCGAGGGCGAAAGAATAGAGGGAGAAACGGAGAGAATCTGGGAGAGAGATAGTGAGAAAGGGCGACGGTTTTCGGGGGCTCAGGGGGCGTGGCGGCAAAACTATTTGCCGCACTTGCGACCAAAAGCTGGGGGCTCGTACGTAAAATTGTAGCATACTTATGGGCTAAAGTAATTTTATTGCCATGCACAGGAAGCTGCAGAGACGTCGTTGTCCTGCCAGAAAGCAGGCAGAGCGAGTGAGAAAGAGAGAGAGGAGAAAAGGGGTATCCCCGTAGAGCTCCTGGCACATCGTGTGACCCGTAAACTTTACAGTTTCTTTGTTTGGACTTGGCCAACGTGCCCGGGCCCCAAGTTTGTTGCCGCTCTTATTATTTTAGTTGGGTAGTTTTCGCTAGTTTCGCCCCTGTTCCACTGATGCACTCAAAAAAGTAAATTATGATTAATTGATGCACCAGGAAATATGCTACATACATGTATTGTTCATATTTTTAATACAATTTGATTTCTAAAAAAAATATTATTTGAATGCTGCACTTGATCAATATCATATTCATTTTGTTCTTCTTTTTAACATTTTATTTTTAAATATATTTTAATTATATGTTAAATTAAATTTTCCATTCTGTCGAAACTTACATTACTCTCAAGTAAATTATCCAATTATTCCAACTATTATTTTTTGTGTACCAATACTTTTTTAACTGCTACAGAGACTGGAAGATGTTGAGATCCTGTGTCCTGGGTATGCGTCCGCACATAAAATGTTATTGCGAAAAACTATTAAATTTCTCCAGAGATGAAACTATGATCAGAAATTTAAATCGATTTATTAAAAGCCGTCGCAGTTGTTCGTTCAAGTGATTGGAGTTGGTTCCTTACTTTGCCAAGAAGGAAGGGGAGGACCACTCGCTGACTTCCAACTGCGGAAAGGAACATGTGTTGCCATACAAAAGTTTCTGTGACCGAGCAGCGAAAAGGTTTCCACTGTGAGGCGATGGCTGATTGATGGTGTAACTTCCACCTTAAATATGTTGAAATATGTATTACTATTAAAGAGATAATAAATTTTTTAATTAACTTAAGCTATTTGTTTTTAATCTGCAAACAAATTTCAAGTATATATAATCATAAGACCACATATAAAATAAATATAGAGAAGCTGCATTCCCTTAATTAAATTCTGTTTGCCTTAAGTACTCTTTTAAAAAATCAAATATATCTCAAAGAGTTACATACAGTTTTAATTTCATTTAAAAATCCTTCTGAAATAAAAACTGTTCCCCAAACTCCCATTTATGATATCTCTTATCCCCAACCCACTGTGCAGAGAGTGCCTTGCCGGAATCCTTACACATCCGCATTGGCAGTCATCTCTTGGACACAACTGGGGAAAAGCAAAATTTACTATGTACACTTAATGTCTAGACAAAGCCTCCAATTACCTTATCCGATTACACGAAGATTTGCCCCACGAAGTGTTGGACGTTGACTACGAAGCCCAAACCGAACCCGGATCCTGGACCCAAACCCATTGCTTTTTTGGCAAACCCTTGACCCGGCATGCCAGGAACTCTTTGGCAGAAATCTTCATATTACTGTTGTCCCTTTTTTTGATTCCACTCTCCCCTTTCCATTAGAGCGGAAAAATGTTGAAATAATTTGGGCAAAAGAAACGTTCTCACACCTTTTCGCTGAGGGGGGAATGGAGTAAAAAGCACTTAAGTGCCTTGGCCAGGACTCGGGTTTTTAATTGAAGTGCAGTCCAGAGTCCTTGTGTGGGTGTGTCGTTTTTCAAGCAGGTGTAAAGTTAAATCATAAAATGAAATTAAAATAAACCAAACCCAAAGCAGAAGCCGAAGCCAAACGTAATGAAGTACGGAAACAAAACAAAAAAAAGGAGCAAAGGATTAAGCGTGGTCTAACTCGACATCCCAAAGGGTTTCCGGTTGCTTCCCCTGTTGCCCATAATTAGCTGCAAGTTGGCTAACAAATTTTTCGAGAAATTTTTCTACAATTTTTTTGCTGTAAAATTTTTTAGTCAAACAACATTTTTGTTATTGAAAAATTCATGAGTCCCAGGCTGCGGGCCTAGAAGATTGACACAAGGACTCGCTGTGGGGCGGTTCAGGGGCGTGACACATGTCATATATCCTGCTTTTGGTATTTTTGTAATATTATCTTACAGGGATGCTGTCATTTCCTCGAACTATTTATTATATAGGGAAAGAGAGTGTTGCAAATTTATAGAAAGAAATAACTTTTAACTTAAAAATATATCAATAATGTTATTTTAATATTTTTCCTATAAACTTGGCTTAAATATATTTTTGCCGAATATAAACTTAACCCTCTCTTCAACCTTAACCCTCCCCTGAAAACCTTACGCCCCTGTCAGCAGTCGACGCAACCGTTTTTGTCATATTACAATATAATTTATTAAAATTCTTATTTGCCAACGCAAAGGACAGCAGTAGCAGCAGCAGGAAGTTGGCAAAAGAGATGGCTAGAGTTGGGCAGAAAGAGACGACCAAAGGGGTCGTCACACACACCGAAGGCAGACACTGCTACGCTTTTGCTATAAAAACAAAAGCGCCTCGTTAGTGTTGAATTTTTAATAAAAAGCCGCACATGATACCGAGAGTCAGAAAGTAAATTACAATATTCCTTCTATAATTTGTTATAATGAGGCACATTTCTCGTCCCTTCCCCGCCTCCTTTGTTATGGTATGTGAGTGTAATTGCATTCTGGCGGCCATTAAATAGATAGAACCAGGCCAAGCCTCACTGTTCGCATTTGCATATGGAAAACGCAATCAAAACCGCCAGTCGAGAGTCAACAAAACCGCTAAGTAAACTCAAACAGGATGGTCAGTAGTCGCAGAAGGGAAAGCCACCGGAAAATCCCGACATTTCATTTCGATGGCCACGCATTTGTTTGAACTTCAGCCAAATGCACACGCCCCCTCTCGCATAAGCACATCCACAAATATATATGTTTGTATATATAGTATACGCCCGTATAAACACGACATCCGCCGTCATTCGGTTCCGGTATTCGGTGTTTGTTTTTGAGGTTACGCCTCCGGAATCGGGTGGGTCAGCCGACGACAAAACGCAGGGTCAGCAAATTGCGCATACGACTGTTTGGCAGATCTGGGGGAAAAGAGGGAACTTTGGTGGAAGAAAATAGGGGAGGATGTTTGCATATATATTAATTATCATGAGTAATAAATAATCCTTTACTCCCATATACTTTAATTCCTTAATAAAACTCAAAAATAAATTAGACAATTCAATTCCCAATAACTATTCATTGAACACATAAAAGAGAGATTCTTATCTGCTGGAATTAAAATTTTCCGATTGTTTTTCCAAGCCAAAGCACAGAAATTTCCCCTGCCAAAAATCATTCATTCTCTGCAAGAAATTAGCCAAACAAATGATGCAGAGAGAAGGAAAAACCGAAATGCCAGGAACAGGCAATTAAAGAGCAACCAATACCACTCACCCCATCGAACTGCTCAAGGATCCCCGCAACCTTCGGGGCAGAAGGGCATTCAACGAAGCAAACGGAAAATTCATTACAAACAAATTAACAAATAAATCAAATTTCAATACGAAAATTTGTTTGCGAAAACAATTTTGAGACGGGTTGTCGGCTGGTGTAAGTTCCAGGGCTAAGTTCTCCTTGCGACGCGGGAGCTCTATACAAATCGCATGCCACGCCCCAACGCGGACAAGGCTTGGATGGAGGAACTGTAGAATCCCATTTTGACTGACAGGCGGCAAATCGTCTGAGGCTCAGAGGCAGCGCACTTGAGAAATCATTTATCTAAATTAATTCCTGTCGTTTACATTTGCCAGAAACAAACGCGCGCGAGCTGAGCAAGGGATTCTCTGAGGGTAAGTTCGGGATTTAAATGCAAACGAAAACAAAAATCAAAGATTAAGACAAACATTTACTACCCAAGAGGGAGTGGGGGAAAGGAGACTCTGCCAATTGCCTGGAAGCTAGACAAACTCACGCCTCACCAGCCCCAACCCCAAGTTCGGAACGGTCTGAAAATTTTAACCCACTGATAAATGATATGAATGCGCATTTCTGTCGACATCGTCGCGTTAATAACTCATTTCGAAAATTCCACAACAAACTCTGACATGCGTAGCCCACACACAAACGAAAAAAAAAACCTATGGAAAAACAATTAAAATTGTTCTTAGACTGAATTCGCAACATTTTCAACCCTTTTTGGGGGTTACCCCACCCCTCAATTCAAGCACAACGGGGGTTAAAGTCTGAGGAAAAGTTAGATTCATCAAAATCGCGAGGGAAACGCCGCACGCGGTTTTTGACGCTAAGCTTACTGAAAGATGAAAAGTCGTATTATTGAGAGTGAGAGTTAACCCCTTACAACTATATATATAGGAAATCGAGAGTGAGAGAGAGCCACATCGAGAGCTAGAGCTAGAGAGATTTAAACTTGTTGTTTTGAATAATTGGTTCTGTCAAAAGCAGCAATTATAATGCCCGAGAGTCTCGCAATAAATGATACATCAAATGGAATTTTCGATTATATATTCAATTTATAAGTTAGCTTGATATACCGGCTTATGTAAAATGAGTTGGATAACCTGAGTGAGAAATTAGAAACTTAATTTAGATTGATTGACAGCTGGGCTTCAATAATAAACAAAATAATTAGGAACGTTATAGTTATTAGCCAAAGAATTACTTTATTTCTTTTATTTAAACTAACTTTAAGCGGTAAGCATTCACTAGTAGGAACTTTCTGTACTAAAATTATTACTTGTTAAGTACATTATTTGGCGTTAATAGACTCTTTAAACTTTAAACTCTGTAAATGTTTATAAACTGTAATAAATTCAAAACTAATCAACTCCCTTGAAAATATTTTGATGTGAAGGCTCCAGCATAATATTATTAACAAATTCTGGCGCCTTTCGAGCGTAGGCCACCACCAGCTTATAGGGTGATAAGAACTTTTGATCCTGATTCCTTTCGCCTTGCTGCAGGTTCATTGAAATGACAATTTCTATGAAATCGTCCAGGAATTCTTCATGCAAAGTCGAAGGCATGCGCTCGAGAAAAGGGCAAATAGCCTTGACGTTGTCTGAAAATTAAAAATATAAAATTAATTAAATCATTAATAGAAATTTTAAGTAATTAACTCACCTTTCAGAGTCCTGACACCTTCATAGACGAACACCTCATTGCGTATTTCCACATTGTGATGTATGAATCCCACTTCGTTGAGTAACTGACTGAATTCCTCACCAGGATTCACGCTGTAGTGCAGAGGAGATATAAATTGCTCCACATCCTGCATGTAACTCGACCATTTCTCATTCGTTTTGAGGATTTTGTACACCTCGTAAACCGGATTGGAGGCCAAAAAGGCCAGCAGGCAGTCACCGCCTTCGGGCCTTAGAAGATTGTAGATGTTGCCAAGGGCTCCTTTCAGGTTCTGCACCCAATGGAGGCAGTAGAAGGAGGTGACATGATCGAACTTTCCGCTCAGCTCTTGCGGCAGGCTTTCGCAGCCAATGTCCAGGACCTGGAAACGGGTTCGCTCCTCCCCCTGATAATGCTTACTGGCATAGCCCACCATCTGGCTGGATATGTCGGTGCCCACCAGTTGGCCGCGACTCGGCAGCAGGGGCCGGACAAAGTCCATCAGCACATTGCCCGATCCGGAGCCCACGTCCAGGAGCGCGTCCTCGCCATCGGATCGCCACTGGAGCGTCGATGCGAACTCGTCCAGAATCAGCTTGGCGTCGTGCCTCTGCACCTGGTTGGCGTGCTGATATAGAGAGGCCTGGTTCATCTCGGCGACTGATCGACAGCTTACCCGATCTCCAGCTTTTTATACCAAATACGCCAGCCCAGCCATAGAGGCGTCATTGGACACACAGATTCTAATTTCCCCTCAACTGGGAGCTCTACCTCAACCCTAACTCGCTCTCTCCAGGTTGTGACGTCGAGGTAATGTCGTATTATTTATTTTTAAAGCTTTGTAATTTTATTGGTTCCGTTGAGGGGAAAGCGGTGAGAAGTACGTGAGTGAGCGTCGGAGAACTATAGGAATTCTTGCTTGCACTCACAACACACTAGCCTACAAAATGTTTAGATTTTTAAGAAATTATCTATATCGATGAAATATTGATGAACAAAAATGTTAAAAGCAAATAGTTATGTTTAAATAAATGCTGATAATATTATTTAATTAAAGTCGTAAAATATTAAAAAATAATATTATAATAATATATTCTACTTATTTCTTTACTTTAATTTTAAAAGCCCAAAAACACTATATTTATTAAATTATCTATATGCTTAAAGTTTAATTTTTTTTTAGATCGTAAAGAAATATTTCCTATTTTGTGTTAGGTTTTTGATAATTATACATTCTTTGACTTATTACGATTAATAATTTGAATTATATAAATTTATATATGTTGCCTTATTTTGTAAATATAATATTTATAAGCTACATATTTATATATTATAGATTATATATTATATATTACAATATTATAAAATGGTTTATATAATAATATTATTATCTTCATTTATAAAACTTAATTGTTTGTAATATAATAAATTTTGCATTCAGATAATCATAAATTAAAGACAACTTTAAACTTCAACTTTAAAGACATTACTTAAAATTTCTTATATATTCACGCAACAAAATATATATTACAAATTCCCAAGCTCACCTCGCATTATCTTCACACATCTCTTTCATAAAAAGCTCAAGTTCTAGGTCAATAGAGTTAGCTAATGCTTCCTTCATAGAATTACGACTTGAAGGTACGCAACCAGAGGCATAGACATGCAAATCACAAGTGAACTTGAGAAAACCCCTGGAAGTGAATTCCTCGCAATATTAACATACTTTTTATGAATAGTGTACCAGCCTCCAATGGAACAATGAGAGATCAAGCCCAACAAAAACTGAATGAGAATGCCCAAAAAAAAATACTCATAATTTTCGGTGAACCGAAAGAGCAGAAGTTTAATATTTTTGGGAGTCCATTCAACTCGGAAGTATTTTGGAAAACCAGAAAAAAATTAAAGTTAGTTCAACGACCTACCCCAAGAATGATTAAAAATAGTGTCTCTATTTACGGAGGGAATTACCAATAATTCTTTATGGAATTATAAATAGAAATCGTTTGGAATGATGGGCTGCACTTATAAGTATTTCGTTTGAGTGGCAAACGTAGCTCACCCTTCTTGGTCGTCTCTCTGATATATTTCAGTACAGGGAATATAAATTCATTAAAAACATTCCATTTAGCTGCAAATTACATTTGTGTAATTGCTGTCAGGCCCAGAGAGAGAGCGAAGCGTAGCTCATGATATTTCAAATATTTCACATATGAGCTGCAGCAGGAGCGTTTGATGTCCCTGGGATATACGGCGACTCCACCTCAACATCCACATATATAAATTCATTTGCCAAAGAGTGACATCAAAAGCCCTCGTCGGAGTTTCTGTTTCTGGCCTAATGTGTGTGGGCGTTACGGCTGGTTAATTGCATTTGTCGCAGACTCTTTTCGGCAAAAAGGGGTTTATTCGGCTTGCAATTACCAAAAGCTGTCGATTGGCTCGAGCTGTCACAGAGTCACGGAAATCAATTAAATCAAGGACGAACCGAAGCCGAAACGTAGCGAGCAGAGAGCTTGAGGATTTAGTTGACAGCTGGGAGTTGAGTTTTGGTTTCTTCCTTTCCGGCTGAGGGAATTTTAATGCATTTACCAGGCATAACTCAATTATTATTGCTGGAGAAATGTTTGAGTATTTGTGGTATGGAGAGGTTTAAGTCTAGAGTGCTGTCTTCAATAAATAGATTTCAAAGATTTATAGATACGAGAAAATTCTAAAGTTAAGTAAAGAGTTAATGGAGGATATTGGTAATTATATTAAAATAAAAAGTATACATTTGAAAAAATGTTAATAACATAAGTTTATAATAAATAAAATTTTCTTAAGCCTAATTTACTATTTTCCTTTTCCTTTCTTCAACATTTTTTTTTAAATCTTTAGTAATCTTAAGGCAATTAAGTCACCCTTGACCTTTTTTTAAACAACTTTACCCACCTCTTTTCCAGTAAACAATAGAAGGAAAAGCAAAAAGGCAAAGCAAACAGAACCTCATAGTTTTATGTGATTTCTAATGGATTCACGAACACTTATAAGCCAACCCATCACCCCCTGAACAACCCTTTGCAACTCCTTCCCTGGAAACCATTCGCACACACTTGAGAACTATTTAAAGTTTATCTAACTGAACAGTAGACTATAGAAGCCTGTTCTGGTTATTTGTACATGTTCGCGGGTATGAGGTCTTGTGTACAGTCGAAGCAACAAAAACTTTGCATATGTTGAAATAACAAAAATAACAAACAAAGTAAGAAAATCGCATTGGAAGGAAAGGGTTGAGATTGAGAGTTGGTTCCTCACGGGGCTCTTCACGGGTGGGGAAATGAGTTTTTAATGTCCCAAAGGGAATACTTCAAGAGCTCGAAGTATGTGTGTGGAAACACTCAAAGAAATATTTATAAAAATTAGTAATTTACAAGAGAAATTTGTATTGTAGTTTAACATAAAGTTTTTAAATATTCTGTGTGTTACTAATGATATAAAAACTATATTTTGGAAAGGAAAGTAAATGTACATTTTATAAGAACTCAAAATTACTACTTTGGCACCTTGGGAAGATATTAAAATATATATATTTCAAGATTTTAAGCTTAAGTATAAAAGATTTCATATGATTTAAAATTAACTTGATATAATTTTGTTCTGTGTATTATCTCTGTGCAAATGGGCGGCCAAGGCAGATTTAAAATACAAAGTAAACGGCGATTTGTTGTTATTGATTAGAGCGGACAGACCCAGACAAACATATGAGCTTCCATCCTTGGCTTCATCTTCTCAGTTTCCCTGAATATCCAAGGGTGGGGTTTGCGGGACTTGGCTGTTTCCCAAGACGACGATGCCCGCAAACTTGATGAGTATTTAAAAGTTTTCCATTGTGTGTTTGATGAATATTTAATTAAGCATAAAAGGAGCAGTGGAAGAAAGGGAAAAACTTTGGCAAAGGGTTGCTACTGTTTCGTTCTGTACTTTCTGTTTTTTTCGTTGCCTTTCCTTTTCTTTCCCCCCGAATAAAAAAACATCCTTTACCATTTTTCCCAGCATTGTGTGGCGAGCTTAGAGAGTGCAAAAGAATAAAACAAAATCAATTAACGCTTCTTGGTTCCGTTTCTTGCTTTTAGCTGGTTGTTGTTTTTAATGCTCTTTCGAGGAAAATGGTACTTCAGAGGGTGGAAGAATACGGAATACTATTTGGAGTTACAAATTATATCTAAAACAGTAAGCCTGAGAATATATTGCTAATGTTTTAAATTAGTTTCAGAAATTAGTAGGGTTTTGAAACGTCTTTAAAATGTCCCTAAAAGTATGCTTTAAATATTTGACTTGTAATATTTTGTAGCATAGTTCTGGACACCCTTTAGAGGGATTTCAAAACCCTACTCATTTCTGTAGCACCTCCAATTAAATGATATGTATTTAAAAAATATTTCAATAACATAATTACAGCATCGTTTGAGCAGTCGGAAAATTAAATAAAACAATTGAGTTAAAATAAGATAAGTGATTAAATTATCTATAATTAACTCCTGCCATTTTCTCAAAGTATTTTTAGAGCATCCAAACGTCTCTCTACAGCGAGCAAATATACTTTTGCTCACCCACAGTTCGGTATTGTTTTTTATTATATAAGTATTTTACAAGTTGTAAGCAAAAGGCCAGGTTCAAAAGAGCAGCGAAAATAATTAAATAGTAAAGAAGGCAGCCCGCCAAAGAAGCCCCTTTCCCCGTGGAAAAACCAACCCACTCAACCCTTTGTGCCCCCTTTTTTCTTCACTTTCTTATAATTTTTTTTTTGTTTTGCAGGAAAAGGGAGGCGGTCTCAAAGAAACCCACAAATAGCCAAAAGCTAGCGAGTGTTGATGGCAGCTACCAAAATCCTTCAGCGCAAGGCCACCCACCCACGCCCACATTTTATATATGCATATTCCTTTTCTTATATTAATTTGTTTTCTTTTTTTCGAAATTTTTGCGGGCGTTGGGAAAATTAATTAAAAATTAAATGAATGAACGAACGAACGCTGGGATAATGAGCCCCTAAGCTGATTTTGCGCTTAAAAGTATGCAATGGAAAAATTGTCGAGCTGCCGGAGCATGGCATTCAATAACAATTTCCACCCCCCCCTGGAAAACCTCTCAACCCCCTCAACCGCCCACCTGATACACAGGTATTCCGCCCAGCAACAAAGAAACGAAAAACTTGCAATTTTTTGTCGCATTTTTTGTTGTTTGTATTTTATTTTCGTTTAATATCGACAAAGCGCCAGCGAAAAGGAAATAAGAGAAAGGAGAGGAGAGCAGGGCAGAGCTGAGGCAGCAGTAAAAAGAGCAAACGAGAAAAATGGTGAAAATTTTCTTTAACGTAACAAAATATTTTTATAAAATAATCAAGTTTTCCTTTTGCTCTGTTTTGTTTGCTGCAAATTATTTTTAGCTTTATGGAAGCGCGGGACCGGTGGGGGAAGCTGCAGGGCGTTTTATGTGTTCTCAGGGTGTAAATTAAAATTGTCCGCATTTCGCTTCTTTTTTTCTCTTCTTGTTTTTTGTATAATGAGACAATGGCCGGGAAGAGAAACTCAATATTGAAAGACAGAAACAAAAAATTAATTAATAATGGCAAAAAATATTTGAATGGAAAGCTCAGAGAATGGGAGAGGAATCGACGATCAAAAGAAATATGTAAGGGAAATAGATAATGATACATCATATAGCTTCCATGGAAACAATTGAAATATTATTTAAGATAAAATTTTTCTTGTTAATCAGACTAAATATATATTTTCAAAATGTTCATTCAAGTGAATCATTAAAAGGAAATTAATCAATCTAACCATACCAGCTTCCAAAAAATCAAAAAGTAGTTACTTTTAAAATAAAGAAAACCAAGTTGGCAGTGCTTACTGGAAGAATTGTTACTTTTAAAATAAAAAACGAAGTTGGCAATGCTTGCTGAAAAGGCACCGATGGTTATCGATATAAGCATAGTTGCATTCATAGTCATCGGTAAGCTCCATGTTTCCCAGCTCTACGAGGCATATTCAGTTATTCAGTCAGTGAACTGCCTTCGTGGCGAAAGCATCATATTGTCTTTATTTTTCTATTTGATTTATTTTTCTTAACTGAGATTATTTTTATTTTTATTTTTCTTTTTTTTAATTTACTTGTTCTATTCTGCTCCTCAGGCTTCTCATCAGGCTGCTCTTCAGGTAGTTTCTCCGTGGCCAGTTGCTCCTCAGGTAGTTGCTTCTCTGTTGGTTTCTCCTGAGGAGCGACCACGTTAGTTTCTCCTTAAGGGAAACTTTTCTTTCCTATTAAATTTGTTTTTATTTCGACTTTTTTATTTAATTTTTATATTTATTAATTTTGTAGTAGCTTATGGAGTTTACTTTGTATGAGTTATCAGTAGTAGATATCCCTACAAGCTCTGGTGACAGGACAGCCAAAATCCACGTCTTTATTTATTTTATTAACTTTAATGTTGGTTCTTTGCTGATTCCTTGGCGGGTTTTTTAGGATCCTGTTCGGACTTCAGAGTATAAAATATTTTTATAATTATTTTTATTTTCTGTATACTTTCTAGACCTTTGTTTTATTTTGAAGCGAATTTGTACCTCATAAAGTATACATATTATTGATCAGCATCCCCAGACGAGTCGATCTATCCATACAAACTTCGGCTGGCCAAAGTTTGCATCCTTTCTTACTTTATTTTTATTTTTATTTATTTAGTTCTTACATTTGTTATTCTGCCTTTTTTTCGACTAGTGGGATATACCCTCTTCAGCAGGCTGAATTTACGGCTATTTCAATATGACCTTATTTACTAAGATAATTGAATTTAAACTATATTTTTAGTTTTACTTAAAGTATATAACATTTTCTGCTTAAAATTGCTTTCCTTCCCTTGACACTTCCTTGAGCATAAACTTCGGTTTCAATTACGAATTAGCTTTGTCTCAGGGCACGACCTTACCCCTACAGAGACTGAAAGTCAAATTCATGGCAAAACCAACCCCTAAACCACAAAGCATTCCTGGTCCCTTTCAAATACCGATTCCTTGGATAATAAGTGAGCAGGGGGAAACACTATCAAAAGTCAATTACAATGCAATTATTGTAAGCCCCTGCCCTCCGCCCGTTTGTCAGTTCGAAAAACCAGAAAACATTTACAAAAGCCATTGAAAACTTTAATTGAAAATGTCAAATTATTTTCGAGTTAGCGTCAGCACAAAAAAAGCCAAGAAGTAAGACGAGTTCAATATGGTTGAAGGGCAAGGAATAAATGGAGAACTGATTTACATACAGATCCAATGAGATACTGGTACGGAGGTATATATACGTATCTGTAGCATTAATTACGTAAGCCAGATTGTAGTGGCGACAACTTTTGCCAAGGGAAAGAAAGTTAAGTTGCGGCAGAGTCAAGAGTCAGGCCAAATTGTAATGAGTTGGCATTTTCTGAAATTTTCTCGGAGACACCGAATCCTCAGCCAACGATGGGTTTCCCACCCTCTTGGCTCACTGAAATATCTCGTTGTAAAGTAGCTGAAATGACATTAAAAAGGCAAAACCATGCAGAAAGGACACATCCTTATGGACACTAACCAGCCAGAAGGAAAACACACACATCCCCACACATGAGGTTAAGCCCGGACTGGGGATAATTCTTCTTCAACCCTGGGTCCCCGCCCCAACGTCCCATAGTTTACAATCTTATTATCTTGGCTTGGCATCTCAAGTCCCACACACACACACACAATTTCCTAAGGCAATTAAAAATCTTCACACTGTCGTCGATGTCCTTTTCCGGCTATCCTCCCTTTTCGGCTGCTTTGTTGTCCCCTCGTTGGCCCAAACTTGATTTTGTTTATTAAACATATTTTGCATAAAATTCACTTTATTTGCAGTTTATTTCATAAGAAAATTATAAGGTCCTTCTCTCTTCCCCTCCTGCATGTGGCGCCACGCTTGATAGTTTTCCTCCCGGGAAAGAGGTTTTTGGAGGAAAAAAGGAGGTGGAAGGATCTAGTGTACCTTATTCTTTGATTATGTTTGATCACGTTCTGTTGCAAAGTTTATTTGCTGGTGGGAGTGGTATTGTTTGACTGGGATTTCAGTTGGTTCGTTATGCATTTGCCGAGACAAGATGAATATTGAAGATGTAGTTGGAGTAGTTCTAAAAAATAATACAAAAATAAGATTTATAATTATATAGGGAAATCCATTTAATACCTTATTTTTCAAATAGATTTTCCTATCAAAAAATATTTATTTAAGTGGCTTGCACCTTAAATTATGATAAGCAATGAAAATATAAGATGCATAAACTAATACCGATTATTTAAGTTATTAAGTAAGGTTTAAAAGTATTTGAAATTTGTTTTTCTGTTTGCCTTTGAAACTGTACTTGGGAATTTTAGATGAAAATGCTTGCAAAAACTGTGTCTTTTTAAGACTTTTTCAATTATTCCTAATAGTTTAATAAGTGAAAATAAAATATATTAGTTTGTCTAAACTTAATTCTAGAATGTGTAATTCTAAACAAATTTATTTTAGTGTTCCTTCTATATATATATATTCTTAAATAAATATCATTTTAATAACCATTATATATATATTTTTAACCAAATTAACTCCGAAATATTTATCTCCGTAATCCCATCACCTCCCCAGTTCATCTCATATTCCCTTGTCTTCCCTTTCCCACCATCATTTCACGCTTTTCTTATCTAACACATTCACTTCAACACCAAACACCCATCCGCCAGACAACCCGAATGCAGTCACACATGAAAATCCCATAAAAATTGACAATAATAAGCCACATATCATCATTTCACTCGCCTCACATATGCCCAGAGCGTACGTTCCACTCGATAAGGAGTCACCAAAGCCTGCAAATCAACCAGAAATCGAAAGCTATTCCCCAGCCACCTCCATTGCCATTGCCACCCTTCCGAAACCAAACAAAAAACCAAAACCGAATGAAGAAGAAAATCCCATAAAAAACAGTTCAATGATATAGAAAAATAGATAAAGAAAAATTTGCAAAAATAACAACAATGCAGGGAGCAGGCTAAAGGAAAATGACAGGGGAAATGGCAAATGGAAAGCGCGTGGCAGCGAATCAACTTTAAACTAAGCCGCACAAGGCACTTGAGAATCACAAACAACAAAAAAAGAACTCGAAGGGCACTCGGATCTCCGTGATGTTGTCAAGTGAATAATGGGACAAATCCGCAGAGTAAATATGACACGTTGCAAAATGGCATTCGATGATAAAAAAGGAATTCTTAACAAACACTTAGAAATAAAATTGCCAAGTTATATAATGCTAAATTAAATTTTGCTGAATATATAAAGATATTTTTTTTCTCAACGAAAATAACTATTGAGGTTCAGAAAAATATTTATATTTTTTTGGTTATCCCTAAAGACCAACTTTTTAATATTTCCTATTACTTATTTATTTACTCTTAAATTATTTAAGTAAATCATTAAAAAAATCAGTTTTCTTACAAAATTCTATAAATATGAATTAACTCAGTATAGGCCTTCAAATTATTACCCAAATATAAACTTAAATTATATACAAACGTATACTAAAACAGTAACTACTTCATCTTTCAGGTTTAATCCTATAATAATCTTTGACTTTAAAGAATCTTTTTTCGTTTTTAATCATTTTTTAGAAGTGCATGCACTCATAAACGCCCCAAACACCCCACATCTCGAGGTTGGATGTCACTGACAGACGCACATCCTTCGGCAAAGGTGTTTTGACAGGGCGTCAGGCCAAGTCAGAAGTGCAGACGAAACAACAAAAAAACGAGACCAGGAGCAGTGGCAACAAGGGGTTAATATTTACGCCGTACCCTTACCGTAGCATATCAATAAAATAATCGCTCCGCTGGGCATACGAAATGTTGGTTTGATAAGCCAGCGTAAAGAAGTCCGAGCACTGAGAAAAATTTTTTTTTTAAATCTAAGCTTAATAATATTTTAAAAACTATTTGTAACTATCAAAAAATATATATTGAAAAATTATAAGATCTCCTAATATTAAACAAAATTCAAATCATTACAAAGAACTACCAATTTAAAGGGAAAAAATGTAATGTTTATTATATACGTATGTATATAAATTCTGTTGGGAGAGGAAAAACTATTCTTTTACTTTAAAATATTTTAATACGTTCAAGGGCTTTCATTACTTAAAAATATAAAAATTACATATCTTCTCCCAATTTCAAATTTGGTTTTTTTCAGTACCCTCCGCTTTTCTGGGGTAGACCTTTCTACCCACTGAAGTTAATACAAATATTACTTTTTTATGCTGAAAGCAAAAAGTGCAAACCAAATGTGGCATAAACATTACATTTGGGCTTCCATTTCGAGAGTTAAGAAAAAGGGTTAGAGCCACTCCCACTCCCACTGCCCCCGAGAAGTTATGACTTTGTGTCATTGAATCTTTATGTGTGCATTCGATATGCATTAAAATTCAATAATCATAAAAATAACACACGCACACACAACAGAAAAATAGATGGGGCAAAAAAAAAGAAAGAAATCCCGACTGTACGGACTACCCCCAATTAACCCTTGAATGGCGTGCGGGGTTGGGGAGCAAAAGAAAATTGTTTTGCTCTGTCTCTCTGCGGCAATATGAACGTCACATAAATCTTGGCCACACTACTACTAAGTCGCTATTAAGTAAAATTGACCACATATTTTATCTCATATTCGCACGCAACAAACGCAGACGCCAAAAGGAACGGGAGGGAAGTTCAGGGGTCACTGTGGGTGGTGTTCAGTGGGTAGCTAGCGATGCTGGACAAGCCACATTACACACGAGGCAGACGAAGTGGCCAAAACAATGTGCGAGTAAATTAAACCAAAGCTCCGAGAAATCGCAAATTAAATAAGTTTGGTAGAGAAGGGGGAGTTCGGGAAGAAGTGGGACTAAGTAAAAGTAGTATTATCTAAAATAGTCAATGTAATAAAAGATGCGGAAAATCAAGACAAATATTTAAGTTATGTTAAGAATTGAGAACCTAATAGTAGATTCTAAAAGTATTAATTAAGGAAGCAGAACATTTATCAATAAGAAACTTAGAATCAATTAATCATTTTTGAACCTTTATATTCGTATAGAAAAAAGTATGTACATAACTCCAGTTCATAGACACAAACTTTGATTGAAAACTAAGAGACACAACCGTAAACTAAGCAAAAATTTTGGAAATCTTTAGGATTTAACTGAAATCCAAGTAAATGGTGAAGAGCCAGTTACCTCAGTTAACTCAGGCGAAACATCCAAAGCCATATCCTGATGGCTGCAATAAGATCGGACCAAGGTTCTTTTACATCGAAAAGAATCACAGTAGCTGGTTAGGCTTTAAGATCCTGCAAGCAGATGAGCCTTTAATTGGCGGTTTTCCATGACGAAGCCGAACTTAATACAATTGTTCAATAAAAAATAGACGACTTTAGACTTTCCCGCCAACTATTTCACATTTTTGTACTAATCTGGCAACTCCGCAATTTAGTATTTTTGCACTGCTTACTTGACATTTTGAAGTTTAACCTTACCATACCTTTTAATTGGGACAAAGTTAAGGTATTGGAAAATCTTCATTATTCAATATTAACTAGCCGCTATTTTCCAATTTTTCAATGCCGCAGCTGTCAATCGAAAAACACTAGATTTGGTGAGAAAATAGCTGATATGGTATTTATAGGTATTTACTGTTGACTCAGTTGGTATTATTTATCGTTATCGGCGCGGTACCGGTGACGTGTATTTTTTAATAAAATAAAAGCCGCA
This sequence comes from Drosophila triauraria, assembly GCA_014170255.2. Lineage (NCBI taxonomy): Eukaryota > Metazoa > Arthropoda > Insecta > Diptera > Drosophilidae > Drosophila > Drosophila triauraria. The sequence goes on along the minus strand of CM024334.1, from coordinate 11,994,755 downwards.
TCTTCTAGTTAGAAAAGAACAGACAAATCAGCGGCGTTGATTAAGAAATACAGAAACGGCAATCGCGCAGATAAACCCTTAGACGGAATCTGACACGTAAGCGACGCAGACATGAGACAGCTGGGTAAGTAGTCAAATACGAAAATTATGTAGAGATATGCTAATTTTCGACGCCCCCACAGCGTGCATATTGTTGCTGGCACTTGCCGTGGGCGGCACCAGTGCCTTCTACTCGCCCAGCGATGGCGTTGTGGAGCTAACATCTGCGAATTTTGACCGCGAAGTGCTCAAGGACGACGCCATCTGGATTGTGGAATTCTATGCGCCGTGGTGTGGTCACTGCCAGAGCCTCGTCCCCGAATACAAGAAGCTGGCCAAGGCGCTGAAGGGAGTGGTAAAGGTGGGCTCTGTGAACGCCGACGCTGATCAATCGCTGGGCGGTCAGTTTGGAGTACGTGGCTTTCCCACCATCAAAATCTTCGGTGCCAACAAGAAGTCACCCACGGATTTCAATGGCCAGCGCACTGCTAAAGCCATTGCTGATGCCGCTCTGGCGGAGGTCAAGAAGAAGGTCCAGGCCGCTCTCGGTGGCGGAGGCGGCGGCGGAGGAGGCAGCAGCTCATCCGGCGATGAGGTCATCGAACTCACCGATGAGAACTTTGACAAGCTGGTGCTAAACTCTGAGGACATCTGGCTGGTTGAGTTCTTCGCCCCGTGGTGCGGTCACTGCAAGAATCTGGCTCCTGAATGGGCCAAGGCCGCCAAGGAGCTCAAGGGCAAGGTCAAGCTCGGCGCCCTGGACGCCACCGCTCACCAGAGCAAGGCGGCAGAGTACAATGTGCGAGGCTATCCCACCATTAAGTTCTTCCCCGCGAACTCCAAGGCTGGAGATGCCCAGGAATATGACGGCGGACGCACTGCCTCGGATATTATTGCCTGGGCGAGTGACAAGCACGTGGCCAATGTGCCGGCACCTGAACTAATAGAAATCATCAATGATGACACCTTCGACACTGCCTGCGAGGGCAAGCCCTTGTGCGTGGTCTCAGTGCTGCCGCACATCCTCGATTGCGATGCCAAGTGCCGCAACAAGTTCCTAACCACCCTGCGCACGCTGGGCGAGAAGTACAAGCAGAAGCTCTGGGGCTGGGCCTGGGCCGAGGGTGGCCAGCAGACCGCTCTCGAAGAGTCCCTCGAAGTTGGCGGATTTGGTTATCCCGCCATGGCAGTGGTTAACTTCAAGAAAATGAAATTCTCCGTGCTGAAGGGATCCTTCTCGAAGGACGGCATCAATGAGTTCCTGCGCGACATCTCCTACGGACGTGGCCAGACGGCTCCAGTGCGTGGCGCCAAAAGCCAGCGATAGTTTCGGTGGATCCCTGGGACGGCAAGGATGGCCAGCTGCCCACCGAGGAGGATATTGATCTGAGCGACATCGATCTGGATGAGGGCACCAAGGATGAGCTGTAAGGGACATGCCAAGGATCAACTCACCACATCAAGACTGTGCGGCTCAAGCTCAAATTTTCCACTTATTAAACTAAATAACACTTGCATTCTGAATGATATTCATTAGTCAGCCAGCGTATCTAAATATAAATGTACTTCTTATTTATGTATTAGCTCTTTTTGTACTATCCTCACATAGATCATAAATGAATTGAAACCAGCGAACATGAGAATTGTGTACCATTGCAGTGAATAATAAACTGTTCTATCAATTGTGCGTGAAATTGTTTTACAATTTTAACAATTTGATTGCTAGTCTAAGGAGAACATTTAAAGCAGGACACGGAAAGTCAAGATTGGTGCCCAATAACCAGGATATGTGAGGGCAAAACAAAAGGAAAATCCAAAGGCATCCGACGATGCTAAGTGTGTTTGGTGTGGGTAGCCCTGAGCAGGCAGTATTTCTCAATAAACACTTTTAAGGACTTTGTTTTGGAGAACCATAACATAATATCAATAGCACTAACACCCCTCCAGACTTTAAAATATGCGACAGATAAGTATTATTCCAACTAAACTAAATTTTAACTATTCTTTGAACTCAGAACTATAATGTTGCCTAGATAAAACAGAAGACACGTAGACACACAATTATATTTAAATATAATTTGACCATATTTCGTCAGATTAACTTGAATCTAATGAATCATATCTTACTATTCAGTTTCTTCTGTGATTCATACACAAAATGCTTTATAAGTCTATAGATCCTCCCCTTAGAAGCTTTTTTATAGATATTAACCATGTAATGTGTCCCAATAATAACACTAAATAGACATACTTTAATTTTAATTTATATTTCTATCAGATCGCTACGGTAAACATTTTTTTCTTTTGTTTTTTATTTTTTTGTAAAAATTCGCATAAAAAGGTCCAAAAAGAGATTTGTTTGTATAAAATTGGATATGCTTAACTCTAGGTTTACGTCTAAAAACGTAATTTGACACATTGTATATAAAGGATACTTATAATTCTGATCTAAATGCACAAAAATTGAAGATTGCTTAAAAGCGTCTTTTAAAAATACATATTCTTAGTGGCAGATTGGCGCTTAAGCTATAAATTGGCATGTTATATATATATATATATAATTATTAAGTACTTGGTTTCGATTTAAAGTACAACCTGTGTGTGTTTGGATGGGAAAAATTCGAGGCATCACAAAGAGTTTGGATTCGATTCTGTATGCAAATTGGGCTGGCTGAAAAAAAGAATGGAAGATCTTGGCTGCTTTGCCAAATTCCATGAGATTATTTTAAAAGAAAAAATCAAAACCAGGCGACGTGACTCAATTGCCACACTTTTGCTTTATCCAAAATAAAATGAACACAAAAAAAGGAGGGCGAGGGACATCGCGGTGTGTAAACGGCTAAAACTACCTGCACAAAAAGATATAAAAACTGTTGCTGGCCTCAGCGAAAAGGCCAAAGAAATAAGGGAAAAGGGACGGTGGACAGGCCAAAAAAAACTTGTTGAGCCTTGGGATTAAGAGAAGCAACAGATAAAGAAACGGTCGGGGATGCGTATGGGAAACCCAATTTACAATTATGAATGATTAATTCCCTTTCCAGCGGACCGCTCAACTGGTTATTGCTGTGTTTAATACTAAAGCCCTAGAATGTAACTGACAAAAAATCCAAAATATGTGCAAGTCCAATTTAAAGTAGAGGATAAGGATTTTTTAATATGTTTGTAGATAAAATATTTGTAAACTAACCAGTTTAAAATATATTTTACAATTTTGTAAATTACTCTCTGACAGTATATCTTTAAAATATTTAGTTTCATATTAAAATTCGTCAAAATAATGAGCAAATAATATAAAAAAAACTCAAATATCCATCTAAATATTGCACTTAAAAAATCATGTAAAAAATCTCTTGGTTTATTCTTTTATCAGTTTCATTTAGGGCTGAAAATCTTTCATATTGAAGCATTTTTGTTTCTGGCCGGCGTTTGAAAAGTCTTTTTCGAGTTTCTAAACAGAGATATATGTATATATAACTAAACCACCTTACATCCTCCACTCATCACGTTATCCAGAATCAGGCCAGTTGATGATGATGCTTTTGATCGGGATAATTCTCTATAGACTGAATGGAGCGCGAGGTGGCCGCCGTGATCGTCGACGAGACGTCCATAAACCGGTACTTTTTCTCGTCGCGAAAGAACAATGGGTAGCAAATGATGCCGTAGTAGAAGATCAGACAGATAACTATCACGGTGAAGATGATGGCTATGATTCCGAATGTCGAGATACCCGGACTGCTGTCCAGGAACTCCTTGGGCGTCAGCGGCGGTGGGGTCGTTGTGGGCGGCTCTGTGGTTTTGTAGCCCCTCCGGTAATTCCGCGCTCCGCTCGCGCTGGGAGTCAAACAACTGCAGGCTGCGAAAACCAGATCACACGGATTTTAGTCTACATCTAACCGCGATTTCTCCACGCGTTGCAGAACTCACCTAAGAAGAGCACACACACCAGGTACGCACTACGAGACATTTTTCGAATTTACGATTGAGCACGAATACACGGGGTAAAAAAAGGTTCGCTTTCTTCTTTTTTTATCCACGCGAACGGGACGCAGACGCAGAACGAAGAACGGAGAATCGAGTGGAGAATCACACAAAGCAACGACGAAAAACCTTTCGCTCTGGTGTAGGTGGTAGTGGTGGCACATCACTGTTTATCGATATAAAGCAGCCTCAAGCGATAATTTGGCTTAACGATAGTTGGCAGTCACGACATTTTTTAGCCCATGCAAAGTTTTCAGGACAAAAAGCCTTTTTGATGTATTTTTGAAATAGGGTGATTATATTTTATTACTTAAATGCTCTTAAAATGTGTATTAGGGATAATTTAGTCCCAAAATATTTGCCTTTTAAAGAATTAGTAATTAATCAATATATTAAGATATATTGGTTTGTTAATCACAATAAAAGTTACAATTTAATAAATTTATTATTCATTAATTAATAATTTTTTTTGTTTTAAAAAACTTACGAAACCTCATATAAGTAAATAATGCTTAAATGAAGATGGTGATATCATTGTTTTGATAAAGCCGTAATTTTATTTTTCAACAAATTTACTTTCCCGTGATTTATTCACGCAGGCCACCTAGCAACCATCGCCCATCTCTAGACACAACTCGGCGACCCCGGTTATCGATAACTCCTCGAAAATTTGGTTGGTCGAGCGTGTGTGCGCTGCTCTGTTCGTGTACACTTTATTTTCAATTGGTGAAAATTGTTACAAAACTAGCGAGAAAATATGTGAAAATAGGAAAAAAGTGAATTTCCGCACTCGAACTGGACGTGCATAATCGAATTGGTGACGCCCCACACACAGAAAGTGGCTGAAAATCGCAAAATAACAAAGGCGTTAACGACGGGACGACGGACGAAGGCAAAATAGACGCTCCGCCGATCGTTCCCTTACAGTTGTGTATATTAGGCGTTGCAACTAATTAGTTTTACGCAAGTAACTGCAAGTAAAATACGGCCAACGCGTTGCCCAGCGGACAAAAGCGAGAAAAAGTACAGTGAAAAATTTTCGATTGTCGGCGCACAACGAAGACGAGCAGCCAGCAGCAGAAGAAGAAGCAGCAGCAAAAACGAAACAAACGAGAAGGAGAAAAGAAACGGCGATTTTGCATTCGTGTGAGCGCGTGTGTGAATGTGTGCGTGAGGGTGGAATATAAACAAAAAATTAACAATACAAAAATCAAGAACAATTGCTCGACTTGGCAAAAGTAAAATGTCACATTTGCCTTTGGATGCACGGGCCATACTGCAGTATCTAAATGATTTGGGCTATAGGAATATATCCGCCGAGCAACTCCGTGAATTTCTGAAAGGTAAGTAATCGGCCATTCTTCCTTCTCCCTTCTTCGTCAAATGTGTGAACGTGTGAGTGTGTGTGTCTGTGAATGTTTTTAGTTTGTTATTTTATGCACAACGCTTTTTTACGTCGGCTTTTCTGCTGAATTTCAAATGATTCGTCACCATTTTTTATTTATTTTCCCCTGCTGCTGCCAACGAACGTGCGTGTAAAGCGCAGGCAAGAGAAAAAGCAGTGCAATGGAATAAAGAAAAAATAAAAACGAGTATTACTCGGAAACTGTGAATAACACACACTCACGACCGAAACACTCTTCGGATACGTATGGCACAGTGGTTGTGCTCGCAACAACAACAATGGCCATTGGGAGCATATCGGAATAATCGAATAAAGACCGGCAAAACCGAAGGAAAACAACATTTGTGGCAGCCGTTTCCAAGACATTTTATCGTGTGGTACTGGGTGAAAAGTTCCGAGTGGAAACTTCAAAACACATGGCGGGTGTGTGACCACTGTACTACAACTGTGTTTTTTGTTGTTTTGCTTGCCATTGCTGTTGTTGCCCTGGGCCTGCTTTTCTGCTGGCTTCCATCTGCCACTGTGTGCGTGCGTGTGTGTATTTCGGCCTCCACCGCATTGTCAGCTTCATCCGCGACTTCACATGAAATTTTTCTACCGACATACATATACAGCTGCGGTCAACACGATGGAACTGGGGTATATTTTCATTAAAGTCTTATAGTTGTTGGTACTCTCCTGGACCATTTTTGTTTAATACAATAAAAACTATAAGAATATAATATATATAAATTGTACATAAGGCCTTGGCGGTCTTTACGTCTATACATAGTAATTGATTGCTATTATTTTGACTCCAACTGTATATTTTCGTTGACTGTGTGTGCCTGCTCTTTCCCTTCTCACCCGCTCTTCCTTTTGTTAGTTTTTTTCGTGTGTTATTTTTCGCCTTATGCTTTGTGTACTCGTCCTCTTTTTCTTATTTTTCTTTTGTTGTTGTTGCTGCTGCTGCCGCTTGAGGGTTGCCACTTGGTTCTCTCGCATTTTACCTTGCGCCACCGTTTCGTGTTGTAATGGCGAATTCAAAGTGGGGGGAAAGAAAAAAGTGCCAGCGCAGCGTGCTGATGTGCTCGTTTTTCAGGTTATCTTAAAGCCCGTCGATTTGTGTAGTCGACCAGTTAATTTATTGGCGAGTGGGTGAGCGTGTGTGCGGGGGATTTGCAAGGTTGCCGGACCCTTTGCAAATCCGAGTTTAATATCGGTCATCGGTCATTATGCCTTGCCACCTCATTCGCATTGTTTTTGACATACGTACAGAAAATAAACAAAACAAAGATGATGAATAAGTTAAAAAGTAAATTGCACAAAAAATGTAAAGATGGTGAATAGTAAAAGTGGCTATTAGGCAGTTTAGCTTAAAAACAAAAATATATACAAGTTTTTTAAAATTAAAAGTCAAAAGTTTGGGATGCACAAATTTTAATAATTCGATCATTTTATTTAGATTTTTTTAATATATTTTAAGAAAGAAAACAAATTGATTCTGATTGAATAGTTATAATTACTTTTAAAAACTTTTTGGCTTTATAATATGAGAAAATTGTTATCTTTAGTTCAAATTGGACTGATGAAAATAAAATCACCACAACATAGTTTATAATTATTCACGCACACACATTTTTAAAGTAGTGCCACCACTAGGTTTATAACAAGGTGGCAGCACCCCCCTCAATCTAGCGACCCTGCCGCCGCTATTTCTTGGGCTGCAGCGTGACCGTTATGGTATTTTAAATACTTTTGGTATTTTATCAGCTCTGATTTTGCTCAAAAGTATTTTAATGGTATATAGGTATTTAGTAGCATTTTTCTAAGATTTTATGGTATTATATGGTATTTTCGGTTTGGTCACACAAACAATTGTGATAATCTATTAAGACAAACAAATAGTGAACATGAGTACTAAGCAAAATATAGAGATGAGTGGAGACTATGCCGGAAAATCAAAATGGCTGGGCAGGAGCGCAAATAAGATGGGTGCGCATTGCAAAGCGTGCCAGACGGACATTTTGAGTAGGCTGGCGTCACTTAAGCACGCGGCTACAAAAACATAAAGACAATATGAAATTCTTCTGTGCAAAATCGAAGGTGAGTGATATGCTTTTAAATTATATGTAAATAATAACTATTCTTTTTCAGATTCAATCGTTTTTAAAGATTCGGACAAAACTCTAGCTGCATCTATCATAAAGGCAGAAATTATGTTCACTGCAGCGATTGCTGAACACAACATATCTGAGCAATGGACCATATTAGCGATGTGATCAAGCATGCGTTTCCCGATAGTGCCATTGCGCAAGGGTTTAACTGCAAACGCCAAAACAGCTTCGCTTACGTACAATGTACTGGCTGTGATGAAGAGCAACTGATCTCTAGCATGAAACGGTGCGTTTCTGCAGCGGGAAGGCCTGTGTTCTCCATAATCATTGATGAATCGACTGATGTTTCGTGTACAAAGGTCTTGGCGTGTGCTGTTATGTATTTCGACAATGCAGCGCAAACAAAATTCTTGTTCACCATTGACTTAGAGGTGAAAAGCAGTCGACCTTTTGCAGCACTCAGAGATGGACTCAAACGTAATGGCTTTGACATCAATAATATAATTGGATTTGCGAACTAATGTGATGTTTGGTGAGCGCAATAGCATTATGACGAAGATACGAGACGTCAACAAATCATGTTTTTGTAAAATGTGTTTGCCATTCGTCTGCTCTTGCTTCAAGCTATGCTTGCAAGCAACTGCCTCAACAAACCGTTAAAGAGCTATATAACTTTTCAAAAGTTCCAAGCGTCGACGAAAATTTATTGAGTTTCAAACTTTCTTGATTCTCCTTCACACAATATACTCAACCACTACGAGATACGTTGGCTATCGTTTCATTCTTGTGTGGCGCATACTAGAACAGGATGCTTGCATTCTTCCAAGAAGAATATGAAATTGCTTATCAGCTGAGTATATTCTATCTAATTTTACTGTTAAACTTTATCTTTATTTTGGATTATATACTTGCTTTAGTGAAATTCAATATTATATTCCAGTCTAGTCGATCTGTTTACACTATTTCTATAAAACTATGTCCGAATTTTACCATATGCAGGAGATGTATATAAATAATACAGATGTAAATGCCATAGAACATTTTATTTTTCATATAAATAACATGTCGAATAAAAGTGTGAACTTTCGACAAATAGCTTGGACAAAGAACATAAATTGGCTTTGAGCCAGTTATTTTTAATCGAGTTATGCGTACAACTAAAGATTGCCGTTACAAGATAACTTTCTAAAAATGTTAAGTTTTTGGATCCAAATGATTTTAATAATCAAAATTGTCAATCGTTGTTCAAGCTGTATGAACGCACCGATTTATCAATGATCCACAAATAATTGACAATGAGTATCGACAATGAAACTGAAATGGTTAAAATGCTTTTGACTAAAAATCTCAATTGCGATACATTCTGGTGGGTCGGTTAAGATATAAATAATTGCTATAAATATTCAATATTTCGAAATTTGCTCAATGTATGTTAATTTTGCCCGTTTCTAATGCGTCGTACTCTCAAATTAATTTAATAAAACAATCGAAACCGCTTTAAAATGTAAATGTATCATATTACATATACAACAATCATTGTGCGAAAATGCAATAATTTTAAAATGAACAAATGTTATGTAAAGATTTCAACAAATTTAATTTAAGCAGCTCGTAGTAAATATAATTAAATGTGATATTCTGATCTTAAAATAAAACTTACAAGACTAGTTCCTTTATTATTTTATTTTAGAACATCGATGACTAGACAAAAAGTACCTCTATTATTTTATTTTAAGAAAATGTTACAAAATGAATTTTAAGCATTTAATTAATTTTAAGACTTTAAATATATATTGGAATATGGAATTGAATACGAATGCATATTGTTTTAGTTTTATGTTGAAATATTAATCTTGTAAAATGAAATAAAAACAAACATTTTTGCAATTCGAAAACCTTATTTTTCTATATATAATAAGTCAATTATTATTTTTACATATTACATATTATTATTTGAATTTCCAGGCGATTTATTTGTTATGGTATTTATAGTGGTATTTTGTAAAATATGAAATAGTATTTTATAGTATATTTTTGAGACCAAATTGGTATTTCTCGTTTGGTCCGGCGCGGTCACGCTGTTGGGCTGCTCGGTCGGTCGGCCCATTTTAGTTTGGAATTAAAATAAATTAACTCACACTCAACAGTGGATGGGGCTTTTAGGCAATACATACCGAAATGCATTCGAATGCATTTATTGATTCGATCTGTGTGTATCCAAATGCCAAATTGCATAACACACGCCTGCAAGGAGAAACGAGAAGAGGAAGAAGAAGAAGACCGAGGGAAAGGATTTCCAGTTTGCAGTGATTTAACTTTATTTTTATACATTTTTATTTCGTGGCCAAAGGAGTTTATAAATGCGGTTGGTGTTGGTGTTTCTTAACTGCAGTCGGATTTTCTATAACATAACTGTGTCAATAACTCCAAACATAAAAAAGGCACAAGTAAGGTCCTCTATAATTGGAGGGAAAATATTACCAAGACCGCCAAAAATTATAATCATAAATACTCTTAGTTTGAGTTAAAAACTGTTTATAGTTTGTGTTAATATTAATTCGTTGTTTGTTTCCAAACACACTAGTTTTATATTCCCCGAAAATTGAATAATAATAATTATATCTTGTTTAAATAGTAAAGAAATCTGTGAAACAAATTTGTGAATACTTTTTTATTATTGCAAAGATTTTGTTACTTGATTTTGGAGTTTTTAACCATATACATTTTTAAAATATTTGTTTTGCAAGTTCGACTGTAGGCTAAATGTTTCAAGATGACTTTTGTAATTAATGGTGTTTCGTCCAATCTCTTTTTCTCTCTAATTCTGGGTCCTTTGACTGCAGCTAATTTGCGCCAGAAGGTATGCAACCGCAGTCGGACAAACAAAGCGCCAGCAGACTCGCAACAACAACAACTAGCCACAGCACAGCAGCAGCAGCAGCAACATCATCATCAGCAGCAGCACATGCAGCCACTCCTCCAAAAGTAAAGGTCATCAAGAGCAAACGTCCATTGTGCCACTTTAAGTTCTATTTGGACATCTGCGATCATCAGCTTACCAAGCGCATTGAGACCGATATCAAGGCTCTGGGCGGACACCTCGAGTTCTTTCTTAGCGATAATATTACCCACTTTATCACTGATAAGCCGGAAGTCATCAGTGGTGGAGCACCGCAGCCAGGCAGAACACCCGGCACGCCAGGAACACCCAGCACACCCACCAACCACTACCAACAGGAAGATGGTTCGGCAAGGAAACCGAATCAAAGGCAATCCCGTGCGGATGCCATACTAAGTCGCGTGCGAAGGAGCACGGTTGGGGTGGCCAACAATAGCAGCAATAGCACACCCACGACATCTGTGAAGCGAAGCTATACCATCTGGCAGACGGATTACGCACAGCGCTTCATCAAGCGCATTCAGACCGAGCTAAAGCAATACCTAGAGGGTAAGAAGGAAGGTGGCGGAGGCGGAGGAGCCGCCACAGCTAGCCCCTATCACATTCAGCTGAAGAAGCAATATGTGAAGATTGAGTCCGTTAAGCGTAATTATAGACCTTACTACCATCTGATTAAGCAGCCAGACGACTGGCCCAAGATTGATTTAAGCAGCGAGGACGGAGCCTTTCGACTGCTAACCAAATCGAAGACCAAGGAGAAGGATCAGAGCATGACCCGCAAGTCTTTGGGTTCACGCACATCGCAGAAAGAGAAACCAGCTGCAACCCCGGAGGAGAAGCAGCCACCCAAGCATCCGGCTGTGCAGCAACTCAAAAGGCAGTCGACCATCCCAAATAGTCCCCGATCCAATTATCGCGAGCCCAAGGATTCGAGTGAGAAGCAAGGAGGCGTGTGCGAAATCTGCAAGTTGGAATACGATATCCTGAATATCCATCTGCAGAGCAAGGATCACGAGCTGTTTGCCAAGAATTCGGAGAATTTCCTGGCCCTAGATACACTCATTCTCAGTTCAGCGAATGTGAATCAGTTTCTGGCGGAGGAGCCCCAAGAGAGTGAACTAGACATGGATGTGGATGAAACGATGAGTAATGAGGAGCAGCAGCAGAGTCCCCGCCAGAGGCCATCGCCAGCACTGCGTGAGAAATCCAAGCGGATAACCAAGGGCAAGCATTCGTCGGAGAAGTTCCAAGCGGCCTCACCACAGACGCCTTCGCCGGGTGGCAAGAAGACTTTAGGACCTCTACCCGGTAGCCTGTCGGAGCTGCAGCGCCAGGAGCATCCAACCACGGCGGCCGCAACGCCAACAACCACGAATTCGGGTCGTAGGAAAACCACCCAAAACTCTGGCTTGTCCCCGCCCATTAGGGCCATGCTGCCGCCTTCGTCCCTATACAAGGTGGTGGAAACCAGGGAGGAATGTGCCACGCCGCCAAGAAGAGGCAGACCACCCAACCAAACGGATTCACCATCGCTGATCGTTAAGTTCCAAAAGATCCGCCAAACCGAGTTGCAGCGACTCAACGGCGAGGCGGAGAACTTCATGTTCCCCAGGACTGCGGTTACGACGACAACAACGACGAGGAGCAGCAGTGAACTGCCCACGGATGTGGATCGTCAGACCACCTCAGATGTGAGGGGCCGCTACAGCATCTCCTCCGCCAGCTTAGACACGAGCACGAGCGAAGCGGAGACTAAGGAGTCTTCGGGATTACTGCCAGCCTCGAGTCTTCGCAAGCGCGCTCAGGCCGTGGGCAGGAGGAGAAAGACTGCCGGACCTGCAGCGGGTGAGGAGCTCCTCCAGCGCCAATTGTCCACCGGAAGCAGCAGCAGCAATAGCAACAACAACCAGCAGCGCTTTCCGAGCGCCCCCATCCAGCCAGAAGAGCAAGAGCCAGAGCCACAACAGCAACCGCAGTCACAGCCGAAGCTAAAGATTAAGCTGAAGCAGACGCAAGTAGTTGTGGCAGCCACTAGGAAGAGCAGTCGCACAGCTACGGCCATTGTGACAGCGGCCACCGCCAGCAGTCGTCAGCAGCAACAGCTGAGGCAGACAACCGGAGGAGGCCGGCGAATGACCACTAATCTGGAGGATCGGATGGGGGAATCAGTAAAGCCTAAGATTAAAATCAAGAAGGAAATTATCGTGCAGGAAGAGGGATGAAGAGGAGTTGCAGGAACTGCAAGAACTATTGGAGGAGACTGTAGATTCCGAGGAGGAGATGGAGCTGGAGCTGGATAGCAGCTTGTCCTCGGGCAGCGACGAGGATTACATAGCTAGCAATCGGAGTAGAACTACCAAAGGCGCCGCCGCCAGCAGCAGCAGCACACGCAAATCTACGGATACACGAGAGCAGAGAGCAGCTCGACGACTATCCCGCTTGACCATCAATCGTAGTGCCGGAGAAACGGAGCTAATCGAAACCAAACTCTCGAAATCCTCACCGACGAGAAGGAGCCGCGGCAAGAGCCAGAAGCCCACGAGTCCGGCGAAGAGCAGCAAGGGCAAACAACCCAAGACGGTGCCACAATCCGTGGACTTGGTGTTCGATTGCAGTAAGAGCGAGAGATTGCAGCAAATGCAATACACCTTCGAGTCGCTGCCAAGCGCAGAGCTTTGGAACCGCGTATTCCTGCGGCAGGATGCGGGGGAAGAGCACTACTATACCTACTATGGCAGCACGCGGTATAGGAAGCTGCCTTACGAAATGGGCCCCATACCCATGGCCAGAACATTGCCAGCTCACAGTTGTGCCTTGTGCCGCGGCGAGCAAAAGGAAGAGGAACAGAAGGAGCAGCGCCCGGAGGAGCTGACGATAAACCCTGTGGCGAAAAAGGAAATAAAAAGGGAGGAGGAAGCCGCCCAATCCTCCTCGTCGTCCTCAATGTACAAGCACAAGAAGCTGCATCTCCTGCAGCGCTACCAGCAGGAACAGGAGCAGCTGCAGCAGCAGCTAGAGGGAAACGCCCTCGCCACAGCCACAGCCATAGCCGCCAAATGTGATAGCAAGGCCAGCACACCGGAGCTCCTGGAAAGGGAGTTTGCCTCGGGACCTCTCGGTGATCGAGTGCAGCTGATCGAGCGAGTCAGAAGCACCTCGAGTTCCAGCTGCAGCAACAGCCAGAGGAGTGGCATCACTTGCCGGAATAAGCAGATATCAAGGATTACCGAGTTGCCTCCCAGGAAATCGCCACGAGAACATGCTTCAACTCTGGCATTGGTCAGTTGCATTATCCGCCAACGACAGGATTCACAGAGCAAAACGAACTCCGAGGCGGAGGAGCCACCACCTCCAGTGGTTGCAGTTGCTGCTCCGAAGCTGAAGACCCCGCTGAAACAGGAAGTCGTGGCGGCTCCTTCATCGCCTCGAACGACCCGTTCCCAAGCTGCCACACCCGTCGAGGAGCTACGCTTTGCCACCGAGATAAGTGAGACTGTTAAGAGAATGAGGCGGGGCCAGAACAAATACGATCATTCCCCACCAGCGCCTGCTCCAGCGCCGAATCCCACGCCCACTGCAACATCTTCGCCCGCGCGGAGTCGTCGCCTGACACCTGCTGCTGCCCAAAATCTGGCTCCGAGCTACTCCCGCCGCTTGGAATTCTCCACAAGCCAAAGGGAATCCTCCTCGGCAGCTAGTCTGCTGTTGGGCAAGGGAAAGGGTAAGAGAAGAGCTGCTAATCCGCCGGCAGCGGGAACTGTACGTCCTCCAGCGCCCCAACCACCCGGAATGGGAGGTGTCTTTCGAGGCGTTCGCAAACTGCCAAGCAAAAAGGGATTGCTCGAATACGACATGGAACCGTGCGCCCTCAAAGCCTTGGACAAGGCCATGCAGTATACCAATCCTGGCTTCGCATGCCTGGCAGTTGGACAAGTATCTGGAACTGGCTGGCAAAGAGTACGATCTGGACTTGGAGCCAGTGCCAGAGCCGGTGACTGAGGGAAGGAGAGACCAAAGGCTAACGCCACCACCGACGGACTGCTGCTTCACCAGCGAGTTTGACCTCTACGATCTGCTCTTGGGCAGTGCTGGCAGTGGCGACGATGAAGAGGACTTGGCCCGAGGAAGCCATCAAACAGGCTCAGAGTCGACGGATGAGCAGCCAGAATCTGTATGCCACCTATTATAGGAAGAGGAAAAACCTAAAGTCGAATCGAACTGGCTGGCCGAAATCTCAAAGGCGACGCAATGGAGGCGGATTATTGGGTCGTTCCCTGCCAAATGAGAGAATTAATTTCCTGAAAATGGGCCTTGCTGAGTTCCATCCAATTAAGCAAGAGCCGATGGAAACGGAGGAGGAGCAGACCACCACCACCACCACAACAACCACTACAACTTCAGCATCGAGGGAAAAACTGCTGAGCAAGGAAGACGAAGACGACGAAGGTGGTGGCAATCCGGGAGGTGGCGGCGGAGAGGATGAAGGTGAATCTCCAGCCGGCGATAAACAGAATCCTCGCCAAGATGTAGTCATGACTCCGCCAGCAACCGATATAGATGAGCTGGCTGAACCGCCGGATGTCGATGATAACGAAAGTTTGCCCGAGGAAGATGAAACCATGGCGGATTCGGTGGATCAGCAGCAGGATGATGAGGCGGAAATCGAGGCCACCGATGCGGATGTCGAGGAGGAAGAAGAGGAGGACGACGAGGAGGAGGAAGATGACGTTTTCGAAGACGCCTACGATGAGCCTCAGGTGGGAATCAAGAAGAAGGAGGAATCATCGCCGGAAAAACGGGCACGAATACCATCTATATCCGTATCGACGCCACCCGAGGAGCACTCCACGCCCGGCAAGAAGCTCCTGCTTACCCTGCACAATGGTCAAAGGCTGCAAGCAACCTCGACGCCAAGTACCGGGCAGCAAGTCCAACAGCAGCAACAGCAGAGGAGAACGCCTCAGCTGAATGGAAGCCTTGGCAGCTGCATTTCTCCCAGCGAAAAACTGGGAGACAATTCGGACATCTTCACCGTTTCGTCCGATGGCTTGGATACGGATTTGGATCTGAGCAACACCCAGGCGGGCGATTCCCACGAGCAGCACTGTCCACACCAAACGACGACCACGACGCCGAAGAGGAAGTTCGACATCTCCAAGTATGCGCCACCAAATAATGGCAAGGCGGCGAGTAGCTGTGCCGCTGAAGCTGCCACGGCTGCTGTCAAGTCTCTGGCCATCTCGCAGTTCCTCAAGAAGGAGGTGCGTGTCACCTGCCGGCGGCTGAGGGCGCCGTTCCGACGTTTCCGATACCGCCGCTGAGCACCACCTGTATCATCACCATCATCCAGAGATCAAGCAACTCATCATTCAGCACCAATCACGTTTAGCTTTTAGTGTGTGTACAGAGAGACCCTGAGGAATATATATGTTTCAGTTTTTAGGTATTTTTAGGCCACAAATTCCCTCCAAAAATCTGAAAAAGAAAACGATTTCAATAATTCAGCCCCATTCATTTTCGAGTTAAATTTGATGCAATTGGAACAAAGATTAGTTTTTAAGTGTTTTAAATCACTTTCTGGTGATTTAAAACCACTGCCAATAATTTTAACCTTCCGAAAAGTGGAGTTTCGCAAAATAATCACGTTCGAAAACGTATTCCTTTATTTAGAAACCTAAAAAATATATGTTTTTATTCTTCTTATTATCAAAAATCCAATTACTTCATATTTAACTCAAAAATGGAAATGAAAAGACCGAATTCCCATCTCATTCATCAACTAAATGTAGCTAATTTAAAAAACTGCACACAACAAACTACACACAAGAAATACGTACATAAGCCTTAGTTTAATCTTAGTTTAGCTCAAATTCCCTATATCCCCCAGAGATCCCCTTCTCATCAAAACCAATTCGGACTATTCCAAAATCTCTCTCATTTTCTAGCTATTAAGTAGTCAAGTTTTCCATTCAACGTTTTCTGTTTTAAATGTGGAAATCACACACTCTTTTCAACTGTTTTTTATTTTCTAGCCACGTACTAATTACCAAGTCAACGCTCAAGCAAAGAATAGAAAGGCAAAACAAGTAAACTATATTATGTAACGAAAATAAATTAAAACTAAAAAAAAGAAAACCAAAAGCAATTGTAAAAAAATATTAAAACAAAGAGTAAATTAAATTAAATATTCTATTAAAAATAAACATATAAAATGTCTTGATTTATTGAAGGCAGTGCATGAAAGGGCTGAAGAAATTCATTTCTATATTCTTGTTCTAGTTTTTCTTATGAGTTCTAAATTTTAAATTAAATTTAGGAACTGATAAATGTAGTTTAGTCACGTTTAAACGATTTCAGATCAGTTGCTATTTTTTTTATAGAAATTTAAGCTTAAATGTGCTATGTTCTATAGAAATCTCCAAGGTTTTGAAATCCATTGAATTAATGCTCAAAAGTATGCTGCAAAATGTGTGACGAAAGTTATGTATGGCATTACTTTTAGACACATTTTTAAATGGATTTCAAAAGCATAGAGATTTCTATATTTCCGATTTTTAATATGTATTCCAAAAGAAATTTTCAATGAAATAGTAAAAACTTTAATTTTTTGAACCATTTAGACACTTTTATTTATTATTTTTAAGGCCAATTTAGCATTTTCCAGCCTATTTCCTGTTTCGTTTATCTACCTTCTTATGTTAATAATACCCAACGCAATCAGTTCATTTCCCATTACTCATCCCACGCCTGACATCCTCATTCCCCTGCTAATTGCCACTGGTTATATCCGTTTCCATCCCAATCTAGACTTGCGCAAACTCATCAAGCATGAGGAGCGTCTGGCGGAGAACGCAAAGGCGAACAATTCCAGCAGCAGGAGCCTGCATCAACGCGGCACCGTCAGCTCGCGTGCCAAATTAACTGGAGACAAGGATAAGGAGAATACGGCCCCTCCACCATCGTCGTGTCCCTGCCCCCAGAAGGAGAAGGAGTCCAAGACTGACCAGGATAACCAGCGTGAAGTGGGCGGCGCGGGCTTTGCGGACTTGGCTCGGATCTTTAAAGAGAAACTCCTAATGGAAGCATCCGTACCGCCAGATGCGGTCAAGAATTTGAATCCGGCCAAGTCTCTGGCCACCGGCAAACGTCGCAGTCGCAGCAAGACCCGCAAGGAGCCACCGTTGTCCAGCGGCGGGGAATCGGATCCAAGTGTGAATCCTAACAGGATGCAGCGTCGTCGACGCAGTAAGTCGCAGCCGCGCAGTGCCAGTCGCGGAGCCTATTTGGGTGAGTTTCAATCAAAGCCAGCCTTTAGTATGTAGTTAATTTCTTTCTCCTCCTTGCAGATCGACGCCGTGGAAGGGCCAAGCACTGCGATCCGGTCGCCCGTTTTCAGTATTATCAGAAAGAGTGGGCTCATTTTCGCACCCAGATTCCCGGCGAGACTGCCCATACCAATGCCCGTTTTGGAGTGCGCCACAAGCTCATGGATCCGAAGTGAAGAGGATATATCTTTCCAATAAGCAGTTATTACCATCCTGTAACTCGATCGCTTTCATCTACTTTTATTTATAATTTTTGATCCATTTGACTCATTATTATACATAAACACATACACTTTCCAAAAGCTTAAGAAGACAAATGAAATAAAAATTGAAAATGTGCGTTTAATTGATTAATATTAAAGATTAATTTTATATTTATTGGGGGAGGTTTAAAAATCGTACAAGCGATCAAAGCTGGTTTAAACGAGTTGAGAATTGGAGGTTTGCTAAAGTACAGAGCGGAACTTTTACGCTGCTGTTGCAGCTTTGCTTGTACATTGCAAGCAAAAGGTGAAAGAAGGAGCAGGCCGAAAAGAAAAGGTTTATTTTATCTATATCTCCAATCATTGATATTGCATTTATGCTGTGGTTGCTGCTTTGCTAGTACATTGCAAGCAAAAGGTGAAAGAAGGATCAGAAATAGATAGGAGTCAGACCGAAAAGCAACAGGATTATTTTCTCTCTTTATCTCCAATCAATGAAATTGCCTTCAAGCTGTTGTTGCTGCTTTGCTTGTACTTTGCAAGCAAAACATGAAAGAAGGAGCAAAAAGAAAAAGGAGTCAGACCGAAAAGCAAGAGGCTTATTTTCTCTCTATCTTTAATGATATTTCCTTCAATTTTTGGGTCAACTGTCAAAATTTAATTTTCATAGAAAAAATAAACTTGAATTCGAAAGTTTTGACCATGCTGGAGCGCCGGAGAAGATCCCAATTGAGGCTGGAACCTCTAGCAGCCGAAATCCCAACAAGAACCACCACGACAAGGAGGACCCGTCGCGTCTGTGTGAATATCGAGACTAATGGTGCCGGACCTCTAAGATCACGAAGGAGACGGAGGAGGGAGTTGCTTCATCCGTACTTTATGACCTATCCACCAGTTTATGGGGGTTATCCTTGGGGCTACGATTGGTATCCAAATGAATCTTATTATGGCTATGAAAATTTCGTTGATCCACTAAACCGTCTAAATGCTGGTGAGGGATACGAGTGTGATCCTGTTGATGGATTCATTGCGCCAGAAGAGGAAACCGTCCAACAGTGTTGTAATCATTCAGGTCAGAAGGCTATCAGTGAACTGAAGAATATTTTAGTGGGCTTAGAGAGCTATTTGGAAGAAGAAAGTGCCAAGAAGTTAGAGAGCAATGTGGAACCGAATCCCTGTGAGGTTCCGGAGGACCAGAACCCCCAGAACCCACAGCTCTCCATGCTAACCGATCTAATGTGTGATACTATCGCCAGGTTAAATAACTATATGTCAGCTCACTCCAAAAAGGAGGAACAGATGCAGATGCACCAAGTGAGACCTCCTCCTATAGTGCCACCTGTTCAGGTGCTGCAGCTACCTGTGCAACCACTGATATTACCACCAATGTATCCGAATCCACCACCAATGTATCCGAATCCACCACCAATGTATCCTCCGAATTATTCCTCCCCTTTGAATTCCGAATCCAGCCTTCAAAGTAAAACCCATTTTGAACGCTTGCCCTGGCTGAAGGAAAGGAAACGGAAGCGTCCTTCAAAGAGCGTTACCTATGTACGCCTACAGAGTCGGGGATGCAGTACTGAGGACCTTGACGTACTGCCAAGGCTATTGGAAGCCTCGAATTCAAGAGAGAGTAGTGGTAAGTAGGACTTGAAACGAATTGAATATTTTTAAACTACTTATATATTTTGTGCCTAGTTCCTTCGAAATCCTTGAGTCCACCCATGAAAGATACTGGTACCACCATGTGGTGTCCCATGGAATGTTGCCGGGGATGTTGTGGTGTAGTAAGAAGTCAGGAGTACTTTCATCATGTCCAGGATAAGCCACCAGAAGCTTCAGAGGTTCCATCTCCCATGAGAATAACTGACCACTTTCCGCCCACCTTTCTCAAGGCCCCACCGCCAACCGAGGACGAGATGGAGGGAGATCCAGAAAAGTTCTATCATCTGCCAAGTCAAACAACCTACCTAGGTGGCGGCTCTCCGCAAAGATCTAGTTATAGCTCCTGTTGTGACTACCGCCATGCTGGGGGCAATCTCAGGTACTCCTACATCGAAGAGGAGGAAGAGGAGAAACTCCAGGTAGACGCTGAGGAGGAGGAGGATGAGTGGTATCGAGGGGCTAGCCACAAATTAGCCGAATTGGAATTGGAGCAGGAGTACTTTAAGGAAATGGAGAAGCAAACACTGGGAAAGACGAGAAACCAAGAACTTCAAACTGATCCGGATATCTCCAGTGATAATAGCTCTGTGAATATTATAGTCACCACGGATAAAGCAGTCAGCACCACGGAACTTAGCGGATTAGGTAACAGGGAGCCCGTGAAAATTATAAGGATCTATAAGAGGTCCTCCCTAAAACAACGACAGAGGCTTAAAGGTAGTAATCACAAGGGGAAGTCCAAAGGTAGCTGCCATAAGGTTAAGTTTGAGAAGGTGCAACCACCGGAGGCTGTGCAGATCCTACCCGAAAGGGTAACCATTGGCAGGAATCCCATGAGTAGTGATCTCAGGTGTAATCAGAAACGCTCTAAGAGTTCCTTAAGGTCCAAGGAAACCCGTCCTTACTGAGATCAGTAATATTAGTCTCACCCATCAAAGTGAACAAATTTGAAATTATTTGCCTTAACTTTTCAATTCTTTCGACTTACCTTCAAATTCTTAAATGGGAGCTTGGGTTTGACTCACTGCTGGAGGTAATGGCACCTGGATGCGATTATGTACTGTGAACAGCCGCCTCCAAAACCTCCAAAGCCAACGTGTCGCTGTAAGAACTGTGTGCTCCGACCTGAGGATATCGTTCCCTGGACGGACCTCATGGGAATGTCAATGACCGATCGCGAAGGAACCCCCAGTCGGCGCGTTTCCACTCGGACGCGTCAATCCTGGGACAGTGTGTACACCATTGCGGATGGAGATCCCCAAGATCGGAAATCTCATGTGGACCAGCAGGGCTCAAATACCCCGGTACAGCACACGCCAGTTCGAAATGGAGGCAATACTCCTTCAGGGAATGTCACACCCCGAGAGGTTTCTGCTCATCATCATCCTCCTCCTCCTGCTCAACCCACCATTCTACTGATTGTGGTCAAGTTAGTTTTGATATATTTGCATTTCTTTATGGTTCCTTTTTAACTCTTTAAGATTTTTAGCAAGCCAGAGCCATCCGCCTATCCCGGAAGAGGTTATCCAGGCTCAGGACCGGGATATCCGGGCTCAGGTCGGGGATATCCAGGCCCAGGTCGGGGATATCCAGGCTCGGCACCGGGATATCCGGGTTCAAGACAGGGATATCCCGGCTCAAGACAGGGATATCCGGGCTCAGGACCTGGATATCCAGGCTCAGGACCGGGCTATAACGGCCCAGCCCCAAGAGGCTATCCAGGTCCGGGACCTAGACGCTCTCCAGGACCAGGCACACCCAATGGGTAAGATTGTAGTTTACATTTTGTTAAGAGTTTTATTTAGAGAATATCACTAATCATGCAGATATAATTATCCACCCCCTGGTCCTGGACCCACGCGTAGAACATATGAAGACCGTTTTCGAAAGTAAGTTAATTAAAATTTTGAAGTAATTTCAACTAAACCTGGCTACCAATATCCCCCAAAGCGATGGATATGGACCCTATCAAAATGATTCGAGGTATCCGGAGGACTGGAGGCGACAGTCTAGGGGGTAGAGTCTTTCTATACTTTTTGGAAATAGATACTATTATTAAGCTCCCAATCCATTAGATATCCTAATAATGGTTACGCCAACCCTCCTAGGAATCGGCGTCCCCCGGACAATCAAGGCAACTGCCGATGTCCCGGAAAGAGCAATAAGTCCAGTACCGATCTCAACGAGGATCGACTCCAAGCGAGTGGCAACAGAGACGTCGAGAATCGCTTGGAAGGCAGCGGAAACCCTAGGCCTTGTAGTTGCAAGAGTGAAGAGAGTTACCCAAAGCGCAATAATCGGCGACGTCCCAGAAATTGCCGTTGCGGGGATCAGGGATCAGAAAACTCCGACTTTAGTTTGAATGCAGAGTCATCGCAAAACATCCAGGAAGTCTTTGAGGAGCGGGAAAAAGAGGAGGAAATGCAGGAGGTGGTTGTGACCGATGGCAAAAACAAGACATTCAAGTGCATACAGGTAAGGGAGTAGAGTCCTGGAATTAGTAGCTTCTGTCAACGTCCACCTAATCCCCAGGTCCCCATTTGTATCTCAGTTGGGAGACCGGACTGTTGTCGCTGTTGCAAATGTGCTGCCGCTCCCGCTCCGGACTCGGAGTCGCAATCGGGGAAGATAGACAAGGATGAGGACGAGGAGTGCACCTGTAATCCCCCAGGCAAATGCACCTGTGTTGATGACACCACGATGCCTGATGAGTTCGCCTGCGAGTGCAATCTCACCAACTTGGAGCGAACTCTGCGCAATCTCATCCCGAATGCCGATTGCATGTGCTATCTGAAGAAAAAGCGACGGCGACGCCGCAAGAAATGGGCGCCCAAAGTCTTCTACGATCGGTTCGCCAATCCTCCGTTTGTCCTGAATCCCAAGCCCCGATGTTTGGAGTATGGCTGCAGTCCTTGCTGCAATCCTTGCTTCAATCGCTGCTGCTGTGCTCCGGTGGCCAAGAGTTGCTACAGCTGTGACTATCGCTGCGGAGGAGGGTGTTGAAAGGGAAAATATTCTTATTCTAAGATATTCGGAGATATGAAGGAGATGGGGAACTCAGAATAAGCTAGATTTTAAGGCGCTTTATAGGATAAGAGATGCTTTAGCAGTCATCTCGATAAAGTTCTCTGGATCCGTGATAGTATTGAAAGGCATTTTACAATAATGGAACTTCAGTTTCTCTTAAATCATTGATAATACCAATAATGAAGAAATTGTGTAACCCACAAGGACTTCATACAGATCCCTGAGAACTTGTCAGCTGACTTCAGAAGACTTTTGGATGACCCAGAGGTACTTCTGACCTTAGCTGACAGTTTTATTGGATTCGTGCTGATTCCAGAAAGGAAATCAATGGATATCATAACATGTACGAACCTTAGCTCATTTCTAAGATAAGTAGAATATTTCTGACGATCTTCTACTGTCTCAGAGGACAGATAGACTGCCCCAACCCGATTACATTTAATCCCTGCTGTAAATCTCTGTCGAGTCCCCATACTCCCTGAAATAAATCTTGCAATTAACAAAAACCTTCTTCCATCTTTCTCGTGTTGGCTTTTCCCAAACTGTCATCAGATTTAACCTAAAATGTTTCTACTAAGCCTCTGAGCTGCCGCTTCTGTGTTCCCGCTGCCTTGAGATGATGACTGGCCTGACCAGAAGACGACGCACAGCCCAGCAAATCCTCCTGCGACGAGCCTGCCTCAGCAAAAGCGTTAGCAGGAGCCGGGATGTCGCACAAATACCTGCCGGGATGGACAGGGAAAGGGGCGGTATCGTGGTGCTGCCATCGCTGGCCAGAGATCCGGACCTGACGCGGGAGAGGTCTTCAACGCGAGCGGTGAGGAAATTGCAGAGGGTTCTGGCGGCCAGTACTTATAGGGTTTCGGGGGATAGGAAATCGGCCGGCAAACTGCCGGGCTGTGAGGTTCTAACGAAGGACACTCGATCCTGGAGGAAACTGAAGCAAAGTGGTGCGTTGTCTGTTACGAAATCCAACCAAATTCGTTGTTATATAACCTTAACTTTCTAGAGGATAATCCAAATCGATCAGGGCATAGTCTGAAGCCGAAAGAACGTTCCGGCGGCAGTGCCAGATCTCGAAACAGCTCTTCCGCATACCCTTCCAGCTGGCCACTGGATGTAAAGGAGGAAGCTAAGCGCGTCGATTCCCAGGGATCTCTAGACGAGATTATCAATTGCTCCTGCCTCAGTCGAACGCCCTACGATCACAAGCTCAGCACGCCCCTTAAGTCGGATAACTCGTGTCAGTGCAGCTTTGTTAAGAGAGCTCGTCGAAGGAATAGGAAAATCAAAGCTGTTTCAGTGGCCCAGACCCAGACCCAGAGCATCCAGAACACGCGAAGTAGAAGCGGGAACCACTTATCGGAGGATAGAGCTAACCGAAGGAAGAGGAGTAGTAAGGACAGGCTGAGAAACCGAGTCTACAGTGGCGAAGACGTCTGTCCGGTTAGAAAATCGTCAAAATCCAACAGTGAGAACTCAAAACCATCTTCCAAATGCAAAGTAAATAACCCGGGAGTCAAATTTAAAAATTATGGCGGCTACACTCCCTCCGAAACGGATATAGAGTCGGCATCGGACTACAAACCCAAGACTCCAAATCGATGCTCTGATTCCTTCTTCAACAAAATAGAGAAGGTCAGCAGGCCACCGTCCTTGAATGGGAACAAGTGGAGCCTGAAAATGCCCAGCAACACGGAAATGCAGGAGTACTTCGAGGCGGCTGATCAAGAGAATACCTGCCTTAACATCTGTCTATCGAATTATAGCTCCACCGAAAGTCAGGCAAGAAGGTCAAGGACTAGCCGAACCTCCAATGATCAGTGCCCAGGCAAAATCTCTTCGAATAGTATGAGAAGAGGCAGCGACAGGAACTCGAGGATGAGTGATTCATTTCAAGGAAGCCAATGCTGTAGATGTTCTTCAAAGGCAAACAAACAAGGATATTCATCGGAAGAGTTTGGGAGTTGCAGAAGCAGTCGAGATGCAAGTATATCATCAAGAACTCGAGAAGCAAGTATGTCCTCAAGAAATGCGGAGCAATTCCTCAGTAACTGTGAGGATGAAAATGATAATAATGAAAGTACTTGTATTTATCAAAGCAACATTATCAAGAATGGATCAGATCCAGCCAGAATTTATCAAACCAACTCTATTGAGTTTTCAACTGGAGCGGATCCCTCCTATGAACGAATATTGCCCAAGAATGAAAACTATACCAACAGGAGACTATCAAACGAGCTAAACTATGGGAACACCCAGCCATATCAACAGCTTCAACTTGGAGGATGTGGAGCAGGTATGGGCCAAAACCAAAGAAGAACCAATTCGGGACTCGGAATAGGTAATATTGCACTAGACCTTACCAAGATCAAGATCTAGACTAATTCCTCTTATTTATAGTACAGCTGGAACCCATAGAGATCCCACCCACAACTGCCCCCCAGACCAAGAGCCTCAGGACCTGCTGATCGAATGGGAGGTAGTCGGGATTCTTGTAGAACCGGAAACAGCGGAAGAGGAGCCACACGAGGACCCTCGGAAATGGAGAACAAATGGCCACCAAGTGATGCCATTGCCCATAGAAAGTGCACTGAGGCAGTTACTCAGACATCGGAATTACTAATGGCACCCAGAGCTCATCCAAATGCAGGCAACTGTTCGAACAGAATGGATCGAGGGACCCTTGAGGCAAATAGATATAGACAAACGCAACCTAATAATAGATCAAGAATACCACAAGCTAATGAAGGTAAATCCTGCGGAATGGATATGAACTCCCAAGTAAAACCGTTCGAGAACCAAGTACAATCTAGATCAGAACACCCACTACAACTAGTTCAAACCAATTCTTACGTATTTCAATCAGATCAAAAGCAATATAACTTAGTGCAAATCAATTCTTTAGAATTGAATGAAAACCAATCCAATCAGGAAGCGGAAAACACTCCTTTTGGCAGTACCTTTCCTAGCCCTCCGTGTAACCAAGAAAAGGCCAACTGCAATCCAGAAAAATCAGAAAGGTCATGCCGTAAATGTAATCGAAATCGTTCTCGTAATCGCCGGAGAAATAGAACAACATGTGAAGAATTCAATACCTCCCAGGGAAATCAATCTCATGATAACTGCATTTGCCAGAGATCCGATAGTAGCGATCAAAGAGAGGACAAGTGTGATGTGATTAAGATACTTGATATTCTTCAAAAAACCGTGGCTGGTTTGGAAAAGGAGATTAATAAGGCTAAGGGATATGAGAGTGGAAGGAGTACCAGAAGCGGACGTGACCCCAAAATGAATAAGCGAACAGTTGAAAAGGTCGATTCAAGACAGAAATGTGGTCAAAATAGAAATTCACCACGTGAACCAAGGTCAAGACCGCCTTACCGATCAGAATATTCGGATTCATACCAACAGCATAATTGCTCTAAGCCTGTTTGTCCTAATTTAAATCAAGCTTCTCATCAATATAATGGAATGGTTCCTCAAAGACCAGAAAATATTTATCAATCGAGTAATCTTTATAAAAATAGAAATTGTGGTGATAATACCGATATTTATCAAGACAGAAAAGCAACCCCTCCAGTTCATAAAGCTTGTAATGGAAGCAGTCCAGGAAAAGTAGAAATACCATATAGGAGTGCACCAGATCCTGGACAAGCAGGTGGCTATGCGAGAACAGAACAAGTTTACCCGAGGGATATATACGAAGAAAGAACTCAACCTTATCCGTATATTGAACAAACTAATTTGGTATCTTTTCAAAACAACAGAATGGTACACGATCCTCAAGAACAAAATAGTATTCAAAATACTGAATGGCGTGGAAATAATCCCCAATCAAATGCTTGTTCGGGAAACACAGAACCTCGATATGGAAGCTATTTCAAAGATGCAACACAATTCGGTAATCAGGCTCCCAAACCAGCGGAGTATGCCCCATGTCAATGTTTGTATAAAGCAGATGAAGCTGCTCCAATCAATCAAGGTGGAGTTACCTTCCAAGAATATGACAATTACTCTACCGAGAGATTTGACAGAAATTATAAAGAAACTGAAGATTATCCCATATTAAATAGAGCTGAATCCTATCAATGTCAAAGCAATGATGCTCCTCCACTCAATCGAGGTGAAGTTACCTTCCGAGAATATAACGAATACTCTAACGAGAGATTTGATAGAAACTATAGAGAAACTAAAGAATATCCCCGATTACATAGATCTGGATCCTATCAATCTGAAAATGGATTTAAATGTTGCAATCCTGAACCTTCCTATGGGGAAAGGGAGGCTTATCCATTTATTAGAAGCGCTAAACCAATTGGCGAATGTCCTCATAGTTCAAGAAACGGAATGTATTCCAAAGATTTAGCAAATAGAAGCACTAAACCACTGTCCAAGGGTCCACAAAATGCCGATAGGTCAAGAAAACGTACATGTTCTAAAGATCCAGGAGCACAGAAATATAAGCAGACCCATCGAAGACGGCGGAGTAGCTCTCCAAAAGAGTGTCGTCTCCTAAAAGACAGGCCAGCCCCAAAGTGAATAAAGTAAATAAAAATTGTATTCAGGCAAAAAAAGTAGATAAGGTCCCAAACACTAGAAAAGCGTCTGATTCGGAATCCTGTGGAAATCCAGACAGAGTAAATAAAGCCCAACATCCAGTTAAAGTTAGCATAGTTCCTTGCAAAAGCAACGTTAGCAAACAACAGGCTCCCGACAAAATTAGAAAGGATAATACAGTACAAGCCTATAAAGTGTTTGATTGCGCCTTTTGCGAGAATCCCAATTGTCCGAATAAGAAAACTGTTGAGAAAAAGAATCTACCAGTGAAAAATAACAGAAAACCAATAGATCATAAATATAGGACTTCCAATCAATTCACTTTATGCGAGAATTCGGATTGTCCCGATAAAGTATCAAGGAACTTAGAGCCCCGACATGAACTTTGTGAGAATCCCGATGGGAAAAGGACTCATTGCGAGAATCCCAATTGTCCCAATAAGAACAGCCAGCCGTTGAAGAAAGATAAAGTTTCAAAGAATATAGAGCACCGATATAAAAAAGTATCCAGTAGTGAACTTTGTGAGAATCCCAATTGTCCCGATCGAAAAACCAACAAACCCTAATCAAGCTGATATATACAAAAATACGCTACTGATTCTTCTCCAGAGGACTGTCCTGGTCGGACTCGAGTTCTCTTTGCCGATGTTGGAAACTGCAGGGATGTGAATAATAAGATAAGTCGTCAAGGCAGTGGAAAATCTGAGAGATTTGATGACGATCCGATCGAGACAAGAATCTGCCGCCAAAAAGAGTATCATCGATACTTAGCTTATGAAAAAATCACTTGAGGAGATCAATAAATTGTAGGCCATGTGAAATCGAAACTAGAAGAAAGCCCACAGTCGGAAAGTGTAATTTATGTCTTAGGCCTGAAATACCGCCACCAATTTGTGTTAGAAGCAGACATAATCCCTATATAACGACGGATCCATCACTGAACAGCTATGACAGGCATATATTGAAAAATTTTGAAAAATACAAGATGGAAAAATGTAAAGCCCAAAACGTGTCAAAGTTTCCCCTTACAAGTGTACTCCCAAAAATCAGGCTTCTTCAACGGATAGCAGTTGCAGTAGTTCCGAGGAAACTGAATCCTCAGAAGAAGATGCCAGGAAAAGACCATGCAGTTGTAAAGCTGAAGAATCGTATAAGCACAAGGAGCGCGATTCCAAATCCAAATCTTCGATATTCAGTTGTTGCAAGAAGCCGCCGAGAGAGGAGACCGACCGAAACCAAAAGGTGACCCGACCTCAAAAAGAAACCAGGACTCAAGAAAAGCCAGAATCCAAGAAAAAAGAGAAATCTCCATCAAAGTCCGGTGGATTCCCTTGTAGGAATAGGGAAAGACCTCGATCTCAGCAGGAAAACCCCAAAAAAGAACAGGAAAAACCTAAACAGGAGAAACCCAAACCAAGTGAAAAAACTCCATCAAAATCAAGTGGATTTCTCTGTTTTAAAAAGAATGAAAAAAGTCCTCCCGAAAGGAAGGAGAAAAATTATTCTAACACCTCCATTAAAAGCGATAAAGAATCCCCAAAGCCTAAAAGGGAAACTGAGGAAAACCATCGTGGTTTTCAGGTTTCCAGTGCAATGAGCGAAATCCCAAGGAAAGCAAGGAAAAAGAGATTCCCCAAAGAGAAGAAAAGTTAAAAACGGAAAAAGAGATTCCCCAAAAAGAAGAAAAATTAAGAAAGGAAAAAGAGATTTTCCAAAGAGAAGAAAAAATAAAAAAGGAGGAAAAAACTAAGAAGCCCTCAAAATGCGCAGAATTCTTTTCTTGCTCTAAAAACCGAAGACTCAAAAGGAACGAGTCGACGAGCCTCGGCCCCACACCAGAATTGTTTGTACAAATCGCCAAAGGGGGCAAGTGAGACCAGTTGATAAATGTCCTTGCGCTAAGGACCAACCCAGAAAAGATCAACCGGGAGCTCCTACTACCACCTGTCCGCGTGCCCAAGAAGAGCAGGATAATGAAGAGGTTAAAGTCCTATACGACTCCAGTTACCGATTCAGCCCAGAAAGTTGCAGTTATGCCGAAATTCCCAAAACCGTATATTGCCATAATAATCCCCAAGAACCAGGACAGCAGGAGATGGCTTCTTCGAGCACTTTTTGCCGCCAGGGATACGAGGATCCGGAGGACGAATACAGGCCATGTGCCAGTGCCAATGGATTTTATAAAATTGTGCAATAACTATGATTGAGAATTTTAGCGAAAATATATA
This sequence comes from Drosophila triauraria, assembly GCA_014170255.2. Classification (NCBI taxonomy): domain Eukaryota; kingdom Metazoa; phylum Arthropoda; class Insecta; order Diptera; family Drosophilidae; genus Drosophila; species Drosophila triauraria. The sequence continues at coordinate 11,965,324 of CM024334.1, read as the reverse complement.
TAAATTTTGAGAAAATTCTCAATCATAATTATTTAAAGTGACATTACAAAATTAACATTTAAATCGAATAAAAATGTAAATTTAAAATAAGTGCAGGCTTTTAAAGAAACAAAGGTTTGTTGGTAACTAAAATAAATTGAATTTTTATTAGAATTTCTATTATTTCTTTTTAAAATAATTTAATAAACCTTAAATATTTTGAAATTAGTGGTGACCATCGTTTTACCATTTTAGTGCCTTTTTGTGGAATGCGTATTCTTTGGCATTCCAGCTGCGGTCACACTGAATTGCACGCTGCCGGAAAATGTTGAAGAATATTTTAAATAAATCCAGGCAGGTGCTCTATCCAGTGGCCAGGACCTTCACCCGAAGCAGCAATCACGGCTATGCGGCCACCGAATCTGCACCGGCTGCGACAGCGGCCGCTCCCCTGGCGACGAAATCCGCTCCGCTGATTTTGCCCCAAGACTACGCCGCCAACTACTCGCCGGTCAGCCGGAGCACGGCCAGGCAGGCGTGGATCGAGAACACGGACGCAGTGGCGGAACGCAAGCTGGGACTGATCGAACTGCATCCGGACGTGTTTGCAGCACAGCCGCGGGTGGACATCATCCAGGAGAATGTGGAGTGGCAGCGCAAGTATCGTTATGTAAGCATGGCGCACACCAAAACACGGGCGGAGGTGCGCGGCGGCGGACGCAAACCCTGGCCACAAAAGGGCATGGGCCGTGCCCGTCACGGCTCCATCCGGACGCCCCTGTTCAAGGGCGGCGGCGTGGTCCATGGCCCCCGGTCGCCCACCACTCATTTTTACATGCTGCCCTTCTACAAGCGCGTTCTCGGTCTGACCTCCACATTGAGCGTCAAGCTGGCTCAGGATGATCTGCACATCATTGAGGGCGTGGACATACCTACGGGGGATGCACAGTTCCTCAAGGATCTGATTGCAGAACGGAACTGGGGACCCTCTGTCTTGATTGTCGATGAGTGAGTACCTTTTCCTACCGAATGATGAAGCATATTCCTATTGACATATTTCTTGTTTCCCCAGAGATCATATGTTTCCCGCCAACATTTCCCAGGCCAGCGATAGTCTGGGCTACGTCAATCTGATGCCTTCCTTTGGCCTCAACGTGTATTCCATGCTGAAGCACGACACTCTGGTGCTAACGGTGGCGGCTGTGAAGCATCTGGAACAGCGGCTGCTGTACCAACTGCATCGCAACGATGCCGCCAGCAAGGGCGGCAAGTTTAAGTTGGATCAAGTCTAGAAGTTAAGGCAGTTCAAAAATCGTTTTATTATTATTATTTGTAATATTTGCGGAGGATGCCAGTAAATGCATTGTTAAACATTACACTTTATATCGAGCGAATCCATCAGCGACGATCCCTTTGTCACGGTGACCAAGGGATCCTTATCCGACTCGGACACAATGATCTCGCAGTCTCCCTTCAAGAGTTCCCCTAATTTTGGGGCGAATTCCTTGAGAAAGCCCCGCTCCGAATTGCTGTGATTGCACAGCAGCACTGTGGTGTTGTTATGATTGAACTCCAGCAACTCGTGATGCGACATTTCTCCAGAGATGATGAGATCAGCTTTGATGCCCTTGAGCACCGATCCACCGGAGCCAGCACAAATGCCCACGGTTTGGATGAGACTCTTGGTATCGTGGTTGACAGCCAAGGCAACATGCACGCTGGTCTGGATGTGATTCTGGAGGGATTGCACCAACTCATCGATGTTCATTTTGGTCTCTATATAGCGGCCTAAACCAGTGCCTGGGGGAGCATCCAGTTCCGGTTCGAGGGGTCGGATCTTGTGGATGTGCACCGCCTGCGAGAGCCAATCGTTGACGCCACCGCAGGCCTTGTCCCACGCCGTGTGCGGGGAATATAAGGCTATATTGTTGGCCAAACAGGCGGTCACCACGCGCTCTTTCCAATGGGCCTGCGTTATCCTCTTCAGCGGCTGGAATATCGGCGGATGATAGCTTATTATCATACCCACGTCCTTCTGGAGCGCCTCGCTCATTACGGGCTCGGTTAGGTCATTTGTTAGCAATATTTTCGTGATAGGCTTCTCCCGATACGGTTCTATCAGCAATCCCACGTTGTCCCACGACTCCGCTAGTTTTACGGGCGCAAAGTTCTCCAGCTCCTTGACAACTGTCGCCAGTTTCTGACCACTGAAGTTGCTGCTCATCCTTCTAAGCATTTAAAGTTGTTAAAAATTACAGGAAACTTTTTTTTTCACACCGGCATCCATTCGGGGCTGCCAACTCAATGCAACTAGTTGCGTTACTAGAACGTTTAATAGAAGCTGTTACGTACTACTTACGTTTCATAGCGTTTTATGGCGGTATTTTTCAAAAGCTAAATTAACTCGATAAATTCCTTCCATCCGTATAAGTCAACAAATCTCAGAGACTGTAAAAGCTAGAGCCTAAATATTGCTTAAATAATAAAAAACGTTATAAAAGCTAAAGTCGTTACTTTCCTTTATTATATTTCATTTATAATTTTTCGTGACCTTTATTTTCATTATTATTGGTTATTTTAGTTAAGTCGAGGTATATATTATATATAATTATACAGTCTGTTTCATTCTTACCAAGGAGATCTTCTGTGAACTTAGATGCCGGACATGGAAATCAGCGCTTAATGTTGGAGGCCATGGGGAGTTTTATTTCCTGTATCTCTGTGTGATTTTTCTGGACTTTCCCGATTTCCGATTTAGTTCTAACAGTTAAAGTGTTTAACACGCTTGATTACTAACCCTATAGGAAGAAATTCAAAATAAATGAAGAATCCCCGGATAGGAAATATTCCAATGAATTAACCTTTGCAGTTACCCTTAACCGCCAAGGCTGATGACTGTATTGATTCTTCTCACTGGTTCTTATCAAAAGATGGTCCGTTAATAATATGCATTGCCAGAATCTATTAATCCGTTTCATGTTTTCGAGAATTGCGGGGATTGCCTTGAAGAGCACATACATGTATTTAACATATATTTTATAAAGATTTTTCTTATCAATTATATTTCATTACTCTTCAGAGGCTGGCATATAAATACAGCACTTTGAAAGCATTCCAGGAAATTACCATCATGTTGACCTCCCGTTGAAGGAGGATACTTTCTAGATAAAAGGTCGTTCAAAAGAATTTTGAGGTGATCGGATCGCGGTTCTTTTACATCGAGACCAATGTAACTCTTAATTGGTTTTCTGCCCGAAACACCTGTCGTCAGATGGGCGGCCAACTGGCGACCATCCGAAGCAAGGAGGAGCTCAAACTTATCGTAACCAAACTGAAATGGGACTCTGCCTATTGGCTGGATCTCAACGATTTGTCCGAGGAGGGAGAATTCGTTTCTTCGGGTTCCTACGAGCCTGCCACCTTTTTGAACTGGAGAAAAGGCCAACCCGACAACTACAACGGGAAAGAACATTGCGTTCAGTTAATTAACTATTACTTTTACGATTGTTTATGTGATGACAAGCAACTTTTCATTTGTGAATCATAAGAACTTACGATACATATTTTGAGTTAATTAATATTTAAGTTAATAAATTTCCTTTGCTACGTTATTTTTCTAAACATTTATAGGATCCTTTTTGGTTTTATTATGAGTTTAAACTTGAAGTTTCTCAGAATATAAAACTGCAAATTATGCATTATCTCTTTTAATGTGAAGCTAAACATTAGCGATTATATGAAAATAAAAACCCAAAAAAGAAGGCAAAAAAATCCCAAAAGACAAATCAATTGCACAGAATAACCCCTGAGTTTCTGACACTGAAAAAATATATTTTTAAAAAGGTTTATAATTTGGATACGGGGATTTAATTATTTTTATGTTAGAAAAGTTTCATCCAGTTCATTAACTGAGAGATCATGGTACTAAGTGTAGAAAATCCAAACTAAATTAGTTAAAATATGTATATTTGTCACATTTTATCACTCGGTGATACCAAGTTAGTATTACTAACTATGACTGAGCAAATTAAGAAACTTATTTTGTTAAGTAATCGTATTGATTTTTAATCATAGGAAACCGAATTCGTTAAAAGTTATTTTTTTCCGTGCGCGTGAAGTACCCGAGAGCCAGGTAGAAATCTCCCAAACAGTATCCTTCCCCGCCGAAGCGGAATCATTTCCGTTTGGTTTAGCGGTGTTTTTCCCGATGTTGTTTGTCAGCATTCGTCGTTTGCCCACAGAGCGATGCACATCGCTTAGAACTCACCGATCGATCAAGTAAAATTAAATAATCTCATTGTTGCTGTTGCTTTTGTTGTTGCTGCTGTTGTACTTTTTAAACTTTTGTGGAGCTTTCACCTTGGCGCTCTTGCAGCGATCCGGCAACCCTACGTTGGGGACTCTCCAGCTCTCTGTCTCTCTCCCTCCCACAATTTGTTTTGAAGCTTTCGAAGAAACCTATAAATACGAGTGTATAAACCGAAAAAGTTCACAATTTGTAAAAACAAACGAGACGGAGACGTGTTGCGCGGAAATGCTAATTACAAAATAAAAAGTTAAACAAATCACAAAGTGAACTTACGCGTGTAAAACGAAACTCTGAAACACAATTAACCAGCAAGGTAGTGAGAAAATAGTGCATAATAATAGAAGATAAAAGTATGAGAAACAAAGAACAAGCAGACGAAGAGAAAATGAAAAATGAAGCTGCGGGGAGATAAAAGATTTCCCTCTGTGTGTGTGTGTATGTGGTCTGTGTGCGTGTGAAACAAACGCGGAGACGCGCAAGGAAAAGGCAAAATAAGTAATAAAAACATCGGCCAAATCAAAAATAGTTCCCCAGTGAATCGTTTATTTTTATGTCGCTACACATGTTTAAATTATAAATTGCTTTAATCTACAAAATGCTGTTATTGCGTTTTCACTTGTAGCTGTTCGTTCATATGTTTGTTTCACTCGCACCCACGGTCGCCAGCAGACCAGGGCACGAAAGCGCAGTTACGTGAGAGCTTGCGAGAGAGTGTGTGACAATGTGTGAGTGAGAGAGAGAAAGATAACGAGAGAGTGGGAGAGCGCGATTAAACCTGAGCTTAAAAGCAAAGTTCAAACGCATACTGAACTGCAAAAAAAATATATTAATTTTCCAGCTAACTGAGAGTCCGGAAAAGCACGAAAATGTGGAACCCAACAACAGCAGCGGAAGCAGCAGCAACAAAAGCAACAGCAACAAGTGATAGCAGCCAGGACGACTGTAGCTGCAGCAGCAGCGCTGCCAGTGTTGAACAGCGCCCCCCTAACGCAGCCTCCATCTCCGACAGTAGCGGTAAAAACGCAAAGTCAACATTTGGCGGCAAAGCGCAAGAAGAAGAGGCGGCCGCCATTAACCAAAAGCACAAGGAATTTGCCTTGCAAAGCGAAACGAGCGATTCAGGCTTCATTTCCGGACCGCAATCCTCGCAAATCTTCAGCGAGGAGATAATCCCCGAAGCGGAGGAGCAGCAGCAGCAGCCGGAGCCCAAGGACCAGGAGCCCTCAAAACAGAAGCAACAGCAACAGCAGTCCGTGGTCCTCGATTCAGGTATTATTGACGAGGACGAAGAGGACGTAGAGGAGGAGGAGCCCGCCCAGGAGGACAAAAGCAGCAATCAAATGCGCCTCAAGCACAGCACGGACGCAGGCATACCGCAATGGACGGTCCAGAGCAACTTGGCGGGTCGCGGCGAGCAGCTGAACAATCTCGGCGGTGGCAACTCCGCCCAGATTTCAGCTAGCCGCAGCAAGGGTCCACAATCTACCACACAGTCCAACACAGCCGCCGCCGCCACTACGAATCCCTCCTCCGCTCCCCAGAGCAGTATCAACATTATGAACGCATGGGAACAGTTCTATCAGCAAAACGACGTCGGCGACACGTAAGTAACCCGTACTGGGAACATATTTACATTACGGGGGAAAGAGGGTATCAAGATTTCAATTAAAAATAAAATGTATCAAGTGAAACTCGAACAAAATTCATAAAATCAAGCTACTTTTTCAATGCTAGAACCTTTAAAAAATTAAATTTTTTCAATCATGATAGATATTACACTTGAAACCCACTGAAAATTGATAATTATACACATTAGGTATTATTTTTAAAGGCTTAACAATCAGAAAAAGATATATCAGCTTTGCAGTTAAGCTTAACTATTAAATAGTCAATTTTATATAAAACCTTTAATCGTCGACTTAACGATTAATTAATTTCGGAAATTCTCAGTTAGATAATTTGGATGACATGATGATCTCAAGCCATTTAGGGAACAAAGTAAGAGGGATTTTATGAAAACAACAATTACCAAGTTCCATTGAATAATAAACCTTTGGCTAAATATTTTTCAACGTAAGACCTGAACTTTAGATCAATGAGATAGCTCTATATTTAGGCAATCCAGAAATATGCATATACTAATCTCCGAATAACCCACATTAATGCGAAATATTCAGTGAACAAGTCTTGCTACTTAATTAGTGTTTCATCGGCAAATGTTCCTAAATTATCACAATATATTTTTGCGATTCCGATCAGATCTAAAATTAAATTGTTTATGACAACCTAAAGTGGGGAAAGTGACAACAAAATTAGAATTTTTTATAGACAAGAATGAGTGAATTATACACATTTTATATACTTGAACCTAGTCACTGTAATTCCGTATAATTTATATTCAAAATACCCATCTTGGGGAACTGCTCAAAGTCACGTTTTTGTGTGTCTTCTTGGATCGGATATGATTCGTCTTTCCGATGAGCATTTCCAAATTTCCCAAAAAAACAAAGGCACCGACTGACCACCAAGTGAGCTAAGGGGAGAGTTTCGTGAATCACTCTCGAAAGACCATTGTCTGGGCCGAGAAACGCGACTGACACATGTGTTTTAGTCAGGCTTTGGGGTTTTCCTGGTATGTGGGCAGGTACACGGGTATCATCACCGAGCGAACAGGTTTTCGGGGCAGCTCAGCTCTTCTTTCTTCACCATAATTCACCTCGACTTAACTTACTTGGGTTTTTACCTCGCCACATGACAAGTGAACAGGAAGGGAAGAAAGTGCGGGCGGACGGGCGGGTGCTGCTGCTTCGGCAGGTAAATAAACCCACAAATTCATTGTTGTCTTTCCGTTTCCCTTTGCTGTTTTCAGGCCTCTGCACCTGGCCTGTATTTCGGGATCCGTGGACGTGGTAACTGCCTTAATTCGCATGGCCCCGCATCCATGCCTGCTCAACATTCAAAACGATGTGGCCCAGACACCGCTCCATTTGGCCGCCCTCACCGCCCAGCCTAATATCATGAGGATGCTGCTGCTGGCCGGAGCTGAGGTAATTGTTATTTTTCTTCTTTTCTCATAAGAGACAACCATTATCTTTTTAAATCTAACATTTATGCAATTCTTACAATTACACTGACTTACACAGCCCTCGGTGCGCGATAGCCATGGAAATACAGCTCTCCACCTTTCCTGCATCGCCGGAGAGAAACAGTGCGTCCGTGCCTTGACAGAGAAGTTCGGAGCCACGGAAATCCATGAGGCTCACCGTCAATACGGACACCGTTCCAATGACAAGGCTGTTAGCTCCCTGAGCTACGCCCGTCTGCCTGCCGATCTGGAGATTCGCAACTATGATGGTGAGTACAGTTGCAATAAAACAAATAATTTCAACTAATGTGCAAGCTATGAATTCCAAACATTTGCTTAACTGAAAAACTTAAAAACCTTTTAGTTAATGATTCCCCGAAATGTCTAGGAATTTCTAGTTAGGAGCGTAAAATCTGGTCAGTAAAGTTGAATTATTTTTGGGCATTTTTCATGAAAAATTATGAATCTGTGCCAAAAACCATACACATTATATTCTTTATATATCCATCTGGTGTCCCGCCAACGGCTAGCCACAGTGCGAGACATTGTCGTCTGCCACATAGAATATATAGAATAAAAATATTCATATATATAGGCACCTTAAAGACGTATGTACAATATGTTTATAGGCTATACACACGGAGAGACGCCGCCTTTGAGCGGATGCCAAAAATACATTGGCCTCCGCGAAAAACAGTTCGTTTGAAAATTTTCCTCATCAAATGGTTAGAGCAACACAGCCCCCTAACCCCCTCCCTTTGGGTTATTGATTAACCAAAAATAACACAGAGAACACATTTGCAAAGTTTCCAGACGTCAGCAAAATCAATTTGCACAAGGATAGAGGAAAATATTTACTCTTTTGTTTTGTTTTCAGAGCATCAGAAATGCTTACACTTACGTAAGACACATATCGAAATGGAAATTCAATTGATTATCGCGATTGTTTGTTCGATTTTATTTTGTTTTGCGATCGACTTGATTTCGAATGCATTGCATCTCAAGGAAATCATTTTAAAGTAAATTTATTTACCACGCGTAAAGGCTGGCGGCAAGGCGTGGTCCCATAATTATAATTTGTTTCCTTATTTGATTTTGCTCTGTATTCACGGGGACCACAAATCGAAGTATCGATTAGCATGTCGATGGTGGCTGCCCTGCCACCCCACATATTGTATGGGATGCGAGAGGACAAGAAAAAGGGTTCCATATTTGCATTAATGCATACAAAATAGTTCTAGGCATTAAACAATTTAATTTTGTCTTAGTTTTGAGAAAGGATTAGGTGAATAGAGATACCAAAACGATGCCTTTGTCGCTTGCGTTCCCAAGTCGCAAGTCTGAGGGTGAACATTATCAATAATCTGTAATTATAATGTTCAGCCATTGCCTATTTATTTATTCCGTTTTATTTATATTCCCCAATTCAAGCCCAGAAAGTAAAAGTTTTACAATTACGGCCTGGCCTCTTGAAACAGACAAAAAAAGGTTAATAAACTTGCCAGAAAGTATATCGCAATAGCCAAGTTATTTGCGTTTAACCTTTCGCTTGTTTAATCGATTTCTATTGGCCTTTTTGGCCTCTTCTCCCTCGTCGCGATTTATTTTTTTGGCCATGTATAACCTTGCCAAAATATAAAATCCAAATTCGTGAGTGGCAAACATTTGGTGAACAAACACATTTTTTTGTGTTTCTCGTCGTTTGCCAGCTTTAGGCAGCTCCAACCGGTTTGGAGCCCCACAAACAGCTGCTCCGCATAGATATCTATATAGTTGCTATATATAACCTGCTCAGACACGGCACATAATGTATTTCGGCTAGCCAAAAGCAACAGCAAAACAGCGCAGACATTTCCGACAAAAACTATTAAAAACCGAACAAAGCGAAAAAGAAAGAAACAAATAAAATAAAAGAAACGAGACGGTCAGACGCTTTTGAATACATATTTCGCCTGTTTGAAATTTCTGGGTTTTCCCGATCCGATCACCGAAGTCACAGTCAGTCCACGACCCACCAAGTCTCACCATTTGGATTCGAAAGCAATTCCCAATGTGGACGACTTCGGGGGCAATTCTGTGTACACAAGGCAGAGATTACTCTGTAAACACACGGCCTTCACTATGTGGAACAAATAAATATATCAGCCAGCCAGTGCTCCCCCAGCATTGACGTCAACATCTCTGGGGTAAAACGTCTATGTAGATCCCAAAACAGAACTGATTCCCATTTCAGCTGGAATATCCTTGCTTTTCTTAGAAGCCCTAACAATAATAATATTTTGGAATCAATATTTCCCAAGAAAGTATGGGTTTGCAAGCTTAGCAACTTTAATTTGTATTACTTATTTTGGTCACAAGATTTGTCTAAATTTAAGGCCATTCCGTTCCCTATTTAAAGCCTCGTGAAATTGCCTTCTATTTAAATAAAATGCTACTCTAAATATGTGAGGCATTTGGCAATCTGGCTCAGAGCCAAGCATCTTAGACAAAAATGCACTTAAAAAGACGACAAAAAATGAAATAGAGCAACCAAGAATATAATGATTAGGCCGATTAGAGGCGGAAATTGGGAAAGGTTCTCGCTGGGTTGTATTATCGAAATGACCAAAAGTGGTGGGAATCTACCCACCTTCCCAAAAAAAGTTTTGTGGAAATCCCCAGCTGGGCCAACAATGGTAATTATATATAAAAGAATGTTTTTAGGGGGCCGTTACTTGGCCGTAATCCATTTTGGGCCTCATTTACGCGCCTGGCACGCAACTGGGGGAAATGGACTTCGATTATATAAATAACCAACACGCAAGGGCTCTCGAGGACAGCTCTATAAATAGTCCAGTTTTGCTTTCCCGAACTGGGTTCGATTCGCTTGACAACTCGGTTGGATTTGGCTTTTTTTGTTTTTTTGGAAAACCAAGAGTGCCTGAATTTCCCACTTTTGATAGTACAAAATAAAATACACAAATCGATTGATTGTGATTCCGCTGGTTATCAGGGAATATAAACTATTATCGAGGCAGTATTCGTGACGTTTTCGTTATTACTTATCAGGCTCGGCTGGGTTTCTATACAGATTTCCAAGTAAAAGCTACTGGGGATTCTGTCTGCAGTTTATTGCACACATTCTTGCCATGAATAAATTCCAATTTCTGTTTAAATTTCCCCTTGGGAATGGGGAAGACAGGCCTCCTTATCGCGGTTTCTGGTTAGGGAATGTTTCCAGGGTTTCGGTTAAACCATGTGCAGGGAATTTCAGAGCAAACCAAAACCCCACCATAACACCATATGGAACATTTGTCCTGCATGTGTGGCTGGCAATACCATATCTCTCTCTTTACTCCCATGGAGTGAACCGAGAAATCTGTGGCCCGATGGCTGGCAACTGAACTGAAACTCACAAATTAAGAGGCAGTCACTAGCCGTACTTCCCCCGGGGCTGATAAGCTGCTGCTGCAAAAATGAGATATGTCCAGTCGGTGTTCGATCGTCAGCAGACATTGGTAACTGGAAATCGTGCGTTATCAGTAAACCGAGGAAAACCCCATAGGTGGTCGTTTATTGTGCGATTATACGAGCTTTTGGTTCGTATAGGGTTCGTTCATTCTCTCTCGAACGTCCTCGGCCTCTGCCATTAAAAAAAAGAAGATAACTGGCTATCAGTACGCTTTTGCCGGTTTTTACCACACCAACCATTTAGGCCTCTATATTTACGAGTGATCTTGGCCATATGTGCAGCAGTAAAGTCTCGTGCTCCTTGAACTAAACAGAGAAGGAGAGAGAGCCCGCTTTGAATCATCATGAGTTGACTGAATGTCTGGAAATCCTAAAAAAAGGCATTTACGTAGCTAACGTACCTTTTCAATTGTCTCATAAAAAAGAGACACCTGCTGATAAATGATGAATGGGAAAAATGCACCCTAAACAACCCACAATTTACGTCATTGGCACTGGTTTTATAAACTAATATCTTGGACCTTTGATTAAAACTAGACCCTATACTATATATGGGGATATATGTAACGTAAACCCGTTTCTGCTGGCATTAATTGACTTTTCATTATTTATTGATATCGCAAATCTGTCGACTCTCAATGACTTTTACAATAAATGCATATTAGTGCTTGTAGGCAACAATTGGAAAGACTAAAAGACACAAGGTTAGATCTGGGGACTCTCCCGTTTTTGCAGCTGTCTCGAGCGTTGGGAACAGTTGTAGCAGTTGGAGAACCAGTCGAGTTTGCTATTTGCTGTCTCATTTCCTTATTATATATCTGAAATAAAGCTAAGCCGCTTGGTTTTCTGGTCTGGGGTTAAACTTTGAAGATCTAAGAGTTTATTCACTTTAACGGACAACGGACAAGGTTAGATCACTTCTTTTTAAAAACGGAAATGTTTCGCCTTTTATTTTCAGCATTTCTTGAATGACTGTTGTCCAAAATTAGTTTTCTATTTGTGATGAACTCTCAAGATTGGACAGTCTTACGGGTTTATTGACTCTAATGGACAGAAGTCTGGAAATAAAGAGTCATAACTTTAAAGAGTTTATAAATCACTCAATGATCTTGGTAGCACAAGTACTTCCTATACTTTAACTGATCAAAGCTGTTTAGCTGTTCAATTCTTACAGTGAGCTCATGCAAATTGTAATAAATAAAAACAACAGCTCGCCGACGAAATGACGGAAGTTGAATGAATATGCGCAATGAATAATACCTCTCCGATGTCGGAGGGAAATCCTAACTGCAACTGAGTTGGCATTTTAGAAAAACCTGATGCCGCCAAATGTGATCTCCTTCCAACAATTGTTGACCTCTTCTCGAATGGCGGCAGCTACGACTTTGGGAATTCCCCCGAAATTCCATTTGCGCCTTAATTGCTGTTTGTTCGTTTTCTTTTATACCATTTTTTCCACACACACGTGGCTGACGATCCCCAAACGATTTTGGGGCTGGGGAAACCTACCTACCTACCTACGAGTCGGGTGTTATTTGCATTTCGCATTCACAATCGCGCCCGAGAAAGAAAGTCAACAAGCTGACATAACCAGGCGGAGCGGGAATCGGATCGAATCGAGCTGACTTGCTTTCAAAACACTTTCATTGCCAAGTCAGTCGTCGTCGCCGTCGCCGTCGATCTTCATATGGCTTGGAAAATCCATGGCTTTAATTGTGCTAAATTGTGCTGTTTGTTTTCGCTCGCTTCAGTTGGCGGCCAAGCTAAGCTCTCTGGGTTTTTCACTTTACTTTTAAAGTAAAGCCAATTTCCACATTGGGAAAGTTCGAACAGCGATCGAATTACCCAACGGCGCCCAGAAGTCTTGGGTCTTGTTGGGGTAAACAACTTTTAATTTGATATTGTCTTACTTTTCCCTTCCGTTTGGGCCTCTAAGCTGTTCATATTTATTTAGGGTATTTGCCTGCCAGCCGTATTTGGACAGTTGGCATTAATTTCATTGGCACAATGTCTTTGCCTCTGGCTGGGTTTTTATCGCCCAGGTAATTCCCCTAATGGCCCGGTAACTCCTTTTGGCACGCGTTTCGTTGGGGAAAACTGGCTGAAAAACAGCTGAAAAAGAGTAAATAAAAAGAAATACTAATTGCGCTTAGAAATTCCGGCTTTCACAGAATTCAGCGGCAAAACAATGAATGTCATAAGCTCTGGGCTGCTGACTGTGTGTGAATTAAGAAATTCCGTAATTATTATAATTATGAATCAATGACCCTCCCCGCCTTTTGCAGTGAAGGACAAGAAATGCAAAAACCCGTTGTAGAAATACCAAAAACTCAGCTCCCAACAATAAACACAATTAATTAAAATTAAGCGAAGACAGTCAGCGGCAGCAACAGCATCGTTTAATATTTGCGCTGTCAATAAATTTATGAACTTTGCGACTCTCCGGGTGACTTGTGGAGTACTTTTAACTGCGCCGTTTGGGTTTTTCTCATAAGGTCGTTGTCGATATCTCTCGCTGCCTTTTAGCTTTACTTTTTCATTATTATTTTTGTCGTATTTTTCATAACGCCTGTGTAAATAGTAGCTGGGATCAAGTGGGCGGTTTGTCCATTTGTGAAAGTGCTAAATTGTCAAGTGTGATTGTGACGTGCAAATAGAATTTCCCATAATTGCGCAGTTCTAAGCGATTTCATAACGGTCATTAATTAATACTGAAAGCCCAAAACCGATTACAGTAAGAACTAGGCAAATAAAGGTTCATTTAGGGTTAGCTAGAATTATTCTGTACTTCAAAATGATCTCTAATATTGTTTAGGTTTCCAAATATGCAAATTTAAAAAATCTAAGCAGATTTGTTTATTCATTTTCAAGTTAATCTTTTTTAAATCATGACATCAACCTCCGAAAAAACATGATCACAAGCCCCTTGCCGCATGATTACTGCGAGTTTGTGGTTCAGATTGTTTAAGTCACACAGTCACTCACTTGCTTTTTTTATGTGCCCTAATAAAAGCAAGCCATCAGAGTCCAATTGTTTATAAATTCTACAGATAAATGGGCTAAAATATGTGACAATATTGAACCCATCAAAATTTCATTGCCTGGCTCGATATTAAAAATTGAATTATACGCTTTTGCCCGGCCTTAAAGTACGATTCTAAAATCAAAAATATATTTAATTATTGAGCAATCACGTTACCGGGTTTTTTTGGCATGCGTTTTGTGGTCGAACTGCTTTCTGGAGACGTGTCAGGTTTCTCAGACTCGCTGGCTGGCCACAAAACCAAAGCCAAAGCCTAAGCCAAGATTAACAAGAATCTGGGAGATCTTTGGGCTGAGCTTTGCGTGTGACGCAGCCTGGTATTTCGGCGCTTGGGGGAATTCCCACAACACAAAGTTTGTTTCAAACTTCATATTTCATATTCCATGTTTTCAAACTGCCGTGAACCGCTCACTCGCCCGTCTATTAATATCCAATATCTAATATCTAGTATCCAATCGGTTGTGCGGTGTGTATAAGTCTTTAATCGTATGCTAACGATTGGCACGTTGCTGTGCTGAAAAGGCAACAACAATGAGGATTGTCTTTTACTAGCTCATCGTCGGTCCGACGGCTTCTCCTTTAGTTAGTCGAGCTTTAAAAAAACTCCATGTGGTCATCGTTTATTTATAAAACTTGTGACACAATTGTTGCTTTTGTAAGCGAGGAGATCTCGGGTCTGAAATATACAAAAAGAAGAAAGAAAGAAAATAAAACTGGACTGACTTTCTTAGTCCGCTTTCTTTCTGTCTCCCTCTCTTGGCCGGATCTGTGGCTTAAACTTGCCTTAATCTTTTAGGGTTTCAAGATAACCCTAGGGTTGTTCTTATTTGTTATTATTTTTTGGGAACCGCTAGCAGTAGTTCCTAATGACTCATGGGTGGAATTTTTAGCCCATTATTACATCCGAAGCTAGTTTGATTGAGGAAAAACAACTATTCTTGTTGCGGAAATCTCCATCGACGTCGTCGTCTGGCCCTGTAATAGTGTGTGTCTGTCTCCTAATGTAAATGTGCCAGCAACTGTTTCTGTGTGAAAGTCAATCAACAGCACGTGTAGCCTAGCCGCAAAAAAAAGTAAAAAAAACTTTAAAAAGTCACGCAAAAAAAAAAACTATAAGGCAAAAGCAGAAACAACAACAAAATTCCGCGTCAACTAATCATAAAGCCGTAAAAGCAAAAACAAACAGCGAGAAAAAAACTAAACAATCTACCTTTGTTTTCTGTGTTTTTTCCCCACCCGCATGCAAGCCACGATTTGATCTCAAAAAATACGAGAATCGATTGAGGAAGAATCGAAGAAGAGTCTGAAGAAACACAGGAAAAAGAAGATTAAATGAGGGCTAGCTTTTTATGTGAAATTACGGTATTGTTTCTTCCTATAATTTAATTTAAAATGGTTTAATAATTAAAAGAAACTAGGTAGAAAAAATTAAGGCTAGTCAGAGATCTCTGTAATGCAAGCAGTTATCAATGAGAAGCAGTTTACAGCTGTTTCTAGATGTAGCCTGTGTCTATCATCAGTAACCATTTGCTAAAAGAAAGAAAGAAAATGCTTCAATATTTATAAAAAATATTAAATAAAAATTATACAAAGTATTGCTATAAAAATTTAAAACTTATACTGCAAAATTTTAGATAGGTATCATTTATATGTGGTTTTGGTTTGTTTTAATTGCCAATTAAGTTATTCTACATTTGTTCGAAAAGAAAAAAGTCGGATAAACAAAGCAAATCATGAGCAGAATTCAATCGCCGAAGCTTGCCTGAAATGTCAGTTGAATTATTGCAGAATTTATTATTATTATTATTAACAGACACTCGAGATTTCGTATATACAATATGTGTGTGTCTATGTATCAAATTTCTAAATCCACATAATGTGCGCTCTCAAACCGATTTGAACTTGGACAAACTTGTTGCCGAAGCAGAACTGCCAAAAGCCAAGTTTGTATTTGGTTTGTTAACTTAACTTAACGCCAACAACTGCCTTGCTTGATTTTTTTGTATTTTATTTTTCCTCGTCACTGGGCTTTGTTGCTTTTGTTGGTGTGTTATTGCTGCTGTTTTATTGTGGGAATTTCTTGGGTTTTTCAACGCACACCAGTCGAGCGATCGCGCACACACACTCACACGGATACTCGCATTCGCATTCGAAGTCAACGGGTTGTCATATTGTCTTATAAGGCAAAAGCCCCTCCACTTGGCACCCAGATCCCCTTGACTCCTCCTCCTCTTCCTCCTTCTCCTCCGGCTTCCCCGCCAAGTGGTCATTGTCGTAATCAGAGCTTTTTTGCTTGTGTTCGTTCGTATTATAAAACGCTACTCGTTTTACAACTGAGAGCGATCGATCGTGGCCACAGCTTTTTTCCGGACAGCGTCAGCAGAAGCTTTTGGAGAAGGGATCACGTTTCATTCATAACTGGGAGCTTTTCCAACCCAAAGTGGTGAGAAATGAATAGAATGTGGAAGTATGTGGAGAGTTGGAATAGTTGGAGAGTTGGAGTAGTTGAAGAGTTGGAATGTAGAAGGAGTTGGAGAGTTGGAATGCAGAAGTCGTTGGAGAAGTTGAAGTAGTTGGAGTATTGTAGTTGGAGAGTTGGAATCGTTGGTGATTTTATAAAGTACCAAATAAAATCGTATTTAAAGAATGTAATTGCTTCATAAATATTAAATAAATGAAACTATAAAACAATTTATTAATAAAACCCCCTTGCCTTTCCCTTAATTTCAGGTGAGCGCTGCGTACACTTGGCTGCCGAGGCGGGACACATTGATATCTTGCGCATTTTGGTATCCCATGGAGCCGACATTAATGCCAGGGTAAGTTAAATGACCCTCTATACTGTCCCTTGAATCGTTAACTAATTTGAAATTATCCTTTTAAACAGGAGGGCAAATCTGGCCGCACACCGCTGCACATTGCGATCGAGGGCTGCAACGAGGATCTGGCCAACTTCCTGCTCGACGAGTGCGAGAAGCTCAACCTGGAGACAGCCACTTTGCCGGCTTGACGGCCTACCAGTTTGCGTGCATCATGAACAAGTCGCGCATGCAGAACATCCTCGAGAAGCGCGGAGCGGAGACTGTGACGCCACCGGATAGTGATTACGACAGTAGCGATATCGAAGATCTAGACGATACGAAGGTGAGCGTCACTGCCTAAGATGAGAGAAGGTTATTTATAGAGAGCATAAGCCACCACCAGCTTCCAAAATGTTCAAAAAAGAATTATTAAACAAAAAACTAAGCTAGCATGAGATAAGTAAGGAGCAGAAGAATCCCCCAAGCTGAACTGGTATTCACTTGGCATGAAAAAGGTGTTACACTTGAGGAGATATCAACCATTGTAACACTTATGTATTGTTAACCAAAAACAAAAAGAAAATAAGAAGAAAAAAAGAAAGCAAATGAAGAAAGAGAGCAGAGGAGCGAGCAGTATAGTAATTCTTAGAAAGCAAACAGCACAGGGAGTCTATGTTTTAGTAGAACCCCACAAATTGAACCAACAAAGTAACGAACAAACCATAGAAAGGAAATGCAAAACAATAATGAATGTCCAATGAGAACCAACTAAAACTATATTAGGATTTTCTATACAATTACAAAGCCATGTCCAATGTACACTCGATGTTTGTTGCTATGATTCAGTCTCTCTACCCAAATCTATATGTATTCGTATGCCTGTCTCTGTATGTTTGTAATTTTTGTATGTTCGTGAGCGTGAATGACCGACTAACACTATAGACCCTAGATCTATTATTATACACCTAACTCTACGAAGAAGATGATGAGAAATGAAATCATAAATTGTAGTATTAAGTTAGCTAAATCTAATTGATGTTTTCATGTTTTCTGACTGAATGAAATGATGTGTTGCAAAATAAAAAATATTTTACTCAACAAAATATACAAAAAAAAAAGGATTTCAAACTAAAACTAGACTTGTTTATTTTAAAATTTAATGTTGTTTGGATCTTAAAGGTTTGTAAACTTCTGTCTTAGTTTTCGATTGTTTACTCGTTTTGTTTGCTTATTTTGTTGGTTGTTGTGGCTTTTATTTGTTTGTGGTTTATGCCTAACCTTTTGTTAAATTTCAATTCAATTCTAACATGCTTTATTTCGGCAATCCCCTCTTGTACTTGCAGATGTACGATCGCTTTGGTGATCCGCGTTACTTTGTCAGCTACAACGGCGGCAATCCCATGACAGTTGCCTGAATGCCCCCATCCAATCTGTACATACACGCCTTAGACTAAACATATATACCTATATGTACACCTATGATTATAACACAACCCGAATTCCCGAGTTCCGCACGCCTTTCCTGCCCCCGAAAATGTTGACACACGTTCCCGAAAGAAACCCAATGAATGTACTTACTTACTGTCCATCCATCAAGCGGATCCCCGAACCCGAATCCAATTTGTGCTTGTGTTAAACGATAGTATTTAGAGAGCGAAATAAAGCATACAAAAGGATGCAGAGAATGTCAAGCATTTTATTTATACGCACAAAACCTAACTCTAAGCAATAAAAGTATTTGACAAAATTTAAATTATAATCATATCGTCGTCGGTGGGGGCACATTCAACACTTGCAAGAGATATATCCATAATTACACGCAATACAAATCATGGAACAGGAAATAATAAATTTATAAAGTACTTAACATAAAATTGTCTACTAGTTTCAACTTCAAACAAAGGTTAGTTATAGGAAGCTTCCTCCAAAAGTCTAATTACCGAATGCTCTGCCGGAAAACGCTCTGCTTGGCCTTGCTATTAACGCTGGCCGAGGCCTTTTTAGACGCCAGAGGATCCGGGGCAAAGCAATTCCACAGTCGGAGGGTTTCATCAGCTCCGGCACTTATCACCGTGCTGCCATCCGGTGACATAGCCATCTGCAAGACCCGAGACGTGTGCCCAGTCAAGTCCGCCTGTTTCACCATCGTTGGGTATTTCCAGATGGTCAGTTGATTGTTGGCAAATCCATGGGCAGAGATGAGCTCCTTGTAGTGGCGGGAGAAGAGTAGGGAGCAGACTTGCGACTTGGAGTCCACCGATTTCGTGAGGGAGCCATTGTTCACATTCCAGAACTTGATGCAACGATCGGCGGTTCCGCCGCCAGATGCCAAGGTATTCGGTTGCCACGGACACCAGGCCAGAGCACGCACAGCGGCTTGATGTTCGTTGAACTTGTGCAGAGGCTCGCTGGCTGTTCCCACACCACTGCTGGCCAGAGCCCACACATTCACCAGATTGTCGTTGCCTCCACTGGCCAGGTACTTGAAATCCGTGGACCACTTTAAGCCGCACACCTCCTGAGTGTGCCCTGCCAGGGAGGAGATCTTGTGCTCCCGCGCACGAACATCGTGATGGATGATGGTGCCGTCGCGACTGCCAGAGGAGACCAGGAATGAGTTCCAGGCCAAGGATCCCACTCGGGCACTATGTCCATCCATCACACGCAGTCTCTTCACCTTGGAACAGTCCCAGAGCTCCACGGCTCCAGTGCTGTTGCCAATGGCCAAGATCTGACCCTCCTGAATCCAGGACAGAGAGCCAGCATAGTCGCCCTCCTCGAACTCGGTCAACTGCTCAATATTTCCGCTGGCTGCGTTCCACAAATAAACGCAACTGCCCAAGGCGACGGCCACGATGTTGTCACCACTCCAATCCATCAGGTTAAGATCTGAAAGAGGATCATCGTGAGCTGAAATTGATCAAAGATGATCTATCCACCTACAGTAATCGTTGATGAAGTCCGGTGCATCCAGAATTCGCTCAGAAGTGGTTGGTATATAGCGCGAACCACTCTTCGTCGATATGGGCGTCTTTATGGAATATACAACCTTTAGAGGATTCGTGTGAGACTCGGGAGCAGCTGGGGCCTTGTTCTGGTAGCACAAAATGCGGCCACCATTAGTGTCATTGTTGACCTGGGCAACCTCGGAGATCAGCTTCTGTCGCTCTACTTTGTGGGCCGAGGCCTGGACATTGCTCTCGTTGCTGTTGCTAGTGGTGGCCTTTTCGTTCTCCTCGTCGGATTTGTCGCCAGTATCCTTGTTGACCTATCAAGAGGAGGAAAGTGGTTTTTATAATTGAAAACTTTGAAGAGGTTACTTCCATTTCCTAGAAGTAGTAGGTCTTCTTGTACTTACCAAAAAGTGAGCCAGCTCAAAGTTGGTGGCGGCTCGATTCGGGATGAAACGATCACCACCGCCAGGCGTTTTCGATGGAGTGGTGGTCGATTTCTTGGCCTTGCCATCGCTGGTCTTTCCTGGAGTCTTCGTAGACACCTGGACGCCCGAGAAGCTGGTGTTGTACGAGACAGACAGCACCGATCGTGTGGTATTGGCGCTCCCGTTGAGCGACGCCTCCAGCTTCTTCTTCCAACGCGGAGCAGGCCCGCGCGTCTCGCCGTCCATGATCAAGGCATTCTGAAGATCGCTTACAAAATTGAATTGCGACATGGTTTTCGGTGTTTCTAGGTGTCAGGTAGTTTCTTTATATGTATCACACAATTGCCTGGTAATTGCACGAGCGTCGTTTGTAGATCATAGATTGCTTGGATCCTTAAAATTTCGATTGATTTCCTTTGGCACTTGGCAATGGCGGTTCGATTCGGAAAAGAAATGTGACCGCACGCGGCTATCTGTGAAAAGTATTTTCAATTGCTAGAAAAAATACTAGCCTAATACTAAAATTCACAAAATAAAAAAATTTATAAAATATATATAATTATTTAAATGACATCAATATTTTGTTTATTTATTTTTTAAATCACTCATTCACAAATGTTACCTAAACATATAATTTTCCATTATACTTTGCAAGTTGGTCAGTGTTGCCAATAACTTTTGAAGAAAAAAGCTTGATGGAACTCAAAGCGAAAAAAAGCTAAAATAAGTAAATAAAAACTGAAGATAAGAGCCACCAATTTTTTAATGTTCATACTTTGATTGATTTATTAAACGAAAAAATCCAGATTTCCCGCTGTTTTTAATTTTTTCCCGCCATCTGACTTTGAAAAAAGGCAGATTTGACGGGGGAAAAGCTAAATTGGCAGCACTGCTGTTGGTTGCCAGGAAAAAGTAAACAGCTGATTATAGAAGAAAAACAATGTGACCAGTTATTTTTCACTCAATGAGCTCACCACTTTTCTCGCCCAGAACGCCGTAACGCCTCGAAAAAGTTGCCGAATGTTATTTCCAGCGCTCATCCACTTACAATTGGAAGCCGAATTTTTTACGTAAATAATTAGCAAGTCACTTTGTTAAGCACCGTTTGCGCTGCTAGGCGATACAACAAGATGGCCTTCAACTTCACCGCCTTCACATACATTGTGGCCCTCATCGGGGATGCGTTTTTGATATTCTTCGCCATATTTCATGTGATTGCCTTTGACGAGCTGAAAACAGATTATAAAAATCCAATAGATCAGTGCAATAGCCTTAATCCGGTGAGTAGCTATAGTAAACACTGTTTACATTCAAGTAAAGTTAAATTAATACTATTACTTACCCTTCTTCAGCTGGTTTTACCGGAGTACTTGCTCCACATCTTTCTAAATTTGCTGTTCTTGTTCTGCGGCGAATGGTTTTCGCTATGCATCAACATACCCCTCATTGCCTATCATATTTGGCGGTAAGTGAATCATGTTACAAGGGAATAATATATTTACATTTGGTAGTATCTGTACCTGAGTGTATCTAGGTGCTTAGTTCTGAAGCAGTTAACTTATCTACATTTGTTCATTGAAGAAGAACGTCCAACAGAGATTACCAATCTTGAACCGTTCTACATTTCATGCTCATTCATTTGAATTACTAATGTATTTTAACTGATGTTCAGATACAATGAGTTCTCCCTTATATGAACGCTTGATTGAGTCATGCTTATTGAGACCACTCCCATATATTTCAGCTACAAAAACCGCCCGGTGATGTCTGGACCTGGACTGTATGATCCCACCACGGTCCTGAAAACGGACACATTGTCCCGGAATATGCGCGAGGGTTGGATCAAGCTGGCCGTCTACTTGATCAGCTTCTTCTACTACATATACGGGTAAATTGAGATTGATAATTGGGGCAATCAAGGGCCATCGTTTGTCTAACGTTTCTCGCTAATTTTAGCATGGTTTATTCGCTCATCTCGACATAAGAGGCATTGTGGCAGCTGCCTGGGGATCTCATTGTTGGCGCCAGCGCATCCGCATCGTGTATTAGTTGTCATTACTCGGGTCAGACAGAGAGACTGCCTGCCCTTAACCCACGAACAATACTTCACTTGTAAATTTTAGTCAAAAACCCATAGAAAGACATCTAGCAGCAGCGTTGTTTTCTTTTATGATTTGTAATCTATTTTGTGTGAAGTTGGAGATTGTAACGTATTTTAATTATGATTATTTTTTTTGCATTTCGCATCCATGGTGTAGAGTTGGATTTTAAGCATTAAATAAAAGTCGATTCAAAAGTAATGTCTCT
This sequence comes from Drosophila triauraria, assembly GCA_014170255.2. NCBI lineage: Eukaryota > Metazoa > Arthropoda > Insecta > Diptera > Drosophilidae > Drosophila > Drosophila triauraria. The sequence continues at coordinate 11,942,971 of CM024334.1, read as the reverse complement.
TTTCTCATTTATGTAGCTTAAAAGACAGCGGATTCTTCAACTAAACACGGGCACCAGCGCAGCGTGGAGCGAACACCCAACACACACTTTAGATAACAAAGATTATAAAAAAGGTACTAAACCTTATCAGTATCAGCATAATATAGGCGACATTCTTGCCCCGAATGAAGTACATGCCCATAGTGTTAAGTTCAAAAAACCCTTTTACATGTTGTACGTATTTATAACTTTATTATACAATCGGTTCCGGGTAGGCCACAGCTTGGAATAAACAATATTGTGATTGAAACTTGATTACAATTAATAATTGCTGTATACAAGGGAAGAAGGTACATCATGGGGCAACGGCTGGCGACTTTGATTATGACATAAAAACAACAAAGAACAGGAAGAAGAATATGAGAACGCCGAATATCTTGATCATAAGCCAGCGATTCTTTGAGACGGACTGAAAATATTTAAGGATCTCCCCGTGGGCCGCCTCAATATTCAATTCCGCATCCGCCACATTCGTGTCAATTCGCTCCACGATCTCCTCCTGCTCCTTGACCATGTGCGCCAGCTGCTGAAAAATGCCGCCCAGCTCAACGATTGTAGATTCTATGTTTTGCATGGTTTCCGCCCGCTGTTGGACGTAGTTATCCGACTCATCGTAGATGGCCATCTGTTTCTGGCCGGCCATGAGCGGTGTGGTGTCACTGCTGCCCATGTCTATGCTCACAGCTTGGTTTCTCCTCGCTGAGGAGCAGCGATCCCTGCTTGGCAGTCGACGGCGAGACGGTGTGAGCGGCCAATGGACCTGGTCCCTGGCTAAACTGATCCCGTCGCGTCTTCTGCTGCTTAAGGTTCTCGGTGCGCACCTCCAGAATCTGCTTGAAGTCCGTACTCATGCTGGCCAGCTTGGATTGCAGGGCCAGCACCATGTTAGAGGAATGTGACACCAGGTGTTTGCCATTCGTATGACGTCGCTGGTCCTTGGAGATGTCCTGAAGTCGGGCGATCTGCTGGTTCAAGGCATTCAAGTCGCCCTTGATGATATACGTCAGCTCCTGGATCTCCTGCGGTCTGTCGTCGAATAGACTCTTTTTTTTTGCCACTGAAATCGAGAGAGCGATGTTTATTATCTTTAATCTTGTACAGAAAACTCTATTACTACTTACGCATGGTGAGCTTCTCCAGCTTGGCATAGGTGCTGGCTATGTTCTTGCCAATGAATCTGGCCACCATCATGAACTCCGAGTAGCTCTGCACCTGTTTGGCCTTCCGGGGATCCCGGATGTTCACCGCCCGTGTGATGTTGCGTGCCTGCAGCGATCGAATCGCGTTGGCGAACTCGCCCGTCCGATCGCGAGCAGCCATGATGAAGACCTCCGGCTCGGGTTCCTGGTCGAAGTGTTCTTCTTGCGAAAACTGTCCGTTGGCCTGAACGGATGCGGAATTGTAATTGTAGTTGTTTTGGCTGTTAAGGTTGGTGTCCGGTTGGTTGTTGCCGGTGACCACGGCGGCAGCGGCACTTAAGGTGCGCAGAGCCTGGCCAGAGAAGGCACGAAGATTCCACTGGCGGGCCGCCTTTCCGTACTTGTCGTCGGAGTCAGGTGCGAGCGACTGGGCGCCGGACTGGGCGTCACCGATGTGGATGGCCGCCTCGGCGGACGCTTGCTGTTGCGTTGGATAACCAAGAGGCTGCACTAGTAGTCCTCCCGATCCGCTAGCTGCTCCTTGTCCGCCAGATCCTGCGCCTGCGCCTGGTCCTGTCTGATGGTGATCCTCGCCCGCTTGAATGGTATAGGTGCTGCTGCTGTTGTAATCCTGCTGGTCCGTTTGATGGAGGCGTCTTCGAGTTTGCATCTCATCTCAGATTGGAGCTTGTCCCCGGAAGTTGACGTTGCTGTTTTTCATATGCGCACAAGCGATCTGTTGGACTTTCCTTTGGAGTGGCGAAATTTTCCTCTTTGTTATCCGCCTGCAAATCACTGGTTTTCCGTACGTTTTCCGGCTCGGCACTCAATTGGCAATCCTGTGTGTCCTAGGTAATGTATAATTTGAAATTTTGTTTAAGCATTTTCATCTGAGCTTTGACTAACTGGTCATAATAATTGTAAAAATATTGCAGATAACTCACTAAAATGCACGCACACACACTCTCTCTCACTCACACACACACGCAACCCATACGAGCACAGATGACAGATGACGATGACGTGTTGATATCTAAGCAGTTATCGATAGGTATCAGTGTTGAAGCTTAGCCTTTTCTTAGATCTAGCGTTTTTTTCTATTTGGTTGGAAAAATGTAATAAATTTATAAAATATATATTGAGTCCTCTCAGTTTTTTAAAGTCTAGAATATAAAAATTGTTAAATATGTGCCTAATAAAAAATATTTATTGTTTATTTGTTTATAATTTGTTCTGAGCTTAGCTTTTTTTGCTCCAAGGTAATTTCCCGCTAAAATAAGCTATTGCTCCCTACCAACACTGACAGGCACATATCGATACCCAAAGCGAGCAACGCTAGTTTTTTTCTTTTCAACTTTTAATTCTTAATTAAAGCAAAATAACCATAGTTTATCAAAGAAAATGACGCTCTATCACTTTGGAAATTGTGTGGCCCTGCTAACGCCGTACTACTTCACCTACAAATACTCCGGCCTGTGGGTTTTCAGCTGATTTACCGCGATTCCAATAGGACTTCGCTCCACATCAATGAAAATATTTATTAATTGTCCCGGTTTTTTTGCAGATCTGAATATGGGGCATTCTGGAAGTGCGTGCAGGCGGGCGGCATCTACATATTTACTCAGCTCTGCAAGATGCTGGTCCTGGCCACACTCTTCTATTCAGACGGCTCTTCCGCCAGCGGCGAGTTCAACTTTTTTGCGGTGCGTGTGTGCTTACCTTTTATTTACCCAAATATTAAGGTTAAGTTTGTGTTTTTGATTTGCAGGAGTTCTTCCGCTGCAGCGTTGACATCGCCGATCTGCTAGGATTCGCCCTGATCCTGAGTCGTATTCCTGGAAAGGGACACTCAAAACTCATAACGGCTGGACTTGGATGTAGGTCAATCGAATAACTTAATTAGGCCAATACTATCTTTATCTTTAACCTTAAACTAAATTATTTCAACTTGCTTTTCCGCAGGGGCCACTGCCGAGGTGATTCTCTCCCGGGGTATCATGCTGTGGGTCGGAGCCCGAGGTACCGGAGTTCAGCTGGATCTACATTCTCAAGTGTCTGGAGTCGAACGTGCTCTTGGTCCAGCACATAACCACGGCCACCCTGATCTGGCTATTCACCCGTCATGACCTGAACAAGGCGCTGAAGCCATTGGTCAGTCTGCTACTGGCAGTGACCGTATTCAAGGGTGTTTGGCTGGAGGGCATGCTCCACATCCTGGCCATTGGACCCTGGCTGACGGTGGCTGTGAAAGCGCTGGTGGCGGCCGTAATTGGGTTCTGCACGCTCCACATTTACTCGGGTCTGGCCCAGCAGATCGGCATTTAAGCAATTGTGCCAATAATACAATGTATTCCTTTTGTTTTGTAAATTGTTTATTATTTTTTTTGGTGTTGTCACAGAGAGAATGAGATTTTGTAACGAAGGACAACAAATACGGTTTAGAGAATTACCCAAAATGTTAATGAATTATATAGATACGATAACGTAATAGTAACAAGAAAATGTACAAGAGTTTTTTTTTAAGAACATGAATATTATGAAGGGAACAATAATGATGGTTTAAGAACAAGAAAGTTAACAATAATAACGATGGTTTTAGAACAAGAAAGTTAACAATGATGAATATGACTTGACGTATAACTAGTGAACAAAGTTAAGATGATGATTTTAAAAAAACAATGATTTACAGTCTGTGGGACTTGTTTTAGGAAATATCTCCTGGTATAAGGTTTTCAATGAGGTTATTGGACTCTGAGCCCAGCACTATTTGATCCATTTCAATGGTGTTTGGTTTCTTCGATATCTTTATAAAGTGATCCCGAACCAGATCTGAAAAGGTTACCTTCATTAATTCATGTTGTATATATTTTTTGTGTGTACTTCTGACTTACACAACAAAAAGTTAAAGGCTAACGATGCCTTAAAACGATCTGGAAACGATTGTATAAATTTATTGGCATCAATTCCTTCGATTTCAGGATTATTGCTCCAAATTATTAGTAGATCCATCATCACGGAGTGAGCATCTGAAAATCATATACAGAATATTAGCTTAAAATAATCTTTATGAATGGTTTTAACTCACCAAAAGTATTATCTTCACAGCTAATGGTATGATTTAAATTATTGTTATTATTGATTTCGACAAATGTTGGCAATGGAGGAGTTAAGATAGGATCTTCTAGTTGTTCTGGAACAAAAACGGGCTGATTAATTATTTCCTTTCTTTTCTTTTTCCTTTCTTTATTTTGAACAATTATCTCCTTAACCAGATCCTCTGTGAATTCGTCGCCAAATATGCTTCTTAAGGTAACCTCAGTCTGAACTTCCATCACCTCCTTACTTAAATTAATGCCATAACCTTTCAGATAAGCTGGAAATATTAAACTAAAAAGAAATATGACAATTACATGTTCAGAGAATATATCAAATCGAAATCCCTACCTCTTGCCCAGTTGAGATAAAAGGTCCTCAGGGGTCTTTAGCCGCTTGGAGGGCGGTGGAATTGCCACAGCTCTCTCTAAATACAGACATCTATCTTTTATCAGCTTTTCTCGAGAATACTCGATGCACTTGTCGATTTTAAGCTTTTTCTTGCGAGGATTTTTTGCTGAATTGCTGACAGTAAGTTTAGCTGTTGCAATGCTTTGTGTGTAAGTTGTTGTTGTCATAATAGCACTGTCAGCACAGGAAATCCTCCTTATGTCTTCAATGGTATGTGTGTAAGTTGTTGTCATAGTAGCACTGTCAGCACAGGACATCCTCCTTCCATCTTCATTGTCAGCACCGGACATTCTCCTCGATGGAGGATTAGCAATGTCTAGTGGCAGCGATGGTTCGCATACAATATAAGTTACATCTGCTGGATCAATGATATCTGCTGCTGGATAATTTGTGTTCATAATAGCACTGTCAGCCTGGGAAATATTCAGTTCAACTATATTTTCATCCAATCTGGGCATTTTCGCTGGTAAAATGTCAGTTAAATGATCAACTGTGGCCCGCCGTTTAGCTTAAAGAAATTAAGGATTAAATGATAAAGAATTATATAAATGTATTTAAAAACTATTTACGGGTATCTCGCGTCTTGTCTCCGCTGGGATAAAGTTCTTCAAAAAAGGTTAAGTCCATCTCATCGCACTCCCCAAAGCCATCGGATGGATCAATGTTTGACGGATCTTCGTGGATTTCAAATTCCTCAGTGATGGTTATGGCATGATATGAGCTTGATTGGGTACAATTTCGAGGTAGTTCAATGCACTGGGAATCAATTAATAAATAAATAAGAGGCATTAATAATCAATTATATGTTTTACCTGCTGAGTACTTTCCGACTGCCAAACCTGACATTCGGAAAGCATATTTTGTAGTATTGCTGCACCGATTCGTTCAAAAGTTCGGACTCCTCCAATCTGGGATGTTTGGCGATCGTCACTTTGCTTTCCTTCGTGATAACGCGCTTACGCTTGCGATTGATTCGGATAACCGATTTCTTGGTTGTTAAAACCAAGTTAAAGTTGTTGCCTTTCATTTGATCCAGCAAATGTTTGGTGTCCCCTAAAAGGATATATCATTAAGTGATTCCTGTCAACCAAAAGCAACATACTAACCCAACAGAAAATCCACCTGACGACTGTATATATCGGTGACACCGCAAGTCAAACGGGCAATGTCCTTGAAATGGTAAATTCGGTGCCGGTTTCTTGCGGCCACCGAATCGCAACGATGTATCTTCGATGCATTCTCCTCGATTAATGCAGTGATTCGTTTGCTGAAGAGAAACTTTAATTAGTAAGTATAAGCCGCTAAGGATATAATTACTAACCAACAGGCCACAATATCCACTGCGGCGATCTCACTCCTATCGAACGAAGAAAAGCCGCCTGCCCGGGGTCTGCTGGCTCCCACTCTCCAGCAGCTGTCCAAGAGGTTATCCTCGTACAGGTCCAAATCAAGCTTACATGGCGGCATGTTAACTACTCGAATAAACACTCATGTCCTACCCACAATTGGGTAGATCACCATTTATAACAGAACAATTAAAACGGTCTAATTGGCAAATTAGCGCTTAAAAAAAACAATGAATCCCTGATCTAACGGTACTTTTGGCAGCCCTCGCTTGTTAGGGATGGGAAAAGCGATCAACCGATCATGATCGATATGCATGATTATCCAATTAATATCGTTTGTAAGCGATTTTAATTATTATAGAATTTTGTTATATTTTATAAGATTACAAGTAAAATTATAGGTTACTTGAGCACAAATTCTCAGACAAAATTCGCCCCATTGAAATACTGCAACTTTTAAAAAATCTTCATATTTTATATACAATATAAATAGATAGTTAAATTTAATTAATAATATTTATTTGAATTATATTACCGCCCAAATTTTTTAAATTCTACGATTATTATTTATTACCGATATAATATAGATGGCCATATGATTTTATGGATGTATTGGGCATTTTTAGGCGTTCAGAATACGGTCATACTGCAGGTCGGTCAAACATTTTCGGGCGAAGCAACAACAAAATCGAACGTAAATATTTAAACGTTTACTCGCTAAAAAGTGATATTAATTCGCCACGACAACTGCCAAAGAATCCGCAGGCGTATTCCCCGATCCCCAAACAACCAAAAAGCTATGGTAAGAAAGTGCCATCCAAGCAGGAAAACAATTACAACAAATGAAAACATGACTAATGGAGTGTGGGCGTGTTTTTGTTTGTGTTTTCGCTTGGTGATTGCTGTTCCCTGATAACTTTGGTGATTTTGAAGCACTAATCAATTAACATTTATTTTTATTTTTCTGCAGGGTGATAACAAAATATGCGACATTAGCAACGAAGTGCTGGAGGAGTTGAAGAAGTTCCGATTCAGCAAGAGCAAAAACAATGCGGCTCTGATATGTAAGTTCCATTGGCAGTTCACATTGCCATGGCTACGGGCTTACGGGTGTCATAGCCCCGGGTAACTTGGCTCTCAAAGCGTGTCCAAACACCGAGACGAATTAAGCGCTGATTGATGGCTTTTATTTTCTTTAGTGAAAGTCGACCGGGAGAAGCAATCGGTGGTGCTGGATGAGTTCATTGACGACATATCGGTGGACGAGCTGCAGGACACTCTGCCGGGTCATCAGCCCCGCTACGTGATCTACACTTACAAAATGGTGCACGATGATCAGCGCATATCCTATCCGATGTGTTTTATTTTCTACACACCGAGAGATAGTCAGGTGAGCATTTCATTTCATTGTAAACATAAATCCGAGGCAGGATTTAATCGATTTAAATTGCTTGAGTCCAGATCGAACTGCAGATGATGTACGCCTGCACAAAGAGCGCCTTGCAGCGTGAAGTGGATCTCACCCGCGTCTACGAAATACGCGAACTGGACGAACTGACCGAGGAGTGGCTGAAGGAGAAGCTCAAGTAAAGAGGGCGGACTATGACCGATCTCAGGGATCGAATCATTCCAGGCCGTTTGTTGTTCAAAGCAATATTTTATGATAACTCTTGGATTCGATTTTTGAGCTTTTATAGACATATTCACAAACTGGATCAAGCCGATACCAACGATGCATACCAATACCAAACAAACCAATATTGAGATACGACAATTTTTTAACATACAGAAACGAAAAACACAAATCAAGCTAAGTTTATACACCGTAAAATGACAATTTTATATAGACGATGCAGGCGGTAAGTGTGCGGATTAGTGATTTTAGTTCTTGCATTTAAGTAATAATCTTTATAGAAGCTGTGCTTGCCAAATTTCTACATATGTACATGTATTTATTTGTAAAGATATATAAAAGCAAACATGACAAAAATATTCCATTTTAAAAATATACATATAGACGAAAGTAAATAAAAAAGTGTTCAATATTACAAACCTAAAGCGAAGGTGAAACTTTATTTAAAATTTTCGTAAAAGAAACAAGCAAGGAGGCTAACCTCGGAAAGCCGAAGTTTACATAACCTTGCAGTTTGCAGTTATAATACCCTCTGCAAGGGTATACAAATTTATTATTCATAAGCTCTTGATAAATAATTATTTTATTTTTGAAAACTAGCAATTACTTTAAAATAATTTTCATTGCCTTAACATATAATACTAATTATATAGTAACTAACAATACTTTAGTAATGCAACCTCTGAGCCGCCGTGTGATGCAGCATCGTGTACCGTCCGTCACTAGGCGTTGGCGGCGGAGGAGGCGGTGGTGCAAGCATGTGAGCCATGGCAGCCATTCCCATCTGGGTGGCGGGATTCGGTGGTCCCAGATGATGCAGGGCGTCATGATGGTAGTGATGCGTCATTGGCGGTGCAGGTGGCAGCGGAAGATTCAGCAGATTGTTGTTCGCCGCATGGGTGCGGAAGTGCAAGCTTAGGCTATCGGCCGTATCGAAAGCCTTGTCGCAATCGGGACACTTGAAGGGGGCATGATCCAGGGTGTCCAGACCCACAGGATCGGTATCGATGGCCTCGTCATCATCGTCGTCCACTATATCATGATTCGTACTCGACTCCAGCGGATGAAGTTTTAATTTATGCGATCGCATGTCTCTTCGCCTGCTGAATGCCTTGCCACAAACATCGCAGTGGTGGTTCTTGATGCCCGTATGGGTCAGCATGTGCTTGGAGAGATCCCCTGCGGTATAGAAGCCCTTTTGACACAGCGAACATATCTGATCCCTTACGCCCAAGTGGATCTTTTGGTGGGCTTGGAAGTTGCCCAGAGCGGAGAACTGTTTTGAGCAGATTTCACATTGGAAGGGCTTATCCCCCGTGTGGGTCCTTTCGTGCACCTTCAGGTTGTACTTCTGGGCGAATCTCTGGATGCAGTAGCTGCACTGATAGGGCTTCTCCCCCGTATGGGTTCGAATGTGCTGTGTCAGCTGGGCGATGCACTTGAAGCTCTTGTGGCATTCATAGCAGGTGTGCGGCATTTTGGCCACTGGCTTTGGTCCCCTTTTCTTGTGCTCCTCCGGGGGTTTTCTTTGATAGCGGGACCGTCTTTTGCTCACTTTTGTATCTACGTGCTCCTCCTCGTCGCTATCACGCTGCAGAATCGATGGTTTCTCCACGAAGTCCGTGTTGGTGGCCGCATCCTGGCGCCACGATTCGAGGATGCCCAGATACTGACGCAAACGAATATCGCTGTTTTCGCATTCCTGTTTGAAATGGAAGGCCACTCCCAGCCGGTAGATACAATTGTTGCAGATCACCGAGGGCAGGCCATCGGTTTTGTAGACCTGAAAAGAAATATTTAATAACTCAAGTAAACTAATGTTTGGAATATATTTACTCTAATTTTCGCACACTGCATCAGCATAACCGAGGGCATCATGGCGAAGTCTGTACTGTATATTGAAGTAACCGATATTGGGTTCACCTCCTCTAAGCACACCCGACAGATTTTGTGTATGTTATAATCCATTTCAATTACAATTAACTTAAATCAACAAATATTTCTACTTTGTTTGTTTTCCATTCAAGCAACAGCTGTTACGACCAGGGCTCTGCAAATACACACAATTGTGTTATCGATGATAAGACTTAGAATTTGTATGAAATTTAATAAAATTAAAAAAAATTAAATTCTTACCAAATTATGGGCCAGACTGTCTAATAAAATCGTTCCATTAATTTATTATTTTCTATTAAAAAAGTTCAAGTTGAAACCAGGGCTGCACAAATACCAACGATGGCAGCGAAATGCACTACTTGAGAAAAGGTATGACCTTCTTTCGTTTAGAGCTGACGTGACAGTTGATTTGTTTGATTAAAATAAAATAAAATAAATAGGCGCATTTAAAACAATCATTACGAGAATCAATCAATCAAAGCAGGCGCCGGAATTAAACAAGTTGACCGCGAGCGTGGAAGCAGTACGGAGAGAAAGAGCGGAGCGGGGCGAGAGAGAGCCAGCGAGCGCGAGAGAAACTTGGGGCTCCACGGGTGAAATTTCGTGGTTTTGTGGAGCTGCAGAGGCGCCCCCCTATATAACCAACGCCCCCCTCAGCACCCCCCGCTGGCAAGATGCTGTGTATACAATATTAGCGATTATTGAAAGCACACGCACACACGAGCGCACCTGGGGAAAGAGCAGGAGGCCGAACAGGAGGAGAAGGTGGAGGCGCGAGAAAGAGGAGCAGCAGCAGTAGCAGGCAGCAAGTAGGAGGCAGCGCAGCAGCAGAGCAGCGTATGTGCCGGCATCCGAAAAAACACTATTTAATATTGAAGCTTTTGTAAACAATTGGCTGGTCTGGAGACCAAGGTCAAACACACACGGCAAGTTGGTGAATAAGTTTCGGTCCGAAGTGCCTGCCAGTAGAACCGTGCAGCTTGCAATGGCAACAACTACGACGACGGCCAGAAGAGCCGGCACCGAGGAGAAGACGGAGGAAGCCACCACCCAGCTGTTGTCCAACGGAAGTCCCACCACTAATGGGAAGGCAGGAGGCGGCATTGGAGGAGCAGTGAGCAGAGGGCAGGAAATCGGAACAGGTGCAGATTCAGGCGTAGGACTAACAGGACACACCCCACATCCGGCACCTTTATGAAACTGAAAACCTATCTCCTAGCTTTGCGTCCCTGGTCGCTATCCGCCAGCTTGGTACCAACGCTCCTGGGGTCCGCGCTGGCCTACCGCTCCCAGTGGGCGGCGGAATTCTCGCTGGCCACCTTCTTCCTCACCGCCTTCACCGTGGTCACGGTTCACTGCGCTGGCAATGTGGTCAATACCTACTTCGACTACATCAAGGGCATCGACAAGCAAAAGGCCGACGATCGTACGCTGGTGGATCACATACTCACCAAGGATGAGGTAAGCTCGAGAACTGAGACGAGAGAGAGAGATCTGGTATTAACTGGCTGTTCGGTTAACCCTGCATATCCCAGAAGTGTACGCTTGCCAAGGTTAGCAAAGTTTTTAACTCAGCAAGAAATACATAAAGCAGAGACGGGCACCTAATGTCAAGATTGGAGCATGACAAAAAATGGAAAAGCGTTAAAACCACTTTGAAAACCATCTTCATTAAGGGGTAATCCCTTAAATAGTGTATCCTGTAAATATGTACTAATATAATCCGACATAATACTATATTTTGGAATGCACCAGCTAATAATATTCAAAAAATTTCCAACTTTGTCGAAGCACACGTTCTAAAGGTCTCAATTTGCATACACTTTGTATATGGCCATAATAAATTCAGTTTCAAAAGCTAATTGTTCGGAACCATTTATTCAAGTAACGTGATTTTTCAACTGTGTCAGTAGTACATAAAGAGAATTTGGGGAAAACTTGTTCCATATTTATTTTGGTTTTGAATTCGCATTATTGATTTACTAAGAAATTGTTTATTATTTCCTGTTGCTCCGTCTCGATGCGCTGCAAATACTGATGTTCGCTCTTGAGGCGCTCCAGCTCCACGGTCTGCTCGTAGATCTGACTCTGATAGACTTGCTGCTCACCCTGTCGCTGCTTCGATATGGTTTTCAGCTGGTTCTGAGTGCCAATAGCTCGAAGCTTCTCCTTGTCCACATCTTTTGCGAATGTCTCTGATATTTTATAAAAGTCAGCGGCCAACTTCTTGAACAGTTGCAAGTTCTTTGAGTACTCCAAGCATTCCTGTCGTAATTCACTTTTTTCATTGGCTATGCTGGGGTCCTCCACGCGCAGTCTGTAGATATCGTCGATAAAGAGTCCAACCTTTTGCAGTTCCTCCATATTGAAGTGAATGGTGTGAATGTGGAAAATTCAATAGGTTTGTTAGGGAAAGCCTGGCATTGCCAATGGCAACCGGCTTGAGTCGGAGTACAACATTTGTACTCACCCTTAGTCAGGGGAGCTACTTAAGAATAGGATAGAATATATACCCGAGGCGGAAATAGGCTACGACTTTGAAATCTATTTAAAAGGCGTCCAAAAGTATGCAACTAAATATTTTAGGCACTGGTTCAATGCAAATATTTGCTTGTTTTTAATTGTAGCATACTTTATGAACGCTTTTTTATGGATTTCAAAACCATAGCTATTTATTTACCAAAATATTTTAACATTTAATTAATTTTTCAAGCACATGAATTATAAATAATGATTTTCACCAGAAATTAAATTCTTTTGTCTCTGTTTTTTGGCCGAAAAATCGTGCCAAGATCATAAACCATTTTATAATCCCTGCTGCTTTGTAGCATCAAGTTCTTCTGGCAATTATCAACCCACTAATTAATAATGAGGACATTGAATAATAAAGTATTTATAAAAACATCACAATAAAAATTAAATCAAAAGTAAATCGATTTTATTGCGATGATCACAAGCTTAGATATTCTTACTTTCACGATCTCATCTTCATGTAGACACTCTGGCCTTTATAGAGTTAACTGACACTCAATTAAGTCGGTTGTTTAACACATTTATAAATTTTAATATGTTTATTATTAACTTTTCAGGTGGTTTCGCTGGGTGCCATTCTGTACATGGCCGGCTGCGGTGGCTTCGTTCTGCTGGCGGTGCTCAGTCCGGCGAAAATGGAGCACTTGGCGCTGATCTACTTTGGTGGATTGTCCTCGAGCTTCCTGTACACGGGAGGCATTGGTTTCAAGTACATAGCCCTAGGGGATCTGGTGATACTGATACTGTTTGGACCTATCTCGGTGCTATTCGCGTTTATGTCGCAAACGGGTCACTTGGACTGGACGACAATGGGCTATGCCATTCCCTTGGCCCTCAACACGGAGGCGATACTGCATAGTAATAACACCAGAGATGCGGATAACGATCGTCGGGCTGGAATCGTTACACTGGCAATATTAATAGGACGCACTGCCTCGCATGTCCTGTACGCCATGCTCCTCTTTGCTCCCTACTCGCTCTTCTTTATATTCGGGCTAAAGTACTCGCTGTGGTTCCTGCTGCCACTGGTGACCCTGCCGCAAGCCTTTCAAATCGAGAAGCGATTCCGCAACGAGCAGACGATGCATCTGGTGCCGCGGCAAACAGCCAAGCTGAACTTCTTCTTCGGCATCCTGTACATCGTTGCCTGCTGCTGTGCCCAGCATTTGCCGAACTTCGGATTGCGGAAGCATTGAACAGTGAAAATAGAGAGAACCGAACAGAGGGAAACTGGTGCAACAAGTTTTATTTAGGGAATTTCATTAGTTGTTAGTCAATCGATGTGTGTAGTGCGAGAAATCTGTCAATTTCCCAGAGTCTTTGATGTTGCACAAATATTTCAAATGCTTTCTAGAGGCCTGTAAGTGTCTAAACTCTTGAACTGAACATATCCTAGCCCTATATACGCTAATCTGTGGGTGGGTCGACTCATTTGACACAGAATCTATGGATGAATCGAAGACATTTTGCAATGGACAGGTTGTGGATCCTAATATCGAGCTCTTAATTACTGTAAGGACCCTGACAATGATGATATTGATTCTGCAATCTCTTTGTTACAAAAGTCTTTGTATTTTCCATAGGTTTCCTACCTCTCCCCCTAGCCCTGGACAACCACTCGTTTTTATTTATTTCACATCGTCACAATCTCTAATCTTAACCAATCACCGACGACTCAATGTAAGTGTAATTAATAATCATACTCTTCCTCTCGCGCGTTGGGAATTATTACGGACCAAGAAAGTTATGTGCAAGAGCAGTCAGTAATCGTAATAGCTAATGCGGACACAATTTTTATATTATTCTGAAAGATATATACCATATATGTATGTATATCACGCGTTATCGTACACGGGCGCAGCAGAGATACTTAAGTTTTCGCGAATCAAAATGCAGATTTACTTTACAAAACATAGAAGTGCTTGGAATGCAGATAAGTTGAAAGTTTTTTGGCAATGAGCTGGCTTGCTTTTTGTGTAACAATTGTTAGAGTTTTTACATACATTAAAATATATATATATATACACGATCATATGGCATATATATTTATATACACATCTAGATCATATACACATAAGCCCAGTGTCTAGCGGCAGGCTCAAGAGTGAGAATATATCAAAGCTAAACATCAAGAGAAACCTAAAGTGAAATATGTAAGCGGAACACAAATTTAAATTTTTAAAACGAATTACATATATACGTAGATGTCGAAGGCAAAGGCGAAGGAGCAACAATTGTTTTCCATTAACAATACCGTATGAATATAAACAAAATAGCTTTAAAGAACAACAACAGAGGAGGAAGCAGAGCAAACCCAATATGCAATCCATTTTGTGTGGCAATACTTTTATTTGTACGCTAGAGTTTTTTGTATATTGTCTAAGCTAAACCATCGACTCATCCATTCTACATATTTGGTATATATATATATATTTGTACGATTTAGTGCTGAGTTTGCTTAGCCCAAGAGAATGCTTTGTGTTGAAAACGCCGAGGAGTTGAGGAGGCAACCGGAAAAAGAAACTAAGTGACAACTTTGTAGACTACAAATCAACCACAACAACAATGAACAATAATAAGTATAAAGATATTGATAATTAAATGTTTAACTAGAGAATATAAAAAATATGAATTGTGTACTGTATACTCGAGTTTATTTTATTGAAAGGGAAGTGAACGGAAGGGGATTTTGACATTGATTTAAATTTAAAATCTGTTTAAGTCAAGCCAACGATAAGGGGGATTTTATTAGAATTATTCTTTTTTAATTAATTCCTTTAATTTATATTTAATCTGGGACTAGTCACCATAGTCGTCATCAATATATCTCAATATGAAACCCTTTCTCTTCCTTTTTATACCCGGTACCCATTGGTTACAAGGGTATCTCCAACCCCATAAAGTATGTATAATATTCTTTATCAGCATCACCAGCCGAATCGAATTAGACATATCCGTCTGTGCGTCCGTATAACTAAGCTAATGTCGTGATATACAATAAATATATTTGTGCGGACGTCCTTTTAAAATTTAAGTAAAATCGGATGGAAAACATGGAAGTTTTTAAACAATAAAGATTCTATGTATGCTTATTCTTCTATGTTGAGAGCACCAATGCGTGTTGCTCAATATGTTCTTACCAACATTTGTCTTTTTTGGGTGTTGCTTAAAAAGTTTCTAGCAACATGTGTATATTTTGTGTGTTGCTCAACATGTTCCTAGCAACATTTGTCTTCATTTGTCAACATTTTCTTTTTTCCATGTTCATGTGGTATATAAATCACTCCAACAGGGTATCTTAAAGTCGGTCTTACGCGACTGTAGATTTTCTACTTGTATTCTTTGACTCATTGTCTGAGTTAAGCCTCTCCTTTTACGCTCTTTTAATTCCAACTTAAGAGAGCGATTCGGTTAAGACCACGCACACTGAGAGTCAGCATATGAGCGAAAAAAAATTAGTTAAAACTTTAAGATCTTTTTCTTTTAATTTTATTAAAACAGCAATTAAAGGATAGTTTTTCGACTTTTACCTCAACCTTGACCTTAACCAATAACCACTTAACATTTAACGGATGTAAAATTCAAACTCCCTGCTCTCCTCGAGCTACTAACATGATGTCGTATGGCTTTACAGCAGCTGTGGCTCCCTCGAGTGGTATCTCCTCGGGCATCTGACCAGGAATGGCCACCAGCCTGAAGCTCTGCAGCACAGTGGTGGTGAACATGAACAGGTTCTGCCTGCCCAGCAAGTCTCCCATGCAGCGATGTCGACCAAAGCCAAAGGGATTGAAAGGCCTCGGGCAGTTTCAAGTGTCCATCGAAGAGGAATCGCTCGGGATTGAACACCTCTGGATCGGGGAAGTCTACCGGGTTGATCAGCATGCCCCGGAAACAGGCAATCACCATGGTGTCCTTGGGAATTTCATAGCCCGACAAGCGGGTGTCGCACACAGCTCGATGGGGAATGCCGAAGGTGTGGAGCATGAACATCCTGACTGCCTCCAGGGTGATGGCCTCGCAGTAGGGCAGCTTGGACCGATCCCTGGACCACTCGGGAATTCTTTCCAGACCCACAATCTCCTTGATCTCGCGATAAGCTCGCTCCTGCATCTCGGGTTGCAGAACCAAGTGCATAAAGCAGAAACCGAGGCTTTTGTTGGTGGTCTCCGAACCGGCCAGGAACATATCCAGGCAAATGGCCAACAGACTCTCGTCACTGAACATTCCCTTGGGATCCTCGCTGCCCGCCTCCTCCTGGGCCCGCAGATACGAGTCCATTAGATCCCTGGGTTCATCGTAGTTCTTGTAGGTCAGGCGGTGCAGCTCGATCTCCTTGCTCATAAAGGAGTACAGCGAACGATGGCTCTCCACGAAGCCATTGTAGCCCGAGTAGTCCGGGGCAATGAAGCGCAGCAAGGGAAAGTGGCTGAACAACGCACCCACCATGTCGATGTTCTTGAAGAGCTCGAAGAAGGTTTCCAGCAGCTCGGTGATCTCCGGAGAACCAGGCTCATATCTCCTGCCACTCAGCATGCACCAGAGGGTGTTCAGGACATAAACACTCGTCAAGTCGTGCATTTCGATCCTGGCCTGCTTTCCCCAGCCTTAGCCACTTGTTCCTTCAGGTCCTGCAGCAGGCAGGTGGCCTCGTTGTGGACGATATCCATCATGCCGCTCCTGGCAAAGCCAAAATTCTTCAAGTGCCTCAGGATGAACCTTCGCTGCTCCACCCACATCTCACCGTCGGTGAGGAGGACACCCAATCGGGAGTTGAAGGTTCTCAGGCGATAAAAGATGCCATCGGGCCTGCCATCTATATCCTCATTGGTCATCATTTCGCTGATGGCCTCGTTCGTATAGGCTATTACCACCTTGTCCTTGCCAATCTTGAGGCCAAAGAAGCCATAAGGATTCACATATTGCTTGGCGAACACGTCAATCACCTTGCAGAACATGCCCAGGCGACATCGCAGCTGGGAGACATGCAGGGCACTGCCCACTATGGGATACCAGCGAGGTCCTGGCGGAAATCTCTTGGGCTTTCGCACTCCCCCAAACAGGATGGCGAACAGAGTGGCGCAGAAAATCCAGATGACCGCATAAAACATGTTTCTTTTTCCTTTTGCTTTCACTTTTCTTTCCCCAGTGTGTTATGCAATCTTTGGAGCTTGGAGTTTGAAGTTGGTTGCAGCTTCCTGGCGATCCAGTCCACAGTCCAGATCCCGCACCTGACGTTCACCCAAAACGACTGAATCCGCTCGGTTGGCTGGCCCTGGGTTTTATAGATCTCCGTCGGGGGAAGAAAAGCTTTTCTACTTGTTTAAGTTTGCTTTTGGGGCGGTTAAAGTTTTCCACAAGAGTTGGAAGGTTTTTTTTCTTGTGGAAAATAATGAAGTTGAAGAGTTGAAATGGAGATAAGTGGAATAAGTTTGGAAGGCTGGAAATGGGGTCTTACTTCTATCAAGTGTTCCTGGTTTATGGAAATAATACAAATTTAAACTTGTTTCTTTCCGCGAAAGTGGTTATTTCTTATTTAATTAATTAATTATAATGTATTATATGGAAAGGAATCAGTTACTGTTCTTTCTAATATATTTTAGGACAATTTTAAACATTTTAAAAGCGACTTAAACGAATAATTTTTTGTCCAACTCTTCAAATACCTTTAATTTTAGTGTTCCGATTTCGATTTATAAAGTATTTAAAGTATTAATTCTTTAATTTAATATAATATATAATAAAATGCAAAACTGCAATGGTTTCTAAGGATTTCTTATTCTTAAGGAAGACCAGACCGGAAGAGAACTTGTAATATCCCTTTTCTCCTCGATTGTCCACTCCAGTCCTTATAAAACCAAACCATTTTCCTTATTTAAGCCGCAAAGACCCAAATCTTCACCCGTCTGACCCACTGCCTGGCGCACAGTGCAACTGCATATTCCTCGACGATTATATCGCCGTTTTAATGGTCATGGACAACACCACCGAGCCACCGGGTGATCACCAAGCCACTAGACATCGCCAAAGTCAAGGAAAACTTGTTGCGTACAGAAAACCGCGAAAAACGCAAATAGAGAAAAACCCGTTTGCTCCAAATGAAAGGGAAAACAAATGGAGATGTATAGAGGAGAGAAGGAGCAATAGGAGGAGGAGAAGGAGGAGGAGCTGCCTGGACAAGTCGACTGGATGGGGCTCTATTATGTCATCGCGGAAAGCGGTGGGATGGACTTTGTTTTGATGATAAGTCCGCTGGTTCCGGTTTCTGTGTGGATTTCGGGTTGGGGTTGGGGTACTTTTACAGCTACTTCAGGCGATCAAAGTGGAGCTGGCATCGATTTTTGGCATCCAATTTGCGGCTTTAACATGGACACTATTCGCGGAGTTTGCCCATTTGAAGGCTGGCAGCCGAGCTGTAAAGACGTGACAGGACAACGCCGCTAAGCCCGAAAGGATGGGGTTCAGGTGAGCTTGGGGTAGAGATTAAATGACAAAGAGCTCCTCCCCAGCTGGCATTAAATATTTAAAATAATAAACGCAGTGATAATTGTTGTTATTTGCAGAGTAAATAATATTTTGTGTTACTTTAATATCTGCTCCTTTCACAGAGTGATTCTCTTGGCTGCCACCGGCCTGGGAGCCATGTACATGATGCATCTGCTGGCCCAGGATTGGGTGAAGATCCGGCCCATTCGCGGAATAACCCAGCTGGCGGGCATGGCTGCTCAACCCATTCAAATGGCCATTGCACCCATTCAACAGGCCAGTGCCTCCTTAAATTTATTCAGGAGTAGAAGAGAGGCAAGCTCTAGCCATGGTCATGATTTGGGTTGGGTGCGCAGGACTCAGGATTCTGGAGGAGGAGCAGCAGGAGTTATCGGTAGAGGAGCAGGAGGAGCTAGAGTTCAGAGGCCTCCCCGCCAGCCATCGACTGGAAACGGATTCTCTCGCGCGATCCCTTCGAGTGCCTGCAGTCCCTGATCTGCCAACTAATGTCCGGAGCTGAAGCGAAGGTACCCGAAGCGGAGCTGCTCATGGATTATCTGGAATCGTCGCTGGAGATGGCTCCCAGTAAAGATCGGACGAGCCTTTAGTCGCGGACTGGCCTTGAGGGGTTCCACGGAGCTGTGCTTCAACGAGTATCCCTTCTGCCTGTACTCCGCCAAGACGATGTTGAGGATCCTGCGCTGGTTCAGCGAAACGGGCCAGGTTCCCGTCGAGGAAGTGGACTAGGTAGTTATAAGACATTGCTTTTAATAAATTTCAAGGAGAGAGAGTGAAAGTGAGGAAGTGTAAGCATATTTTGTTTATTTTGGTTTGCAAAAGGTGTGAATAATGAACTTGCTTTACCATTTTACATGGTGTTTATAGCAGTTTGTCACTGAAT
This sequence comes from Drosophila triauraria, assembly GCA_014170255.2. Lineage (NCBI taxonomy): Eukaryota > Metazoa > Arthropoda > Insecta > Diptera > Drosophilidae > Drosophila > Drosophila triauraria. The sequence goes on along the minus strand of CM024334.1, from coordinate 11,923,498 downwards.
TCGTACTTGGGAATTTTAAGGCTCAATTTCTACCTTGATTCAGAAAGTATATAGAATTCGCGGTTCTAATCGAACCTTTTAGAAATAAAAGTTCACCCCCAAGTTTGATTATAGAAAATTTTATTAACAATAAATTTTCCTGTTTATAGCAGTTTGTCGCTGAATTCGTACTTGGGAATTTTAAGGCTCAATCCCTGCACTTAATTCAGAAAGTATATAGAATTAGCGGCTCTAATCGACTTTAAGAAACCCTTTAGAAATAAAAGTTCATCCCCAAGTTTGATTATAGAAAAATTTTATTATTAACAATAAATTTTCCTGTTTATAGCAGTTTGTCGCTGAATTCGTACTTGGGAATTTCAAGGCTCAATCCCTGCACTTGATTCAGAAATACAGATAGAATTAGCGGTTCTAATCGTCTTTAAGAAACCTTTTAGAAATAAAAGTTCATCCCCAAGTTTGATTATAGAAAATTTTATTATTAACAATAAAATTTCCTTTTGTAGTATGCAAAAATATTCATATACATTCTATATATATTACAAATGATTATTCATATAATAATAAAACGGAATGAAGTAAAAAAAGACTCAAAAGCTTCGTCTCTGTATATATTTGAGATTTGGGTTTGATTTTGTTGCATTAAATAACAAATGAGCGAGCGTAAAAGTCAGGGTAATAATTAAGCTTTCAAAGCTCAACAAATTAATGAAAATAAGTTAATAGGTTAAACATTAGTTTTTTGTTTCGTTTCTTCGTTTGTTCAACATAGTTTGTACATAAGAGAGCAGTAGAGTTAGAGAGCTTCTGTTGCGACTTCATGTTTGTGCACTTTTCGGGGGAGATTCTTGCTTTGATTTGAGCGTAAAAATAATAAATACAATAATGAGAATAAAATGAGAACTTAAATTCCTCAGCAGTGTAGAGAGGGAAGCACACACTTCAAGCCAAGGGAGGAGGAGTGGTTTTTCCACTTAACGTGACGCTCGTCACATCCTTGACAATCATTTCGGCCACCTGCCAGGCGATCTCCTCTTGCACATTATCCTCGGGCAGGTTCACCAGCTTCCTCATAGCATTTTTGATCTTGCTACCGCTGACACTCAGTGACCAGGGCTGCGACTTGAGACCCACTGCATCCACGGCCTCAAAGTCTCGCTCGTAGCGGCCCAAGGAGTTAACAAAACCGAATTTCAGCGCTCCCACAATAGGGCGCTGCCATAGGAGTTGGGGATTCGTCAGCTGGCGGGCGTCGATGTTGAGGTTGCCCGATTGCTGTTGACTTATCGTTGATTTTGGCGGCAGTTGGTCCATGGAAGCCAGCAGCGTGTTGTGCTGAGAGATGTGCGTGCAGTCCGACATGGATAAAGCCTTGCGATGACGCTGATGCTGCTGCTGGACATTGGAAGATTTGCCTGTTCTGCGCAGGCTTGGTTTTTGTTGGAGGAGATTCGAGTGAGGAGCAGAGTTATCTGTGTAAATAAAGCAAGTATTTGGATTTTACCTTTTAAAATGTATTAAATAAGAGAACCCACCTCTTTTGATCTTCAGTTCGTTGACATAGTTATCAAAGATGTGGGATCTTAGGAAATCAGCAAAGTACTTCTGCTCCAGATACTTTGCCGTAACCAATAAAGCCAAGTCGAACGCCTGCCACTGCTCGCCGGGAGCACAGATGGCCTGTTCCACTCTTAAACGCAGCCTCTGCGACATCCACAGGCGGCAATCCGATTGCAGAGAGAAGTATCTGTCGTATATGATCATGGCATCACTTTGGGCTGCCTCGTCCTCCTCTCCGGAAGAGAAACTCTTTCGAAAATTAATGCCCGTGATCCAGAACTCGAGGCACTCACGTTCCTGACGCTGCTCCAGGTACTCGGTAAAGTAAAATAAAGCCAGTTCGCTGTATAACACATCGTAGATGTTTATGGAGCCGTCTTCCACCAGCTCCAGACAGTAGGTGGAATAGTAGCCGCTCTGCAGGAATCCCAGTACATGATCTCGCTCCAATTGCTCCAGCACAAACTCCCTGGCTTCGTCGAAGCAACTGGCCGGAATGGGCTTGCTGCACTCGGCCTTATCTCGCCCGCATAGGAGTAACGATATGTGGGCCAGTATGACAATGGGCAGCTCCACCTGTAGGCTGGCATTCACTATCAGATACTTCTGGTAGATGGCTATGGCATCGCTGATGCTGGCCCGCGAGAGTTCGCAATTGGGAGCAGATATTGATCCCGATCCAGACTTTTGTCTATTAATGATCTGCTTGTTGGTCTCAGCATATATCCGGCTCTTCTCATCGTCTGTCAGGGGCTTACGCATGGACAGATCGCACAGCGTCTTCAGTTCAGGTACATCGTTGTCGATTTTGTTGTTGTTCAGCGGAGAAGACTGATCGGTTTTCCTGGGAGGCGGCGGCTGCGAGTTCTCCTCCTCTTCCTCCTCTGGTAGCTCGGTTTCTTGGGTTTGCGCCGCCGCCCGCTTGAAGTTCTCAATGTCCAGGTAGAATTTGATCAAAGGCAGGGCCTGTCGAGTGTCCAAATACTGCACAAAATAGCTCAGGCAGTTGGGATCGCTGACAATAGAGGCGAGGTTCATGGACAAGCGCGAGTTGTAGGTGAAAATGTCTATGAAAAGGATAAGTATTAACGTACAGTAAAAATAGAGCCTAAAGAGATGTCTTAATGATCTAAATTAATTCCTGACAAGTGTAAATGTCAGACTTTGCTAAATGCAATGGCGTTCCCACCGATTTCCCACTGGGTTGCAAACTTAGGGCGCGAACGTGATAAACAATTGTACGGGGCGGTAATTACCATCGTTGCTGCACAGACTGATGCCATCGGACAGGGCTCCTCCTCCCACACCGCCGCCATCCTCCTCCACCTCGAGGAACACCTCATCACAGAAACTGGTTGTGGAGCGCAGCGAGTGACGTTTCTGCGCCATGGCACCATCGGGCCCATCCACATCATCGCTTGCGGTGGGTGCGGTGCCATCCGTGCCATCTTGGCTGCTGCTGCTGCGACGGCGGCCTAAAACAAAAAATGAAAACAAATTTGGAATTGGTGTCACCGAAAAGAGGAGGGGGGAAAGCAGTGAAAACTCCCAACTTACTCGCTTGCCTCTTGATGTACTTTAGCATCTTTACATTCTACGGCTTTGGCTAGCTTCCAAAACTCTCTTACGCAGTCAATTGTGCCTTGATTTTCTGTTTTATCTAAGTAATTAATCACTTAAAGCGGATATTGCGACGGTTTCGGTGCCAAATATTATGAAAATACACTAGACAGTGTGGCCGTGTGTGGATGGCCATGATATACCGAAATTTCTATAGAAATGGATTTAATAGATTTAATCAATTATAAGCCTTTTTGAAAATATTAAATTTGTGGAGAATTTTATATTATTCAAAAAGCATTGTTTGTTAAATCTACATTACATCCGTGACTCAAATTAAAAATAAAAGTACGCTAGAGTTGAGAAAATTCTGTTGGTCGAGCTGCGGTCACACTGCTTCTTTCACTATTAAAAGTAAACAAAAAGGTAAAGCAATAAGCTCCTGTTTCCCCGGCGTTTAATTTTAATTTGAATAAAGTAAAGGACATGGAGAACTCTGAATTAAATGCCACAAAACGCTTGCCTACTTCTTGATGTTTGGAGCACCGTCCAGTGAAGGACAACGAAACTAAGCCGTAAGTAATTTGAACACAGAGCTTTTAAATATCAGTTGGCCACTTTAAGTCTCATTTAGCAAGGACCCCTTGAGGATAATTTCAAAGATAAAACTTTAATTATTCCCCTTTTGTTCTGGGTATTTGCTAACCATGTTGATCCAACCGGTCCGCTCTCTTTAGGATGTTATTGAAAGAGCGTAAAGAGAGCATAGAAAACAAAAACAAAGAAAAACAAAGCGCGAAGGAAAATATGTTAATGCCATTAGTTTTGCTTCTTATTTCATTACAGGACAATTTGTCGAGTTTGCCTGGAAGCATCAGCCGTCATGGTTAACATTTTTGAAACCCCGCCAGGATCTAGGATCTCGATTGCCGATATGATATCTCATTCCACTGGATTTTCACTTTCTCAGGGAGATTCGTATCCGCACACCATTTGTCCGCCTTGCCTAAAGGATGCGCAAAGTGCATTTGAGATAAAGCAAGTTTACCAGAAGAGCTACCGAATCTACTGTCAGATGAAAAAGGATAATGAACGCGGATTGCTGGTCCCAATTAAATCTGAGTCAGTTAAGAACAAGATAATTGAAGATACGTTTTTGTTAATTAAAGATAAAGTGAAAGAATTCCAAGTGAAAAACGAGTTAATTGAAGAAGATGAGTTCGAGGGAATTGAAGGAGCAGAAAACTTCCAGGTGAAGAACGAGCCAATCGCCGAGGACTCCGACTCCTTTGAGGAGGAAGATGACCAGAGTTTGGACAGCAAGGCTGACTGGACCGATTGCCTGGTAAAAAGCGAAGAGATAGAAGACTATGATGGAGGTTTCGATGGCCACATCCCTACTCACACTACGATTCGATCAAGGGTCAAGTGTTCCCAGTGCCAAAAACCTATGCCCACAAGTATGCACTAAAGGCACACATGATAATTACTCACAGTGGGGAACGGCCACATAAGTGTTCCCACTGCGAAAGAGCGTTTGCCGTGAAGAATACACTAACAAAGCATCTCAGAACCCACACTGGAGAACGACCCTACAAGTGTTCCCAGTGCCAGCGGACGTTTGCTCAAAGCTTCACACTGAGGACCCACGATTAAATACCACAACAAGGAGCAAGCCTTCCCGTGTTCCCATTGTCCAAAGTCTTTTGTGATTCAAAATGATCTACAAAGACACATTCGAACTCACACTGGGGAACGGCCCTACCAGTGTATCCACTGCTTCAAGACGTACAGATCAAGGGCCCAGCTGCAGACACACCTGTTAATTCACACAGGAGAAAGACCGCATAAGTGTTCCCACTGCCCGAAGGATTTTACATCAAGCTCACATCTTGGGCGTCACATTCGAGTCCATACGGGAGAGAAACCGTACAAGTGCACCAAATGCACGCAGGACTTTTCGATTCAATCAAATCTTAAAAGACACCTGGCAAAGCAGCACAAGGAGTACTAAACGTACATTTTTAATAATCTATTTATTTAAATTTTATAAACAATTTAAATTTGAATAAATAAAACTTAGACCCTATGTATTAGGTTTAACGAGCATTTTGGATCCTTTTGGAAATATAAAAAAACGGACGCTCGTTTGCGAGCCTTTTATAATATTAAAAACGGATCGGATTTAGTATCGCTCGCGAGCCTTTTATAATATTAAAAAATGGGAAAGCTACAGTCGAGTGTGACCGACTGTGAGATACCCGGTACCCAAAGCATTGTGGGTGAAATTGAATAGCACAAGAACATGGAATGTTGACAAATGAAGACAAATGTTGCTGGAAACATGTTTACTGTAGCTAAGAGGTCCTGGTACTCTGAAGGACGATATAAGAGTACCGTACACAGGCAGGCTCTTAAAAACACCCACAGCATTGAATTTTGGGTTCGAATCTTTCAAAAACGCTTTCTTCTTTTTCGATCTTATCATAATTTACAAATTAGGCATTACAAAATATTCAAGGTTGTAAAAAAACCAGCTAAAGGCCTCAAAAAGTAAGGTTAGTTTTTGATGTTATGTACGTTTTTTTAGCTTTAAAATATTTTCAAAAAAAAGTACTTGTTTAACTTTTAGTTTTTTTTTCTCGCTTAGCGGTTTTCAAATAAGCTCTTCATTTTTCAAAAGGTGGCAGCACTGCCACTTGGTAACAGTCTGCAACTTAACAGAATGTTAACTTTCGCTCTCGGCTCTCCGTTTCCAAGTGCGGAACGAACGGTATTTTGAAATTTCTTCTTTGGGTATGTTCCTCGCCATTCGTTTTCGCCCATCACTAAATCTTCACGTTTTTGTTCACTTACGTTGTGGATCGTTACGTTTTTGTTCAGAGCTGCTCTCTGCTCTCTTGCTCTCCCAATTTTTATGCTCTCGCTCTCCCAATTTTTATGCTCTCTCACCCTTTGAGATTTTTTAGGGGGAAAGCTACATTTTCATTTGGCAACACTGGCTCATTCGCTTTCCTTCTTTGGGTATGTTCCTCGCCATTCGTTTTCGCCGCTCATTCGCTTTTCGATTCGACAACGCAACGGACGGAACGCTGCCGATCGGAAAATCGTACAGTGCAACCTATATACATACACATATTTACCAGACGCGCGCGTATGAGTGTTAGTGTTGGCTGTGGCAAAAATAAAAAAAACAGCTGCAAAATACACAGAAAGTAGCGAAAAAAGGGCAAACTTCTCGAAGACGACGCGCAAAATAATATTTCGGCGCCTCGTCTGCCTCTCTCGCGCTCTCCCAGTGCCCGTTTGTGTACGTGCAAGTGTTGGTGCTTGTCGGTTGTGTGTTTGTGTGTGTGAGCAAAGCAAACGGGCAAACAATTTGCCGCTAAATACAAAAAGCAGCTGAAGGCAGCGGCAAAAACCAGCTGACACATCAGCGATTCGAGCGCGAGTGTGTGTGTGCTGTGCGAAAACCTACAAAGAAAAGCAAAGAAAAGGCCACAGGCGCTATTAATAAAGATCGCAGGGAGCAAATCGCAAAATAGCGCTAATGTTTATGTAGTCCACCGGCGGCCCCTACAACAACAACAACAGAGTGCACGTGGTTCTTCGGACACTGAATTTTTGGCCACGATTATAACCAAATACACAAACACGATACAATATGTCCGGCGTACCGGTTGCCATCAAAACGGAGGAAGTTATTCTAGAACACGCCGAATACAACAGCGCCGAGGAATTGGATGAGGAGTTGCAGTGAGTTTTACATTTAAATGACACGCCTATCAAGTTACCAGAAGAAATTATACACATATAAATGTTTACAAGATAAAGGAGAAGAAGCAGTAGCAGCAACAAAAACAACATCAACAGCTTGGCTTGCATTTTTATCACGCAAATTATTGATTATTTTTACTACTACGTACGCTCCTTGCTTTGCGCGCTCGCTCCCTCTCGCTCGCTCTCCCGCCGTTTTGCCGACAAAACAAATACGGCACAAAAACACAACCACCACCACTGAAGAGACACGCACACACAGATGTCGCATTCCACTTCCATGCCGTTTCTTGTTGCTGGAATAAATGTGACGCTACTTTTTTCTACTTTTGTCTTTCGTTTCGTGTCTCGCTCTTTCACTCTCTCTCGCTCCCGTGTCGCTTCCTTTTGCTCTCTCTTTGCCGCCGCTTGTTGTTGTTGGTTTTTTCACGCTCTGCCTTTCTACCGTCCATATTGAAAAACTGCTGTTTTCTCAATTTGTCAGACGGCAAAAACAGTGCCGGCTATAATATTGGGCACTGTCACTGGGCACCAGCTGCTAAAAATTTTAAACATTTTTATTTAGGGTTATTTTTCAATGGTGGATTTAAATTTATTTTATGAGTATTAAAAATTAAAAAAAAATATTAACAACATTTATATATTGATAGTGGCACAAAAGATAATATCACCCGCTAGGAAAAAAATGATTGATTGTTACAATTAAAATGTGTAAATATTTATTTCTGAAGAATTAAACTATTTACCTGTTATTGATTTACAGTAGATTTATTTTCCCCATTTCTTTTTGCCTAATTGTTACAGCTGCGATCGGTGGTGCTCTCTCCACTCTCTCTTCCTCTCGCGCTCTCAGCTGCCAATTTGCGCTAGCTCACATGTTCGAAATAAACGGCGAAACGAACGAAAAGAAAAAAAACAGCTGCGCACTGTCCTCCTCTTTGCCTCCATCCTCCCCCGCCCCTGCTCTTTGCTTATCGCTGGGTTGCCTAATCAACATTTTTCGTGTTCATAGTTGAAATGAAATCAGCTGTACCGGTCCTATTCGTATCATCAGATGGTTTTGGTTTTGGCTCTGCCCTGCTTCTATTTACACGCTTCTCTTCTCTTTTTTATTATTTCTACCTGAGACTCGCACACAAAAACAAGTGTGAGAAATGTGGAAAACGAAGAAAAGTGTCAGAAAAGTCGAGGAAAGCAGCGAAATGTACAGTTGTAGAGGTTTAGATTATAATTACTTTGCCTTTTTTATTATTAAGATTTATTTTAAAATTTTATCAATTAAATTACTTTCTTTCGGGACTCTCTTCACCTTCTTTTCCGATCGGATTGCGAATATGTATTTTGTCCTTGTTTTTCGCAGCGAAAGTTTGCGCTTGGCTCGCTGCCCTGTGCCGGCGCTTATCAGAATCATATGGTTGGCAGCAGCAGCGGCGCCTTTTCTTATCGCCACAAGCATATGTTTTTTATTCGCACAACGACACTGAATCGCGAATACACACACTTACGCTCCCACTCTGGCTCACTCAATCCCTAATCGCGCATTCAGCTGACTCTTTTCAAGGCTTATTTTTTCTTTTTGTTGTTTTGCTTATATACCGGGTTTTTCATATTAAATCCGATTTACACCCCATATGCTGGCGTCGTTTTGTAACTGTAATTATTAGTGCAAAATTATGAGTTGCATTACAATGTGTAACAAAGTATATTTTGTTTACACAAAAAAGTATTGCTTTGACTCGTACATAGACAAGTGCATTCGGTTAAAGGATTCTCGTTCTTGCAAATTCGTACAATGACCGTTTCACAAAACTGGAAGCTTATTGCTAATAAAATATAGCACAATATTTTTATTTACTAAATTCAAATGTACGTAAAAATTATTTTTTAAGGATCTTAGAAACTTTAATTTAAAAAAAAAGTATAGTTTTTATTAAAAGAAAAATAATTTTTCAAAAGTTCAGAAAAAAAAAATTTACGCAAATAAATATTCAAAGAATAAATTGCTTAATTACCAATAATAAATAATGTCAAATGTAAAAACAATATTTATTTAAATCTATAATTTTTAAATTATTTTTTAATTTTCTTTTAATTTTTAAACTCACTAAACTTGAGTCATTTTATGAAACATAAAATAAACAACAAAAATGAGGATATATTTATTATTACATTTTAATATTACCTATTGATGTTTTTTTTTTTTTTTTGTTATTTTTAATTATGTAATCTAATTTTATCTTAATTATCAAATTAAAAACATTATACAGAAGATATAATTTAATCCTAAAGATATTTGTACAGAGAATTTTTTCTTATATACAAATACGAAAAGTACACAAGAATTGGCAGCGGAAAGCGCAAAATATGAATAAATCATAAATTCGAAAATTAAAAACACATGGTGCCGGAAATAACTGTTAAAAAGCATCACGATCTGTAGGAGGTGGTTTTGTTATTTCGGCCGTCAGTGTGGGCGGTATAACACAACTGCGTTTTAGCAGCTGCTGTTCGGCGCCTTGTTGTTGTTGTTAATGCTTCTGCTGGTGCTAAAATAAAAGAGCGTGCCTTGGCTAAAAGTCTTCACTCTCATTCTCTCCACTTTTAAAGTCTCCACTCTGCTCCTCACGTTGCACATTTGTGGCGTCATTTCCGTTTTTACCCCACTCGACCGGAAATGAGGAGCAATGAGAGAGAGAGAAAAAGAGGGCCAGCCGCTTGGAAGTCTTGGATACTTTAGCATCCACAACTTCCCTTTCTCTCCCGCTCGCTCGCTTGCAGTTTTATAAGAGCCGCTCCCCAGCGGCTCCAAGTACATAAGCGAGAGCAAGCAAGAGAGAGAGCGCGCGCTATTGAGTTGCACTCAAAAAAGCTTGATAGAGCGAGAGAGAAGACAGAGAGCAGCACTCTCTGGATTCGCAAAAGTACAGATGCCGCCACACACATTTGAATGCTTTTCGGTTTTACTACCACACACGTTTCATTGAAAAAACATATACACAAAAGCTAAAGCTATAAAGCCGCTGCAAATTTGCGAATCAGAAAAAAAACCAGAAAGACAGAAAGAAAGAAACCGAAGCGAGCTGAAAACTAATACCAACACATGGCTGAAAATCTGCTGCGCAAATTTTTGGGCGATGGCTCCGTGTGTTTCACATGCCAAAACGTTTCATTTTGTTTTCATTTCGTTTCGTTTCCACGGCTTTTTTTTTGCATGCGGCATTTATATTGGCAACCTGCGAGCGACAGAGATGGAGAGCGCACCATGGCTTGTTTATGAAAAACACATGATTTTTGTGTACAACACTTTTTTGGGGCATTGGCAAAGGAGAAGAGCAAGAGGTGGAGAAGGGAAAAGGAGAGCAGAACTACTACTACTGCTACTACACACTATAGTATCCAATTCCGTACTCGCCCTTTCTTTCTACGCGTTCTCACTGCTTACTCTGGAACCTCTCCAATTACAATCTCCAAAAGTTCTCCGGTTAGCCAACTTTTGTTTACAGAGGTGCTGTATTATTTATATTTCTTTGGAAAACCAACAGCTGAAGTGTAGAGTTTCGTTTACGAACGAACTTTTGCTTAGGTTTTTTTTGTTATTTTTAATAAAATTACAAGTTGCAAACAGAAAATAAATATAAAATTCATAAAAAAGTAAAGTATTATTTCTTAGGAATAAAATTCACCTGATATCCGCTCTTTTTACGTTCTAAGCTCCCTTGCCTTTTTTCACCTCTCCTCGTATACAATTTCTGTTTAATCTTTTCCCTTAGCTTTGTTTATATTTTTATTGCGAAATGTGGCGCCAACTGGCAGACGCAACTGTAAAATTAGCAATGCGAGGTACAGAGCAGAAAGGGGGGGATTCTAATTTGATCATTAGTTTATGGGCCTCTACTTTGTTGCACAGTTACGCAAGTGGTAAGGTTTATTGCGTTGCATTTTTATTTTTCTCTTCCGGCGCACAGTGCACAGTCTGCGCCGCAAGTTTATCTACGGTTTCGCACTAACAAATATGATTTACAGCTGGGACTTCCCCGTTTTTGATTTTGCACTATCTTGAAATTTTTGTTGTTGATTCGCTGGATTCCTAAGGAAAACATTTTCTTTATAGCTAGCAAAGATCCTATTACAAATATTTCTTTTCAAATTGATTAAAAATACCGAAAATTCTTAATTCTATGCAGAAATTCAACATAGAAGAGAAGATGAAAAAATAAAAATTTTTTTTTTTTTAATTAAAAAATTTTTTTTTGTTTATTAAATATTATTTTATATATTGTTAGAGTTATTTATAAAACTAAAACTAACATATAGACTAATAGTACTAGCTGCCAGGGCCATCGACTATAAGATGAACAAATTCTTTATACAAATTGTGAAAAATTTTCAGTTCTTTTGGTTCTTTAAAATATATATCTTGTTAAATTTCGAAATAAATCATTTTATTATTTTTACTATCCTTTATTACAGTTTCCTTCGAATATCCACGAATATGGTAACTTGAAACTTTTAAATTGTTTCTTGAGACTAAAAGCTTTTATGCAAGGGCCGTGGAATAATCGATGTTTTCGATGTTTTGTATAAAAAAAATCGATTATAAATCGGGATTAACAGCTGATTTTTCCAGCTATACTCTCAGACATTTCTGTAATAGTTGAGGTAGGCTCAAAAGGTAATGGGGCAACCTGAATTCCCTTTCTCTGATCTGGTTTCTCCTCCATCTGGAATTCTCTACCCATTTGTGTATGTTCAAGTTTAGGGAAAGACAAAAGAATCTTGGAATTTCCGATAAGAGAGCCAGGTGCAAAAAGAAAATGGCTTATCACTTTGTTTACTCTATTGTTGGGTTATATAATTGCATGTTTATCTTTTATGAATCGAATATGCCGCCGACTGCAACTGCCTCACGAAATTCCAGTGAAATGATGACGTAAGCGGTGACCCAATAAAAGTATGTACAATTTATGTGCAAAGTGCAACAGCAGTTGTCGGGTGTGATGGTGATGGTGATGGTGATGGTGGGTGGCACTTCCCAGTGCTCGCTAGGTGGGCACTCTCGATGGTGCTCGTGACTTCGGCTTTCGTATCTCTCCGTCCACCCGGTTTATCACTCGTATCTTCTCTATGTATTCGCTCGGGCGAAAAAGTGGCCAATGAACTACATTGAACTCTGTGCCACGAGCAGCGCTGCAGCAGCGCCGTCAGCTGTCCTCGGTCATATGTTATTATTATTCTTATTATTATTATTATTCACTTGTATGTAGAAAGATACATACATATATTATATCTCAAGCACCTCGAAAAATGCGTAATTGCAATGGACAAAAGCTCTATACAAAGCGCATTCTGGCCGCCTCTATAATTAAATTTGATTTTCGGTAAACAGCTGTTGCAACGCCTCAAACAAATCAAATGGGGGAACAAAGAAAGGAAGTGCTAAAATAGATTCATTGAAGCGCCTAGAAAATCTAGATAATACCAGAATAGTTTTCCAAGAAAATCATTCATCAGAAGTCAATCAATGAAGTATGCAACAGAACCAACTGAGTTAATGGTAAACTCCATAAACTAGAGACTATACTTGAGAAAGTTTAGATATTCTAAATATTACCACAAGCTTTCTAAGGAAATAACCACTGAGGACCCCGTATTTTCAGGATTTCTAATTTAAAATCTCATAATTATAATTAATTCCCAAAAATGTAACTCAGAAGAGTAAAACTTTATTCCGTCATCCTTTCTCTATTGTTTTCCAAGGCTTTTTCTCGCCTTAAGCTGCTTGCATTGTTGGAATAATTATGCTGGGCCTCATAAACTACCAAAAATATATATGCTTGTGCCCCGCCCCATGGGGAGCAACAACAAAAGCACGAACAGATGTTGCCACCATATGCAGCATGCAGCATGCAGCATTCCCCGCGCGGTTTTCATTCAGCGCTTTTCGGCTTTTATATTGTGCAAACAAAAACAAACGAGATGCCAAAAAGCTGGCAAGTGCCGAGATCCGAGCCACATTCCATTGGCCCCTTGCAGCCTCAGCTTCACTGCTGCCACTGCCGCTTTGCCGCAACATCCACAACATCCGCCTGCCGTCGTCGCTGTTGACCAACTTTGGCTGCAGTGGCATTCGCCAGCCCCGTTTCCCGTCTCTATCGCGCACTTGCCGCAAAAATGCTGCCGGAGAAGAACGACCTTTGGATGATGTTGCTAAAAATAAACCCAACTAGCGAGACGGCGTCTCTAATACAGTCAATCTTCAGTAACCTTGATTTTGGTTTATAAAAATTGATTGTTTTACTTGGGCTTTATTAGGCTTATCTTTTCTGCTTGAATAAATAATTACATACAGGGGGAATACATGCTTAAAGATATATTTGAACTGATTTTATTAAAATTTTGTAATAATTAAATTTAAAGTCTTAACTGTAAGGAATGAATCAACAAGTATTAGTATTCTTTAACCTAGAGGAACTTGGAAACTATTGTAGCCTAGGAATTAATGTATTTAAGTTTGTAATATTAATTTTTATTTGCATTTTTATGCTCAAAAATAACTGTTCGTATTAGAACAAGTGGGAAAGCTACAGAAAATGTTGACAAATGAAGACAAATGTTGCTAGAAACATGTTAAGCAACACAACATAATACCCTTGTACCCTATGGGTACCGGGTATAAAAATCCATGAAATAGTTCGCTTTACGCGAGCCTGACTGTGATTTTTTCTAGCATCGTCTTGAAGGAGCTAAGCAGGCAGCAAAGCAAAGCAGCGTGGTGGTTCTTGACGCTCTTGCCCCGGAATGCAGTGTTGCAACTTTTAACTCCAGCGCTGCTATTGTTATTGTTGTTCTTGCTGGCGGAGCATACCATTGTGAAAATTGTTTTCATTAGCCTGCAGGCAGCAGAGCAACAGCAGAGACTCTGGAAAACGTGTTTCGTGGGGTAAAACCGGTTTGGAATTCTTGTGAGACCTCGCGTCTTCGAGACGATGGATCGTACATAACCTAACATATCGGCTGCAGCATATGTACATGTACATAGTTTGAAAACCCCGGACAACGAAGAAGAAGATAAAGAAGAGCTGCGAAAGCAAATTGAAGCGAACCAAATCGAACGAACAACGAAAACAGAAACCCGAAAACGGAAAAGAGAAACAGAAAATAACAATCACGACAACAGCAACTACCGGCGATGGTGGCAACAATAACAAAAATAACAAAAAGAGGAATGCCCATACTATTGACAGCTGGGCTAGCTCTCTCCTTCTCCAGCTCTCCAATCCGACTCTCTCGCACTCCGGTCCTCTCTTACATGTTGCTGATGCCCATGTGTGTAGTGCAGTAGTTGATACCCTAACAAGGGGTTAGGGTACATCTGGCCTTGCCTCAAGGTGGTCAACTTTATGATGATTTGGATTTAATAATTTATAAATTGTGGTAAAATCCTGTTACAAAATTTGTTCATTCAGTTGACTAGGTTGGAAGGCAGTGATAACTATAAATAAGTAAAAATAATATTAGCACTTGGGAATCATATCGTAAACTCAGAACTTTTTCGATGATAAAATAATAATATAACATTTTTAATTATTTGATAATAAGAAAATTGTTTAATTATTCTTTAAAGTAGAAGGCACTTAAATTCGTATTGTGTTGGGATAGGTTAGGGTATTCTCATAACCGAGAGAAAACACCAGCTTTTGCTTCAGTCAGATGCTGCTGCTAACAACAGAGTTGGGCCTATGTGTGTGTGTTGGCTCTCTGTTGTTGTCTTGTTATGCTGTTGTTGCTCTGTTGCTGTTGAGCGTCGGCGGGTTAAACTAAAATTGAATTGAATGGAATTGTAAATTTATGAATGAATGAATTTTTCAGCGCTTTTGTGAGCTGAGCGAGCATGTGTCTATGTGTGAGTTTGTGTGGTCGTGGATTGTATAAATGTAAAAGTTAATTGGTCTTATGTATAGACGAGCGATAAGCCAAACGCTATAAATAATACAGAAGATATTACCGAACAGAATCCCATTTAAAGGGAAGATGGAAAATTGTTTCTCTTTTAGTTTGAGAATCATATTATATTTGATTTATATTTCAACCTAATTTGAAATAAACAATACCTTGAATTTGACTCTTTTTGTTGTTGTTATTATTCATTGAATTCCTCCGAAGAGGATATGACTCTTAGCAAACTCTGACTAATTGTGTTCCCATCATTTCAATATTTTCTCGCAGATTACAACTGGAGGATTCAGGGGGCGAGAACACGTATCACATCGAGTATACTAGCGAGCCGGCCCACCAGATCTCCGGTTCCCAGCGGCGGCAATCAAGCATGAGCGGTACCAACACCTCAAAGGGTGGAGGAGGTGGCGGCGGAGGAGCGATCAGTGACGGCGACTGTTCGGGAAAACCAATGCAGGACAGCGAAAAGCGAATGCGACGGGAAATCGCCAACAGCAACGAACGGAGACGAATGCAGAGCATCAATGCCGGCTTCCAGAGTCTGCGATCACTGCTGCCCAGACACGAGGGCGAGAAGTTGAGCAAGGTAAGTTACCTTCTACTGTTATCAACCTCTCATAGGAATCTCTAATTTCTAACCTGTTTAGACATTTTTATTCGATTGAGGGTTTGCTTGTTTGCCATAAAGATGGGTCATTCCATTATTGAACATTTCATAGAAGTATCTGTGATTCCTTCTGGGATTAAAAAAGTTTTCTGAGTCATAGCTTGCCTAACAAACTTTCTATATCGAATGTCATATGAATGAAATAATGAAATGACTGTGGATTTGACTGCACTGATTCTGCTGTTCTTTTTGGTGCATACTGCGCATTAGCGGCAGCGACGCCGACTAAGAAAAATCCTATTCCGCGGGATAGGGCCGTGCCGATCGCTGATATAAACTCTTATAAATTACAATCTTCAAATAATAAGAATAATTATAATAGAAATCACAAATTGGTTATTAGTATAAAATCCAATTTAAGAATCTGTAATATGGACGTGTGGAAATTATTACCCATGGTCAGTTTCCGATCGGTTAGCAAGTTTTTCTGGGTTGTCTGCAGCCCATCATCATCAACATCAACACCATTTTCGGCCAGAGATCTGCGTCTGTCGGTATCTCAGCTGTCTCCTTTTGATTTCTTACCTTTTTTTTTAACCCGTGCCACGCAACTCCAATTACACTTAACCAGAGGCCGAGAAGCCGAGAAATGGAGACTGAGTTTGGGTTTTCGGGCTTGGGCCTCAATTACAGGGCCGTCCACAAACACATGTTGACAAATTGCCGTCGACGACGACGACGACTCCTGGTAAAAAAGGCAAAGCCAACACAAGCACACACGCAACTTGGCTAAAAGCTTCCAGCAGGGAAAGAAAAAAGTGAATGACTGTTGTTGGGGGTGGAAGGTGCTGAGGCTTTGAAGGTCCCTTTTTGACATTTAGTCGTCAGGGCAACCGTGTCGGCGGCGTCGTCATCGTCGTCGTCGTCGTCTCAATTGTTTGTTGTTGGAGGCGTTTCGCTTTTTCCTTTTACGCCGCACATATTTTGTTCAGGTTTTATTTTTCTTTTTGTTTTACTTTATTTTTGCATACACATGCTCTCATATTTATGGGATTTTCACCTTGAGACGACATCGATTTGTTGTGACGCGTGTGTAGTAAACGGCTAAGAAGAAGCTGGGGCTGGCCGGTGGAACGAACGGCCTTGGTGGGCTGTTAGCCGTAGACGTTAACCGGGCTTAAGCACTTAGTGCAGGACTGACACGTTTTCAAGTGCTCGGAGGTCCTGGGGAGAAATTTTTCCAAAGATTTCTGCCCCTCATTTTACGCCAATTAAGTTAGCAGACGGCTCGTAAATCAACGAAATTGTCAGATTACAAAAAGAAAGATGAGAAATGTTTCTTTTGTTATTTATGTCTGTGTATGTCTGGTGTCGTTAGGGAAAAAATTGCCAAAAAGCAACTAAGACCTTACAAATGGTGAAGAAAATACCGTAAATAGATAATGATACTGAATTGTGGAGGAATACGAATTACAAAAGGGAAGCAACATAAAGGCAAGATGCGACCATTAATAGAATCATGCAAATAATTGGTTACTACTTCATTGCTTAATGTTAAAAACTTTGAATTTAAAAACATTCATAGTACTTGATAGGGTAAAAAAACCAAAAAAAAAACCAAGCTTGAATCAAACTCTAATATCCAACACTAGACCTTTGGTTTCACTTATCGCTTTTCCAGCACTGCCCGTTCGTATTTAGTGTGGTTTTTGTGGATTTCTTCGCAACTCTTGGTCAAGGCGCGCTCTTATTTACTGCAAAATAATACCGTAGAAAGATAATGATACTGAATTGTGAAGGAATACGAATTACAAAAGGGAAGCAACATAAAGGCAAGATGCGACCATCAATAGAATCAAATCAACCGACTATGGTTACTACTTCATTGCTTATTGTAATAAACTTTTAATTACTTAAAAACATTTATAGTTCTTGATAGGGTTACAAACCCCAAAAAGAAACCAAGCTTGAATCAAACTTTAATATCCAACACTAGACCTTTGGTTTCACTTATCGCTTTCCAGCACTGCCCGTTCGTATTTTGTGTGGTTTTTGTGGATTTCTTCGCAACTCTTGGCCAAGGCGCGCTCTTATTTATTGCAAATTGAAAAGTGTCAACTGAAACTTGGCAATGCTCGTAAATCAGTCTCTGGCCCCCCGAAAAAGAAAGGCGATAACAGGCGCAAGCTAAAGAGAAACAATGTAAAAAGACGCAGCGCCAGTATAAACAAGGCAAGAAGGGAAATATGCAAACAGGAAGAAAGGCAGGCGCGTAAATATTAAAAATACTACCACAGGCAAAAAGGAAAGGGGTAAAGCAACAGCAAAAGTCAGGAGACGACAGCGCCTGATGAATGACATAATGGGCGTAGACAGAGATGCATATAAAATAAGAGAGAGAAAGAGGGAATGGGTAGGGTGCGTAAGAGGGCGGACTAGTGCAAGTAGTTTATGGATTTTTGTTCTATGCACTTCGTCAACGGCGACGATTACAAACGATGCCTCCTCTCGCCTGTCACACATAGTAAACATTGTAGTAAATACGTGTGAAAGGGAAGGCTGAACGCATTGCGACAGAGAAGGGAATAGTGCAGCCTAAAGAGAGGGAGCGAAAGGGCGTGGGAGAAAAAGGAGACTGCAACTGCTTGACCAAGTTTACGCCAGTTATGTATAGTGCTGAAATTAGTGACTGTAACATATAGAGCGGCTATAATTTTTTACATAAAACTCTAATTTCTATATTTTTCTGTATCTTTCTAATCCAAAGAGACTAGACTAAGAATCTTAATGAAAGTAGACCGCTCTAATACACAGCATAATTCCTTCACATACCTTCTCCTCCATACATACACACCAAGATATGTAGATTAAGTGCAACCATGTACACACATGCAGGCCGACAAAAAGTGCGAAAAAAATTGCAATGCTGGCTGACAGAAAGCTGCAACGACTGAAACCATTCACAGGTTAGGCACACGCACATAACGGTACATGGCAGAGACACTCGAACACACATACAGCCACGCCCTAAGGTGGGAGGTAGAGTGGGAGGAAAACAGCGAATGCAAGTCTGTGATTTATACTCTCTGCTCTCTTTTTGCACTCTGCACACTTCCTCTCTCTGTCGCCCACTGTTTGGCGGGTCATTGAACTTGCGCGCTAGGTGGCGCTAAAGTGCAAATGTGCAATTGCGTACAGTTGCCCCCATTGTTGTTATTGTGATTATTCGAAATGTACACTGCAAAATAAATTTGGTCGTTCAACAATAATGTAAAAACTTAAGGAGTGGGAAGTTTTGGAATTTTTTAATGGTTTTGATTTAAATATTGTTTATTCTGCAAATAAACTTTTTATCAAAAACTAAGCAAAATTTAAAAACTGAGTTTTTTATGTTTATGTGCTATTTTGGGCTTGAATATTTTATTTAGATTTCCTACCTTAACTGAATGGTAACTACGGTAAATGATGAGAAAGGTCAGAAATGAATTCTGATGAAGAATACCTGGCATCTTCCCAAACAGCTCTGCATCAGACTTCGACTTATTTCTCGCAGTGCTAAGATTTAGGCGCGCCCCAGCTGAACTAACCTACATTAAAGTGGGTGGGGAGGTGTTCACTGTACACAGTGCACTCTCAATACACACCTTGCCCAGACAGCGAACAGAAAGAGAGGGAGAGAGCGAGCGAGAAAAGGCGCGGGACTGACGCAAAGCTGGAAAATTTTCTATATACAATACAATATCGATTCCTTTCCAGTGGCTGCCGAGGAAAAGCGCGCGCCAAACGCAAGCTAAAGCTACCCCCAAAAGATGATGGGATATAGTAGAGGATGTGGGATCGGGCAATGGGATGGGCGTGGGATGGATGGGATAGGACAATGGCGCCAACATTCAGTCCGCCTGCTGTGCTGATGGGAGCCCACACCACTCGCACAGCTGTGGAAAGTTGTGGGTGGTTCCCTGGGAGGTGGGGTGGTGGGAGCCTTCTTGTGGGTGGTTTCCGGGTGTGTTTCATTGCCATTTCATTTCCAGCGTTTTTGGCGTCTGTCTGGCGCCTGGTAGGCAGCTGTTTCACAGCCGATGACGATTCCGAATGGAACGACGGGTGGTGGCCCCGTCCGGCCGGTCGGTCGGTCCTCCCCCAATCCCATACAGAAAATGGGCATTCAGCTGGGCAGCTGCGCACTACGGTTGTTGGCCCGGCGAAATCTGATTCTTTTTTTTTCTCTATTTCGTTCCACCTTCAAGTCCGGACTCTTCTGGACAGGGGCGTGGCACTGCGGGGAGGGCATTGGGCATTGGGCACTGGGCGGGCGGAGGTCGATGGGTGGCGGTGCAGTGCACTAGGCCATTGGCATCTGGCAACCTCTTTGCAGATGGAGCAGAGCAAAAAGCGGGATTGCAGCTGAAGGAGATTGCGATGCAATGCGACGACTTCTGGGCCATGCCAACACCCAGATTGGAACAACAGTACATGGCCAGCATAAATAGGGTTATATAACCAGCCATTTACCAAGCTGGTAAATGCTATATATAGCACATTGTGTGTAGCCTGTACTTTCAATTGCATTTCGTAGTAAAAAATGCCAGAACTACCGCCATACCCCCCGCACAAAGGCTTAAAAAAGAGCAGGTGTAGGTATATCGTAGTAGTGTATGTGGAGCAGCGGCCACAAAATGCAATTAATGGAGCCGTGCTGTTTGTAATTTGAATTATTTGTATGCTTCAGTAGCGAAATTTAATTAAAAACCGCACTTTGCCTAATTACTTAATGTATTTCGCGGCGTTCAGTAAAATGGAATTTGGATCCGGGTTAGGTTATTGTCATTCCCATGACCCCATCAGAGCCCTCATGGGAATACTGTATTAAAAGCTATAAAAATGTTTTTCCTACAGTATTCCCATTTTAATTAGAGGTGAACACTTACCGATGCATTTTAATATTAGGTCAGGGCGATAACTTATCGATAGGCAGTACCTCGAGACTTTCGCAGAAGAATGCATCAGCAAAGAGAAAGCACAAGCAATGACAACAACAACACCGGGCAGGCGATGGCCTAGCCAAAAGCAAAAAAAAAAGCATAAGTGCAATGGATCAATTACTTTGTGGGCAGACAGAGCGAGATGGAGGTAGTCTGCCGGTGTTTGTGTGAATTTGCAAAAATGTCGGTCGGTCGTTGGTCTCCCTCCGTCTCGCTCGCTCTCTGTCTTGATCGCTGGCAGCCGCCGTCTGGCGCTCAAGAGCGCTTCAGTTGTTGCTGCAGTTGCAGTTGTTGCTGTCGTTGATTATATGGAATGCCGTCTCGCCGGATTTAATGACATTGTTGCATCTTAACGGTGTTTTTTTTTCCTTCTTTTTTCATCAATGACCAAGCCAAGATCAACGATGCCAGCCATTTCTTCTTCGTAGTCTTCTTTAAGCGTCTATTTCTGCCAGTGTATGTAGTCTGTTGGTTCCGTTTTGCTTTGAATTATTGCAAGTCAGTTGCAGTCTCTATGGCGAATCGAAATAGCCTCATCTTTATAATAAAGTTATCGATTTAACCGCAATATGGACCATCATTTATCGAAAAAGGTCCCGTTATGGTGAAATATTTTATATCCTTAATTTTTTCATATACAATCTATAAAGCAGGTTGAGTTTCAATGAGTTTATATTCTAAGTTGTGGAATTTAGGTTCTTTTTATTTTATTTAAGTTTCCTTAGCCGAATGAGTCAGCCAACAGCTGTGAAATCTGGCCAAAATTCGATAAATGTCCATACAAATTGCGAAATAATACATTTACCCGAAAAAGTACAACAAACACAAAACAAAAACAAAAGCCAGCCGGCATTTTTGCTGCGCAATTGCACACACAAATGCTTTTATGTACGTGTAAGCGAGTCTCAGCTGGTCAAGCAACAACAACAACGACCACGTTGATGAAGAAAACAAGGTTAGAGCGTCGGTGACCGGCAGAAAAGCTCGGCTTCCAGCTCTCAGCTTTCCCAATTGCGCCGCAAGCTTGTCATAAAGGCGACAAAAAGTAAAATATATTTACAAACCGAAATATACCCACACACAAGAGGTTTCTATATTGCATCTGGAGTGTAACTGGCATCATGAAACCATGGTAATAATTCCTCGAACATTCTGGGCACCCCTTGCTGTTTACTTTAATGTCCAAATCTGTATAAAACCTCGCCAAGTATGCAATGAAATTACATTTTAAAAGATTTTGTAGCATGCTTTTCGACACAATTAAAATTAATTTTAAATCCATGGAGATTTCTGTGTAATGTAATTGTTATAGCCAAGTCATGTAAAACAAAGGCAAATTCATTCAACATAGTTCCAAATATTAATAATAAAAAATCCAAAAATATACATTTTAAAATGAAGGTTAGATCCTTACGGCTTAAAGTAATGCTTCACAAATCACCAGAGATTCTGAATGCCTAAAACAGGGCGTCCAAAATTATGCAATACAATTTTGAAGGTGCAAATTTAGTATAAAGTGGTTTTCCAACCCCTAGGATATCTGCTTAGAAATCCTAATTATTTGATTAGTTCTTTATCGATCACCACTCTTCAAGCCACACCCAAAAGCGACTTTGTCATCATTCAGGAATGTAAATTAAATTAAATTAAATATTTTTACTAGCTGTGCGCGTCTGCTGTTGCTATTTGGGTTAATTAAAACAGCTGGCTAGGGTAAACAACAATACAAGCGCAAGCGTTGATAAAAATAAATACAATGCCGCCGCCGTCGCGTTTACTTTAATTTGATGGACGTGAAATTCGATCAGCTGATCTCACATGCTCTATGCGAGGGTCAGCTGCCTGCCTTGTTGGTTCTTTTTTTCAACAACCAACAACCGGCAACACAAAGACCTAGCTCCGTGCTACTCTCCCTTTCTCCTTCTTTCATTCAAATTCAAATCGCTTTCAACACACTTTCAACCATTTTCGCGTGCTTTTGTGTGTGCTACGTATTTTTTTATGTTAATTAAATGCTTTCATTGACCATGAGCTTTGTTTAGCCGCCAGCAGCGACAAACAAGAAATATCCCAAAACTATGAGCCCCACAACACATGGCATGTCGTGGCTTAACCCCATTGGCACTCTTTGGGTTAAAGGTTTTATTGACCTTTGGCGGGAAGTTACACGTTTTTAATGGAGTGTTGGGAGTTGAAGCCACAAAAGTGCAAGTGATACAGGTGTTTTGTAATCACGAATGCACGGAGTTTTCTTGAACCTTAATATAATTTAAACAAATACCAATACTTAATCTTACTTGGTTTAAGTTTAAAGAGCTCCTTTTTATACCCGGCAACCATAGAATATTTAAATAAATTTAAATGTATAGATACATTTATGATTACGTACTTAGAAATTTTGAATTAAATCTGATGATAGTCAGGGCAGTTATTAGACAATAATGTTACAACCTTCTGTCACCACTCCGCTCCCACTTGCACTGGCCTCATATAGTGTTGGGTATTTACCCAACACAGTAGCAGTATTTACTGCTCATTTGGGTGAACATGTTCACTTGTTCTTTTTTTTCAAAAGAGTCAACTCACCACGAAAGAGCAAATCTGAACAAGTGAGCAAAAATGAACAAGTGAACAAAAAAGAACAAAATTGAACAACTGAGCAATAATGAGCGAAAGAGCAAATCTAAACAAGTGAGCGAAAATGAGCAAGTGAACAAAAAAGAACAAAATTGAACAACTGAGCAATAATGAGCGAAAGAGCAAATCTGAACAAGTGAGCAAAAATGAGCAAGTGAACAAAAAAGAACAAAATTGAACAACTGAACAGTAGTGAGCAAAAATGAACAAGTGAACAAAAAAAAACAAATAGGAAGGAACATGTTCACTCACTCAGTTTAGGGAACAACTCTTTTTTGTTCACTCACTTGTGAGCAACCCAACACTAGCCTCAGATGGTTAGTCGAGACCATCCTCTGTTCCATCACTTAATTTAATAAATTGCCTAACTACTTGTATTTATTATTACTGTATCCCTGTGCCCGTTACCTTCTCAACTGCCACGCTTCTTTGGCTTTCTTTAATTGCCGCTTTTTTATGACTTTTGCCTTGGATTAACTTTTGGGGGGTTAATACGCATAAGTAAATACATAGATATGACCGGGTATTCAATATAATGTACATAGCTCTGAGCTCATCTACCGCACGTGTTTGAATTTAATTAGGTTAGCGTAAAAAGCAAATAATGCTGTTATTTTTGTATTTGTACATTTTTGAATTGAGTCAGCAGGCAGCCTCTCGCAGCAAAATTAGCAAAAAATGCGAGATAAATTTGCAAAAAATAAATAAATTGTGTGTGTGTGTATGGTTGAGCTTATGGATTGAACACACAGCTGTTTTTTTTTGTCTGAAAAACTCTCGCCAAGAGTGACCTCGCCCCAGTCTCTCAGCTCGGGCATATATTTTTCCTCATAATTTCTCCTTCTTATTTTTCTGTTCTTTTCTCGATGACGGCATTTCCTCGTGTTCTCTAGTTTTCACAGTTTTCTCGAAAATAACAGAATGTGGGGAGGGGTGTGTACATATGACTCTGCGTTAAAAATAGCAACGGTTTTCGTTGCATCTTGACTTTTTTAGCTTTTGGCTTTTAGCTTTGACAAATACGCGCGCGATGTTGTCACCCAAAAATTCTCTCCTGGGAGCCACACACACACACTCCCCTATGCGCGCTTGTGTGCGGCAACACATGTTTGGCGCCCAGCAAAAGCAGCTGAGTGGGAGTGGGGGACCCAGAGAGCTGGAGAGCAAGTGCGAGTGCGAGTGAACCAAAGAAAAGCGCCCAGTGGGTGTGCGCATATATCTCTCTTTCTCTATCTCTCCCACATACACATGTGCGTGTTTGCGCGCGTGTAAGTAAGCCGGTAGATTTCGCAGCTGTTTTTGCTTATTTTTATTTATTTATTTTTTTTTGCATTCGCGTGGGCGAATTCTTGATGTTATTTTATGGCCTGTGCAACTCGGGTCTCGGGTTCCGTTATCTGTTATGGCCAAATATTCAAATGTCTCGATGCTAATTTTAGCAGGTCGGCGATATTAACAGCCGAAAAAGCGCTGAACGCTACGCAATGCTAATGAAAAGGAAACAAATGTGAAAATCATGTCCAATGTTTATCCATAAAAGCGGGAAGATATCAATTTACATATTGTATGGGCAAGACTACAAGAATATGGGTAAAGGATAGGTTATATCATTAAGACTAACTATCAGGGGGCTAAAACATTAGTTAATAATATGACTTTCATTTAAAATTTGTCTTAAAGTAGGCAATATAATATTTTTGCAAGCTATAACTTTTTGTAGCATACTTTTGGGCCGCATTTCAAGGGATTTTAAATCTTGGCCAAATTTTGCGACATTCCTTTATATATTTTTCAATACTTTCAAAAGAGACTGCCCCAAAGTATGCTACTAAGTTGATAACATACAATTAAGAAGCTTGTAATAATATTTTATAGTCTCATTTTTTTCGGTGCATCCAGGAGCACAAGCTTTTGGCAAACTATGTTAGGGAAAGGCAAAAAAAACCACCGAAAATTTGCACAGAAATTAATGTCAGCTGACTCGTTTGGACTCGCCATTCTTCTCGTCTTTTTTGTGGCACACACACACCTGTCACACCGTCATCTGCAGGTGAAATGCCGAAAGATAAGCCCAAAACGCTGCGTTAATTGTTTTTTTTTTGTTTTTTACTTCACTGACGTGCGACGCAGTATAGCAAAGAGGGGAGCGGTATACAACCGGCAGATGGTAGATAAGCTAAAAGTAAACAATTCGCATATCGGTTAAAATTTTAAGAACCGAGGGAGACTCGATCTCTTAAGGCTCTCGTTTTTATAAGAAATGTACAGGCAAGCCATAAACTTGCTCTATTTATTAATATTTCTTATTAGATTGTTCTTAATTTATTTGATTTATTTTCGTGGTTTTAATTTGTTCAATGTGCTTTTTTATTATCCAAGATTGTAGTGTGACCGTAGTCTTTGTCTTTACTTAATACTAATTTTCTTAATGTCTTAATTTATCTCAAATTGACTCAGCGGAATTGGAACATAAATGCGGAAATTCATATTTACATAATGTTACTTTTACAAGATGCTCAAAAGGCTACACTATGCAATAGTTAGTACTCAGTTAATGCTTACAACATTTTTATTTTTTATTCCTTAATAGAAATCAAAGTAGAAAAGAACTAAAAGTTTCTTTATTTTTATGGATTTCCCCGAACTTCATATCGGTTTGCCGTTAATGAATGTTTATTACCGGAATCGGTTCAATCAAGTTGAATAAAACGATGAAAATAATTTTAATTACCTTTGTTTATAGGAAGGTGTATAGGAGGGTTCATAAAAGATAACATTTCGTGTGTTTTTTGGGTGGTGCAAAGAGGAAATACCGCTTCCGCCAAACAACTATGCAGTTATCCAAGAAAGTATCTCGTTTTATTGCTTATAAATATATAGGCCAGAGAGATAAACCTCTCTAGGGTTCCGTTTAGTCATTTGTTTGTTTTTGGGGCGGGCCACCAACCACCAAAAGTTGTAAAAATAAATTGATTTTCCCTGGCTGTTTTTCACTTTTACCACATTTCGCGCTCGCCAAGTGGAAAGCAGCGCGCCACGCTTAGAGGCATGCGTGCACGCACGTAGACCAAAACACAAGAAAAAAAAAACAAAAACAACAACAAATGAAGGAAAATAAAAAATAAAACAATAAAAGGAACTGAGAGAAAGAGGGGTGGTGTGGTGGGTTGCATTTTTGGTGGTGGCTGCTGCTCCTGCTTCTTCTCTTTCCCTTATCAAAGATAAAATGAAATTAAATTATTAATTTTACCGCTACAAAGATACAGATACAGTTGCAGCTACACACAGATACAGATAAACCCTCAGCTAAACACAAGTACAAATCCATCAATCGCTTTTTTTTCTTGAGCGCCTGCCAGCTGATGACGAATTCTCTCGCACCGGCGGCGGCGGCGTATTTGCTATTTTTATGCATTTCATTTTATTCAATCAACAAAATTGTAGTGTAACTGACAACAACAACAACCACAACCACAATAGTGCAGCAACAACAACAAGAAGAACAGCAGCAGAAAAACAGACGCGCCATTTATAGAAGTCAGCTGCTGCTGCCAGAAAGGGAGAGCATTAGCCGCGCCGCCACTTCCAACTGGAAAGCTTGAGAGAGCACGTGTTTACCGAGATAGGTAGACAGAGAGAGAGAGAGGAGCACGCCAAAAGCTTGGGCCCACATGTTTTTTCGCTACGTCTGGTTTCCGTTTCACGGAACGAACGGCAACGAAACGAAATGCTGCTGCCTGTCTCGCTCTGGCGCGCGCTGTCATTACCCCTACCTTAACATGTTGAGAGAGCCACCAGCGCGCGCTCTCTCTAGCAACATTTGTGACGGCGACGGCGACGCCGGCGAATATTGAAAAACTTTTCGTATTGGAACTGTTGCTGGCTTCTGAACGGTGGTGGTGTTGGAAAAAAGTACAGTCACCGCAAAAACGGCCAACGCTCGCTCTGCCGCTGTCGCAGCCGCTGCCGACGCCGTCTGCCGTCTGTTGTTGTTTTTCCTTTTGCCTTTGTTGGTCGGTTGGGTTTGGGTTGCGTCTGAATTGGATTCTTGTTGGACCCGCGCGAGTTTGATCGTCTTTTTATTTTCCCTTGCTTTGTTTATGCTTTTGGCTTTGGGTTTGCCTTTTGTTTACATACACTTACACTCGCGCATCAATATGTATATACATGCATACATACATACACATATCGTGTGGCGGTGCATAGACTTTATTTGTTTTTCTTTTTCCTCGCGTTTCACTTGCCGGCATTTTCCAAACCACAAAAACAACACTTGGGGCAGCGTCGCGTCTGCGAAGGCAACGACATTTTCTTATTAGCCAAGGCCTGAACTTGCCGGCTAGCAGCCATGAGAGAGCGAGCGAGAGGGTCATAGCTCTTACTACCATATGATATTGGAATGGGAATATATGGACATATGATTTATTCCAACTAGACTAACTGGGTAGCAAGTGCATTCCCGAATCTGATAAGGTGAATCATTCCAGATTCATTTTGGAAACCATTTTGGGTTTTTGCGGTAAAAATGGGAAATGTGGAATGGGAAATGGGAATAATGGGAAACATTAGTTGTTTCTTAAGGAAGCCAGTGTTTTTAAGTTAAATTGTTGATTGAACCCACAAATAAATTATTCTTTTTACAAAAATTAATCAATGAATAAGACAATGAATCAAGTCATTGAGTAAATAACAAGGTTTTTATTTGCTATCGCTTTTTGTTAGTTTTCAAAGATAAGCTCCCCTTTGTCTTTGCCCAATTTATAAAGCGTGTCTGTTTTATCAGACAAAGCGGCAACTCCCTTGTGCCGCCTCTTATCATTCCATTCAAATAGTTCCAGTGTCGGAGAACCGCTTCCAATAGGCAATTCCTCAACTGCGGTGTCAATGAACGACCTTTGTGTGAGCAATAGGCACTATGTATTTGTTGAGCGGCTAGAAAACTTAAATATGCTATGCTAGATTCGATTGCCTATAAAATTTGCGCACGTTTCACGGCATTGCAATGCCGCCGTCGTCTGCGTTGGAAATAGATATAGAGGAGCAACAACAATAATAGAACTGAGAAAACTGTACACAACAACGACTCCCTCTCTCTCGCTTACAACAACACTGATTGGGGGGCCTACAGCTGGTGTGTAATGGTGAGTGGGAGCAAGGGAGAGAGAGGCAGAGGTGGAGAGTATCCAGTGAGAGAGCGGGGGCCCAGAATTGAGACTGAGAGAGCGACCAGCAGCTGTGCGATGCCGGCGTCTGTCTGGCAATGCCTGGTTCTCTTGTTGTTTTTGCCTTTGCAGTAGTGACCTCCGACAACAAAACCGAAATCGAAACAAGTTTTTACAACAAAAGCAAGAACAAGAGTAAACACAATTGCACAAAAGTAGCCTACGATTTATTGCTTTTTAATCAAAGCCCCAAGAATGCAGGCGCTTACGCATTCCATTGGTAAGTGTGCAAAGGAATCCCAAAGAAGCTCTTAGATTACTTGATTTTTGTTTCTTTTCTACCACACTGGGATTTTCCTATGCAAATTGGGGAGTTTTTCTAATGGAAATGCCACTCAAAGTTGGGGTTTATTAGTGATAAGTCTTGCATTTGACATTAAAAAGGTATTTGAAGAGCACATTAACTCAGTTTTAATTAAAAAATCGATAATGTTATGGTTTTTTTAAAAAGCGATTTGAGAACAATTAATAAGGCGTAGAAAAGTATGTAATATTTTGTATAAGCTATATTTACATTTTGTTGCATACTTTTGCGCTCAAAATAGATTTCAATTTAAATCCATAACTATTTCCCTCATTAAAACGTTGGATTTACCAGGTTTCTTCTATTAGTTTTCTCTGATCGAATAGCCCCTCGAAAGAATAGCTTGAGTAAGTCCCTGGGAATGCAGTCTCAGGCTCCATTTCCCTGCCTGCTCTCCCTCTCTCTCTCTGTCTCTGTTGTCGCCCACACACGCATATTTGCATGTTTTGCCTGTCCCAGCTGCTTTCTAAGCCAGATTTTTTACCGTTATTGCATACTCTCTGTTAATTTCTCTTTGCCTGCCAGTGTTGGACAAGGCTCAGGGCAACGAGCGCGCGCATTTTGAAGGACACGAGTTCCTTCACCTTTCCGTCAGCAAGAAGCAAACAACATCAAAACAGCATGGGAATCATCGCTTTACTACAGTATTTACTATAAACAACATAGCCGCAGTCGCCGTCGCAGTCGCAGTCGCAGTCAAGGCAATAACAAAAAAATGCAAACAAAACAGCAAAGGCAAAAAGGCAAAATGCTAAAGCAACAAGCCATGCCATTTATGTATATGTTGTTGCAATTAAGTCGCCTCTCGGCAATTATGCTTCGTCCTCATCCTCATCCTCATCGCCCGCCTTCTACCCCATCTCCTTCGTTTTGCTACCCCTTTTCCTGAAGATTCGCTATGTGTGTTTCTTTTGAATGACTTTTATTGTGGGGAGAAAGAGAAGGAATGCAAGGGAATCTCATTATTAATTCCCCAACTTGATGATAATTATTAGTCCAAGTCAAATATAGTGGGGATTGCATCTAGATGTTAATATAAGGATTGGAATGAAGACATTACAAGAATTATCAGTATTTTCTTTGGGTTCCAAAAGGGTTTTACAAGCGCTGAACACCACAGGGCTGTTATGGCTAGTGTTGGGTAAATACTGTTCATTTGGGTGAACATTTTCACTTGTTCTTTTTTTTTTCGAAAGAGTCAACTTCATCTTTTTGCTCACTTGCTCACTTGTTTACTGCTCATTGCTTACTTGCTCACTTGTTCACTGCTCATTGCTCACTTGCTCACTAGCTGAACAAAATTGAACAACTGAACAATAGTGAGCAAAAATGAACAAGTGATCAAAAAAGAACAAATAGGAAGGATCGCGTTCACTCACTCAGTTTAGGGAACAACTGTTTTTTGTTTATTCACTCATAAGCAACCCAACACTTGTTATGGCCTTTACAGGTTACAATTAAAGTTCATTTACTATAAGAAAAATTCTGAAATTGGACAAGGAAAACGGCCTTCTAACCCCAGCTCAATTTCACTATTTTCAGGCTGCCATCCTGCAACAGACCTTCCAGTACATCGTGGATCTGGAGAACCAGAAGACGCAGCTGCTGACGCAAAACAGCGAACTGAAGCGACAGGTGGGCGAGCACGAGGCCGGCGGCGGCGGTGGCTCTGGCGAGGGTGGCGGTGGTGCCAACTCTGGCGGCAACTACAACGATTCCAGCGCCAACAACAATGGAGGCAACAACAACAACTCCACGACGGCGGTGGCCATCAAGAAGCGCAAGCTGACCGATAACGTGATCAACATCCAGGCGATTAGCGACAGCTCCGACGAAGGCCTGGGATCAATGTCCCCGGAACCGATGACTCTGCTGACGGCGGGCGGAGCGGCAGCCACCAAGCTGAGTAGCGCCAGCATTCTGGCCGCCAAGGAGCTGATTGAGATGAAGAAGCAGCTGGAGAAGGAGCGCAGCTTGCGACGATTGCTGGAGGACGAGCTGCAGATGATCAAGCGGCAGCTGTATAGCGTGGCCACCGCTCCACCCGGAACTGCAGTGGCAGCCGCCTCAGGCGGCAGCAGCGCCTACATTCCACGCGAGGTCATCGAGCACACCGATAACTTTGTGCGCAGCGAGGACCTGGAGGAGTTGGGCGGCACCGTCTCGTACGTTGAGATTGACGAGATGACGGGCCAGCAGCAGGTCGTTGTGTGCTCCAGCATCGAGGAGCTGGAAGCGGATGCCGCCGCCGAGATCATTACCGAGGATCAGGTGCACGAGGAGGTCATCCTGTCGTCGAACAGCTCGACGGAGTCGGAGAACGAGGTGAACGTGAATGCCATTGCCAAAGCCTATGCCGAGGGCTGTACGTCTAGTGCGGCCATGCTGCAGCCCATCCTGCAGGCGGCCATCAAGGCCACGCCCAAGGTCGAGGTGGAGCGCATCCACGAGAAGATCGTCAAGGTCAAGGCGGAGAAGCACCACGAGCAGCAGTCGATCCAGACCCACTATCAGCATCCGCATCGCCAGAACCTGGAGACCATAGTCCAGGCCATCCGCCATCTGGAGGGCGACCATCTCTTTGCGGACGAGCAGCAGCAGCGTGGCCAGCAGCACCATCATCACCAGCACCATCAGCTGACCAGCGTGCATCACCACACATCACAGCATCACAGGCTGGCACAGGATGCTCCTCTCGCCCTCACCACCACGGGCAAGCAGCACGCGGCACTAGCCGAGCTGAGACCGTTCCTTCAGCTGAAGAGCGGCGGCAACAAGCAGGTGATCATCACGGCGAAGACGGCAAAGGATGCCGGCGGCCTTGTCACCTCCTCCAGCAGTAGTACAGTCACGCCCACGGCAATCTTCAAGGTGCAGACGACCAGCGGCGGTGCCAACTCCAGCCACTCGCAGGCGGTAATCAGTGGCAGCAATGCCCAGCAGGTGACCATCACCACCACTGCCCTGAAGCAGTGCCGGCCGGGCGTCATAGTGGCCAAGCAGTTGCCGTCGTCCTGATTCAATAGCCCCAAAAAGATGGGAACGGGATTGGGATCGTCGGTAGCGGGAGCGGAAGTAGTGGCTATGGCAGCCGGCAGATGTGGTGGTGCAGGAGCTGTGGCTAATTCACGGGCTAGTATTAAAGGCGCTCGCCATGCAACAGCAGCAGCAGCAACATCAACAACAACCACAACCACTCAACAACAATTTACTAAGCAGAATCCTCCATATGCAGCCTCGCGGCAACAACGTAAAAGTAGTAGCAATAGCAGCAAAGAGACTGCTATTAAACAACCGAGGTCGAGGCAAAAGTATGTAAATTAGTAAAACTTAAACGAAAAAATAAGAAACAAAATCAAAAAAAAAAAAAAAAAGGAGAAAACTTAGAGATACCAAGCGCAGACCTAAACAATTTTTTGTATTTTTGGGATAATAAATATATATATATGATTTAAATTAGAACTCAACCAAACCTATTTCCAAGCTTAGAACGCCAACAATACAGCAAACCAACAAACTTCAACAACCCAACAACCCAACAACCTACAACAACTCAACAATCCAACAATTCAACAACACATAGCCACTGTAATTAAATGCAAAGAAAACAAAATACACGTCGTAACATTTGTTCATTTATTGGTTAAGAAAATGTTAGAATTAAACACACAGAACATATTACATAAACAAAGAAACTAAAAACTAAAAAACACAAACTGAGCAATTGATTTACGACAACATACAAATATGAAATAGAGCAGCATAACGAAGCAACAACAAAATAAAATTGAACGAAGAAGAAACAAAACAAAACCGAAACCGAAACAACAAAACAGAGAGTACAAAAGAAGGAGAAGAAAAGAAAATAGACATAAAATTTATGAATTTTTCTGTTTATATTCATTTTTTGAACTCTATAAACACCATCGCATTAATTTTTACCTTTTTTTTAAATTATTATTTGTACTTTTACTTTTTAATTTTAATACATACATATATATACTATATATACATATACTTTGAATGCAACTTATTGAGTTTTTGTTGATATATTTGTGTAAAAAAATTTTTAAGTCTAATTATGTAAGCGAGCGAGAAAGAAAACCCTAAAAAACCCTTAAAAAAATTAATTCGAAATAAAAACCACACGCAAAAAATTAAAACAACCTAAAGGAAAAAACAGAACTAAAAACATAAAAAACAAGTGGAAATCGTTTATTATATAAACTATTATAAAATACATATATATAAATATAAATATAAATTATATACAAATTATTCATACCTACCATAAACATAAACATAAACATATATAAATAATACACATGCAGAGTACATAAACACATAAGTAACGGAACATTACATAATATTACTACTAAACTACAATAAAAACAAAAAGGATACTTTGCATACATATTTAATATGCTTTAGTAACATAAGTACGACCATCCCCATCCCCCAGCCCCGTTCCTCCTCCTCAAATCCCCAAATCCCCAAATCTTCTCCACATTTGAGAATGCGTATGCCTGAGTGTGCTGCGTGGATGTGTGTGCGCGCCATGTAAATGCTTAGAAATTTGTGATTGAAATATAATTCACCAACGGTCACACTACAAATTACATCAAAAGGATTATTGCAAAATTACATAGTTTTGCGATAACCATTTTGATGTGCGTTTCGTAGCTGCCAGATGCGACACCAAGTGTACCAGCACAGATATTCCTATTCGAAATTCGAAGTTCGAAATATAGAATAGAGAGCGTTTCGAGCAGCATTGCCGCGGCTTGGCGTCCCGCATTATTTCCCCCCACAAGGAGAGAGACTATGAGAATGATGAAGAGTGGATCAGCAGAGTTGCTCGCAAATAACCAGCAGCACGCACACACGCACGATATCGCATGCTCACGTGTCCTGCATTCGAATTATGATTAAAGAAACAAAAACAACATTATGCAGGCCGTTTAATAGTTAAACAAGGAAAATATGTACGAAATCGAAACATGAAATACATGAAGCATATATAAGCCAGATCCATACATACAACCACATATTACTACATACATTCATGCTCTATATGAAAACAAAAACAAAAACTACAAACAAAACAAAACGAAAAAAAAATTACAAAAAATTATGTCAAATAAATGGTTTTTCCTTTTTCCCTCAACAAGAAAAATGCTATCAAGTTTATTTTTAATTCTCTTGGGGTGGCGCCATGGTGGCTTCTTTAATCTGAATATCTAAAGTAAATTAAATCGTGGGCGAAGATAAAAAATATGCTATATTGGTGTAATCATATCCCTGCAGTACCTTTCATCAAAGTTTCATCAAAAAAACTTCGTTGTTGTTGATGAATCATCGATGAAATTAACATGGGCATGTCCTAGGCTGTCATCAGTGACAAATTAATCAATGATTCTTCGATGATTCATCATCCTTTCATCAACATTCATCGATGATTCATCAACATAATTTTTGAAGAGAAATGTTGATCGAGAGAGAATTGAGAGCGAGAGAGTCGGATTTAACACGATTGAACGAAAGCGTCGCTTCGGCCGAAGTCGAAGTCGGCGCATTGATGAAACGTTGATGACAACGGCCTATTGATGACAACTGGTACTGTAGGAATGTTTTGCTTGCAGCCAAGGAACTTTATCAGCGATATCCCGGGTTCCGGGTTCCAGGAACCGATCAAGCTTAACATTTTCAAAAATGTTTATCCCAGGTTGTCGCTGAATTCGTACTTGGGAATTTTAGGCGCAATCCCTGCAAACACTTAAGCTTTATGTTAGTAGGCTTCTTGATCCGTATATTTATATTATTTTCTTTAGTCTATCACTAGCCCGATCTTAAACTATAGGATATATATGTATAGACTACAATTGCTCCTCTTCGATTTGCAAATCCGCGGAAAAGACGTACATATCCCGGCGCCTGGCAAAGAGCAGCTCCTGCCGCTTGGGATGCGGGGCCAGCGAGTGAACAACACCGCCATTATCACCTGAAACAGGATAATTAATTAATATTAAATCAAAGACTCGAAAATAAAACAATATCGCCTTACTGATATGAATACGTTGCAGAACTTTGGCCTCGAGTAGGTCCCAGATCAAGGCATCGCCGTCACTGGACCCGGACACAATGTGCGCATCGTTGGCCAGTATTCCGCATTCAATGTGATAGTCATCGCCCCGATGGCCCTTGTACTCGGACAGCAATCCTCCCGTCTCGCAGTCGAGCAGTCGCACCACGCTATCCTGACAGCCAGCCACCAGACACTGTTCGTCGCGCGTCTGTCCCAGATAGGTGATGGGTTCGCCCACCTTGTCGCAGGTGAGTTCACCGACCCGGATGTCGTAGGTCCGCACACAGCCGTCCAGGGAGGCGGCATAGATTTTGTTCTGGTTGGTCAGCACAGTGGTGATGCAATCGCGAGCCTCTTTCATCACCTGGACGGGATCTAGGCGGCGTGTCCGGATGTCCCAGCACATCACGGCATTATCCCGACCACCGGAAATGGCCACCGAAGAGTCCTCGTTGAAGCAGACGCAGCGAACACCGCCGGCATGGCTACGCAGGCGTCTCACGGGGGTTCCTAAATAATACAATTATTTAATTTATCCTCCGATTGGAGTCGGGGTTTCTCTCACCTGTGGACACGTCCCAGTAGATAATGCTCTTGTCCAGGCTGGCTGAGACGATGTAGCTGCTGTCGCAGCTGCCCGCTGCATCTGTAACCTCGTCGGCATGACCACCGTAGGTCTTGAGAAGTAATCCTGACACCGGGTTCCACAGCTTTATCTTCTTGTCAGAGCCACAGCTCAAGCAATAGGTGCCGTCAACTAAGGAAATTGCAAGAAATATTGTAATTTAAAGTTAGGCACTAAATTTTTGAATTTATGAAGCAATTAGGCAATCCTCTAGGCTCACCATTGTAGCGCACAGCTCGAACTGCTCCTTGGTTGCAGTCAATTGTAGTTTTTACATAAAAATTAGAAAAAGCGGGCATGCTATTTAATTGAAAATAAAAACAAAATGTAAACAATAAAATAGTGTGGCCATATAAGTTTAGTATTTTTCGTACATACCGATAGGCTATTTTCGTATATCGATAGTATATCGACATATTCTTTCAGGATTCCGCGCCAAAAATAATTTAATATCTTTTTTGTTCACTATGTCTGTGTTTCTTGTTTTATGTTGTCCAAAAATCAATTAAATCAAATACTTAGAATGCTTTTTACTCCCAAAACAGACTCCAGAAGTTCAACCAAACATCCTTTAAGGCCTGGAATGAATTCTCGATAACGCGCTCCCGGAAATGTTCGGCGCTGCACAAGAGCTCCTGCCGTTGTGTTAACCTGTTCTCGCATAAATGTGTTCCTCTTTTGTGCAGGAATTTTTTTAAGAATGGATTTAACCTTATTTTTCTTCTGTTGACGGTTTTTCGTTCCGCGAATCCTTTTGTCCTGTACTACATCAGGTGTACGGACGAGACTCTGCTTTTTTGCATTCATGTTTGCAATTCTGGCCGATCGTCTCAAACCAGAAGTAGGAGAATTTATATTTTGATTCTGGTTTGATGGAAAAGAATCTACATCCTGATTCTCTTTAGAATCAATATTTGGTCTTCTTGCTGACTTCAAGCCGACTTCATTCCGGATGACTGGAATTATGTCCACATCATCATATTGTTCCTGTTTCTTCAGTATTATCCATTCTTTCCAAAGTTATCAAGCGAGAAAGTAAGTTTTCATACTGATTCTGGTCAGAAGAAATAATGTCGGCTTCCTGATTTATGGGATCAATATTATCGAATGCTGGCGGGCTTCTTTCAGCTGAACTTCGAGTTTCATCCTGGTTTGTGGAATTCACCTCCTGATTTTTTCTTGCATTAACGTTTGCTATCCGGGTCGACCGTCTTAAATTTAAAACCGCCAAATCTGTAGTTTCATTGTGGTTC
The DNA here is from genome assembly GCA_014170255.2 of Drosophila triauraria. NCBI lineage: Eukaryota > Metazoa > Arthropoda > Insecta > Diptera > Drosophilidae > Drosophila > Drosophila triauraria. The sequence goes on along the minus strand of CM024334.1, from coordinate 11,886,930 downwards.
TTTTGAGTCAACTGTTTCTCTAGCCGCTTTGTAGAAAGCGCAGGTGTTGGAGGTCTGGGGCTTCGTTGTATTAGTCGATTGCGGGTCCTTTGTTTGATTGTTGAATTTCTTAAAACCGGTGGCATTTTTCAAAACTTATTTTTAGAAAAATTATTCACATTTGTGGCAATTATTTTCGACGCCAACAAATTGTGAGAGATTCTTTAGAAAAATATATTTTTAAAAACTGTTATTATGTTCTGTATTGTATTCGAAGTTGCCGATGTGTGAGAGAGTATTGAACTGAATGATAATGTCGGCACATGTATGTATTTATACATACATATATGTAAAAGCCTACCTTGCGATCTATTTTTTTAAAAGCTGATTTTTAGGTAGTGAGGACAATCAAACTTTCTTAAATTGTGGCTTTCTAGCATGCCAAAGAGCTTCTATCTATTATTATTTATCTTAAAATTTCGTGCGATCGTCAGATTCTTATCTAGACAACCCTTCTCAAAATAAACTTTTCGTAAGCATCGTTATGAAACAATATATTTATACCCTTGCAGAGGGTATAATAATTTTGTCATGATGTTTGCAACGCAGTGAAGGAGGCATCTCCGACCCCATAAAGTATATATATTCTTGATCAGCGTCACCAGCCGAGTCGATCTAGCCATGTCCGTCTGTCTGTCCGTCTGTCCGTCTGTCCGTCTGTCCGTCTGTCCGTCTGTCGGTTTCTACGCGAACTAGTCTCTCAGTTTTTGAGCTATCGGACTGAAATTTTCAGCATAGTCTTATTTCATTGGCACGCAGTATATATGTCGAAACGGCCGAAATCGGACCACTATATCTTATAGCTGCCAGAGAAATGATGGGAAATTAGTAAAAATTTTAACTTCTCTGTTTTTCAACGAATTTCTATAAATTTCGAGATATAGTCGTTTTTATAGTTTTAGAATTACGGTTTTAATTTCATTAAGATCGGACAACTATATCATATAGCTGCCATAGAAGGGATCGGTCGATTTATATGAAAATGTAAAACTCTACATGTAAAATGTAAAATTTACAAAATTTACATAATTTGACATTTTTCTTTTAACATTACCAAAATGGATCGAATTTCAATGATCCAATTGCAGACTGCAAGGGTATACAAACTTCGGTTTACCGAAGATAGCTTTCTTTCTCGTTTTACTATTATCGAACATTTAACGATTGAATCTCAAAACTATTTATGTATGTAAAATATAATTGTGAAATAATAAATAAAAACTACTTGTGAAACATATTTTTAACAAAGTTTTCTTCCTAAATATTTGCTGGATATAACAAAATTTTTTTTTTGCAAATTTTTGGAGCACGAAACCTTACAAATATGCATGAATTCGCTAGTTTGTTACTATTATGCGCGCCAAGAAGGATATATATGCAGTATGACCAGTCTTCTGCCATAGAATTACGCCATTGGTTTCAAGTGCCACCACTAATTGCGTATTTTGCAGCACTTATCGGTACTTTTGAGCACGTGTTAGGTGTGCACACACTGGCGCCAGTGCAGTAAACACAACCAGTGCTGCCACTTTAGTTGCTATCTAGCAACTTTTAAAACCAATTGCGACTCTTGTTTTAAGTGCTATTAGCCATAAATCTAGCATATGATCATTTTTAATAAGGAATGCTAGAAATTTTATCACATAAACAAAATTATTTTAGTTTTCTTTATCATTTTAATATTTCTTACACATATTTGCAGTTGACTAAACAAATTTTTTATAATAATGGTTTAAAAGAAGATCGGAGCTTGTAATAAACTCAGTGGAAGAGATTGTTTAGGTTGTCTTGTTTGGTGAGTTAAAATGTCTTTAATTTTTATATACAATATTTTCGAGCTTGGCTGCACGACGAATTTAAAAAATGGATTTGAAGGGATTGCACCGATCCAAAAAAAATCCATATTGTGTGTACTGCAAATCCACAATAGGCGCCAAACTTTTGTATATCCGCCAATAAAATTAAGTAGATACAGGAATATTTGTATTTATCCATATTAGATTGTTTTTCTTAAATACATTTTATTGATTTACATTTTTTGTTTTATTTTTTAGTTTTTATGTAACTTTTAGCACCTTTTTATTTTGAAATCTAGCTATTTTGGCTCCGAAGATTCCGGCAACACTGCACAACTCAACGTTCGGTGTGCACACACTGGCGCCTGCGAAGTAAACAACACAACGCAATTATATCGTCGGAATTTTACCTGGTTTTCACCTGGCCCGCCGCGCATGTAAACCCATTTAATTAGCAACCAAAATACAGCGGAAATAATGTTTAAACTAAATCGAATCGAGTTCGCTGAGATTCTTTGGGATTCCGCGCCGACAAGTGGAACTGCGTGTCAAGTGGAAATCCGCTGAATGGGGTGGCGGGCTGGCAGCACGAGCTAAAGACAAGAACAAAAACAACAACAAAAACAAAAACAAGTGATTGAAAGGTGCGAGAGACTCACCTGCCCCCGAGAGCCCGATTACTGATGACGTGGATGGCAAGGACACAGGATATATACATTATTTTTCGCAGCAACTGCAATGCACATGCATGTGCAAGCATACACTCTCGCGCACACGCACACACACACGCCAGCGATATGCAGAAAACCAGTTGTTTGCCGTTTTGTTGTTGTTGCAAATAAGAAGTGCAAGTGAAGCGCAGCAGCAAAAATCCTGCTCTTAAGTACAAACGAAAAAGGTGAACAAAAAAATAAAATAAAAATAAGCAAAAAGGGCCGAAGGTGCGCGACAACGACAAAAAGTTGTTTGTCAACTTGTTGCCAATGGTGCAACCACAAAGTGGCTGGCTGTACAAACGGCAGCAGAAACAGCAGCAGCAGCAGCACCACCAACACCAACAACGGGCAATCGCCAGTGGCCATTGTGCATCCGACAAATCCAGGCGAAAGGCCAAAAGCAGCAGCAGCAGGATAATAACAAGCTCGGAATCGGGCTAAGAACAGGTGGAAAAAAAGGAGTAAGCTACCTAACTCGGCCGATTGCTTGAATTCTCACTCACTTCAGTTTTTTTCCATAATCAAAATAATTAGGATAAGGCTAGTAACAGGTGGACAATTTGTGAAGGATTCCCAGTTACTCGGGTAAGCACACATACCTACACATGCCGAGGAAGAACATTAATTAAATGTGAAAATGAAAGGAAATGCGCGCTCTAAAGAGTCCTCAGACTTTTAAAATATTTTTCTTAAAATGAAAAAAAAAAAAAAAATCTGAATTTTTTCCTATTGGTTTATGCGCGCTCTAAAAAGTCCTTAGAGTTTTTAAAAATTTTTCTTTTAGTTTTCTTAAAATAAAAAAAAAAAAAATTAAAAAAATGTATGAATCTTTTCCTATTGGTTTATTCTCAATTTTTGAATTAATTCCCTTTAACATTCGGTTGATCCTAGATTTTTTAATTTCTTTACACATTTTAAAAATGCTGAGAACATATGCTTACATATAATACATCTTTTTAGCCTTATTTTTTTTATATTTTATTTAAAAATTAAAGAAATATCTCAAAAAGAGGCTAGAAACAAGAGGAATAAAGTCGCAAGTAAGTTCTTTATACTTTATCTTAAATTATTCGACTGTTTTACTTATTTAGTACTTATTTTCAGGTGCAAAAGGTGTACTGACTTAAAATAGAAAAAGAAAAAGAGGCAAGTCAAGAATTCAGGCTTTAAAAATATCAGAAAAACTCATCTGAAGAATTAAAAAATTTTTGTAGCGATTCGCACATTGATTTTGGTAAGTTCGATAGCACATAAATACAAATTAAAGATTTCCTGTTATTAAAATTCGACACAAATTTTGATCTTTACCTTAAACTCAAATTTAAACTGCGTTTATAACATTTTCATGTATTCTCTTCAGGCATTTTGAAGCTTTACTGCATATTACCGCCCACAAAAACCATGTCGACGATCACGCGAAGCGCCAGTGCGAGCCCCATGGCCTTAAATGGCATTATAGATCCCAGCTTGTTCCCGCTAAAGTCCACATCCGATGTGGTCAATCTCTTTCGTCGCGCTTTAACCTCCGGCATCGAGCCCGATCTCACTCTGCTCTCCATTGTGGTGGGCTACATTGAGCTCTCGCTGACGACAGGAGAGGCTGCTGCACAGGCCGCTCAGGCTGCCGCCGCCGCCGCTGCGGCAGCAGGTGACATCAGTCAGGCGGCGACAGGTGTGTGTTTATCCAATCATCATTTACCGGTCGCGTTTACCGTTAACCATTTATCAAAAAGGGAGAAACCAGTTAAAACGGAAGCGAGATGGCAGACAAATTGGACAAAAAACGTTTTAAGGGGTCCTTGTTTGGGTTAATAAAGGCTCATACTGAAGAGGATGCCTTAAGGGGGAATTCCTTTAATTTAATCATTAAATTGCTTTAAAAATTAAAGAATCCCTTAACTATAACCAATTAAACCTAAAACTTTCTTTCAATTTTCCAAAAATACAGGTGGAAATGATGTCATCATGGGCAACAGCGTTCCCTTCCCGGTCGTGACACACGAACTGATCGCCGGGCTGTATAAGAAGTTCCAAACGATCCTGTCGGTGGTGGAGAAGCCAAAGCCGCATCGCCAGGCCACCCGCGAGGTGATCAAAAGGTGTCGGACGTGATCTGGAACTCGCTGATCCGCAGCAGCTACAAGGATCGGGCCCACCTGCAGAACCTCTACAGTTACCTGTCCGGCAACAAGTTGGACTGCTTCGGCGTTGCCCTGGCTGTGGTGGCCGGCTGCCAGTTACTTGGCTACAAGGATGTGCGCCTGGCCATTTCGGAGGATCACGCCTGGGTAGTATTCGGCCAGAAGCGCGTGGAGACCATCGAGGTGACGTGGCACGGCAAGGGAAGTGAGGACAAGCGGGGCCAGGACATACGGCCCGGCATCGAATCCGGATCTTGGCTCTATTTGGGCGGTCTGGCGGTGATCTGTGAGCGAGGAATGGAAGTGGCGGCCATTTGTGCCGCCCTGAACATCTCGTTGACCGCGAACAGCGACTGCGTGGAGGTGGCCGAGCTGCAGCAGCAGCTCCTGTGGCTGCTATACGATCTGGGTCATCTCAAGCGCTATCCCATGGCGCTGGGCTCACTGGGGGAGCTGGAGGAGATCCATCGCACCCATCCGAGCATCAGTTGCGAGCAGCTATACCGCGAGGCAATCGACTCGGCGCGGACACACTACCGCAATCACCACGTCTATCCGTACACGTACCAGGGAAACTACTACAATCGGTTGCTAAAGTACCGGGACGCCTTCGCCGCGTGGGCCAATGCGGCGGATGTGATCCGTTTGTATACGTACCAGTGCCGGGATGACGAGGAGATCTACAAGGAGTTGCTGGACATAGCCAACGAGCTGATACCGTATGTGATGAAAACGGAGAGTTCGGGTCACTCGGCAAGGAGTATCCTGCGCGATGCCGAGGTTTTTGCCAATCTGCTGCGATTCTACGATGGCATCTGTCAGTGGGAAGAGGACAGCCTAACGCCCATCCTGCACATTGGTTGGGCCAAGCCGCTCGTGAATAACATCACCAAGTTTGACTATGACATCAGGTCCCAGGTGGTTATCAAGCTGCCCGAGGATCTGGAGGCGGAACAGGCGAAGGCCGAACAGGAGGCTAAGGAGTCCAGGGAAGCTGTGGCTTCCACGGAAGCTTTTGAAGGAAACAACAACAATACGGCGGTAAAGAAGGAAGAGGTAAGCCAAGGAATTTTCTAAACAAAATATTTTATTGAACGTAAACCATGATTTAATCCAAAAATGTATTGCGTTTCCCTCTCGTTCTAGAAAACAAAGAACCCGGAGTTGCCCACAACTTTGGCTGATTTAACAGCCGCATGTGGCGAGAAGATTCTTAATCCGGACTTTCTACTTCAGGGCGGTGGTCAGCCCTTTGCCGATCAGAAACAACAACAGCAACAGACTTCTGGCGGAGGCGATTCCGACATAACCGAGCCACACAACAACAACAATAACAGCAAGAGCAATAACAACAACAATCATAGTTCAGAAAAGAAGGAGGCTTCATTGACCACCACCAGCAACGGCGGTGGAAACTCTGTCCAGTTACCAGTTTCCAGCGACGTTCGCAGTCCCAGCCAAACTCCATCGCAAAATCAGGCTCAAGTGCAGGATAAGCCACAGCGTCGAGAAGCTAAGCCCGAGGTCTCAGGCGACGACTACGATCCATTCGAGATAATGCTTAAGAAGCCCGTGATCACATTGTACAGCCAGAAGATGAAGGGCCTTAAAGGATCTTTTGCTGGCCGAGAAGCTCAATACACACGCAATCTCGCTTCAGGTAACCGCCCAGTCAGTGGCCTCGCGAAAGGTTCGAGGCGTGGAGAAGCACTCGGCCACGATTTCGGCCGACCATCACAGCGATTTCCTCGAGTTCTGGTGGGGACAGTCTCCTGAGTGGAGTTGGAGGCGGAGGAGGAGGCGGTGGGGTGAGTGGAGCAAGCGCTACTGGAAGATCATCGTCGCCAGGAGGTGATTCAATAGCTGCCTCGCGTCCCAAGCGAACGCGTCGCGAGTAATCCTTGTTGTTCTTTGTATTGTGTACTGGGAGAAAATTCCTTAATAATCATGTGTGTGTAGGTTGAGGGTGGCTCGATTTGAATTGATAAGAAATCATATAGAAGCACAAAGGCTTACTTATTTTTATCCGTCTGCAAGATGTTGTTACCCTTATAAAGAGCTAAAAACCACTTCAACCACTACTTTGAGGAGATATAATCGAGGGAGAGTTGGAAACTTTTCCTTTTAAAAGCCAATTAGAGATTTAAATTTTGTTTTGTTTTGAAGGAATCAAGATTTAAAGATTATTTACACCTGGAAATAATCGAGCCACCCCAAAAGTAGCCAGGCGTACATCTAGGCATATATGCCATCAATATTTTTGATGTTCGGTGTGTATTTATGTAGTTTATAAGTGCAAAATGAACGTTAGAGAACGCCTAGCGTTTTAAAAAGAAACAAAAAGTGAAGTCCCAACAAACACACACGAAATTATAAGTTATGCTAAGTATTTATATAACGTATTTTTTAGCTGTTATAATTGTTCTCTTACTTTTTATTTATAGCCACAATAACTATGTATGTCTCTTACCCTCCAACTATTTTTTTTAATTATCGTTTAAGAAAAACTTTATTGGTGCTCCTTCTTCGAAAAAAAAAACGAAAACACATAAAATAACCGGTCAGTCTCTGTTGAGATCTAAATCGAAAATAGAAACTGAACTTCGTATATTTATGTATTTACTTTAAAGCATTTTATTGAGGCTAAGCTGTTTGATTTTACTCTATTTACACATACCTATGTATATTCTGTAATATTTAAGAAAGAAAAACTTTGTTACGACTTTTGACTTGAAGTTAGACAACAAACAACAACAACAGCCCGAATGGTAGACAAAAGAAATACATATTTAACACTTCCTCTATATATGTGATACAACACTTTTTCTAGAAAAGCTTTCATATTATATCTTATAAAAACTAAATAGAATTATCCACTCTCCACACCCAAACACACATTATAAGCGATGAAAAGGGCTCATAGTAGCAGATAACAGGCTCTTGTTTATCCCTAAACCAGTCCAATATATTGAGTCCTGAACCCTGTATCCTGTCACCCCCATTTATGTAGCTACAGCAATTATGAACAAAAAATCGGAGCTTGTAACAAATTGTTAATTGATGATAATAATTGCATTAAATTTAATTTGATTTGTGCGAAGAGAGAGCATCTGTGATGAATAATAATGTATAGAACCGAGGAGAAGGAAGAGAAGTGAGAAGTGAGGAAGGCAGAGAAGGTGGTGAGCCCGAGACAACACACAAATCTGAACAAGAAATATTACTAATCAAGTGTATATGGTGTTTTATTCCTCACATATAACATTAGCAGACTAAAAACGCAAACAAAACAAAAAATCAAAACAAACTATTTAATTATGTAGATTTGCAAGCCGCAGCAACTAAATGTTAAACGTTGAACTACAGTTATATATGTATAAACATAAATGTAAAACTCTAGATACTTAAACAAACAAACAATACGACAACAACAACAACAACAAAGGAAGATATATATATATTTTGGCATACAAAATTTTTAACATTAAGTGAGAGATGGAGAAAGGTATTAAGAAAGATTTTTATTTTCATTACATTTTTGGTCAGCACGAAATCCAACAGAAAAAACCGAAAGTTCGCTATGCAATAAATCAAAAGGCAACGCAACAACAGAAACAATATGCAAAACCTATAAACATATAACATATACATATATATATATTTATTAATGTTAAATTAAAGTACCATTTTTGCTCTAATTGTTTCAAATAGCCAACCAGCAACAACAACAGTTAAATATTGAATGTAGCCTAAAATCCAAAATGCTCAAAAATAATCCTTTTAGCTTGAAACTCAAATAATAGCCAACAGTAAAAAATGTTAAACAAATCATTAAAGCTTAAAAACAACAAAAAACTAATGTGTTTTTTTAATAAGATACGGAAATGGCTAAGTATTTTCCTTACTTGGAAATATAAAATAGTGGAAACCTTAGTTTGGCTGGAAACTACCTAAATATCTTAACAAGTTCCCTAAAATCGTAAATGTAACAGCATCTCTTTTAAAAACAGGCTATTTTATAGCTATAAGACCAAGTGTTGTGAAGCAGTGCATTAGTGTGACCAGGTGAGCCTATTGACTTTTCCCTGGCTTTCTTTTGTTGTGACCTCTGGATTTTCATTCAGTGTTGCGACAGCCCCATTTCAAGTGACTAGGCATCATTTTGGCATAAAAAAGCGTCAAAACTTAAAAATCTCCTTGAATTCATAAAAAATAAACAAAATGTCTGGGCCAGAGAAAGAAAAGGAGAAAGAGAAGGAGGAGACCAACAACAAAAGTGAGGACCTGGGTCTCCTGGAAGAGGACGACGAGTTCGAGGAGTTTCCCGCTGAAGGTGAGCATTTTTTTCTTTTGCAAATCGCGAGGCTCACACTGAACATTTTCCTTGCAGATTTCAAAGTCGGCGACGATGAGGAGGAGCTGAATGTGTGGGAGGACAACTGGGACGACGATAATGTGGAGGACGACTTTAGCCAGCAGCTGAAGGCGCATCTCGAGAGCAAGAAGATGGAGACGTAGTTCACCGGCGACCCGTCCGTTCAGTCCTAACCAATAAAAAAACGAGCTGAGCTGTTTGCAGTTTATAGAATAAAATCCGAATATTTAGTGCTAACCTAATGCCACCTGCTGTTTTCGCCAAGTATGTTCTCAAGATTCTCACACAAAATACCGCGCAGCTCTTCTTGCGCCATGATTTGCTCGGCGAGACTGTCATTTACCTTCTCCAGTTCCTTCAAGGCCACATCTCGGTTTCGATCTCAGTCTCCCGCTTTTCGATCTGCTCCTGGGTCTCTCCAGACTCGGTCTTGTGTTTTTCTCTTAGCTGCTGAATCTGCTGCTTTTCGTCGCGGAGCAGCTTCTTGCTTGCCTCAGTCTCCTGCAGTGGTCCTCTGGTTTCTGGCTTCAAGGGCAGGTAACTGCTTGCGCATAGCCTCCAGTTGCTTGGTGTTCTCCTTATACTCCTCCAACTGGGAAAATGGAAGCAAGGGCGTTGCCTTTTCGACTGCGAGAACGATCTGCTGGCTGGCCTCGATCATGCTGCGCTGGCTATTGATTATCTGCTCCTTGCTGGTCAGCTCCTTTTTGCAGCTCTCGACGTGGGATGATGTTCTCTGGATTTGCCTGGAAATTGTTGGGAATGTTAATGGCAATTCTCATCCAAATGGAAGCACTCACTTCTGTAGTTCCATCACTTGGTGTTCCTCCACCACCAGCTGCTCCCAGTGCTTGATGCGCTTGCTCAACTCATTCTCCTGCAGCTCATGGTTTTCCAAGGCGTTCTCCTGCTCGCTGGCATATTTCTTTTGCTGGACGAGCTTCGCCTTGGACTCTTGCAGTTCCGCCTTCAACTGGTTGATCTCGAGCTTACACGCTTCCATGTCCTCCGTTATGGTACCAATCGTCTCCCTATGCTGCTCCAACTGGGACTGCTTGCCTCTGACCTCCGCAAGCAAAGCCTCTCGGGCCTTGATACCCTTTTCAACGGGTCCCAGGACATTCTTTTTAAACATTTTGTAGTAGGCAAGATAGTTAAACAGGTAGCCCAAAGTGCTCAGCGTCTTTTTGTTAGCTAGAACAGTTTAAAAGTAGTAATAAATTAGCATTTTAATAAGATATCAACTATGCAGTTACTGCAAACCTGGCTTGATCAAGTCCATATAGAGGTAGGTTTTATTTGGAAACGAAATCTTCACGATGCTCTCCACTTGGCGGCACAGGCGGATCAGGAACACCCGCGTCTCCCGCGACTGATCAATGGTCTCGCTGCCCAGTTTAAACGGTGGCTCCACTCGAAAGCCGAAGCATCGCAGATAATGAACAAAGATCTTGGTGAGAATCGCCACACTGGGCTTGGCCAATTCGCTGTGGGTGATGCTCAGGTCGGGTATCAAGTGTTTGCCCTGCGACAATAAGCTTTCGATTTCCATTGACACCGCCATTATATAGCTTTAAATTGTTTTAAGTTTTATGTGTTTAAAAAAATCTGCCAAAGATTGAATAGCTTGGCTCAATGTGACCAGAGGTGCCCAGCCGCAAAAAAATTGATTCCCACAATTTTCTATATTTTTTCTAACCAACTTTTCCAACACTAAATTTTTCGGTTGAATATTTAAAATTGGAAAACGTTATGAAAAATAAATAATTTACCTAAATATTAACTGGTTAATTAATTTAATATCATTTAATAAATTTATTGTAGTTATTAATGTGAAAAACCAGTAAAGTTGTACCGCACGCGTCTTGCACTAACGTTGCCATGGATTTGTTTGATTTCCCCAAGTTTATTTCAACTTTTTTTCCGTGAAAACTTTGCAAAATGGCATCGTCCAGCGCTGTAGAAGATGAACACCTCACGGACTCGGACTTAACCGATGATGAGGGTAAGAAATGACTCAAGTATTTCCCGAAATAAATTTAAAGTTGGATAAATCCTAGAGCGCAGCGTTCAACCGCACCAGGAGGAACTACGACCCGAGACACCGAAACCATCGTACAGCGATGAAGAACTCCACCAGCTGGTTGGCTATATACAGCGCATGAGTGTCCTAAGCGGCCTGGATCACCGGGACTGGCATGAGGGTGCCCTGGACATCATACGGCGCTGGCTGCTGGAAGTGAATGAACCCCTGCTGACGGTATACTACGACCAGGATGTACTGACCGCCAACCTGGGTATCCCCACCACCTGCGTCTCGGATTTGAGCTATTTTCGGCGGGAGCTGAACGAGATCTTTAGCGTGGAGGGATTCCACGACGAGATCAACTTTGGCACCTTGACCAGCGATGTGGATGGTTGCATGATGGAGTTATTGGAACGGCTATATGTCCCCTTTTTCCGGAACTATCGCGACTGGAATGCAACGGTGCGAAATCGTTTCTGTTCCAGCTTAGACCGATTCCTGGCATTTTTAACAGGGACGCATCATCAGATCTCGGGAGTGGCCGTCTTATATGTGCCCTATGTGATCAAGGAACTGGGTGCAGGACCCGTGGAGAGGCAACTGGTCAGGAGTCTGGAGGGAATCGCTCTGTACTGGACCACTCAGATCCGTACTTTGCTGGGGGATCGTACGCTGATGGTGCCTCATGACTTGGCCACCGTGAGGGATGAGTTTGAGTTCTGGGAATATCGATGTAAGTTGAATATTGTGTAGAAATAGTTCCGTTATAATATAGGTTTTAAGTATTAAACCTATATTATATTTTTCCAGATGAAGTTCTTCAGGGAATCAACTTCCAACTGGCCCAATCGGATGTGCAGAAGGTATTGAAGGTGCTCCATAATGCCCACTCCGTTCACATGCCCCAAATGGATGAGCTAATCGAACGAGCCAAGCAGGAGCTACTTCAGTCCTTGTCCAACATTAAATACCTTAAACTGCTGATTGAGCCCTGCTCCAAAATCGATTTGGCTCCCAAGTCCTGCGGATTTGCCCAAGCTTTTACCTAGGATTATTCACCTAATACGTTTTATTTGGTTAAATTCGGAATATTACAACACCGCCGAGCTTATTGCGGGATTATTTCGGAATTTGAGCAATCAGATAATAAGGTATTTTGTAGCCTAAAATTAATTTACAGTTTAAACTGATTCCCTATTTTTCCTAATAGATTTTGCACGGAACAAACCAAAGTTGAGGAAATACTCACCGGCAAGGCCCGCTTTGGCATCAAAATGTGCAACATGGCCATCGAGAGTTGCCTGGTTTACAAGGGAATCTACGGTGAAATGTGCAAGGAACTGAGCCCGCCTGGGAGCTGGATGAGGGCTTAATCTTCAACCACATTGATGCCTTTGTGGAGCGCCTAAATGACGTGATTGACATTTGTGAATCGATGATTGTGTTCGGCCGTTTGGATGAGAATGGGAGCATACCCCAGCCCGCTTTTGGTGGCACTTGTGGCGAGGAGCTGGAGAGGATATCCGCAAGTGTGGAACACCAGTTTCTGGATACGTTAAAGCATCTTCAGAGCAGCTCCCAGGCTTATATCTTGAATGTACATCGCTCGGATTGGTACGAGCAGGTATCGAGTTTCCGCAGGAGCATGCAGAAGCTGGAGGAGACGGTCCAGCGGCTCATATTCAATGTGTTCCAGCACGTGTCCAATGTGGAGGAGACCCTGGAAGCCCTGCAGGCCATGCTATTCTACTCCTACCGCCAAAGGGGCACTCTCAGGAAGACCTACCTGCGGCAGGTGAGCAAATTGTGGAGGATGTTCTCCCAGGAGATGGATTCCACGTCGCGGAAGCTAATGGAGGAGCGCCGGCAGGAGTCGTGGCTACCCAAGTACGTGTCCCGAGCTCTGAACTATCACATTAATCTGGAGCGCCTAGCCTGGCTAAGGGATCGGCTCAAGAGCGCCGAGTGGTTGCCACCGGTTAATGAATCAGCCCCGGCCTTGGCCAAATTCGAGGCACTGCGTCACGAGTTTGACAAGGAGACGCGTCAGGCCTACGAGGATTGGGTGGCCAAGTGCTGCGGCTGGACCGGCGATCTCAGCCAGCGTCTGGATCGCTACCTGATAGTGCGAAGTAGGAAACCCAAGGGCCTGCTCGAGTGCAATATAGATCCCACCGTCCTTGAGCTGTGCGAGCAGGCTCAGCACTTTGAGAGGCTGGGTTTCGCCATACCCAACACCCTGAAAAAGCTCTACGAAAGGCACGATATAACCCGATCCCTGTTCAATCGGGTAATCCAACTTTGCCTGAGTCACAATCGAATTTTGAGCGCCTTAACGGAGAGAACGAAAGCTATTCCGACCCCTGATCCAGGCCTGTGACCGCCAGCTGGCTCCCGGCGTATTCAAGATAACCTATGGCTCCGATCTGAGTGAGGACTTCTTCGAGGATGGTAACGAGTTCCTCGATGGCTTCCAGGAGATCGTTCACATATTCAAGCGGGCCAATCGAGGCGTGGCCAGGATTTGTGAGAAGATCTGTGGCACCTGCCTGCTCCACTTTGCCTTCTCTGGCGCCGTGGATATAACTGTGTTCCAGCAGCAGTTGTCCAGCAGGCTGAGCTCATCCGGTGACATCTTGAGGAGATACTACGGCAACATAGTGGAGCTTCTGTGTGCCTTCAGTCGGCAGTTTCAGTCAGTGGAAGATGAGGTGAGTAGGTCTGACTATTCCACATCCTGTGTTTACATTTTATATATATCTTTAGATAACTCCCGAGTGGATAGCTTATGTGAATGATCTGGATGACATGCTGGCCAGTGCCCTGATGACCAGTGCCCGCGGTTCCCTAACCAAGCTGTATGAAGCTCTGCACTGCGACGAGGATATGGCTTCAGCACCCATAATAGTCATTGAATCGGATGTCAAGGATGGAGGCATCGTCTTCACCCCAACATAGATGGCATCAAAGAGATGATTAATGGCATCATAGACAGCATTCGCACCATGCTGGATCAGTTCCCGCGATTGGGCTATAAACTAAAGCTGCCCAAGGAACAGCAGCGTCAGGGATTCGCTGCAGAGTTCCGCGAGGATCAGGAGTGCTCGGAACTAATGAGAAGCATTCAAGCGGAGATTGTCAGGCAGCGGCAGGAAATGGCCAAGTATGAGGAGCACTGGAACCGACATCGTATTCTTTGGGAGACCACCGAGGAGGTATTCCGGCAGCGTCTGACGTCAAGTTCGCGAACAGCTGGAGTCTTTGAGGGCGGCATCGAACACTACAGTGCCCTGGCGGATGACGTGTCCTTCGAGGATGCCATTACGAATGTGTACTTTGGGCTGGTCAACCAGAATGCCCTGAAGAGCACCATCCTGGATTGGATCGAGAAGTGGCAGGCGCTCAATATCAAAATGCTGCTGGATCAAGCCAGCAATTGGATGAGAGGTGGGTTGATTTTTAAGAAAAAAAAACAAATAGTTATCCTATTGTCCTTCTTGATAGCCACCTATCGCTATATGAGACGCAACGAGAGGAATGTGATGAAGGTTCCGCGCACCCTACGGGAAACCGTGGCTGCCAAGCAATTGCTCGAACAACTCCTGAAGGAAGTTCCCCTAAGGCAAGCCGGCTTCACACCCATGCTTGGAGCTCTTTGTGCTCCTCCACAAATATCAGGTGCAGCTCACGGAGAAGACCCACCAGCAGGTGATTGGCTTGGAGTCGTCTTGGCTGCACTATCTCCAAGTCTTGGGGGAGGCGGATGAAATGCTGGACAACGAGGAAAGTGACATTAATGTGGAATTGGCTAAGCACGGCGAAAAGTTCAAGTTGATATTGAAGGAGTTTCTGGAAGATTTCTACTCCAAGTTACCCAAGAAATAACTAAAGTAAAATATTTTATAAATAACATAAATTAAATACTTTAAATTACTGAACAACTTATAAACTTTTGTTTGGTTTAAGCTGGTTCTACCCCATTCCTCCTAAAACAAAATTCAATTTAGATTTGTAATTGCAGCTTCCACACGACTAAACCGTATTTTTTCTCATTTTTAATTAGAAAGGAAAAGCTGTTAAAGTGAAAAACCACAAATATGCTTAAATCCCAGTGTAATTAAGTTGGTTGTTCATTGGGCATTGATGTGCGGTTTGGGGTAATTAATCGCTAAGCTCCAACGCCTTTGTGGGTGTCAATTGTGGTGTGACATCGGATATAGGAAATAGATATTTAGTAAATATTTCCCACGATATTATTACATATTATACAAAATATATATCTACTAACAACACCAGACCACTAATACTGAAGCTTTATCTATTTAAATATACCTTTTCCTTAACTTTTTTGTGATGTCATAACTCATTACCTCTGCATTCCATGACGTCACCATTTTTGACTTGATTTTTGTTGGGTAACGAAAGTGCTTTTTGTCTATAAGTTATCATTTTGATTGATTGTTTGTACAGTTTACCCAGCTAATTACCTGTTGATGTGAATTTGAATTGTGGGCCTCAGTCATGAACCGATCGCCGGCCAGTTGGTCACTTTTGTGGCTCGTTTGCACCGCTTCATTCCCTTCTTTGGAGTCCCATCACATTTTGGGTCTCTTCGTCAACGTGCATCGGTCGCAGTTACTGGTCCATCTGGCTGTATGTAGAGCTCTGCTGCAGAAGGATCACCACCTGACTTTGGTCACCACTTTGCCATTGGAGGATAGTGAAATTCAAGGGAATGTGACACACATTTTGATACCCTGGCAGCAGCCAAAGGAGGAGCATGATCATGGCTCTTCCTCGGACATTCTACACCGCCTGGAGAGTATGTTTAATAGCCTGGAGAAATCGGGTGACTTGCTCAAGCTGCCGGAATGGAAAGCTTTCTTGAGGAGAGCCCCGAATCCTCATTACGATCTCATGCTTCTGGGCTATCACTTCAACGATCAACTGTTGGGAGTGGCTGCTCATTTCAAGTGTCCCGTGGCCATAATAGCCACCCAACAGCCCACAGGATTCGTCAACAGCCTAATGGGCAATCCCGAAGAGCGTTGGTATGTTCCACAGCCCTATGACAGTCAGCAGAGGAGTGGAATCTCAGCTTGGGTGTTTGGCATTTGGGACAAACTTATGGAAATTATGGCTAGGAGAGTGCTGAAGAAAATCTATAGGTAATTTCCTCAATTTTATGGTATTTTTATATTTTTTTCTTAAGAAAAAAGTGCTTAATAATTACCTTTAATCATAAATCTCCTTTCCAGTTCCCACTTTCCCGAACCCCAATACCCCAGCTTTGAAACCATGCGTCGTTCGGTTGTCCTGACCTTAAGTAATCATCATGCCATCAGCGAGGGACCCATAGCTCCTGTATTACCCTCGATGGTAGACATTGGAGGCATACTTTTGGAGCAAAAAATAAAAGAAACCTCCCCGGAAATATCAGCTACGAACAGATCTATAATCCTGTTCAGTTTAGGAACTCGCTTTACTTGGCGAAAATCTCCGCAAAGCTTGATCAATAATTTCACCAAAGCTTTCTCCCAATTTCCCGACTATGACATCTACTGGACTTACGATGGAGCAAATGGGAGTGTTAACAGTTTGGATTATCCCCACATAAAAACATCCAAATGGTGGCCACAATGCGAGTTATTGGGAAGTGGCAAGGTTCGATTGTTCATCACACACGGGGGCAAGGGCAGTGTCTCGGAGGCTCTTTATTATGCGGTTCCCATGCTGGGGCTACCTTTGCTGGGCGACCAGCGAGCCAATCTCCAGAGGATGCAGATCCAAAAAGTGGGGCTTGACCTTGACCACACACAATCTCACTCATATAGAGTTAACCCAGGCCATGGAGAGAATACTTGGTGAATCGGTATACACCGAAGCCATATCGAAGGCCTCTGAACTCTATCGGGATCGTCCCATGAAACCCAGTGATTTGGCAACCTTTTGGCTCGAGTACATCATTCGAAATGATGGGGCTAAGAACATGTACAGCCCTTTGAGGGAACTTAGCTGGATCGAATACCTGTCCATTGATGTTTATATTACCATCTTTGATGGCTTAATTCTAATAGTAATTATCCTCCACAAAATAAATAGCTTGCTGTGACTAGAAGTATCGTTTAATTGTAGACAAATACATATATTACATAAAGTAGCTTAAGAGATGGAACTTAATCGACGTTTACTTAAGTACACTCGAATGTTGTTGGTTGACAATACTTCTGCTGATTGGAACAATGGGGCTTTAATCAATGGGGTTTGTTCGGGATGAATTTTAATAGTAAATGCTGTGTATTTTATAAATTATAAATAATCTGCACAAAATTGGTTGACGACGGATCATTAGAGCAAGACAATCTTTCCATATTATAACTCTTAATACTAACGACTTAACATATTGGAAGGTTTTCCCACTAGAAGTATTTTATTGAAGTTTTTCTCTTTAAGACCTTCTCATTGGAAGATCCAGCGAACTCACACTGTGTTTTTTTAAATGGCTTTCAATTTTAAATAGTAAGTAGTGGTAGTGTATAATTATAGTATTTAATTTATGCACAGTTCTGGGTATTTAGGGATTTTGGTTTAGCTCTTGCCATGCAGGCGCTTCGACTGGAAATGTCCTGGCTGATAATAGCTCAGATTCGGATTCGAATTAGGATTCTTATACTGATTTTGATTCTGATTCGGATAACCCGGGCGTGGACAGCGTCCATTCTTCATATCGTACGGGCCATAATTGCAGAAAGGTGGACTGCTGTCTCCGCTTTGGATGCGGCTGTAAAAATAAAATAAAACATCATTTAAATATTAAAAAAATGATCTCTATGATATATAATATAAATATATATCTTGACTGTACAAATTAACTATAATAATTAACTAATAACTCACCGTCGCTCTATCACAGAGAAACCCTCCTCGCCATTCTTCAGCCGCTTGCAGGTATCATCGCTGAGGTGGCAGTCGCATCGGCAGCGCTGCTCCGCCGTGAAAGCTACTCCTTGATCCTCCGTTGGCTCCTCCTCCACCACCGGCCAGCTAAAGTCGATGAAATGCTTGGGGCACCGACAGGCAGTGCTCCGCTTGCGCCGTATCTCAACCTTCACGCATCCGCACTCCGTGTGATTCAGCATGGGGACCACGCGGACCATTGACTTGTTGTTGACGTGCACGGAGAAGACAAGGTTCACGGTCTCGTTCCGCTTCATCTTGCAGGTGAATCCCGGATCACAGCAGCCCACAGTGTCGCTGCACTGATGCAGGATTGTGGCACGCGGGGAGTAGACCGTATTGGTCTCCTTGGCCATGTAGATCACCTGCGGCTTAGGCACACGACAGCGGCCCTCGCGTTGCACAAAAGCCCGGTGTTCCCGCGCCATTTGGTTAAGTTCCTGGAGGTCTGTTGATGAAAGAGATTAAGGGGTTAATTTTTAGGATAATAAATAGATCAAGAAATGAATATATTTAAAACAATGTTAAGGGATCCTTTGGCGAATAATAAGAAAGACACTTATAAATAGCAGTTAGCTGTTGATGATTTTTATTTATAAAACGCGAAAAACAGGTAAAAATGATATCATTCTTGTCGGGAAAAGGTTACGAAAAAATCGAAATTTTAAACTGCTTAAGAAATATGTCTGACGCAAATTTCGTTGGCAGAAAAAAAACCTGCATATGGCAATTTAGTTAGTAATTATATTGGTCTTTGGTTGAAGGCAATATTTTGTCTTAATAGTTATGCAAACACCATAGGCTGCTAATATTTTTCACAATTTAAACGTGTAGCGGCTTCCTCTATTAATTTTAAGTTCGTAAAATAATAATAAAAAAAACTACAGCTCCCATATTTCATAAGCTTTGCCACTTTTTTCCGTTCGAATTCCTTTGTAAAAATATTTGCACTTAAATATTTTATGTATAAACTACTGGCTGTCGGAGCTAATCCCCTTGAATGTGGCCACTTTAATAAGTTTTCTCTGTTAACTTATAACTGAAACTGTTTGCATATGTGTGTCATTGGCACAACCGGTTACCAGGTTCATTACTTAATAGCCTACTAAAGTTCAGTAAACTCCGGGATATTTTTTTGCCAGCCAGCAGCATTTTCAATGCCTTTCGGTAGCGATTTTTGTGATTCGATCGCCCACTGGCTTTCTGGCCATCGAAGCGGCTTAAGATCATTTGTGCGATGTTCCTTATTTTTCTTCTTATTTTTTTTTTTTATATTGATCGTCGGCTGGAGATTGCACCTTTATGGCCTTTGGCTGACTTAAGTTTACCGTTGTTTGTCTTTTGTCGCGACTCGCGACTTGCGACTATAAAAATCGCTCGGAAGAGAAGATCTGAAGATCTTTGCATGCGGAATTAATTTTCTTCTCGCTCGTCTGGCGGTCGTAAAGTGGCAGGAACCGCAATGAGATCGATGGAGGAGACAGAGAAGGTGGAGGAGGTGCTAGAGGCGCACAGAATGAGTCCAAAGACCACCCAAAGTGCAGTTAAGCAAGCTAATCCCCAGGTCCTAGACCGCAGTCCTAGTTCTCGGTCCCATTCACTCACCAACTGCGGGCTAACAACTTTCTGTAGGAATCTCCAAGGGAGATCCAACTGTTGGGTCCGTATGTAATTTTCATAAACGCTTCATGATTGAATCATCAACTTAACGAGCGCTCAGGAAGGGGGTGGAGCAGCGGTGTGCAGTTTTGCACAGAGAAAAATAAGAGAATAAACTTATTTAATTTATTAAAGAATAAAAAATAATTAGTAGCTCTTGAGTTTTTATAGATGACTTTCAAATACGGAAACTGGAATTCTAATTAAATAAATTCTAAATTAAATAATTAAATTCCCTCTGAATTTAGTTATATTTTAATAACAATAATAGTTGTCACTATACTATTCCCCCTAATGTATTTCAGGTAGCTCTAGGTTCCCAGTGCCAAAGACCAGAGGAGATATGGTGTTTCGACTGCCTTCGAACATGTGGAGCGCCTGCTTCAGCCACAGCAGCCACATGAATAATTCAAGGGGCTCAAGCTCAACAAGCTCCACGACGACTGAGGACTGAGGACTGAGAACACAGAGCCATCGAAGGAACGCGACGGGGTGGAAAAAAGAGGGGGCTTTCCGGAGGTGGAAATTGCAGTTCTGTTGATGGCCGAGTTGAGGAAAGTCTGCCTGGACCGCCTTTGAACTTGACAGCTTTTGCCCATGAAAATGTGGGGCAATCCATGGATGATGCGGCTAGGGGCTTGGCCCTCCACAAATTGCCATAGTTTACCCAAGGCCAGCAGTTGAGTTTGGCCAATAAAGTCAAGTCGAAGTGCTGCCAAATGTTACACATCATTTAATACAAAGAAAAGTTTTGTTCCAAGGAGATAACAAAGTTTCGCTATGCATTTAAGGAACTACATAAAATAAACTTTATTAAATTGATAAAAATACAATATTAAGCTCAATTCTAGACTGATATAAGTTTTATGCATACTGAAATTACTCAAAAATAAATATATTTTGCCTCTAAAAAACCTGTCACTGTACTTAATATTCTTGTAAACTAATTGGACAATATTTGCCTTTCCGCTTAATCTGCAAATGCTCGTAAACATGATCATGAAATTGACTCAAAATAAGCGAGCAAAATCGGTAATCACAGGCCAAACACAACCGTCAACGATGTGCAAATATTCGATGGCGGTAAATAAATAAACTTAACTGCCAAGGAAGCCACTGGACAGCTAAAGCTAACAAACAACGAACAGCGAAAACAACAGCCACTGGACATATTGAATGAGATAAGAAAATTGTTGCATCATTATGCATTTATGTACATCCACTGGCTACACATATTTCATTGACAATTTCCCAGGCTTAGTGACACACTTTCATTGGCTCTTGCGGCTGGCCCGCTGTTGTCCACACGCTCTTAACGGTTTTCCCCCAAAAACAATTTTCGCGCCCATTAAGCGACAGCAATTTTCCACTCCAATGCAAACGGGACAGAGAAAGACGGAGAGGAAAAGGGGGAAAAATAAAAAGAAAAGATATTGAGACAGAGCGAGCTCACATTTCATTGTCAGGGGTCTTGGGGTCTGGGTTAAGCCTGTGTTTGTCCTCTAATTGTAATTGTTGGTTACAGGCAGAGAAAAGTCGTATTAATTATGGTAAATATATAATCGCAATCTCTTCATTTGGTAGATGTTTTTATTCTTTGATAAGCAATAAGAAAGTTAATGCGAAATTGGTTATAACAATAATACATATTCCCCTTTCAAATCATTTTCTTAAAAACAAAAATAAAATAGAAACTTCGGAATTATACAAAAATGTATTTAAATAATAAATGATTGTCATAGATAAATATGTAAAATTAAACATCTCTTAGCTTGATAATTGCTAATATTTATTATTAAAAAATAAAGAAGCTTCTGCGATTATTGTTTATTATACATTTTTCTAAACCATTTCGACTGTTTTCTTTATAAAAAAAAAAAACCAAATAAGATTCTGCAGAATTATTAGAAAGTCTAATTCAATAATCAATAATCAAAATCATAAAAGACTTTAAAATAATTTCCTAGTTTCTTTTTTCCTTTTTTTATCCTTGTGTCCTTTTGTTTAAGCTTAGAATTCCCAAGTGTTAATTCGGTTATTATAAGAAAATAAATGTTATTTATTTGATAACCATGTTTCAAAGTAAGGAATACTACTCCCAAAAATATGTTTAGCTTCTCTCAATGTACCTCTTTTTATGTTGCTTTTTTTTAATCCTAGTGGCACTCGGCTTGTAATGAAATAATTGGCTAGACCTATGCAAGTCGCGAACTACCTACTGCCAAAAAATAAAAGAAATATGTGCAACCAAGCTGCTTAAATTAAGAGAAGCGAGGTGAGTGTGTGTTTGTTTAACAAGGCAACTCTCCTTTTAATTGCAACGAAAGCGCAGATGCATCACCCCAGAGACCCAAAAGAGAGTGAAAAAAAATGTAGGGAAAAACTTGGTGGGAAAACATCTTGGTGGGTAATTTGTCAACTCCTTCTTAAGGCGAAATTTTCACTCACTAACTTTTCCACAGTTAGAAAGTAAAGTGCGTAAGTTAAGCTCGTGCCAGACTTTTCAACCCATCTTCTTGTTGTTGACGTTTCTGCTCTGGTTTTCCATCATTCGCAAGGACAGTCACGTGCCAAAGGATAAAACAGTCATTCTCATTTCCATTGTCATAAATAACAGGAAAAACAACTGGGATTGCCTGGGAACATAGCTAGAAGCTACTACAGTTAAGGTCAAATTAATAAAATTAACTTGTATTAACTCACTTAAAGCCTTTGGCAATTTTAGGCAGTTTAAATTTTGTTTCTTAAAGTTAATGCCTAAAAATCCTTAAAAATTACATAAATAAACCTATTAATCTACTTACAAATAATATAAATAAAATATATAATAAAGCTGAGAGACTTTGCCTTGAGGCAACCCCAAAACAAATGTAGATATCTCCTTAAAATTCTAAAAAATACATTTTTTATTATTTTTGTATACCTAATGCATGGACTGCCACTGTGCCTCTGGGCCCTCCCTATTCCACATCAAAGGCCATTTGGTGGCGTTTTGTTTGGCTTGTTTTTGCCCTTTTCGCATAGAGCATTGCACATTTGCTTAGCACATTTTTTATGGCCAGAACGTGATGATCATGGGCGGGCGCCTCGGACATCTATTTGAGGCACAATTACCGGCGACTGCCAGGCCGGGGCCGGTGCCTGGGCAGGGGCAGGGACATCTTTAATGGCCCCAATGAACCCCGGAGGGGTGAGGAAAAAGATAAAGACAAAGCATACTCACTGGTGTGATATTTTCTGTACTCCAGGACGCCTTCTTGGGTGCCCACTTGCTGCAGTTTCCTGGCCGTCAGTTCGCCGGGCTGCGCCTGATCCGATTGATAGCCATCGTCCTGTAAGTCCATATAAAAAAAGTCACAAAAAACAATGTTATTGCCGCAACATATGCAAAATTTTCTGCTTATTTATGGTTAGAGCTCGCTTATTTTTTTCATATTTTTGTTTGGTTGCCTGACGACCACGTAACTCTATTTCCCATTCAGAGCGCTCAATTTTTTTGCGGCTTTCATTATTATTGCACAATGTGCTGGAACTTCTCTTTTCCGTTCGTTCTCTCCACATTCCTTCAACCATAAAATATTTAACTTTTTTTTGTTGCATTTTTTGTGGCCGTAAAAATAGGACTGCAAATAATATGCAGCAGGTAATAAATTGGATAGTGCAATATTGCGCAACTGCAGCTCTTAGAGAAATATTTTTTATTGAGGCTTAAGCTTAATAGAGTTAACTGGAGTTTTTGTTTGGGAAAATGTGTTAAACCTTTACGAGTGGCTTAAGCTTAACAGGTCTGAATGCATGTAAATAAGTCGAATTATTGGCACCTAATAAAGTCTTTATTGTTACGGAGTTTACTATTAAGTAGCTACTGTTTTAACTGCTTTTCTTTTTTAGCGAAAATACAAACTCTTGTACAAAATTCCATATTTATTGATAATTGTTTTTAAATATTTCATGAAATATTTTAAAGAGATTATTACGCACACCTTTTATAGAAAGAACCTACTCGTTTTATTAAACTAACCAAAAAAGAACAGAAAAGTCTTAAAAGAATAAAATGAAACCCTTTAACTTCTAACAGAAAAGTGTAGAAAAACATGTAGAGCTCTATCTTGAAACTTTATAACACAAAATGATTGGAGTAAACTGATACAAAAAACATAAGGGCACTGATAATGGAAACCAATCCAAATAACAAGCTTATTTCCCTTATTTTTATCACCGCCTGCAGAAGCTGAAAATGTGATGTTGTTTGCGAAAGGACGAACAGAAATTAAATTGAATTTATGCCTCTTGATTTATGCTCTGGCATGTGCTCACGCAGCAATTGTGATTTATTTAACAGATTTTTAACACGCTCCAAACAAAAGCCGCAGGAAAACGGAAAACAGAAATAACAAGTGCCAGGGAGTGCAGAGGGGAGAAAACTGCGTGCCACACACCTGAGAGCACCTGAAAAGCTATCACTTACAGCTCAAAGAGCAAGAGACACGTGGAAGCGGGGGAGGTGGCGGCGGCCTGGGAAAACTTTTGCAATTTGCATTGCCACACACTCACACACACACTCAGTCCTTGGTATCGATTTTCAACAAAAGGATGCACTCGCTTTTCCCACGTATCCTCCCACCACCGCCCGAAAAGAACACCCGAATGTCATGAAAACTAACGACATGCATATAAGTGATACATAATGCGACAAGCAGTGGGGCCTGAGTGCCTTCTGGGTGTAATAAATGAAGTGTGCATGTAAGAAAAATGACACCAGCAGGAGCAGGACCAGGAGCTGCCGGAGCTCAAGGATAACGGGGAAAATGTGAGAAAAAGCGGCCAGAATACAACTTCATTCGCAGCATTCCCAGCAGAGTCAGCAAAGCGTTAAGTGAAATGGCCAGCGAAATGGCTGAATGGCTTTCAATTGAAGGGGAGTTCGAGTAGATCGAATCTCAAAAGTCGAAGGCCAAGTCAGGGATGGAAAATGGGAAAAGACTTAACTATAAGTTCCCTACGAGAATGAAAGGGTTTTTTTTTTATCTTGATTAATCATTAATCTTAGTCATTGATTTACAAGTTTATTTCCATGAATTTTTGAGATTATTTTCTTAAAATTTTCTGCGTCCTTAACTTACCTTAATTTTCTAACAACATTTATAGACAATTTTTAATAAAAATTTCATTCATTTCCCAGTTTATGAATGATATTATAATATACATTCTATTAAATATTATATTTGCAAACTTTTTGCATAAATCATGAGTAATCATTTCCTACAAAAACTAAGAATTTACCATGTCTTTTAAATTATAATTCCCCCAGCTATAAACTTCTTCATAAAGATTTAATCCCTTCAAGTTTCATTGTCAGTCCTAAAATATTCCTAGGAAATGGAGTCTATATTTTTTTGTTGCTCCATTTTCATTTAATTCCTTTGTTTATCTTCTGAGTCATCATCATCACGATGGCCTGCATCCTCTATCATTTGATATGCTTTTAATGCCGCTCATTTCGCTCGTTTGGCTTACAGCGATCGTTTTGCTTAGATGAATCAAAGTCATCCGAATCCGCTGAGGAATCTCTCCTTCCTCTCGCTCTCTCCCTTGTTCATCTTTTCTCATCCCATTGGAGGCAACACCTCGACCCTGTTTTTATTTTTTTTTTACTTTTTTGTATAACCAGTTCTACTTAAGCTTCATTACGCATGCTCAGCCATGACACGGCCATTTCATCCAGGTTGGCAGTTGGCGACTCCCGCCGCTTCTCCTGGAGCTCTCCGCCACTGCCCCCTGGAATTACCATCAATCTGCAGTGCCAATCCCAGGAGCAGGAACCGGAGCTATGGCTGCACGGTGAGAAAATCTAGGTAAATTAAGGGAACTATACTTAGATTCGAGAGAATAGTGTGCTTTATGTTCTTTTCGAGGCTTTAGATTATATTTCTAGGTACAGACTGTTGTATATCTTTACAACTTTACTCCTTTTTTTCTTAAAAGAAATAAACTGTTAAAAAAATGTTAACATGACGATATAATTCCTAACTAGTTCTAGAGTTGCACATAAATACCAATTTGATATTAAGATATATGAAAGATGTTGGTAACTCTTGCTTTCTTTTGAATATATTTCGGTTAAATTCCTTTTTAAAGAAAATGGGTTCCCAGGAATTTCACCAATATAAATAAAGAGATGATTTAAATAAATGTTTTATAATTTATTTACAATTAGAACCCCCCCACATTTTCTCACCGTGCCAGAGAAGTTGGGGCAGGGACACATGAATGAACACAAAAAAAGCCATTAAGTGTCTGCCGGGTTGACAGTATTCGAAAACAGTTGGTGCTCTGTTAGGCCCCCGACGCACCTCTCGCCCATTAAATAAAAAATATAAAAAAAACACCAAACTTCATTTGCATTTGCCTGTTGTTCTGTTTGGTGCGTTTGAAGGATGATTTGGTCGGGAGGAGAAGTTTCTTTATTATTTTTCACTCTTGCTTTTTTTTCCTCACCTTTTTTGTTTAGCCTCAATTGGGATTCCTGGCGTGGGTGTGACTTGTGTTTGGTATTTTACGAGCCAAAAGGTAACAACAACAACAACAACAGAAGTGGCAGCAGCAGCGGCAGCGACAACAATAATAAAGAGCCTGTCGTGGGTTTATTTGCAATCAAAAGAGTTATGAGCCAAATGCAAATAGCGCACCCAGTACACTTTTTTATGTTGCCCTATCCCTTACACTCAGCTAAATGGAAATTGGGGCAGAGATCGAAAAAACCTCACAGCTTGCAAGGGAAAACCAATAAAACCTTTTATATGAATTCAATAACTAGTAAAGGTCACAAAATTGAGTTAAGAAAAATGACTAAATACAAAAAATATTAATGTTAGGGTTAAAATATTTATTGGAAGACAGTATCAGTTGGTATTTCATTAATTTGTATAATTATTTCATTTAATGGATAAAGAAAAGATATGTTCCACCGGAAGCTTGTGATAATTAATTGCGAGGTTGGCTTTGTTACAAATTATGATGAAATTGTCATAAATCTGTCTTGTTGTGTTTTTTATTTTTGTTGTAATTCTAGAAAAAAGATAATAAAATATGAATCACTTCCATCAAAAGTTAAAATGAGAAAAAATCGGATTATAATACAAATAAAATACAAAAGACTAGTTAGTTCAGTGTACTCCTTTGGTGTTCTGTTAGTGGAACCTCTGACAACGAGGTTCAGGGCTTAAGGTGTTCCCCTTTGGTTGTTCCTGGTCAAGATTAAATACCCCTCTCCTCCCCCTACCCATTTGCGGCATTGTAAAATGCGTGAATGGGCAAAAGATGAAAAACAGGAGAAGAACTGGCAGAAACTTCATCAACAGTCTGTTGGCCAACAAATTCGCCGACGCCGCCGCCGACAACTGTGCAAATAAACCAGGGGCGTTGGGTGCCGGGGGGATGAATGATTGCCAGAAAGATAGAGGGTTTTTGGGGGGATAGCGACAGACAGGGCCTTCATATAGTGCAATCCAATATTTGTTTATGCCAAAGAGAGTACAACAAACAGGGCCAACTAAATGTGCGCCGCCTTCCTTGCTCTCTATCACTAATTTTGCCGCCCCCTCATGATGCACTTTTAGCATTTCCCCTTTGGAAACCAGAACTATAAATGGGGAAGCAGATTCAGGCGGCTTCACAATGAATTGCTTTTGCTAAATTAGAATTTTAACCCCGCGGGGTATGACGATATTCGCGATAAGTAACCAAGTCAATGAGAGAAAGCACTTGACTGTTTATAATTCTGAAATATAGAAACAAAAGTACAGCGGATCTATAGGCATTTGAAGGAATTTTATAAAGATGGATTCTTGATTAGACATTGGAAAATCAAGATGGCCAAGTTTTCTAAAGTAAAAACCATTAATGATCAATGGGAAATTTAATTATTAATCTTTAGACTTTTCCTTAAATGCAGAAATTATTTTTATCTCATTAAATAAAGAGTATAGAAAGGGGAAATTAATTTTGTTTGTAATTCTTATGAGTTCAATGGCATCTACATATATAATTGCATGAATACTTTGCATTCTTCTCCAATGAAAAGAATAAAGATTCATTGATGTTTTTTTTCTCTTTTTTCCTATTTTCCCTTTAAATATGAACTTTTTCGTAGGGAATTCCCAGTTCGTTGTCATCGTTAAAATTCACTAAATCCCCGTTTTTAAAGGCCTTTCCGTCAGTGTTTTCTTAATTTGTGTTGAATGCGATGCCGCGAGTTGCGAAAATGTAGCAATTGCAATTTGGCTAAAAGCTAAGCAGTGAAAATGTACGAAAAAGCGCAGCGAGCAGCGTGTTGGAAATTGTCCGCCTCGATTCTCTTATATTTTTTTCTTTCTTTTTTAGAATTGTAAACACGGCCCAGACATGCACACAGCCATGTAGAGTGGCAGATAGGCTGGACCACATGGCGTATGCTTAATTTCAGTTGCTCATTGTGCTCTCTTTGCAGTTTCTTTTTTTTTGACATAAAAGTACCAATTAGGCGGGCACTCACTGCCCCCCTCTCGCCCCCCACAATTTGGCCATAAACTTAAGTAATTAAAAATAAGCAACACTTTGCATATTTACTGGCGTTTTCCTTTTTTTATATCTCAATTTGAAACTACTCGCATTGAAAGCCCATGCAATTTTATACTTTTTAGCGGGGCAAGTTTTTTTTCAAAAAGGCGAGACCCAGCGGAACAGAAGAGAAATGCGAAAAAAAGGACCGGCCGTAAGTATAAAATGCTTTTTAATTTTTAACGAGCGAATGTAGCCGCGAAATCTGCCGCTACGACTGCTGCCGTCTCCGTTTATTATGACAATTTTATATTTGTTTGCTTTCGGCCGGCTGCGAAAACGAAAGCAGCCAAAAAGCTGAAAGCAGAGAGCAAAGATGCCGCCTTTGGGACCGTAAATGGCCATAATAACCATCCAATGTCAATGACAGAGCCTAGCTGGTTTTTGGCCAGAGAACAGGCCGCCAGAAATCAGGGCTACCATCGTTAAATCAAAGCTGAATGAAGCACCGTGGCTGGAGCAATAGATTCCTTGAATTTGCTCTAGTCTTAGAGGTGGAAAATTATCGATAAGATCTATTATCCATAATTTTGAGAACTTGTGTTTATGTTTCCTAAAATATATTGGATAATGGAATGGAATAATAATGATTAATGTCTGTATCATTTAAAGCGTTTTTGTTTTTCGATTACATCAAAATTTTGATATATTGAAATTTCATTAATTATTGATATATATATTGTATATCAAGTTTTCGTTTATTATCTTTACTTTAGAATGAAGGTATCGAAATGGAAATGTTGCACGGATATATCAGTATTCCATTTACTATTGATTCGTGGGTAAAGGTTTATTAGCTTATCGATAACACAAACATATTGTATATCAAGTTTCTGTTAACTATCGACTGTTTTAGAACAAAGATATCGAAATGGAAATGTTGCATGAACTTAATTAAAATGGTTAATTCTAGAGATTATTAAATACCGATAAGCCTGTTAAAAATTTTAATGCAATCGGTTATCGAAAAAAAAACCTAATCGAATTGCATTCCTGCCAGCCCTGAATCAGAACCGAGAAGGCGCCTCCCAATTAAGTCGGCGCAGTCACAACAAAAGTTGCTGCAACATGTTGCAAGTCCCAGCGAATGCCGGAAATGTGAACTGATGCATCATCATCATCGGAGGAGGCCAAGTCGCAGAGGGATCGATCGCGAGACTGATTGCCAGTCGAGACGTCGAATTGAAGAACATGTCTGGGCAAATGGCAGGGGACCTGGGGATTTGGGAGGAGGGGCGGTGGCATGGGAGTGTCGGGGATGTCTGACTCTTCTAATTGCAACGCCCACACGCACCGATAGATTGCCGCTAGATTGCCCAAGAGATTGAAACGTTGCTGCTCCAACGATCCAGCGATATATCGATCCACCCGATCTCCCGACTTGTCTGGCCTGCTCTAGATTGACTTTTCAATCTGCAATTTGTTTGAATTTATCAAAGGCGATACACTAACTGACTGACACGAAGGAAATATTGACTTTGTGGCTTGTTATGTGAAATTATGAATAATTAATTGTTTAACTTTGGTAAAATAAATTTAGAAAAATAACCTAGTATTAAATAGTTTGGGGAAAGGTTAAACGGTAATAAGAAAGCAGTTTTCCTTTATAAAATATTAAAAAGGAATTTTAAAGTAAGGACTTGATACTTCAAATTCCTCTGGGATTTTGTATGTATTACCCATAACCAAATATTCCCTTAAGATTAAATAATCTCTCAACTGTCACAACATGATCAAAAAAGCATAAAATTCAAAGAAATTCAAACTATTTCTCAATTTGTTTTCGAAACGCCCTTTATCTTTTCCCCTAAGCTCCTTTGATTCGACAAAAGAATTTCCTGGAAAGCATAGATCACAAAGGGAGAGAAATTGCCATTAAATTTAGAACAAAGGAATTTATATGATTTATGCGAGCGTGGAGTGTATTAAGGCCTCGTCTTGGCCGTGATTTATATTTGCTGGTGGGTCTTAATTGCGTGACTCTTGGCGCACGGCCCGTTTAATGGCCAACAAGTCGCCGGCGATCAATCAGCCAGTTCGCACAGTCGGGGCCAGTAAATTATGTCCGTTTGCCAAAAGCGTGAACTTTTCGGTCTTAATTTATTGGGCTGGCGACCGGACCAGTTTCCCCACACATTCCGCACGCCGGCGACGCGTTTCCACGTTCATTAGATGCACGGCGCGATGCTGCATCGTAGAAATTAATAATATAAAACTTTACAGATTTGCCATATAAATTTAGAGCTTCCGCATTATATACTAGACTTTCGGTAGGACTATAAATCATGGCCAGATCGTTGGTTGACGCGTTATGTGTGCTATGTAGACCGCCCGAAAGTGGTTTGCCATTATGTCATAAGCCGATTTGCCTGTCATTAGCTTTTATTTTGTGTTTTTTCCCATTTTTTTTTATGGAAAAGAGCGTCACATTAAGATTGCCAATAAATCATGAATTCCCCCAGATATTTACACTATCCCCCCGGTTATATAGCGGTGCGTGGCAACAGATTTCATCGTTCAACTCTGAGTGGCAATAGATGGGGTCAACAAATTTAATGGGGACTGGAGATTTTATGGGGCGCGGAGGAGAACTTTGTGTTTATTTCTCGATTCGCCCGACGAAACGAAAGTGAAATGATTGCAGTTGCAAAGTGTTGCTGGGATTTTCATCAGAAAATATTTGCATTCCGTATAGGCACATGCTTAGATAGAGACTATTTTGGAATATATTAAAATGAACTGTTGCACTGTTCTAAAGCAGATGAAGCTTACACAGGGACTAGTGGCTTAAAAAGATTTTTAATTCAGGAACCATTGACTAAATTTTCATCTGTAATTTATAACTTTAAACATATTCATTGTTAATTAACATATTTGTAAATCATTTTCTATACTTTTCTCACTAGCATGTAACTTTTAGGTTCCGTTTACCTTAAGTAAGTCTTTTATAATTATCCAAGAATTAACTTCTTACTAAATTCTTACTAATTAATATTTTGATTTAAGCACCAGAAAGTTCAGTCTGTAATTATTATAATTCTTAGAAATCGCCATGTTGATTAATCATCATCTTCCTTTTCCCTCCAAACCAGACTTCGCTTGATATTTGCGCAAGATAACCTCTTTTCATTCTAATTCCCTCAAAGATAAAGGCATTTTCTACTCATTCAGCTACTGCGATTATACACTTATGAGTGTGGCGATGCCAACGACTAGATCAAGTTATATTAATGGCACATTGGGCTATAAATATAAAAATTTACATTTTATAGACCTTGTGATAGAGCAACAAAGTTGATTAATCGATTAGTAAGGTTTTGTAGATTCTAGCTGGTTGTAGTGCTACATATTTATGTGACCTATTTGCGGTTTTATTTTTATGTTTTGTATTGAAAAAACATATTTAAATCTGCAAATATATTCCCTCTTAAATGTCGCATGAATGTCGAAAGAAAGGTTGCAATGTCCTGGAATTCATGAGCTTGTGGGCTGAGATATGCAACCCATTCCTAGTTCTTAATCTCAGTGCAGTTATGCGCACGGAATGCGGTTGCAAATAAACAGGGAAAGAGTAAACACACAGGGAGAAATGATGGAATGATACGCGTGGAGTTCACCAGAAACTGCAGCGATTTCCCCAGGCGAAAAGGTGGGCGGGTGGCAGGGCATTCAGCTCAAGCGAGCAGATATTAAATTCCTCTTTCGAGAGGTCAAAGGGAAGGCGGCGGCGGGGGTGCCCAGGTGAAGTTATTCAGGTAAAATCATGAC
The DNA here is from genome assembly GCA_014170255.2 of Drosophila triauraria. Taxonomy (NCBI): domain Eukaryota; kingdom Metazoa; phylum Arthropoda; class Insecta; order Diptera; family Drosophilidae; genus Drosophila; species Drosophila triauraria. The sequence continues at coordinate 11,854,855 of CM024334.1, read as the reverse complement.
CACAGACCATAAGCTTTTTATGCCGCCTGAGTGCATCGGAAGCCCCATTCCAACCCCTTTTCCACTCATCCCCCTGCAACATATCGTGAGAGCTTATTAAAGCAGCTGTGGCATTGGATCATACTTGTGTAGTAAACTATATATATGTATGTGTATATATGTATGCAGGGAGATAAGGGAGAGAATCTGTCTGAGGGAACGTATCTCAGAATCAAACAGAGTACGTGTGCCGCCAGCCAGCAATCAGCTCCGATTATTAACTGATTGTGTGCGTTTGTTCGGGGAATTCCGGACTCATATTTGTACAAATTAGCTCAGTGTCCATCATACATTTTAAAATACCAAATACTTAGCTAAGCCAAGTAAAAAAATTATAAATATAGAGCATTGTTTCACTTCCAAGAATTTTATTAAAATAAATACAAGGACTTGCAGGTCTTGTAAGAAAAGTTATAAAACATTTAATGAGTAATAATTCTTCAAGAGTACAGAGATTGATAAAACCCTTTTAATCAAAAGTTCCATCTCAATTATGAGTAATCAATGTAAATCAAAGGAAATTGTCCCCCTGGAAATCCCGCTTCTTTTCTTACGATTGATTTCACTTTAAGGGCGGCCAACAGTTACAACTTGTCACGTCAATTAGGCCAATTAACGAGGGACCACCATAACGGAAAGTGATCTCTTTAGGGTCCCCTTAACAACCCGTCTACTTAAACCCCTTATTCTGTGATCGCTGGCGATTGTTGACGCTGATCGTCGTCGGCCAGCTGTCGACCATGGAACCGAGAAAAATAAATGAAAAAAAATAACAGCAGAGACAGGTTCTGCCGGAGAGATCCCCTTCTCGGGCGGCACAATTACAGGCCAGGCCAGGCCGGAAAGTGAAACCGATTGTTGTGCAGGGATCTCTCTTCTGGTTCAGGTATTGGAACTCCAGTTAAAAGCACCGCCAAATTGCCTTGTTAACCAAATTAGTGGCTCCTACCTGCCGCAACACGTTTCATAATTGCCGCCGTTGTGTAACTCCTTCTTTTCGATCCTCCTCAGCCATTTGGGTGGGCCTCACCGATCGGTGATCTGCGATCTCCGATTTGCGATCGGCGAGAGGCTTGGAGCGATTGCGAGTCCCAGGGTTAGTCACCCAGCATCAAGTAACTCACAGCCCCGGGGTTCAAGGTGAGCCATCTCGTTCCGATGCCGATTATGATTTTATATTCCGATTCTAATGCGCAACGCAAATCGCTGCAGATACCGAAAGAGACGACTGGCGGAATTTATTTGCATGAGTAAGTGAGAAAAAAATGTGCCTAGTTTAAAAATAACGAACGAAAATGGGTGACACTCTATTTAATCTAATTACGAAGGCAATTGTGACAATCTAACTTCGTCATCTCAAACAAAAATGCCGATTAGTCACACAAACTCTGCTACGAACAAGCTCCCATTTGGAGTTTAAGTACTTAGTTAAATCATTAATAATTAGCTTAATATCAAAACTCATCATACAATAATTCATTCAAAATCTAGTTTACTCAGCATTTTTTTTTTTAAATAAAAGTCGAACACTGAATCTTTACTAGAAAATGATTTTATGAAATCGTTTAAAAACTAGGACCTCCTTGTATATATTATTTAAATTAGAAGTAAAGTTTTTTCACGGCTTTTCACTCCTCTTTAGAAGGTTAATTATACCTAGAAAATATTTAAAATACCATACCCAATAGCTATAGCTATATTTAACCAACTTTAAATACCCGCGAAGTGCAAAGAATAGAGCGAGTCAACAGCAGGACGACCAGAGCACTTTTATGGTTTCCCTGAAGTGTTTGCCTTCTCAGATGCGAGATTAGAGATTCGAGATGAAAGACTTACCTCCTCGTCGGCGGCACCGCGCCAATTGAGGTGATTATCGTTATCACTCAGCCGCCAGGGGGCGTTGACGTTGAAGCTGAGTCGGCGGGACTGGGTTGGGGACGGGGATTGAAGGCGCGACACCGCCTGGCTTCCCGGGTGACGTGGCACCCGCTTGTGGAACAGCAGGGCCACATTGGTCGCCTCATCGTGATCCTCTTGATCCTCCCCGTAGTCATAGTCCTCTTCATCCTCCTCGTTGCGGTTATTATATGTGGGTGGATGAGAGGTGGACCTGGGCACGAGCAAGGTCGAATTCCTCACGTCAACGTAATTATCATTCGTGCCAAGCCGCGATGAGGTGCGAACCGGCCAGGCGGAATAGGCGAGGATCGTGTTAACCGAGAATAAAACCATCAGCGGCAGGACGTGGAGATTCATTGTGGTTTGAGTATTTTTATTCGAGTATTTTTAGATATTCTTTGATAATTTAATATTATTTTTCGGCGACACTCTGATTTTCTCAATTATTTTTAAGCATTTTTGCAACACACTTCACTGGGCACTTTCTGAAAGAAGATATTGGAAAATATATTAATTGAACTAAATTTATGTCACGGCACTGGAATTATTAATAATTTCTTAATTTTTTGTGAACTATATTGTTTGTGGTTTGTTTCTTTTCACAAAGTATACTGCACGCTTAATATTTTAAAATATATTTCATTACTTTTCATGTTTGAATGTCTGCCAAATGCATTTTTTAGCTCATAATTTATTTAACATTTTATGAGTCATTTGTTTCTATTAAATGTGCCATTCCATTCATTTGCTAATTGCTTTTTTCATAAGCTGCCGATTATTTGTCACACACAACTTATTTATTTTATTTTTATCTCTTCGTTTTTTCGACTAGACACCAAATTATATATATTTAAGCGCACAAATGAGGCTTTTATTTCGGTTTTGTTAATTGAATTTTTCGTGGGCTGACGATAATATCTCTCCCCCGAAAACTTGTCAGTGAATTTTCCGTGTCTAACAAGTTGCTAAATAATTTTGGCAGCCAAATGTTTATTTTTTGGCACACGCCTTCGCTTTTAACGCACAGCTGCACAGAATCGGCGAATTTGTCGGATGCGATACAAGTATTGCAAATGGAAGCGAAACACCACACAAAAAATATACAACATTTTTTTTTTATTTATAATAAATTTGTTTGCTGCTGTCTGGTCGTCACAAATAAAATAAATAATCGTCGCGCAGCCGGCAACACGTTAAAAAACTGTGTCTTTGGGTTTTCAGAAATATACAAAATCCGCAGGGTGAATTTATAAAAGTTTCACACTTGCAAATATTTTATCAAAAATGGAAGCACATGTGCTTGATTAAGGTTTGTTTATATATTCATTGATTTTGCTATCAAGAGTTCTGTGTAATTTTATTTATATATTATCACCGGTGTTTATAGGGTGTTTAACAGATCTTTTCTTATTTAAATGCAATGAATTATTTTCAAGCAGTTGTGAAATGAAGTTAATTATGTTTATTTTTTAGACACTTTTGTTAATTTATTTAAAGAAAATTAAAGCACTTTTTTGGGGTATATTAAAATATTGCACCTTTTTGCACAATTCTTCTGGGGATTTTTTCTTTCTTTTTTCATGTACTTCGCGTTTTATTTAAATTTGAACTATTTGGATTTTTTAGAACCGAACTTGAATCTGTATCTGGCCGAACGAACGAAACGATGTTCACACGATGAAGTCTGCCGGCTATCTGAATGGAATTGCCGATTCGCAGCAGCCTATAACGCCGTGAAAAGCTCACTCTCGCCGCTCTCTTTGCTCTTTAAGCCGATCGCATTTTATACACGTAGGAAAAATTCCTACTAAGTTCAAATAAAAAACATACCTTAAGTCGCTATTTCTTGTTCTACTTCGGTTGCTGTATTTTGAATTCCTTTTGTAAGCTGCAATGATTTTTGACACAACTCGGTCGCAACCTAAATAAACAATAAATAATAAATTATCTAACAGAGTGAACTAGCAAAAAAAGACCTATTTTCGGTAAAAAAAATTAGATAAAAGTAAAATTGTATAGTATAGTATTTTTTCTGTGTGTATTGATGCGGTGCGTGTGCTTTCTCTTTAAGAGCGAACTGCACTCGTTCTCTTTGTCACTCTCTTCAATGCGTGAGTCACTTTCAGGAGTTCTTGGAATTATTTGAAATTAATTTCGGCCGATCATGAACTTAAAAAAATTATTTTAAAATGTACAATTGAAAAAATGAGAGATAAGATAAAAATATTTATAAATAAAGTATTTGTAAATTAATGTGTTAATTAATAAGGAAAGATAAAAATAGTATTATGATGTCATAGAATATTACAATTAGAATAGATAATTATTTTCCCCCTAAAAAAGCCAGAGTCAAAGAAGGATTTCTCTCTGCCTGTATGAAGTATTTATCACAGCAATTGTTTCTTGCTAAAATATTATAAAAACTAAAAACGAGTTCTAAAATTTATTAAATAATATAAACATGTACCTAAGTGTGGGCTTAGTTTTCGATCGCAGTTAATTTCACGACAAATATAATTAGGTTGACTCATGTTGCAAGTAAAGACTGGTGTGTATACTCAATAAAACTATTACATCATCGTTTTACTTATATTATTTCCATGTCCGTATAATTTAATGTTTCTTGTAACATTCTCGATTATAGCCAATTCGCTGACGTAAGCGATGGCTGATTTAAGTAAGGGCATTTAAGTAGAAAGCGGGGTTTTCAAATATTTTTAGTGAACAATTTGTATAAGTTATATGAATTTTAGTCAATAAGTATCAAGGTTTGAGTTTGGGTTTTGCTAAAGATATAAGCTTCCCATGTCTATTGATTTCCCTACCATAAAATAAACAAATAAATAATTTTAATTGGCTAAAAACAAATTGCCTTGATCTCGAATAGAATCTGTTAAAATATTATAAATAGAATAAAGCTCTGCTAATAGGATCCTCCTATAAGTTATCAACTGCATACTGAGGTGGCGACTATTAAAGCCTCGTTTACAGGCCAATTACAAATATGCTTATCTTTCTTAGGTTTTATTTTTTATTTTTATTTTATATGCGAATATATGTGCGAACGAGGTGATTCAGCTCCAGATGTCGGTTCGATTCGGTTCGCCTGTCAACAGGTTTCCACTTGGAGATGTGCTCAAATCCTTGGCGGTTTCGTCTTATTTATGGCCTGTGGCTGGTTCTGCTAATAGCGCATAAATCTTATTAATGATCTCTGTCAAGTGAGCGAGGAAAACCAAAAAGAAAAGCCAGATCTGCAGCCATGCATTTGCATTTCATTTCTCGCTTCTAAGTCGGGAATTCTCGATGGAGACTTCTCCCCTTCTGAGTTCTCAGTTCTCAGTTCTCAATTCTTTGGGGAGTGATGATGGACAACGGCTTTCAACGCTACCGTCAATCAGTCGAGCTGACAAAAAGTTTTTACCCGTTTCAATGGAAATATTATTATGGCTGATGCCCTGAGTAAGTCGAGCAATTCTAAAATAGCAACATTTTTGCAATAAATTGAGTTGAGAAGTATTAAATTATGTTTTAATGTAGTTTATTGAGAACTAACTTGGGACTTACTTAGGAGTAACTTAAAACTTACCTAGGACTAACTTATGGCTTATTTATATAACTTTTAAAACTATCTTATGACCAACTTAGGATTCGCTTTGGGTTTGAATGGACTTTAATAATGAAAAGATAAAGAAGTTCTTCAAATTGTAATTGAAATAGAAAATGGAAATTACTCAGTCCTTTTTTTTAAATTTTATATTTATAAAATCAAATTACAAATAACTTTGATCTCAGATATTTGGGTAGAGTATTTCCACTTCGCTTTACTGCATTTTCATTCACACTTTGTTGTGCAACACTTGAGTGCTCCTGCCCTTTGCCGCCAAGGGGGCGTGGCCCGTGGGCGTAGCTGACTTCGCACCAGGCCAATAATCTTTAATAGGTTTGAAGAATTCTGTTTTTTTTTTTCCTTCAGCTGTCTACTCTCTTTTCCGTCAACACCATCGGCAAATATGCGACAGTCTCCGGACCTCTGGCTCTTTCCACCCACACCCACCACAGCCCCTTCTGGAAAATGCCCCTCTCTCGAAAAAAATCCCCTACTTTTCAGTTTTCCAGGCCTACACCCACGTTATGGAATTTGCATATGTGTCGCCTGATCTGAATTTTGGATTCCTCATGTCTTGTCGCCCCTTTGGCTATTTGTCATTTGTGCAAACACTTTTTGATATATTTTCATTCCTATAACTTTATGTGTTGTCTTAATAAATAGGGAAGTCCAATTGGGAATTAAATAGTAAAAATTGGGAACTGACATCTGACCCTGAAATCATTTTTGTATTTTTGGTGGGATAAGTGATTCATGTCTGCATTAATTTACAAATTCGAACGAAGTAAGTGATTCATCACTTAATAGTAAATTGGATGAATACAAAACTTTGGGATCTCGAATTTCGTGATATTATATGTAGTACAGTTTTGCCTTTATTTTCTGTGTGACCCATCCTGATACTTATAAAATATTCAAGCTAGAAAGAGCGTTTTCTGGAAATGTTCGTCGTCTAAGGTATTATTAATAATATAAGAAAGGTAAAAGGGGATGCTAGTATATATTACTATAAGCAACACCAACTCATTTAAAATTCACAAGAAATCCTTTGAACTATTAATTATTTTAGACAAGGATACTAGTAAATTAATAAATAACAAAATAAATAAATAACATTCCCTCACTCACACGAAGAAGGGCTTTACATTAAATTAGCTGAGATTGCTTGGCAAATATTGTAAATCCAAAGTCCGAAACTATATTATTTGCGACTATATATTTCAATGCACTATTATGTATAAGTCTCTTTTCCAAGTAACTCATTTGTAGTCCGAATTCCATATCTGATTCCCCTCAAGGAGTTACAATAACTGGAGAGTGCGCCAATGCATTATACTTACCATAATCTCTTCCTCATCATGCGCGGGCGTTGAGAAGAGCGATCGTTTACTTATCGCTCAGACCCCCTATTTTCCCCCTTCATTTTTTCTGTTTCGGTTTTTGTTTAGTTGAGTTGTTCCAGTTTCTCAGTGTGTGCGGTTTTTTATTTTCTTCCGATCGAGCCACAGAATTGACAATTAGTGAAAGTGGAAAATGTGTCTGTGTCTGGTCGGTCTATGAATGTGGCTCTGGGCTTAGTGCTTGTTGTTTGCTTGGGCCAAATATCTGTTAATGCCTTTTATGGCTCCAGCCAGATCTCTCGCCGCGGGACGTGTGAATATTTGAGAAAACTAATCCCCGTGATTTGCACTTTGCTTGCAGAGAACTCAGTGTGGCACTCCAAAAAATGTGATTCAGATAATGCAGCTTAAAATAGTAAAGTTTGTTTTTTAACATTTAATAACTTAAATATAGTGTTTCCTAATATTTGTAAATTGTTCAAGTTCATGTAATAAACATTAATCATTTATTCTAAAGCATAATAAACAATTTATTTCGATTAATTAAAGTTGAACTGTAACAGCTTTTCTTAAATAAAGATAAATAAATGTAGAACCTTTATCCTGTTATAATAACTGAGACTGCGTAACAATTTTATAATCTAGGGCTATATATTTCCCCTGGACTCCTGATATCCGTGGATATTGTCAATGTGCAAACAATAAACAAATTATAAGGGCTCCAGAGAGCCCCGAGATTTATGGCCGTGGGCGAGCTTAATAGATTGTGGCCCCGCGCAAATTGTCTGCTGGTTTTATGCGTTTGAAAAGGTAGCGATAAAGTCACAAAGGAGGGAAAACTGTTACAGTCTTGGCCAGCTGGCTGCTCGTTGTTGGCCTACTGGGTCGAAACTGTGCCAATGAATTTGCAAGTAAATCAAAAGCAATGTACAAATAATTTGGCAGCGAAACCAATCGAAAAACGAGACACGACGGCGGCAACAAGCAACCTAAAAATAAATGCCATGACGGAGTCGAAATCGCTACACAAGGCACAAGATGATGATACATGTGTATATACTATATCTACACAAAGGAAAAACATATGTTTTCAGTTGAAATTATTTAATATATAAGGAAAAGGCCGATCAAATTTTAACCCTAATATATAAAATATTAAATATGCTTTAAATGAAAAGAAGAAACGCAAGAGATATCTTGTTAAATGGTATCTTAATAATTTTTGTCTTTAAATAATAAAGCTTATATTCTTTAGGAATATAATCTTATATACATATGAATATTTTAGTAATTCTTAACTGTTTTTAATTATTTCTTGTATGTATATTTTGTATTTTTATAAATTTATTTTGGGGATCATAAAAATATGTTTTTAATCTTTTTATTAGATCTACCAATTGTGCCTTAATCCTGTATCTCCTTGCGCACCACAGTCTCGGTGCTCATCGTCACTACGTGGACTGCCGTTCACAGTGATTTATTTTTCCTAGACATTATTCGTTCAGTGTACTACATGAAGCGGCCAGGGGGCGTGGCAGACGACGTGCCGCAAGTTGCCAAGTAATTTTTTTTTTTATTGCGTCTGGCAATTGGCGATGATGCAAGGCGGCCGAGACTCCACTTTGTGGCTTAAATTTTTTACGACAATATTATTTGCCAGCGGTTCTTGTGGCTATTTTTTATGACATTTTCTTGCGGCTTTCTGTGCGTGGGCTCTCATTGATATTAATTGCTCGGTTTCCTTTTGGCAGTCAGCGCAAGTGTTTATTTGGCTTATGTCTTCCGGCCAAAAAGAGAGAGTAGCAACGGATTTCTGTAGGATTTGTGGAACTCTCTAGGTTGGCACATTGATTTTGTAATGTTAAAAATACTAAAAAACTCAGGAATTTATTGCATTTATTTTAGGGAAGATGTTATATTTATTTATTTTCCTAAAACTTATAATTTAATTTTCTTATCTTCATTTTATTTGTATAACTATTTTTCCCATTTTAAAAGGGCACCCAAAGCTGTATCTCCAAACGAAAAGCTTACCGACATAAACTATATATTTTCTGTCACATTTCGGGACCACTTTGGTGTCTTTTTGGTTTTGTGGCATATGTCGGGGACATAAAACCCAAACTGTGCTAGTGTTTTTATTTTTCCATATGCATATATATTCGTATTTCTTTTTCTTCTGGGGCGCCAAGCCAAAGCCAATTTGGCGACAGTTTGATGTTGATGTTTGAGCTTGATGTCAGTTTTCTTCGTTTTCCGCCCCTTGGCAATTTTCCCGGCCGACTTTTCGGTGAGGGGGAAGCAACAAGTGTCTGCAATTGGCTTTTGATTTTTCTTCTTTTCTTGGCTGCCTTGCATTTGATGATTAATGCGGTTTATTTTTGGTCACTTGGCCAAGAGAATCGGTGGTGGGAAATTTGGGTCAAATTGGTGGGATCCCGATATCTCGATCTCCATTTCTCCGCAGCAAGTTCAAAGCTCTCCAGCGACCGAGATGTTCGAGTAAGAGCAGATGAATGGAAATATATGTTTGGAGAACTCTTGACCCAGACTCAAAAAGAGATTTTAATCAGAGGCATGCGTCTTTTGATGACTTTATCTCAGTTTAGCTCTGTTTGTGTTTCCTTCTTGAATTATAGCTTTTTTTAATTTTAAGTGATTTTTCTTTGTGAATTTTTTTAATAAAATATTTTTATTATTACTTTTTAATATAGTAGTTTAAATGTTGATATCGTTTTTTAAGTAATATTTTTTCCCACATGTAGTTCTCCGTTTGTATCTCTGCTCTTACATCGCAACTGCATTTATCTCTGTATTATTTTTTTCCACGGCTCTCGCACAATGAAAGGCTGTTATCTCTGCCGTTGCCTTTGCTGTTTTGTTTGCTCTCTTATGTTTGTTATTGTTTGTTTGCTTGCTCAACATGCCTTGGGCTAAGTTCTCTGAAGGAGTGGGATCCAGTAATTGTCTTTTTTTTAGCCAGCGGACGCCTTGGGATATGCTTTGATTTTTGTCGGCTGCCGGCTTTCTTGCCTTTTGCTTATCGGAGGAGGAACATCTTTTCCCCCATCTTTTTCTCATCCGCGGAGTTCAAGTTCATCGCAGCGTCGGAGAAAGGGGAATACCCTGAATTTTATGGGGTATATCTGTTTTTATTGTACGTTTTTTTACCTCTTGTAAGAAGTAAAGAAGTCTACTTTAAATTATCTTACTACCTATGGAAGCACAACACCAAAAATATATTTAAAACGTCTTATAAATTTAACACACATTTATAAAACTGTTGAAAAATATTTAGATAACTATAATAATTAAATTAACAAATTTTTTTTTAAACTTTATTCAATTTTTAATTTGTTAGTTTTATAAAGAAATTGTTTGAATGCCTTTTTATTTTAGCGCATTTTCTATAATCCCCTTCTAACATATTAATAAAATCCGTAAAGCTGTGCACGTGAGTCAAACAATGATCTCATGGTCGCAGCCTCTCTGAAATTTGTGATGCCCCCATTTCCGTCCATTAGTTTTTCCCCGCTGCCCATTTTCATTTGCCATCGTGTGTGACTCGGCCTGCCTATCAGATTTTTCAGCTTCCTCAATCTTCTTTCCGCCCCTTGTTTGCCGACCATGTTGTCAAGCACGTGGACATTTTCCCGGGGAGACTGGGGGAAAACCAGGTGCTCGGACAGGTAGTTTGTTTAGCGGCAAACGTGTCGCTCGTCACGTTCAAAAATAATTCCACTCGCAGATTGACTTAGGGAAACCGAAACCAAACCGAAAGCAGAGACGAACTGCATTTTGATTGATTAAACAGACGCACACGACAGTTGGTGACCTTTACCCCAGCCACTAATTAGTGTGACTTGTTGTTGTTGCTCCCACCGGAGATCGAAAATAACAACGATTTTCCGATTGCCCAATCAGAGATTTGTGTGTCGAAAAATTTGTCCAAGCTTTGTAGCTTAATTGCAAAAGGCCAAAAAGAGGTGGTACACGGAAAAATAAGACAAATATGTTTATTTAGATGAAATCATTAGCTTAATATAAACTATTAAAAATTTGAGATATATTTTCTTATTTATTTAAATACATTAAAGTACTTTGTGGTGAGAGATTTGAGGCCTAGGAAAGTTCTGAATATATTCTGGGTATCCTTTTCCTTTCCTAATGAATCGTTTTAGGGTTAAACTTTAATTCTTAATAATTCTAAATTAAATAATTATACTACTACATTAATTCTTCAGAGTCCTTTGCTTTGATGCGAAAACACCGAAGAGAGCTTAGCCAAACTTCGTGAGCCATCAAAGGGAAAGCCCGAAGATCTCAACTACCCACGGGTGCAACGTGTGGTCAACGCTGTTCAAAAAATGCTTTTTCGGAAAAGGATATTTCAAATTAAATTGTAAAACCTTATATTCTTGTTGTGTGGGTATTGGTTAGGTGTTGCTATTATTGCCGGTTGACCTCAGCGGTTAACATTCGGTTACCTCATCTGCATATGTGGCCTCGCTCTCTCGATTACGAAATCTCAGCCAACGGTTTTTCGCATACAGTTTATCTAAGTTTTGTCTCCGTGTTTTGTTTTTGCATACAAATTGTTAAGTTATTTTTTTTTCGTGGCCCAAAGCGCCACAAAAAAATATGCAAGAAAGATTTGTAGAAAAAATGGGGAACTAGACAGAAGAAAAAAATAGCTGGAAGTAGCTGCACCAAAATATGAGTTTTATGCAAATTGCTTTGTAAATTTGTGATATTTGTGTCTGCGAGCGGTTTTTCTTTTGTCCTATCCTACACACTCCACCTATTTTCTCTCCCCTTTCGCTAGGCCCCCCTTAAACTCTTCCTTTGCCAGCCGCCTCTGCCTGTATTTTTGTGTTTGCGGTTATTGTAAACCAATTTGCTTATGTGATTTGTCTTTTCTACAGAAGGTTTTTCCCCTCTCGGCTCCTGTCTCTCTTAATCTTTATTACCCCTTGGGGTTGTGGACTTGTGGAAATGTCGGGAAAATGCGGATGGGGAGGGGGGATATGGGGCGAGAGGTGCCTAATGGTCCCAGCGTGATGTGTTGCCTGTAGGAAGGTGTTAGGTACAGACCCTGACATTTGACAGAAGAGTGGGAATTTTATCTCACGTCTTCTTCAGCTTTTCCTGTTGTGGTTTTTGCGGTTTCCAAAGGTACAGCAAAGGTGGAAAAAATAATTTGAAATATTATTATTATTAATATCAATATAATGTTAGTGACAATTTGAAAAACTACATTATTAAATTAAGAAAAATGACATTGGGTCAGCAGAGAGCTTAATTTTTAACTTCGTCTAGTCAAAGGTTTGTAATATTTCTTTTAAAAAATTTTTTACCTGCATTCTGCTGCTAGATTTGCGACTTGCATTGTGGATCTGAGACAGGAGCAAAGGAAGGTTCAATCTCTTAAAAGGGCAACACTTTCGTTCATTGTTTCCGTGTGTTGAGTCATCTCATTGGGCTTCTTTCTGGCAGGTCTGTCAAGTGCCTCGGTCATTGCTTGAAAAGTGAGTCACATTTACCCACGAAGTACCTCATATTCCCAATTTGCATACTCGATATTGATAACTTTGTGATTCAGTTCAGTTCTGGAAAGCCCCTAGTGTTTCTCTCTGCATTTCCAGGTTTGTATGTGCATGCCGAATAATTAAGGGATTATTAATATTCAAAAATATTGTCAATGATGCAGTGACAAACATCGAATTCACAGGAATTTTCGTTGGGCTTTTTTTCGAGGTATTTAGGAAGATTTTTAAATAAATTTTAAAGTCACCTGTAAGAATATTTTAAACACAGATCCCGTGTAAGATACAAATTTTTATAAAAACGTATTTACTTTAAATCAAAATAATCAAACCTTCTATATAAGTATTCAAGTCTTTAAGCCCACTCCCTTTTCATATCGATATGTTGTTGGACCATTAACCAAAAATTTCGGGGCCAGACAAAAGGTTGTGACCTCCGATATCAGGGCACTCACAAGCACACCAAAAACTATAGCTAAAGGCTGGCATATGCGATGAAATTCAATTAAATCTGCAACGATGCCGAATTTTAATTTCGATTTTCGATTTTTCGTCGTGTTATTTACAAGCTTTCAATTCAAATGCGATAAATGACAAGGGGCCAAAAGCACGGAGCACGGAGCACCGAGCACACAGATCGCAGAGCCAGAAACGAGTGCCAATGGCCAAGAGATTGCATCAGACAGCCGGAGATCACCTGAGCACCGGGGGATAAATCGGGGGATGGATGGCAGAAGTCGGGGCCCCAAGATTATGGGCACTCGCCGTACTCGCATTCAAGACCAAATCGATGTCGATGTCTGGTCGGAGCGAGTCGCTTGGTCTCGGCCCGGCCTTTGGGGCGTTGTGCGGCTGGCAATTAAATTGCAAAATAATAATTTTTATTACCAACTTGACGACGGCGACGACGACGATCGCTGTGAAAGACTCCCCATCTGTGGCCTCAAATGAAATGGAAATCAATTGCAATGAAACACAGGAGCGTAGATCGAGTCTAGAGATACCCTTGAAAGGTTAAGATACTGCAATACCTTTGTACTTAAGTTAAATTATGCAATAAATTAACTGTAGGTATAATAAGCATTTTAATATTTGAAATTTCCAAAATGAAATTCTTCCTTAGACTTTAAAATTACATTTAGCTAGGGTATCAAGAGGAGAGCCAAGGATGCCATGTTAATTGAGCCGACTTTTGACGGTTTCGCGGGGGCGATTGTTGGGTCGTTCGACTTGGGTTTCGATACTGTGGGTAGATCTTAATAATTGGCCATTGGCTTTCCCGTCTTGCCGTAAAAACTAACTAAATCTGTCCATAATATTGAACCATGATCGTTCAGTGACCCCCAGATTTGTGCCCCTCTCCTCCAGCCATTTCACCCGCTATGTGTGTGGGTGTCATGAAAATGAAAATGGGGCGAAAGGTTGTTAAATGATTAAGAGGCGTTGCATTAGCCACAATCCTTAAGCCCCCCGATTTTCCTCCTCCTTTTTCTTGGCTCTCTGGCAGACGGCGACGAAGACTGGCGGTAGGTGCATTAGAAAGTTCGTGGGAAGTCTTTTCAAGTTGAGCGAAAAAAGGAGGAAAATGCCGGGAGAAGGGGCGCTGCAGAAGCAGACTGGCTCTGGCTAAAAACTTTTCGCAGTCAGTGTGAAATGCTTTTCATAAAGGAAGTAAGCCAAACACTCGTGCTCGTATGTATGCAAAACTTAAGAGGTGGTAATGAAAAACGCTAATATACATACTAACCCACCGACGCGGAAACATGCACTGAGATAAAAATATAGAAATTCTGAATTTCTGAATTTCTTTACAAGGTAGAATATATTTTATTGACAGCTTATAAGACTGAATAATAATAGAGCTTTAATAATCTCGTTACCTTAAAATTTATATATTAACCTTTATTTATATTTCAATTTATATATTTTTACTTTTAATATTTTCCTAACTTTCAGGAACTTTTTATTTAATTCTTTAAGCCTTTAGGATCTTAAATGATCCTTATTTTTATCGAATTACATTGGAAAACCTTTACTTATCTTTCTTTTGATTGGAATATTATTTCTAAATATTTCAAACGTTTTTAAATATTAATAATAAATGTTTACCTTTGACTTTAACAAGTTAACTTTTCTTTGCTTATACACACAAAAAAAAAAACTATGTAAAATCAACCTAGAAAAATAGTTAGAATACTATGTAAAAATTTTGCATATATTTTGTTGTTGGTTTTTTGTCAAGTGCGTACACACCAAAAGAAAAATATATGTAAAATCAACCCAAAAAAATAGTAACATACTATTTGAATAATTTGCACGTATTTTGTTTTTGCTTTTCTGCCCAAGTATGTACACACCAAAAGTATGTTTTATGTTAACCTACTATGAAAAATAGTAAAAAATACTATTTTACTTTTTTCTCATGTATTTTGTTGTTTTTCAAAGAGTACTATTAATATAGTACTAGTCCTAACATGTGTTATGTCCCAACCATTTGATATTGTTAAAAATACTATTAAAATAGTTGAATGTTTTGTTTAAATAATTTTTTTATAATAAAGAACTTAGCCATTCTTGTCGACAATGTTTCTTTTGTAAAAACGAAAAAAAATATATAATATTTGTGATCCGAACCCATACTTTACGGTTCTAGAGTTTGAGAGAACTTGAAAAAACTGCCCAATTATGTATTAGAGTACTAGACGTTAGTGTTTGGTTTGCCTCCGTGGTCCAGTTGGTTGGGCGGCCGGTGCATGAGTTCTGAGACCCCGGTTCGATTCTAAGTCGTGGAGTTGGTTCTTAAATGTGAGTATCCATTTAATATGATTTCTTTATTGCTTAATATGATTAAATAACAAATAACAAATTGTCACCCTATAAAAACAAATTATAAAAAATTTTCTTTCACAAGGAATTTCTTAACTTTAACAAAACTTAATGAAATAATGTTAAGAATTAAGAAATTAAATCTTAATTGGGGAATGTTGAGTCTATACATGAATAAACATGTAAATGCGAAATTTTTAATGGCCGATATACTATTATTTTGGAATTCTACTATTAAATAGTAAAACAACTATTTTTCTTGTGTAACCTACTAGTATATGGTTATCTTACTATTTGGGGTAAGTTAACTATTTTTCTTAGGTTAGCGCGGTTTTAACAATAAAATAGTTGATTTTACCTAGACTTTACCCAGACTTTTTTTTTGTGTGTAATCTGAGCCAAGTCAAGACTTTAACGACTTGAATTTATAGTTATTTTTCCCCCAAACATTTTTCTACTTTTTTTTATTTAAAATTTAATTATACTAAAATATTATTTTTTCAGTGCATATCTGTATGTTTGCACATGCACATTTTATGTTAATTGAAGCAATGCGTCAATGGCAATTCCCTTGCATTTCACCACCCCTTTCCACTTTTCTTGCCTCACCTTTGCCCTGTCCCCCCCTTTTTTCTCCCTTTCCCTTCGGCGTTTTCCAGTTTTGGTTATGTCAACTGTGAAAAGCGCGCCTTGAAAAGGTGGAAAATCTTGAACCATTTCGCAAGAAGAACCAAAAACTTTTATTTCCACGAGTTCTATGTGTGGGCGTGGGTGTAAGCTGAAATGAGCTCGAGGAAAATGAGGGCTTGGTTCGTCTATTAAAGTGTGGAAAGTGTTAGGAGGCTTTAGAAGACGAGTGAGAAGAGAGAGGGAGAAAAGTTCTAAGGTGACTTTTGTAGGTAAAAGAAGGAAATTTGTAGAATTAGTGAAAAATTACTATTATTATTATTTAATTTTAAACAATATGTACTTAATTTTTTTTGCGGATAATTCGAGGTTTAATTTAGAAAATTGTAGAAGATTTTAATTGACTATTTCAATAAAAAAAGTTATCGAAATAATCGGAAATCATTCACTGACTGTCTTATTTATCTGAATTAGTAAAAAGAAAGTACAATAAAATGACAAATTCATTTGTAAAGCCTTCCTCAACGACCCACAATAAATTCCCCAATTTTCGCCAATCACTCTCTAGGCCATTTTGTAATCGATATAACTCGATATTTATCGCTAGTACAAATATTTGGTGAACGCACTTAATCTCCGCTTAAGTGTAATTGAGGCAAACAAACATTGAACATGACCAAACTCCCCGAGCAGCTAATCAATTATGATCAGGCCAAAAGCCAAGGCCCAAAGCATAACCAAGCTGCCACGTCCCCATAACGCCCAGCGACCAGACGAAGAAGAAGAAGGGGAAGGAAGCGGCCGCTGCATCGATTCCCAAGTGGAACATTATCGTGGCGATATATGGGGCCGAAAAGGAGCTGCGCACAATTTCCGGGGCTAATAATAAATATCAATAAGCCAAAAATTTATTACCAACTAACCGCAGAATTTGCAAGGGCTTCTGTGTGTGCTTCTTCTGGCAAGGAACTTCATCATTCGCGTCGTCTCTTTCTAAGGGGTTCCTCCCGCTCTCTTTTTCCCTCTTTATCGCCTGCGGTGCCAACAAATCCCTTTGATT
Source organism: Drosophila triauraria (assembly GCA_014170255.2). NCBI lineage: Eukaryota > Metazoa > Arthropoda > Insecta > Diptera > Drosophilidae > Drosophila > Drosophila triauraria. The sequence goes on along the minus strand of CM024334.1, from coordinate 11,837,908 downwards.
AATTCTAATAGCCTCAGATGTTCAGGCTCGACATCATTTCTTTCGCTTAATACTCAATTTGGTGTTGTTTTCTTCCCCATCAGCCCTCTCTCTCGCACCATCCTCCTGCTTTCTCTTTCAGACTTGATATTACCATCTTTCTCGCACTCTCTGTTACAAGGCGTCAAGTTGTTTGCGTTTCTGTTCTGTGACTAATATGCAAACAAGCGAGCAAAGCAGCAACAACAGCAGCAGCAGCGCCAACTTGGCCAATAACTTAACTTGGCTCAAATGCTGCCTCCTGCCACATGCCCCTGCGCAGCCCCTCCTTTTCACACACTCACTCGTGTCAAAAGCAGACTGGGGCAACATTTACGCACCAGCCCAGAGGAGAAGGAATAAAAGCACAAAAAATGCAACAAAGTATCATTTTGGCTAGACGAAAGTTTAAATGCCCTTTTTTATGAATATGAAAATATATACGGGTTTTTATGTATTAAATATCGTTGGAAAATATGTCTCAAAAAATGCCTATTCAAAAATTATGTTCCTATATTTGTAGAGATTAAAGAAACATAGCAATCAAACAGGCCCTTAACTCTTAAGGTTGATTTATGAAAGACTCCTGTCAGTAAATATTTACAAAGATTTAAGTGTCGACTCTGCAAGTATTCAACACTCGGAATAAGAATATGTAAATATTTACTCATAAGGTGTAAGGATTCGCAGAACAAATCATTTTATGATGATTCAGAATCTGTATCTGTAAGATCCAAATTTTTTAAGTACCCTCAAATATTTATTCATAACATATCGGAAAAGCTCAGTGCAATCGATTTATAGGGTATCGAAAGTCAGAGAAAAAGCAGAGAACAAGTCCAAGAGCGTCGGGACCATAAAGATAAGATTAGCACACGATTCGCAACGTTCGCAGCTGTTGTTGGGATCTCGGGTTGGGACTTGGGCTTCGATTGCTTTGTTTTGCGGACTCCACACGGCAGCCAAAATGTTCGTACATCGCAGGCCATCGGGAGCTGTTTATGAAGTGAGTCAGAGGACTGTGTGGGATACTTGGGATGCCAGTGTTATTCGGTGCACCCTCATTTTTCCCTGGCTGTAGTTTACTGCTTGTTTTAATGAAATGCGTTCAATGTTCTTTGGTGTTTTTATCTCTGACTCGTTTCGTTCTTTTTGCCTTTTCTCACTCCTGAAAATCCCCTGAAATCTACCTCGTTCTCGGTTTCCGTTCGTGCCCCACATGCTCAGGCCATCATAATGCCTCCTATCAAGATACATTTGTATCTGCGGAGCACTGGTGCATGTGTAAATATTTTTTACGACCCGCCCGCCTTTGCCCGCCCTTGACATCAATGGCTTTCGAGGAGTTGCGAGGATAATCGCGGGTCCTTTCTTCTCGTACTTGCATATATATTTTAAAAGGCTGAGAGCGTGCGCCTTTTGATGTGTGGAGCGTGCCTGGGCATTGGGGTCGATGGTATTTATGAGCCTAAAGGTCAATCTTGAATAACCCGGCACGATCTAGAGCTCCACATTTGCACACTCCGAACGCACACACCCCTACACACTTGGGACTGCCTCCAAGTCAAGGTCGAGCTGGAAGTGTGGCGTGCAAGAGTTTCCCGCTCGAATGCGAAAGTGCGAGGAGTGATTTTTCCGTGTGGCAAGTGGCTGCCTTTTTAGGGGATGTGTGAGCAGTTGTAATTAAACTAATTGGTTAAGCTTTTTATTATAAATAAAACCCAAGAAAAAGCCTCTATTTAAAGGAGAAATAATATGGCTAGCTTTATTATGGCTAATAACAGACAGGTCCGAAGGGCGCACGTGAAAAGAGTTACTACTGATTGCCTTGGACCGCGCCCATTTCTGCAGAGCACAAGAAAGGCCTCCAAGATTTTCTCGTAAACGAGATGAACTCCCCGGTCCAGGTCCAGCTGGCCAAAACAACTACCAAAAATTTTTGTAAGATCGAGGACTTAGAGGAAGCCCTTGGACTCCTCATCGCCCATCTTCCAAACATTTACGTTCTGCTCTCGAAGCGCGCCATTAACAGTGAAACAATATTTTATAAATTTCCAAGTTCCGTCCAGTCAAAAATCCAAGGAAAAGAGTCGATTAAGTAGATTTAAGTAGATCTTAGCAAGTCCTAGTGATCGAAGTGATGCGCTACTGGGACCAAGATCCTACCAGAAATCTTTCCAGTCTTCTGCTCATGCTTGTCTTCACTGTTGCAATCCAAACGGGGAACGAGTTCGAGGAGGACAATCCCACGCAAGCTTGGGAAATGGTTCTTTGAACGCCAATACCCTTAGACTTGTGGACCTCTGGACCGCCGTCGCTTTGTCAGGTGCAAATTGCATATGCCTGTTTTTGAACCTGTCTTAGTACGTGCTTACATTTAGTCAGCGAGATAAAGTCGAAAAGGACTCACCTGAAGAACCTGGACACTGAACCCTAACCATAGAACTACTCGGTGTTTACAAAATGTAGCTTAATAAAAAAGTATTACTTATAAAACTGTTGTTGAAAAATATTTTGGAAAAAAAATGTAATGAAAAATTGTTGCTGAATTTTCTATTCGGTTTTTCTGAAACGATCCGTGTTGTGTGAGGACTACAAAACTTATGACTAAATTGAAATCTGTCTGTGACTGGGTAGAAATCTTTTGACATATTTTCTCAAGGCATACTAGATGAGGGTTATCCTAGAATTTCAAAGAAAGCTTTTCTTAAGCCTTTCTAGAGGTTGGTTTTCTACAAATTTTAAATGTGAAATGCGTTTTATATTTTATACGGGAAAATTTGCCATATAAACTGATTTCACTTTATGTATTATAAATGTGCTTTCCAGATAAGTTGAAGTTGCAAGTGCAATTCAGCTTATCTTTGATTCTTAACTTCAATCATTCTTTGTTCAAAATTATGAAACAAGCTCTGACAGTCTTTTTAGAAATCTAAATGTAAAAAAACACTTTTCAACTATTTTCTCTATACAAATTTAATCATAATTTTCAAATTCTTTCATGTTATTACTTAAACAATAATACAAAATGTTTAATTCTTTCATGTTATTACTAAATATAAAGTAAAATAGGACACGGCCGTTTGCGACTTGAAATTTAAAACCGCCTGCATCCTAAACATACAATTTACTCAATCCCATATGTACATACGATTCCGGGAAACGCGTATAATTAATTTTCAATGACTATGGATAAATTACCCAAAAAACCAGAAGCTTCGCTCATCAACGTCGACCACAACAAACAATTAATTGCCATTAAAAGCGCTGTTCGCTGGAACGGCTAGAAAATGAAACTGAAATTAGTTTCGGCTGGCTGCAAAATTTGTGCATAGATTTTTTCCATGCAATTAAAATTGGCGCATATAAGCAGAAATTGTAAATTGCATTAATGTTTAATTCTGCGTAAATGTTTGCACATTTTCGTTAGGCAAGGAAAAAACACAAAGGCAATAAAAATGGAAGCCCAATAAAATATTAAAGCTTTCATAAATAAACCCAATAACGCAGTGGGTCATGTATTTAGGCGAAAATGGGTTTACAAAATTTGTTTTATCTGTGAAATGGGGGTAACATAGTTCAAAGGAAATGAGTATCATTGATTGTTATATCATATATAGCCTTAAAGTAAACAATTTATTTAAATTGTAAGCTCTTGGATGTTAATTAGTCTTATTTGGTTTAAATTTATTTATTTGATTTGTATTATTTAGCATACATTCCAGTTGCAATTTCCCTTCTCTAGCGGGTCCTGTAATCATTTCGCGAGATTATATCGCTTTCAGCAGGAAATTAAATGCAATTTAGCGGGGACTCAGACCTGGTGACGGCTCTCTGTGTAAACTCCACCTGTCCGTTGTGCGTATCTGTGTGGGTGGAGAGGAGAGTGAGTGTGTTTTCATTTAAGCGCTGCGGCGTTTGCCGTTTGTTGGCAGTTCCTGCTGCAAAAAGGGGGAGATGTCGCCCACTTGAAAATTCTCCTGTCTGGATGCGATTGTGTGTGTGAGTGTCTGTATGGATGTGTGTGGCGGGAATTAATTATGCAGGCATATCATGGCAACTACTTTTTCTCTCTCTCTCTCTGTCTCTTCCGCCATCTCTCTGCACTCTGCACCAGACACACACAGACCTCAAACACTTGCATCCTTTTTCCGTGTGCGGTTTTAATTTGTGAGCCTGTGCCCGTGCTTTTCGCCTGATCCTTTTCCTTTCCGCTGACGGTGGCTGCATGTTCTCCCCTGCCACGCCCACTCTTTTGCCTCTCGCTTGTTGCTGTTTGGAAAACTTGCAGTTTTTTTTTGCTTAGTTTTTGTGGCTGCTGCTGCTTTGTTTGCCTTTCCATGTGATTTCACTTGGCCGGCAGAAATCGATGAAAGGTGAACACTGCGAGACGAGGTCGGGTATCCTTGGAGGAGTCCTCTTTGAAAGCCATGATTCAGGAATTATCTGGTAGCGCCTGTTTTATTGCAGTTTTAATTGATTGCATTTGGCTGCTTCCTGCTTTGGCACACACTTTCTACTCAGTTCCTCAGTGATGGTGGTTTTGGTTGACAAGAAAAGCTAGGAACTGATTAAGCTTAAATTATAAGAAAGTGAATTTATAAGTAAACTTATTATTATTTAAACACAATTTACATAAATGTTTTTTGGCATTATTATTATATTTCTTATGAATTATGTAATAAAATGTTAAACCTCTTTAATAAATTACTCCTTTTATTAAAAAAAGAAACTTGTGTAGCTTTCTTACTTACCTCTCAACCTCACTACGCTACAATAGCTAAATTTAGCTAGAAAATAGCCAAGATGGCAGCACTCCCTTCACTGAATGAGCTTATCTGCGTTGCGTCTGCCTCATGCGCCGCCAGGTGGCGCTATCATCGTCGTTAACCCTTCGGGGTGCACTCTGCTTATAAATTCTATAAATTTTAGATCATAATGTGGCCAGCACCCATCCCGCTGGGCGCCTGTTACGCTGGTTCATCTGGGTACATCGCTGCAGGTGGGCGGCGATTGGGTGGCAAATGGGTATATTTGTTATGCATTTTCATTAGTACCAACTCTCCAGCTTAGACACTGTCATTAGCACGAAATTGGCTGCTGGAATAGGTCCACAGGTTGTAATAGGAAAGTTTGTAAAGTCGAATCATTAGCCTAACTAACAAGGGAAATTTTTTAATTAATGGCGAGCATGGGCCACTAATAAGTACAAATTTCGGATGGATTTTTTCTGCAACTCATTAGCGGTGGAGTTAGCTTTCCCTGTTGCACTTTCGCTGGCTGGAAATCATTAGGCTCGACTCCTTTAGCGCCGGCCTGCTAATTAAACCCACTTACCACACATCTAAAAAGCATTAAATAACCATTCTTCGACTCGTTTTCTTTTCACTTTATATTTATTTGGATTTTTGCATAGTAATAATATGTTCACTTTTATTAGTATTGGTTTGTTTTTCTGCTTAACGTTCGCTTAATCGCTTTATTATACATTAAAATTTATGCTAAAAGTTGTAAATAAAATCATTTTGAAATGTTTTCCGTTTCGTATGTTATATATATATTTCGCTTGGTAATTTGTGGTAGCTTCTTTAAACAATTACACAGATTTATTGAAATATTCAACGTCGCATTGAGATTGTGTGTGGCTGTGTGTTCTTGTCTGAGTGTGCGGTGCGAATTTTAATAAATATTTTAAGTTGAGCAAATAGATTGCCCGTAAATTATGGCAAACAATCGATACAGTAGAGTAAATAATTACGCACGGAAATTTGGGGAGAGACAGAACATTAAACGGCTTACGGTATCTGGCTAAATGGTAAATAAATTCACAATAATTAAACCCCGAAATTCCGTTCGAAATTAATAATTGAGCTCGTCGCTTGCCAGCAGGCAAATGTCATTAATATGCAAATGCGTTATGCAATCCGGGAATTACTCCTCGTCCGCCCAAATCATTTTCGCCTTAATTCGTGCCAAATGGTTTAATTTGAGTGCCGCTTAAATTTAGGTTTTATCTATAGTAAAATATATATATACAGTGCTTGGGTGTCGGAACTATGTCGATAAACTTAAGCTAAAAGTGGTGCACGAAGCCAATGAAAATTAATTAAATTGCGTTTAAAATCGTTCTCTCAAGACTTCCTTATGGCTCGCAATGAGTTATAAAATTGAAGATATCCTTAGTTTAGTTTAGTTGTCACTATCAAAATGCAGGAAATAAGCAAGAGAGTTTCTGTGTGGGCTAGTTCACATTCATATGGTTTATACATTTATTATCTTGCTATATTTACGTGTTAGTTTCTATATTTTCTGGTATCCGCGTTAAATGCCTTCTGCTTTAATGAGTCGAGTGCCGGAATATGTATTTAATGAGACACACATAAAGCTAAACAAACTTGCGGGGCGGCTGGCCATTGAAAAATAATATTAAAATTTGACTAGAAATTAAATATGAAAATTTAATTTTGTTCTTGTTGTGATCTTTCGAGGGTTCGTTTTGTTTGTTTTGCATTAAAACTTAGCTTAAATAACATGAATAATATATGCTCACATGTGTATATGTAATGTATATATTTAGTTTGTAATTTTAATGATTTGTTTTCGTTTTCGTGTGTTTATTATAATTAAATAACATAACATTAGTTAATTAAAACTAAAAACGCAGTCAATTTATATATTTGGAATTTCATTTTTTGCATACGCATAAATTACACATAACTCTTTTGGGTTTATTTCCATTTATGCATAATAAATGTGGTTTACTTGTGGTTTGTCGCTATTGAAACATTCATGAACAATGCTACGGTTTCTTATTGTTTTTTGGGGTAAAACATGCGCAAAAAAGTCTTATTTCTTGTTGCTAAATATAATAGATTTTCGTTTTGTGTAGATGTCTAAGAGCTATTTGGAAAAAACTGTTCGAATTGAGGTCTTAAAACATCTAATACACAATCAGCTGATATACATATAATTCGTATGTGTATATTGAGGATGGATCGATCTTTTCTTATTGCAAAATACAGATTCGAAAAGTATTAAGTCTTTGGACAGTTTCTGAAGGTTAACTCAAGTTTAATCTTTATAATGTTGGGATTTTTAACACATTAAAAAGCATACGAAGTTATAAAAATATTTTTTTAAAGAGAAATCTCAAAAAAAAGTTCCCAAAAGTATGCAGTGAAATTTTAATTTTTTTTGTTGCATACTTTTAGACGCTATTCAAGTGATTTTAAACCTCCTTATTAAAACATCTTCTTTTTGGAGATTCACATTTAGGGAGTTTTTTTGAGCTTATATTCGCATTCTTTCGATCGACCCAACCTAGTGTATAAATAGATTTGTTTTAGTTTTATTTTCGTATTGATTTTTGTATAGGATATGCAACTAAATTCACGTCTCTGCTCTTGCTTTCTTTTACTCTAGTCGTCAGACGGGGAGAGTTTCCCCGATTTCCCACTGTCTGGCCTTGAGTTGGCCACTTGACTGAATAATACTTTTCCTGGTTCCGCTCGCTCGCTCCTCAGATTCCGGGGACTCGTCGCTTACGACATGGCATTGTAGACGGGCTGTTCGTGCTGCTTGGGACAGCGGCCGTGCTTCTCCATATACAGGCCGTACTCGCATGTGGGCGGCTTGCAGCGACCTTGCTGGATGCACCTGTTTTTTTTTTTTTTTAAAGGAAGAGGAGTTTAAGGAGGGAAGGTGAATGTCGGGAGTAAGCTCTCGATTTATTGGCCACTCACTTGCGATTGTTCATGTCGAAATGCTCGTTGCCCCGCTTCAGCCAGTCGCAATCGTAGTTGCCGGAGCTGCAGTCGCACCGGCACTGGCCGTCGTCCTGCAGGATCTTCTCGAAGCTGCGCGGACAGGTGCAGCTCAATATGGTGGCCCGCACCGCCACCGACTGGCCGTAGTTGGCCATGGCCGTGTCCTCGTTGTAGCTCGACCGCTCGATGCAGTGGCACTCCGTGTGGTTCACAAATGTCCGCTTCTCGATGACGCTGCGGTGCTTGGTGCTCTTCACCTGCGGGTAATTTCGGGAGTCCGGAAAATGGAAAATGGGAAAAGGGAAATCCGTAAATGAAATGCCATACTTAGTTAATTGCCAAAGATATGTATCATGGCACACATCCCTGGCAGCTTAATTATGCCGGCCCACAATTTGCATGTCGAGCTTGCATAACTCGGACCCCAGCTCCCAAGGCCCCCTCGGCTCGTTTGCATATGGAATATATATAGATGTCTTCGTATCTGTGACAGCAGGGGAGTTGACAGTTTCCTAAGCTGACTGCTCATCAAACTTGTTGTCATTGTTGCCATGGCTAGTTGTCGGTCGGTTATACATAGCTATAGCTCTTGTAATTCTTAAATGAGTTGTCAGTCGTCAGCACAGGGGCTTAGTTGGGGATCGAGGGAGTTTTCTAAGGGGGATTTTGAGACGATCGGTTGATTGGCCTTTTCTTTGAGTGTTTAATATAATTAATGCTTATAATTATTTAGGGTATTTTAGTTATGATTATTATGCAACTCCAAGGAAGTAGAAACCAATACGTCATAACAGTTTGGCTTTAAAATTTTTAAAATGTATTTCAAGGATACATCTCTTTATATTCAAGCAACAGGAAAAACTTGCTGCAAACCTTGTACCCTTTTCAATGGTAGATCCCCCCTTGTTTAACCCAACTGGACGCCACTGACCGAAGCCATTAACAGACCACAAAACTTCTACAGCTGCTGATGCTTGGGATTGGATTGGATTGGTTCCATGGTCTCTGCCCGCGCTCCCCGATGATCCCCACTCTTTGGTGGCTGGTCTGTGGTCCACATTTTACTCCGATTCCCCCCTGCGCCCCTTGGAATTTGTGTGTTTTGCTGCATGACAAGTGCAAAATGATGAAATGCGTATGAATTGCATAAATTAAGTTGAATGCGTTTAATTAAAATAACAAGTTGGTTATTAATCAAGCCCTGGCCACTCGTCCAGCTCAGAGCCATCTAGCCCCGCAAAGAGAGGAAAATCAGAAAATCGGAAAATTTAAGGGAAAGTGAGAACAAACAGCAGGGCCACAAAAAAAATCTTTTGCAAATTGGAAGAGAGTTCTGTGAAGCATTTGAATTTTGATTGGACGCATCAAGGCGGAAGCAACTAACAAACCCAATGTGTTGACAAAGCACTAAAAAGGGCAAGATTGGCCGAAGGAAACCCCTGTTTCAGGTATTTATGAAAATGCTGCAAATTGAGTTTCCAGTTCGTTTCGCTGCGGTTCGTGTTGTGTGGTTTTTTCGGTCTGCGGTGTGCTTTCTGGCCCACTGCTAATGCAAATGCAACTCGGCAATGAGTTTGTTGCAGCGAATTGAAAAAGTTTTGTGGCCCATCCCTCACCTCACCTGAAAGTTTTAGGGGTTTCTTGCACGCTGAGGAGGGCCCAAACGAAATTCCTTGAGAACCAGGGGGGCTTTCCTCACTAAGAGCAACAATAATTGCCGGAAACGGAAGTGCCAAGTGCTGCCGTTGTTACTTTTCTATACAAAAGCCCCTTCCCCACTTTACCCAAACCGCATTTGTGCAGAAAAATTGCACTAAAGTGCTGCTCCTGTTTTCTGGTGCTCAGTAAATATGCAAATCCCTCGGCCTATACACTAGGAAATAAGGGGGTTTCTATATATAATATTAATTATTATTTTAAGTTAGTTAGCTTGTGGAGGAGCTGAGGGGCGTTCAATAACAAGAAAATAATACATGAAACTCTCAGTGGTAAATGCTACATTTGCTCAAAGAATTTACAGTGTATCCTGATATATAACCATATTGTTTGTGAGTGTTTTGAGAGCAGGTTGAATGTCGGGTGGTTTTCTTTCCAAGATGGCCTCTCTAGTTGAGGTTGGGGTTTTATGCATGCAAATGCATTCGTATAACCCATTTTTGCCCCCGTTTTTCTGGGGAAGGAAGGTGTGCGTGTGTGTCCGGTGTGTGTGCGAACCGAGCAATTAGTCAGTTATTGCTCGACTTGCCAGGGTTTTTTTTAACCCAGAGAAGAGGTGCGATTAAGTCAGCTCAGTGGTGTGTAAGCATAAAATGTTTTTCCGAAATTTTCATGCATTTTCTAGAGGTCTCCCGAGTGCTTTTTGTTTTGTCAAAAACAATGGGTCGGGTCGAGGCTTAATTGAGACAAAAATAAAGGCAGTTGGAGTATTTGTAAACAAGGAGATTTTGACCAACTCAGGAGGAGGAATTTCAAATTAGTTGTTGTCCTCAAATTGGGAAAAATATTGTGTATTTATCAGTACGTTGTTGGGTGAGCTTGTCATAAGTTCGTTGCTGCATTTTATATTTAAAGTTTCCCCTTAAACTAATGCTGCACTAACTGATTAACTTTACATCAAAAGTTCCTTATCTGAAAACAATTTCCCTTTCACCTGACTAAATTGATGTATTTTCTTAGAGAACTTTCGCAAATAAATCGTAAAAGTTGTGAACTTTAACAAATTAGTAAAGAGTTTATGCAGTTTCTTGCCCCGATTTCCACCAGCTGTCGACGTACATGCACTTCCCTTTGTCTGAGCTACACTTCTTCCCGACATGTTAGTTCTGCATAAATCCAAGAAATAAATAACTGTCATCAACATGGCTGATAAAGTTTCAGCTAGCAGGGATATTTTGGCAGAGAAATAGTTAAGTTATGTCCTTAAGGAAAAGGACAGCAGAAAAGGATTCCTATTCAGAAAGAAATCTATATACATTTATGTTAAGAAACTATATGAAACTAATAGACTTCCAATCTAAAAACATATATTTTATTACAATATATTCAAATCGAAATTTGGAAAGTTGAATTGCTAAAAGATTTCACATATTTTGATAGCTTCCACTGCCGAGAGTTCGAGGCAGGCGAAGTTTGGTGCCTTTCCTCATCCATTTCACGGCGCTCACATCAGCCTTGCATTAGGGAAGCTTTCCCTTAACTGCTGTGCGGGATACTGCTGCTTACCTCCTGCACCTGTTTCCACCTGTTTACGTGCTCGCAATTTGCATTTTCCACGCTTTTTCTCCCATTCCAAAAAGGCACCACACACACGTGGATGTCTCGCAGACTGGCCCGGGGATTTGAGCTTGGGAAAATTGCATTACGCAGCTCTAAAAACTGGCGGCGGATGTGTCACGAAAGGGGTCCTTAAACTACTCCTCCTCCTCCTTGGACTTTCCCCACATTTACGTAGCAAGTTGCCCCCCATTTCTCCCGCTCAGTCCAAGGCTTTCCCTGTTTTGTTGAACTCATCCCAAGCTTATAATGCACACGCCTCGAGCTGGCCACATTTTGTGGCAAATTAATTAAATCACCGAAGTTCGGTTCACTGTGGTCTACGGATGGGGGTGCACAGGAAAAAATATAGCTTATAAATGAATAATCAAATAAAAAGGAATATATACTTTACCTATAACATTTAACACATCTCTTAAAGAACTTACAAAAATATATTTTTTATATATTCTTGTATCTTAACTCACTTTGCAATATTTGTTGTACATTAAATAACATGTGATCTATAAAAATAGCTCACTGTATCTCTTGAAATTTTTCCTCTGCATATCTTTGGAGGATACATGTAGAGCTGGAGCTATATAGATGAGGAGTTGGCCATTTGCCTGTCAGCCAATTGACTTTTACTTTGGCTTCGGTTTGCTAAACAAGCAAAACTTTTGCTGGCTGGGTATGTGTGTGTGTTTTATTATTGCTGCTCGTGGGCGTTGGCTTTCACGTTTAGGAGGCCTTTGATTTCAGCTTTTTCTAGCTGGCTCCTCCTCCGAGCCCCTTCTAGCTCCTCCTTGACTCTCGGGTGAAAGTGGAGGGCAGTGAACCCAGGAAAGAGAATCCAGGAGGCGAAGAATGGAGAGGAGACCGACGACTCATAAATCTCGCAGCGCTAACAACATGTGCTGGAGTTTGCGGGGAGGTCAATGTCCTTTCTCCAGACTTGCACAATGCAGAACCTCCCCGTCTCCCGGATCCCCCTTTCCAGATGCTCAACGCCCTCGAAAAACCTTACACCAAATGCAAAATTTGCGCAACATAAATTATGTTTTGTTAAAATGTTTACGCTTTTTTTGTCGTCATGTGTTGCTGTTGTTGTTGGTTGCATCCTCAGCGTGGTTGTGGCTTCTTAAGCCTCCTACACCCCCGCCGCCTCAAGAGCACTCCTACACTGAGGGGAAATGCCAGGAAATATATAAAGAATTTTTTTTAAATTTAATTATGTAAGCGCTGGCAGCTAAACAAGCTAAACTATTGAAATAATCTTTTAAATAATCATTTAAGTAATATAATTCACTTATAAATTAAGATAATATTTTAGTCAAGCTGACATGTTTATCTTGCATTTTTTTCAGTGCATCTCCTGCTGAGTGTGTGTGTGTTTGCCTGCCACTTGACACCTCTCAATGACAAACCGCTGAGTTGCTTCCTCCTGGCAAAAGCTGCTCCTTCATATTCTTCTTCATCGTCTTACTCCTCTTCTTCAGATTCTCCTTCATCTTCTTCTCCTTCTTCTTCTCCTTCAGTATCTTCTTCGTCTTCTTCGTCTTCCTCTTTAGTGGCTTGTATTTTTTCCTGCATATATGTGCTTAAGCCTTAGACTGCCAACAGTTTTGGACATATAGCTTCAGCTTCAGTTTCCTGGCCACAAATATTTTTTGTGTCCTAGGAGGTCTGGCATGGGCAAAGGGTCCGGAAAGTGTGTGGAAAATGGTGGCAATGTGGGTGAAGAGTGAAAGAGAAGAGTGATGGAGAGAGGGGGGAGGGCCAGGATGATGGACACAAAAGTTCCTTGGGGCCATACACTTTGCTGCCGGCGGATTCCACGGAGCTTGTCATGGAGCTGGCTCTGGCTCTGGTCAAAAACGAATAAGTTTATTTTAGGGATTTTCCAGAAAGTGACAAAGAGTGAGAGAGAGAGAGAAACTATTTGCATATTAAATTCGGCTTTAAAGTGAAATTGTAGTAAGCCAAGATTTTAGAATGTAAATGTTGCCAAGGAGAATACTTTGGGTTTGAAAACTTTTAAAATATAGAAGAGCCAAAATTGGTCTGAGAATGAATCTCTTTAAAATTATAATAGTTAGTCAATATTTTGTTTTAAAACTTCTATAGAGACATGGGTTAGCAAGAAACTATAAACTTCATAAATTGTGCATAGAAAAAAAAGGTTACCTTCGATGTATTTATATTAAATTTGAGTAACTTTTCCACAAAACCTTTTAATCTATTTTTTATTGTATATATTTTTCATGCTCTTTTGACCTTAAAAGTCTTCATAACTTTTAGAAACATTTTCACACATTTGTAAACATTTCTATACCGAAATTCTCAGTAAAACTTTAGCTCAAACAACCGCATATTAAACTTACCCCCTAACTTTATAGCAAACTCTTTAATCTGTTGCATATACAATATTTAAGTTAATGTTTTATGATACCCTATTGACTGGGACTTCCACAAGATATTTCGATGGCTAATCTTGGCCCTCGTAACTTTGCCATTAATTTCCAAGAGGCCTCCCTCTCCCCTTTTCCGATTATCTATCAAGTTTATCTTACAGGTTTTTGCTCCAGTGCCGAAAATGTTAAATTACCCAACAATAATTTGTGTGGTTTTGCCCCCAAGTTTTATTGGATAATTAAGCGGCGGGTGGGAGTTAACTTAACCCCCTCTTGCCCGCGTCCCATATGTGGGCGTGTTTGTCTTGTTCTTAAGCATTTTGCGGTCTTGTTTGCTTCGGCATTTTGTGCCCTCTTCTCAGCCAGTGTGTGTGAGTGTGCATAAATCTTGGAAGTGGAAACTTTTTGCGGCAAGCGCAGCATAAATATTTGAAAATTAAAAGCCATCCTCGGAGCTCAGAGTTATGAGCTCCGAGTCCTGAGTTGCCCAGCCTCGAAGACTCCTAATAAAAAAGTTGCAGCTGCAAAAACGGCGCCGCAAAGAGAGAATTTATGAAAGTTGAGCCAGGAAAAGTGGAAGGGAAAATCAGCCCCTTATGAAGTCACTCATAAAGGGAAACTAAGCAAATGCAGGCTTCGAAAGTAATAGGAACAGCAAGAACAAATTACAAAGAGCCCGAAATGCCTCAAAAGAAGCTCTTGTTTAGTCTCCAAAGGAAGAGTTGATGGCTCTCGAAATATATTAGTTTACTTTGAGAATTAAGGAATACTTGAATATAATAAAGGAGGTAATTAGGGAAACGTTCTAAACTGAGAGAATAATTCAAGGAAAAGAATCTTCAGTGGATTTTTAAGGCTTAAAGAGCCAAATTACTATTAATTTAAGTTTTTATTAAAAATTATTATTAGCATTTAGGAACTACACTAACATATCTCTCTCCAAATATTTTCCTTCGACTTAGTTTTCAATCCACAGCTTATCCTGACTTTACTTAAGGCTCTCACACTCCAAACTCTATAATTTGTGCTGCTGAGCTCAACTCTTTTCCGATTTAATTACCAACCATCCATCATGCCGTCAACAATCCAATCTGTAGCATATTAAACTTTAACAAAATGAGTTTCCTCCCGAAAAGCCAGGCACAAATGCTTAATTACATTCTCGATTTCAACATGTATTGAAAGCTCGTTATATAACAAAAAGACAGCCAGAATAATGCCGGCGACGGCAGCGGCAGCAATAATCATATCATGGAGCATAAATCACCAAACAAATTGAATTATCATGGCGTCATTAAAAAGTCATTTCAGCCGACAGAGCCCACGGTGGAAAAAGAAGTACCCGGGGAAAAAAATGTAAAAAAACAAACAACAAAAATTGAAATGAAAATAAAGGTGAAACGATATAATTATGTTGCAATATGGCGCCCTCAAGCATGACCTACGCCCACAACACCGGCAATGAGAATAATAAAGGCAACAACGACAATTACCGTCCCCGGTAGGATCATGGGGGAAGAGTGACAGAGACAGACAGGCTCACTCAGAGAGAGACGGAGACATCAGCTCTGGGAAGCCACAAGAGCCCGCTGAGCGCGCACGTTCGCTTTCAAAAACACCAAAACCTAAACACAATGAATGCGCTCACGTCAGAATGAAAATTGCTTTTTATTTGCTATCGTTGTTTTTGTTGCTTCGTGTTGTTGCTGCTGCACCCAGGCGCAACATTTGAATGAAAACCATTTTCCAAGGGGGCAAGGGCGTGGCCAAGCCCCAGGAGTTAATAGAAAATTAATCTAAGATAAGTGGCTCACATGGGAAAGATGTTAACTAATTTGGAGAGACCTAAGACAGAACCTATAGGTCTATAGATTAGATAATCTATAATTAGTTTGAAAGCAGTACAAAAATATATCTTTAATGAAGTGTAAATGCATTAATTTTATAATTTAAAAAGTGTGTGACATTCTCTTGTAGTAAAAACAATATGTATCTAAAAATCTGTAAGCTATTTTAAATTTCAAATTCATGGCAATTTCTTATTAGTAAACTTCTATGAACAAAAATTCACTCTGAAACTATCTTTCGTTATAAATAATTTCTTTATATCAACCTTTATTCTTCACAATTTATTTAAAAGTTTAAGAACGAAGTTTTACTTTTAGGCAAAGCAATCTGTATATATTTTGCTCTGAAAGATCTCTAATAAATTCACCAATTTAATTTTCCTCAAAGTATTCTTTGTCGTCATCGTTTATTAATCAATGGTTAATTTTTATTATTAAATTATAGATGAATTTTCCTTGTTAATTCCTGTTCATTTTTGTAATCCCTTTAATATATAAAAGGTAATACTCACAAAGAAATGCAGCTCAACGTTGTGGGTGCTCTTGGCGGCGCATATTTGGGTTCTGCTGGGACAACAGCCGCTGTCCTCGCTGCAGCGGTGCAGGATGGTGCAGTGGGGCGTGTAGATCTTCGAAGGATCCTGCTGGACCAGCTGGCACCGCTTCTGGGGCACGCGACAGGTGGCCTCCTTCAGCACCTGGTTCATGTGGGCATGGGCAAGGGCTGAACAAAAGAGCGAAAGTCCCCAGGTTAGCTCTTCATCTCTCACCCATTGTATCCCCTAAGGGCCGACTTACCTCTCTCTCTCTTCTGCTTTTGGGCTTGCAGTCGTCTCGCTCTGAGTGCCGCCTCGGGGGTTCCCAGCTGCTCCTCCTTCTTCTGGGTTAGCTTTCCGGTTATGTAGTTGCGTGAGTAAATGCTCTCAACATCCTGCAAATGAAAACAAGGTTTGCCAAAACTTTAGTTATGCTAATTGATGGCTTCGCATTATGTTCGTTTTGTTTAGGTGAAGAGACGTTCATGTTCATGATTCCCCCAACAACCATACCCCGCCTTGTGCCCATATCATCACTCACATTACGCATACGCCACCGGGACCGTAGCCATAAAAGGCGCTCGCATTAATAAAGCCTCCATTTGGGCCGTGCGATGACAATTTGTCACCATTTTTATTGTCCAAAGACCGGGCTGGGACTAGGGGAAAGGGAAGCGAACACAGATTGAGGTAACATGCCAGCGGAACATTAACGAGAAGTTGGTACCGCACAGAAATATGGGGCCCCAAACTGAAGTTCATAAACTAAGAATTCATGTGCTCGCAGAAGGCACAAAAGCAACAGCAACATTAACAGCAGCAACAGGAAGCAAAGAAATATTGCAACGGATTTTGGGATAAGAAAATACCCTAACTTTAAACATTTAAATTTAAAAGTATTTTAAAATATAATAATTATTGTTATGCTAGTTGTTAAGTCAAGAACTTTGGCTAACAATTATTATTTTACCATGTTTGTGGTTTATTTATGCTTAAAGTTAAAACCCTTGCTCTCTGCTTTGTCAAACTTAATTTAGTTGTCTCTTAGTTCCAACCTTTAATCTCTTAGCTTCGTCTAACTTCATATCTTTCATCTCCACTCGAAACTGGCAAACTCTGTGGCCAAATCGTGGTACCCTTGACCCATAAGTGCAGAACAATGGCCACATGAAACAAATTGGCATTCAAGGCAATAAATACGACAGCGAGAACAATAGAGAAGAAATTGTTCGACACGAACACGGACATGGACATATAGCAATGCTCTGGGAAAAAGGAAATCAACCTGGTCGGGTCTCGTCTGGTCCAGAACCAGACCGAGAACCGAAAAACCAGGCCCAGTCAACCACGAATTGGAAGCGAGACGGAATGAAGTAAAAATGTTGACCAATGCGCACAATTGGCAATTTGTGAAGTTAAGCGAAATTAATGAGCTGGCTGCGTCCATAGCTCTTGCACATACAACACAAAATATATATAAATATACAGAGATATATGTGTTCGAACGTGTGCAGTGTTGGTGAGAGCGAAAAAATCGTAAATTGTGCAAATGTGGGTGGGCCAAATGGCTAAATAAAAGGCCAGCGGACAGAGCCAACGGCACGGAGCTGGAGGCCTGTTCATTAGTCACACATTGAGGATATATATACGTTTATATATATGTGCTGCATGTTCGGTGTGCTATAAGGTGCTCAAGAGCAATTGGCATAAATCTTCGTCTACGGCATTGTGTCCATTCCCACTTTGATTCCAATTCCCATTCCGATTCCCATTTTCATTTGGGGGCTTAGCATTTCTGGTCCATTTGCTGTTGGCCGAAAACAATGGCTCTTTGATGTTGGTCAATGATTTTTAGCGGTTTAACCTTGAGGCTTATGAATGGGGCACTTCATTGTTGTTGCTGTGTTGCGATGGCCAGGCTTAAGCTTGACGAGGACGGGGGCTGGGGCAAAGCCTGACAAGAATGTGGCGTTAATGCCTAGTCTATGGCTTTACGGCCAGGTAGATTCTCATCTGCCCATTGGCCAGCATTAAAAGTTAATGCAATTTGATTGAAATGCTGTGGGTGATTTTCTGCCAAGAGAAAATCACTCGAAGATAATGGTCAGACACTTGGGGGAATTGTGTGAAGGTGGGGAGAATGCTATGATTTGTTGAATATATTTCCTGAAATAAGCAAAGTGTTCATTAAGATATGTCTCTAATAACTTAATGGTAATTATAAATCTTTTCAAGAAATAAACTTGGCAAGAGTTTAAAGACGGCCTTCAAACTCTGAGCTTTCCGGGTGCACTAGACACCGTCCAGCTACTGGGTTTTTATCTCATTTGCCAAATTGCATTTGCAAAAATAATCTCGCCTGACCCCAGCGAACACCCGTTTTTCGCCTCCTTCAAAGCCAGGCGCCTTGCAATTAAATTTGTGTTTTTTCCGGGCTCCCTTTCTGACTCGATTTCCACGCCTTTCCGTCCAACTGCTGACGACACTTCAGTCTGTGACGTTCGCTGAGAATTTATCACCTTTCTGATATTTCCCGCCTCTTCTACTTACTCTGGCGACGGGGCTGTCTGCCTCGCTCGTTTGTCAAGTTTATTCAATTTTGAAAACTGCAATGCCAGAGGAGCGGAGAAAAGTGGAGAAAGGGGATTCCATCGCCAAGCTGCCTTCACTTTCATCAAACTTCTGGCATTTGACGCCGCGCTGGCTGCTTATTAAAAACTCAAACGCCCCTCGAGGAGAGCTTCTACGCTTCCTTCGCCCCGTTATTCCCTGCTCTGCCATCAGACACTTGGCTGTCGAGTTGAGTGCTGAAATATTGCAGCCTCTTCGGGGGATTCCCCCTACTTGGCCAGCCCAAGCTCGTCTGGTTAGCTCTGCTCCGTCTGCTGCTGTTTGTCATATTCCATTTCCCAGTCGAGTGGCGTTTCGATGGGTCGGAAGGGTGCACAGCGAGAAGCCAAGGACCAAGGCTATCTAGGATTCCAGCCATTAAATTGTAAAAAAAAAAATTGAATTAAAAGCGCAGGTAACCACAAATAATATGGTTTGTAGGTAAATCTACAAGCTTAAATAGAGTTTGATTAGAAAGGTGGTCTTTAATTTAATCAGAAAAATCCTGTGCCTCGTCAGGAGTTGTGACTCTCGCCTATTTCTCCCAGTGCAGTACGAGAATTTATAGTAGGAGGAGTCAACTTGATATCATATCAAAGTCGAATGCTTTTATTTATTAGCTGCATGAAAAATAAACCCGGGAAATAGGTGGAAAAGTGTGCAGTGCTGGCAAAATAAAAACTCGCGTTTGAAGTGATTTGAAAAAATGTTTGAAATGCATTTTCTCCCCCATTTTGTGCTGCATACTTTCGGGGTGTTCGTGTCAAATTGCGCATACGCCGCATGTGACGCGGGGAATTATTTTTGGAAAATTTATTTGCATAGAAAAACCCCCCAACAAAAGTTGGGCCAGATAAAAAACGCTTTGAACTGAAAAGCGGAAAGAAAAGTTTTGCATTGAAAAGTTTTTTGTGGCCGCGAGGAGAAAAGTGAAAAATATTCAGCACAAAAAATAACAGAGATACTAGCACACACACAGTCCATGCACCCACAACAATGCAGAGAAAAATATTTTGGTTCGGTAATTGTTGTTTACTCATCATGTGCAGCATCTACCTCTGTCCCTGTCTCTGTCTCCCTCTATGTCTCTCTCTGTCTCTGTCTCTTTGAACTGTTACCTGCCTTGCCTCGATGCGTTTTGTTGCATATAAATTGTGTTTGTTGAACTTTATAATGGCAATGAAGTTGATGTTTTTACGAAGCAATTTGCTACAACTTCTATATGTCTGTCGTCTCCCTCTCTCTCTGGCTCTGACTCTGACTCTGTCTCTTTCTATTTCCTATTCTCCTTCTCTTTCCAGTTATTCTTCTTCGCACAAAACTTTTGCCAACTTTTCTTTTAAGGCTGGTCTCATAAATTTTTATTATGAATGCACATATTTTTCACCGGCTTCGCTTGCAATCTCTCTCTCTTGCCCTGTTCTTGTCTCTCTCTCTAACGGCCTATGGCCATCTCTGTCTCGGTGTGGCGTCTGCGGTGCAAATGTGTGGCTCAGTTGGTGGCCGGTTGGTGCGGTTAATGTGCATTTGGCAGCATGCTTTCGGAAGCATGCTTTGTGGCTTTCCACCATAAATATTGTGCCCCGAAAATGGAAACTTGTGTGGCACAAAAATTTAAACAACTAAATTATAATAATATCCATCAATCGAATATAACGAATACCTGGCCTCCTCCGCTCTTTAAACAATTATTTGCGGAGCTTGCTGGTATTTATAATTTAATTAAAACACGTCCCCCGCTTTCGTTAACACACGTGTAATTTGCTTTTTGAATGAATTTAACGTTATTTATGTTCTGCCTGCCTCAGCATTTACGCAAATTTCCCAGGTGCCTTATTTTTCATTCACCAGCAACAGCAGCAGCAGCCGTCCTCGTAAAATCCAACAAAGAGGCAGCTTAAAGTCCTTTAAGGCCAACAGCGAATGAATTATAAATGTTAAGCCGACTGAACGATGGCAACCTTTAGCAGTTCCACCTCTCGGATCTTTCGGGGCCCTTGAATCGCTGGTCGGGCATATGACCCGTAAGGGAGATATATATTTTTCGCATATGTATATTCCGTTTCCCATGCCCTTATTCCTTTGGTCATTTTGCCTGGGCTTTTATACTCTGCCAGGGAGTCTTTAAATTTGAAGAGCACGTTTGCTCACTTAATTATGTTCCTGAAGTTAAAGTTTGCAGATTAAATATTCTGTGGCATTTTCACAAATATTTTCTAATTAACTCTTACATATCTCCAACTCATTCTGATAATAGCTTCAAGTTTTTTGGGAAAATTGAGGTTTAGAAAACTACTTTAAGCTTGTTTTTACTTAAATTTAAAGCCGAGTCTCGCTTGCGTAATTTTGAGCGGTTGTTGTTTTTATTTTGCTGCCCCGTCATCATTAACCCTATTATTGCTGACCACGCCCAAACACACGTGCGGCTGGGTTAAAGGTTGGAGAGTGGGAGGTGTGCCTGGGGCTTGTCCGACACTGCTCCTTCCATCAGTTTTCCGGCTTGTCAGCTGCAGCAACGGAAGGCCACAACAAGGTGGCCCCTTTGCTGGACATAAACCTGCATCACAATGCAGTTGGTGGGCATCCTGCGTGTGCCACTCACTTTTGGCACCGCTCCCTTCAGAAAAAACCCATGATCCACACTGGGAATGTGTGATAAATAATAAATTAATTATAAAGTATATTAAAAGATAAAAAATAAAGTTTATTATTAATTTAATATGCCATTTACTATTTACTCTTTTTTATTTACCAACATAGAGCCAACAAAAGAATGTATTAATATTAAAAGTTTACTGAAAACCCAACTCCACTATAGGAAACCAAAAAAAAAACCTTTTTTAATATAGAGACCCAAAATAATTAAATTTAATTATGTAAAATAAGTTGTCATATATTTTTTCCCCAGTGCATTGTTACCGTGCTCGAATTAAGTTTGGCGCACCTCGCTGCCATTGGTTTCTGAGTGACCCTTTGACGGGGGATCCGCATGCTGACCTCACCTCATTCAACAATGGACAGCCACGCCCCCAATTTAATGGCCCCCCTCTTTTTGGAGGCGCTGCAGGGTCTGTCCATTTGCGGACTTTCACTTGCTACGAATGTCTATCTGTCGGTTTGCATGTCCTTCTGTCGAGAATGTTTGTTTTGGGGTGGGCAGTGGGGGCAGGGATTCAAAGAGAAAGCTCATATGACAGAGGAGAACTTAAGAGAAACAGAGATGAATATATCAAGAGAGTAAGATAGAGAGAGGAAGGCAGACGGTTCTGACAGCTGTCAGTGATGGATCTGTTTGAAATGAGATAAAGATGTGTCAGAAGTGCCCAACATATCACTTCATAACCATTGATGAGGATATTCAAAAGGGCGACGTTGTTAAAATTAAATATCTACAGGGTTAAAAAAATATTACAAAGGTAAAAGAAAATTGAAATAATATTTAACAGAAGCAGTAATGACTCAACTTTTCAGTTCTTCGAAACTACCAAAGTTTTGCAGTAAAACCCTCAAAAGCTGCAGCCTACTTGAAACTCCCATTAATTAGCCAGCATTTTTGTTGGCAAAGGAAACCGCAACAATCCAGGACAACATTAATGCCAGAGCCACCGGTCTCTTAACCCCATGGTGCCTCCACCAACTATTTTGCAATTCAAAGCGCTGCAGAAAAGCCACAGCGAGCGCCAAAAGTTTACTTTGCATGGAGATAAAACCACAGAAATACTTGCCAACTGGCCTGCAATCTGCCCGCCTGCCTGCCTGGCTGCCTGCTCCTGCTGTTCGACCAGGACATGCCCGAGGGTCCTGGGGCTTTTCCAGGACACTCACATGCCTGCCGCAGAGCGGCAGCCAAAAAGTGTCAAATTTATGAACGGCTTGCAAAACAAATTTAAAACTGCAACGCCAAGGCTGCGAACAAGAGTTAGAAGGCTGGCCGAGATCGGGGGCAAAAGTTTAAAGCCTGCTTTTGGGCGAACAACAGCGGCCGCAAAAAGTTTCGGCCTGGTCAGCAGAACACCCCAAAAAAAGAGCCACAAACGGCAAGGAAAGCGAGTGCAGCCAGCAACCGAAAATGAATTTTCAGTGTTGCCAACTTTCTGCGGTCCTGTTGTTGTTGCCAAAAATGGAAGGAAAGGCGGGAAAATTGTGAGGGGCAGGAGAATACGCATATTATTTGTGCAGCGCAACTGGAGCTCGTAAACCGAAACGCTGGCGCTAAACGCTCGCCATAAATTCATTTAGTAAGGCAACACTGGTCATAAATTTTCCAACTATCGATTGCAGCGGAAATCCAAGCATCGAAGGGGGCGTAAGAAGTGGGGCAGGGTTGCCAGCTACAATAAAAAAAACAAACACTAGCTGCAAAGGCAACCAAAGCCGAATGCCGAAGGCGATAAAATAGTTTATGCTCGCTGCTTATATTTTACGTAGGGGAATTCGTGGGGTACATCGGTCTGGAGGAGTAAAAAGCTGCCAGAGATACTAAAACAAATAATTTTAAAGCTCAGTTTAAATTTAACCTTAAAAATATTATTTAAATGAAAAGTATTTAAGATTCTAGCTAAGAATATTCAAGCAAAGCTCATATTAATGTAAAAAAGGGCTTCGAAAATGAAATAATAAAAGCATTTTATAGATTTATTTTTGTTTTTAGGGTATTTTTATTTTTAACCTTCTGCAACTTGTGCCAGTCTTTTCCTGGTATAAGTTAAAGTTGTGTAGAGCATATAAAATTCTTCTAAGGATTATCATGTAACCCCTGTACTTTTCCACCCTTCGGTTTCAGTAATTTGGTACGATAAATCAGATTTATGTTTTGGCTGCCAATTGAGCATGGCCAAAAGGGTTTTTATTTTGCACGTTTTTGTCCAAAAGAACATGGCAGCAAAAAGCCCACATAAGCACAACAAGCCGGACAGAAAACATAAATTTTAAGCGGAACCGGAAGTCAGAGTGCCATTTGATAAGGATAAAGAGATAGATGGTGAAAGGGTAGAGAGCTCGTTTATAATGAATGTGCCAGCAGCAATTAAAGGCGAGTGGAAATAACAAAAATCCATTGAAGGTGCGACAGTTGTGTCCAATTTAAATTGCGAGTCCCAGTCTCATTATGACCTTTTTAGGGATGCCGGCACAAACTTAATATTAATGACTGGCTGGGAAATTAATTTCTTCACTTGACTTTCGCTGGAGCGCCGCCTTCAGTTTCCCGATCCCATTTCCAAGTCCGTCTTTCTTTTTCGCACTGCTTCTTTCCCGAACCCCAAGTGGGTCAACATTGATTTCCGTCAGTTGATGGCCAAAGACGCCTGTCCCGCCGATGGACGCAGCTCATAAATATTCCAAGCGGCACGCGCTCCTCGCCAAACAACCTACCCCCCGGGCCATGCCCCTTGAAAAGTGGCAGAGAGGCGACAAACTTGCTCCGCATTGATATGTTGGCCTGCAGGGGGTTCCCCCGCGCACTTGAAGGAGCTGCCTGCACAACTGCAGAAGCTGAAGCATTGATTGAAAATAAATAAATTCGTTGAGGCAAAAAAATTATAAATAAAATCTTGAGAGAAAAGTTCCAAAGGGCCGAGAAGTAAAAAGAGACGCCAGAGAAACGGGGAATTCCAAGCAGTCGTTCTCAATGGTTTGTTTGTGTTTACAACTGAGGAATCAAAATGAATGGAATACTGTGAATGAAATTAAGTAGAAGTTCTTTGTGTATTTACAAAAGTTGCTACATAAAATTAAGTGGAGTAAATGGGATACCCAAATCCGAAATAAATTCCTTGCCCTAATATGGAAATAATCAAGTATGGCCCCAGGCTTAAATTCCTTAAGTGGTTAATAATGTGAAATTGAAATTCTTAACTCACATATCACCTCGAACTTTTGCGCTGAAATATTTCCCTGAATTTCAACAATCCATTTAACATCCTCTTATTATTAATTACTTTGCTCATTTTGATACACGCGAAATGCCTGTTCTGCGTTTGTTCATATCAAAGATTCCCCCCATCATTTTTCATTTTGTGTAATTCCTGGAAAATGATGTCCTCACATGCGAGAATCTCCCTGCTCGCCACCTTTCGCCCTGCACATTTCTCAGAGCCTTTTCGAAAGGGAATTTCTGTGTCGTTTTTCATTTGTATTTTCGCTTTTTGAACTTCTCCCCGCTTAAATGATGTAAATATCACTCACACATCGGAGTTATGTATACCCGTAAGTGTTTGGCATGCATTTTAATGCCAGTTTATGGCAGTTTTCTGTGGCTTTTGCGCCTTTGAGACGTTGCAATTTATTGATATCGTTCGTGCTTTATTTAATTTCTTACTTTCTCATAATTTTATCGGGCCCTGACAGGCTTTCGGGCAGGACAGAGGCCTGAATAAATGATGATGATGTTGAAGGGCTTAAAATTCACGATTGAGGGAGCAGCATTAAAATTTTGAAAGCGGTTTGCTGTAAAAGTTTGCCAAGAATTTCGTGGGCACTTTACCAAGCTTAAGTCAAAATCGATTGACTTTGATTTTGTATTTAGGGTTCATTGGCTTGACTTTATGCCGGTTCGTCTTGGGAAATTTAATATTTCTGGAGTCCTCTTCACTTTCTGTTATCTTTTCTTGGGTTTTTGGATTTTTCTCGCTTATGTAATTTCATTAACAACGAAAAACTTTCAATTGATGCCTGATAAGGGGACGCATATTGACAGCTTGAAACTTAAACCCTCTTTTATATTTTTCCCTAATGATTGTCAACATTTTCCGGGCTTCAAGCTTCTTCTGCAGCTTGTTATCTGTTTGTGGGATATTTTTCCTCAAGGGGTTACGTATGTAAATATGTTTTAGGGGAGATGGCTCCCCTGTTTATCGGGCATTAAACCCCGTGGAACAAGTGCAATGTCTGTTAATGTAGCCACACTTTTTCCGTATCTTTTTTCTTTCCCAGCGCCAGCACTTTGAACTCCGGCTGAGGTTTGCTCTGGGAAATCTTCTTTGAGTCGGCGGGGGCGATGCTGTTACCCTTTTTTTTCCTTCTATTCAGAGATGTTTGGTGCTCGTAATTGAATGGTGCCGCAGTCTTACCATTATCTGCTCCTCGGTGAATGCAATTTCCATTCCCCCTCTTTGCACCTTCCCCGATGCGGCGACCCCCACACCCACCTTTTCCCATTTTCCTCATTGTAGTTGCCGCTTTTCCTGCTCTAATGGAGGCTAATGAACTGCGGTTGTGTTTGTACAGGGCGTGTGGATTTTCCCGGGGATGGGGAAAAATCCCGAGCAGGTAGAATTGTGGAAACACAAATCTAATTAGTGAAGTGATGATGATACATCCTATCAGATTCCAGCTGTGTTCTCAGACGATCCTTTAGGTATATATACTGATTTTAATATACAAAGAGGGCTCTATATTTAATTATAAATTTAAAATAGTGGTAAAATATTAAGAAATATATCGAGCTCCTTTGAAATACATTTAAATTCACTTTCATATTATTTTTAATTATTTAAAATAACACCCATTATTGCCAATCAATTAGAGTAGCACTAAAATAATATTTCTCTATAAACATCATTAATAGAGGCTAAGAGCACTCAGAAAATGAGCAAATACAGCCATTTAAAGCTTTTCATATTTATAAACAAAACACACAATTTCAGCCTTTAGCAGCTGCTTTCACCTCAGCTGAGAACAATAACAAATATGCACAAAAATAAAGCAAAGCAATTAAAATTCAATGCTGGCAGCAATAAAATCTGCCATACATCCTCTTAATAATTAATCTTTCTTGCACAAATATTTGCATTAAATTAAAATGGCAAATGGCAGCAAAAAATGTATACAGAATCCAAATCGCCAGCACTGGCAAAATTCAAACAATTGGAAGCCGAAATTGAATTTGGCAATTGTTCATTTGATATTTGGGTATTTGGAACACAGTTAAATATTGGTTTTAAATATATTTCGCTGATATTTACATATTTTTCTGTTTTTCGAGGGGCATTTATTGTCGCGCACATTTGCATTTACATTATAACCAATAAAATCCGATTGTTTTGGAGAACTTTGGTTTTTTCCGTGCAAAATAAATGGCATTTACGGCCATCTATGCGCATTTAGGTTTCGGTGTGGCTTGTTGACGGGTCATTTGGGTCGCTCCCTTCTGGGAGCCACAACAACGCAAACATTGACCCACATTTCAATTTATTTTATTTGCTGCGGGTGTCGTTGTGGCGCATTCGTGATTTGTGCGAGAAAAACACAAATGAAAGTCATAAATTTCAGCGCAACATGGCCGGGGCTTGTCTTTCGCTGTAGACCCTTTTTCCCTTGCCCTATGTTTTGCCCAGTCCCTCTAGCCATTATCCCGGTCCAAAATAGATGTAGGTCACAGGGTAAGTAATGTTAGTAATCCTAGGATACGGATATGGCCATGGAGGCCCAACGACATTCGCCAGTCAAATCAGCGTCAAGTTCGCGAGCCAACGTTTCAATTAAACCGAGTTCGCAACGAATCTCGGGCCACTAGACTGCCGGCAGACGGGAGCCAGACAAGTCACGTTTTCTTTCCACTTTTCCAGCGCCAAGAGCTATATATGGTAATGAATCGACTGGGGATCTATATATACCCTACACGGAGGTGCTGGCACGTGGGTTATTCACTGATTTCGATCGGAACACCAAGTAGGGGAAATGCTGTGTGCGGTCTATTAGGTATTAACTTAAGAAAGCTTTTGGCGGAAGACTACTAAGAGTTGATGGTGTTTAAATATTTATCACATCCTGCTGAATATTTTTTCAAATATATATTTTTATAGCTGGAACCATAAAGGTGTGGGTTTTAGTTAAAACTGAAGAAGGGTCTTTTGATTTTAGTGATTAAAATAAGTTAAGATACTCTCTTATTTTTCTAAATATTACAAGCCTCGAAAAATAATGAAAATAAAAGAATATCTTGACTACTGTGGAAGAGGAAAGTTTCTTGACAAAACATTACACAATTTCTTAATTCTAAAGGATCTATGAATTAAATTAAATTAATTAAATGTAAGATTTTACCTGGTAAAAGTACTAACAGTAATTAAAAAAAATCTAAATAAAATACTCGAAACCCATTCATAGACCTAGAGCATTCAAATCTTCTCCATAGTTTCCCCAAACCAAGTTCTGATGATTTTGCATGGCAGTCGGCGGCCGTCGACGGTTTTTTTTTTAATTGAATATTCAATGCACAGCCGCAGACTTTGCATCGGCCTGGCGCATATAGCGCTTATAGCAAATCGCATATCGAATTGATGGACAGGCCTCTGTGGGTGCGACACTCGCGATGACAGCCGGGGGTTAAGGGGCTTCGCACACAACAAATAGATGGGACAGAAGGGGATCCGTTCTCTCTTGCCAGTGTGTAAATATTTGCGATACGATTGCAGATGCAGGCGGAGATCTCGTTGTTCGCCGATCGCTGTTGTTGTCGATGGTTGACCAACAAATTGGTCACGATCGTTAAGCAAGACGCCTATTGTAATTGTTCGAGTTGGGTTTGGAATCGGAATCGCAGCCGTTTGCAGGTCATCCACCCGGGGCACAACAGATGCACTCACTATTCGAATATATACACGATATATGTGCATTTATGATCACAGCGATGATGGGGGCGTATATGGCAAGTTCAATGCAACGGAAGTGCCAGCAATTGTCAGGAGTGGTTTCTCTATAGTGTTCGTGGTTTCAATGTAGTTTCAAGTTGACTTTAGTTGTCTTTATTTTAAATGACACATGTAGACAGATTGAGAGATACACGACAACTAAGCGGTTATACGAAATTAAACAACAAAATAATAGCCGTGTCAAGAGAGCTAAATGTGGGTAAGCTATACCTAACCCAAGTTTTAAGTATTGATTAATTATTAATTGAATAACTTTAAATTTAAAATATTGTGAGAGAATTTCCATTAAACTTGGTTTTTGTTTCCAAGTTTTGTGATAGATTGGGAATATTTTCCAGCTCTTTCTAAATTAATTCTTTGATATATGCTTAATTTGAGGGGTTTTTCTTTGATATATGACTCTTCCCTTAAATGTCAAATAACAAATCCTTATCTTGTAATAATACAGTATTCTACGAGCATATTTGTTATTTAAATTCTAAGACATTCATTAAGAACCGCTGGTGAATCCCCTACTATTCTATCCGCAACTGTTCTTCCCAGCATAACCGCCATATGGGTGGGTTTTCATGTTGGCGGCGGCGGTACTTACATGGCCATCGCTGTCTTCTAATGCCTTTGCAGCACTTACCTGCAACGAAAAGGAGAAGAGGGAGAATTATAGCAGTTGAAGTCGAGTTTCGTACTCAGAAGTTTCGTCCGTGGGCGGATCGAAACAAAGTTGCAATTGTCTAAGTCGGAGTTCTGTAACATTTCTGCCACTTGCTAATGTGAGGCAACCATTCAGGCATTCAGTCTGGGCTAAGTTTCCGCTCTTTTATAGGAGGGTATAAAAATAGTTACTGCCAGTAGTTAAGCCCGCAAACAAAACACTGTTGCCCAACTAGCTGCGGGATGACGAGAGTTCAAGTATTTCGAGATGCCTGTGAAGCGGAAGCGGAAAATACTTGGAAAACTCTACTCGAGCTAAGGGATATTTTAGTGATCATTAAAAGGGATTTTAATGTAATGGAGAATTGGATGAGGGTTGCATAAATGAGCAGGAAAGTCAGGAAGTGCAGAACGTTTTGTAATTAATGGGTTTTAAGTATTAATTAAATAGAAAGAGTCCCTTGAAAGCGACATAAAATTATATCTTATCTAAACAAAGAATTTCTAAGAAGAGTTTTCAGTATGAAAATATTAAATGTTTGTTTTAATCTTAAAAAAAAAAATAGTTTTTTCGGCCACCAAATAAAGTAAGACACTTTTTAGTAGAGTTACCCAGAGAATGCAATTTAGCAAGACTACAATTATGCGTTCACGCAAATATTGACATTTTTCCCTCTCGAATACTAAACATCAACATTTAGTTTGCATTTCGAAACCTTCTGAATAACAATCCCATAAGCCAATCCCTCCATTTAGTTGCAAAATTCTTCGCCATTTGCAATAAAAATTCACTGCAAAATGCATTCACATATCATTTATTTGCATTACAGCTCAAATCTTGCACAATTTGTCCGGATAATCTTTTGTACTGCGAAACTTTGGAGCAAACTTCTCGCTGGCACCAAAAGTTTTCTCTTTTCATCTCGTGTATTTTTTATTCTTTGCCAATCTGGTCATAATCATAATCAGCTCATATGCAAACATTGCAGAAACCGAACCACAAATCCCGTGTGGGTGTGGTGTCTCGACCCGTCTCTTTTCCAGCCGTCAAAACCATCTCTTTCTTCGTCAGGCGGTGCGTGCAACTTGTTGAGTCACTCGGCCGTTTAGTATTCAAGTGTCGGCCTCCAATGGATAACGAGCCATCAATCATTGAACTACCAACTCGAGGTAAGAAAGCCCAACTAACAAAATCCAGTCCCGGCAGCAGCAACATGTTGCCGCTGGACAGCAACAATGTTGCCGGGATGATCGTCATGATGATTTCGGTCTTATGACAAGTGAAATGGCCCGCAAGCCCGTTAAACTTAATGTAATGTATAATATTAAATCGGTAAAAAGTCTTCTCAGCCAGTACCTTATGCGACATACAGATGGGGTCGAAATAATAGGACTTAGGATTAGGGTCACTAAACATTTAGGATATTAATGCAGTTCATAAAGTGGCCAGATAATATAATTAAAAATACTCCAACAATATTTTACGAATTAATTTCCTAATGAAAATATAAATATAAATGGCCAACAATTGTTGGGAATGCATTTTTCATATTATAATGTTAATAAATTACAACAAATTATATAAAATAAAAGTAAAAGAAATATTTTCATGATCTCAACTGTAGTTAACTATATTTTTTATGTTGTCTTTTTTTCCATTTTAACTTTCCCGCAAACAATTTCGCCGACAAGACAACAAATTGTTGCATTTAATCTGCTGTCTTCCCGCGAAAATTGCCACGGCGCCAAACACAAAAAAAGCATCCATATTGCCGTGGGTGGTCGTCTGCCTTAATTAAATTAGTGCAGAGAAAAGATTGCCACAGTGCTCAATCATGAAATAGTTTTCAATCAACAAAAAGTCAATTAATACGCTATAAACGCCACCACACAACACATGTCTCTTTTCCTTTGCTTTTCTGACCGGTTAAATGCTTTTTAATTGCTCAGACAATCGCGCAGCAGCTGGCTAAAAAAAAATCCTAGACAATTGGCCAACAACCGAATGTAGAGAAATAGTTGGAATTGGCTAATTGCACTGCAGATTTTTGCTAACTTGATTTATTGGAGTTTAGACAGAGTTTATTCGTTTTTTCGAGCGGAGTGATTCATGGCAAGAAACAGCTCTTACAACTCTTATTATTTCTATGTGTTTCAATTAAGACTTTTATAACAATTTGACTTAGTGGCTTTTAATCTATTTCAAAGTCTATACTTGTAGGCAATAAAAATGT
This sequence comes from Drosophila triauraria, assembly GCA_014170255.2. Lineage (NCBI taxonomy): Eukaryota > Metazoa > Arthropoda > Insecta > Diptera > Drosophilidae > Drosophila > Drosophila triauraria. The sequence continues at coordinate 11,806,927 of CM024334.1, read as the reverse complement.
TTACATTTTCTGTAAGCCATAAACACAATTATGAGTCAACACCATACATTTTAAATATATGTTTAGACAATTTGTGTCAATTGCTTATTTAATTTTATAGCTGTTTTGCCGGCGTTTCTTTGTTGGCATTTGAATTGAGCGACTCGAACGCGGTTTCCTAGTGGTTGCCGTTGAGCAAATTATTCCTTCAATTTAGGAGTCATTGGTGTCAACTGCTGTTGAATAATGCTTTTATAAAATATACATAATTTGGTTAGAAAGTGCGTGAACGCCTCCAATTTTTTTTTTTGTAACTGGCTGCCAAGCCCCAAAACATAAAATATCACATTCAATTATTCCCTTCACACCAAGCGATTTATGCAAAAGTGGCACAGCGATTAGAGGCAGTCAAGTGAGCACTCAACCTCTCCCCTCTTTTTTTGTTCCCTGTTTCTCTAGAGAAACCAGAACAGGATTCAAATCCCGGAAAAAGAAATGCCCCCCTCCACGTCTCCCTTTCTCCAAGGTAGAAGTGGGCACGCGACAATTAGCACTCCATTGACACATGTGCGACAAACGCAGCGAAATGGAGAAAGAGGCGAGAGAAAGAGGGAGAAAGAAGTGGGAGAGCCAGAGGGAGAGACAGTGAGAAAAGCTCACTGAGTGTGTGCGTGTCGCATTACCGAGAAATGGAGCATTTTATGCTCCAATAAAAATAATTAAGTGGCGTAATTGATAATGACTTTTTTCCTTCCCCGCTTTTTTTTGTTTGGTGTGTTTTTTATTTTTTCATGTCATAATTTTGTGAATTTATGGCATCATTTTTGAAGGCGTCGCCAATGGGTGAGCGAGTTCCCTTCCTGTGTTTTTTTTTTCTTTCTTTCATTATTATTTTTGTGCGGCGTCAGAAGCGTGACAATTTTATAATCGATGTTGATAAGCGCGGGGGCAGTGCTTTTCAGGGGGAGTTGATGCAAATGAGCTCTCAGCTAATTATGAACGTTTGTCGAATGAAAGTGGAAGTGATAGCAGTAATTTTTTAAAATGTCAGCCAAGATCCGTGTGGTTTAAATATAATTTTGTGCAATGACAACAAATTATTGAGCAATTTCAAGGCATGTAAATGTATACAAAAGTTGAAGTTCTTGCATTTAAAATGATATAAAAAGTGTAGATGAAATAGTTGTATTTATTAAAATTTATTTATTATTATATATAATTCAAAAAAGATTTTTGAGTCAGGCTATGCTAAAAAATATATTTTATTCTTCTAAATCACATTAGTTAGTTATACATCATCTTTGTCTTAAACTCCCAAAACCTTCGGTAACTTCAAATAAATTTTTAAAATATTTATTGCTGCAACTTGAAACCTTCAACTGTTGAATTCTTTTGTCACGCACTTGTATTTGCCATTAAGCATGGGCACATAATTTATTTTCTGTTAGCCTGCCGGCCAGCAGTCTTTATTTACGCTCTCAATATTGGCAACTTCAGCCAGCTCATAGATCACTTTAATGGCATTCGGTCTGTCGCCGCTGTCTCTTTCTGTGCTGTGCGAACTGTCTCTCTCTCTGGTTCTGGCCAAGAGCCATCTGTCCCTCTCTGCTTCACTGTTTCGTAGGCGTTCGAGTGGGGGCGTGGCACCAAGTTCAACGTTTGGACAGAGCACTTGATACTTTTTATGTTCTCGTTGTCATTGCATTTCGCACACTTCTTCTCCGCTTTTCAATGGCGCAGAGCTTGAACAAGTTTTTTCTTTCCTCAATTTTTTGTATCAATTCATTCGATTTGTTTCTTTTTTTCCTGAACTTGACTTACTCAATGTGTACACAACTGTACAACAAACAAGCAGCATGCCGGTACTTGCCGATGCACTCGAGAGACACTCGCTTTTACAGCAAAGGAAAAGTGAATCAGGATGGCAGTTGGGCGGAAATCGCAACTAAATCAATGTTGAAATCTCAATCAATTTGGACAGAAATTAGTTGAGAATTGTTGATGCAAACTATGCAGTTTTAAAATATATAAAATATATAATTTTATAAATGGATGTTTATGGTTCCCTTAAATATTGTTTGCAGTATTTCCCACTGTTGAATAGAATGATTGTAGTGCCTTTGACTTTACCTTTGAAATGCAAATAACAATGCATTTCAATAATCGCTATCCCCCCTTTCTCTGACTCTAATGGATTCAATTTAAATACCTATTAACAAACCGTAACGAACTATGTATATAAAAAGGGGGAAACCGTGGCAAAGCCAGTAAAAACCCCAAAAACAAATCAATTTTTGGCTTTGTATGCCGCCGCATAATTTATTGAATATTTCCAATGGATGACAATAAATCTCGTTTGGTTTCCCTCCCAAAACGGAAGGTCAAACGGACAAACACTAATTAGCAACGCCCACTTTTGGTTTCGATTGGATGGAAATCGTATTGGATCCGTTTCAAAATGTATCTGACGAGTGCATAACAGTTCCAGTGCCCACTCAATGCTCGATTTCGATTTTGTTTTCACGTTTATTGATTGTAAATACTTGTGCTCAACTCGGGCTTGTGACAAGTGCTGCATGTGGCACTTTTATTTCCACCTTTTGCCTTTGTTTGCAGTGCATTTATCTCTTGGCGACCCTTCGAGAGGAAATCCCCTTCAATGTCGTGAAATCTCCAAGTGTTACCAAAGTAACAATACCAAATCGCAGACAGTGGGCCAAGAAATCCGTTAAGGCTGATATGCTTTTTGAGTGAGCTTTATTTTCAATTTAAGGGTACGTGGTATGTGAAGCTAATTTTATTGTGTATCGAATAATAGAAGAAATTAACAATAAATTCCATCTAAACCCATTATTTAAATGTTTATCGAAAACTATCTACTTACAGGAATTTTATTTTTATTTAAACATATATTTTCTTGTTCAAATATAAACTGATTAATTTTAATAATCAGTCTCTTCCCCAATTTAATCAATTCTCTGACCGTTTCCCAAGAGATTACTTAAATGACAACGTCACGCCATGGGCCCTGATCTGGTTTTTGGTTCTTTTCCTGCCCTATTATTATCATATCAAAAGTCAATGATTTTCCACTCGAAAGATGTTCATGTCCCACAGCCACTTAGTCCATGGAATTTAACATGGTAGCTGGAAGTGGAGCTGGAGCTGACCTCCACATATCGACAACACTCATCTCATCACCATAAACCGAAGCACGAACTCTGAACTCACGTTCCCTCTATTTCACTCAATGCGCTCCTTTGATCAATTAGAGGGCTTGAGACCTGCTCTTGGCTCATGCCAAATGCACTTAAACACTCAGAGAAATTCTTGATAAAAATTTGGAATTGTTAGTATAAAGTTTTTATATAATTTAAGAAATAACTCTTCAACATTAATATATTGAATCACATTTAAAGACCTTCACTTGGACTACAAGTGATCCATTAGGAAAATACTACATTTTGTGTTAAATACATTTTCTAGAATTTAAATAAATAAAGCGTTAAATAATTTCAGGGAATATTTATGGTTTTCTAAAGGACTTTCCAACTATTTTATTTTAATAATTATTTTTTTTTTGAGTGTCCACTAACGTGGCGCCTGTAAAAGCAGAGAAGCAATAGTAAGCAGGGGGTCGCAGAGGATTTCCATTAGAGACACGCAACAGGGGAAAAGCGGAAAACTCTTTGCCAGCGTAGAGCCCGAGAGAGTCAGAGAGGAGGGAGACATGGGGAAGAGTTACGGGCGCCGTCTATAATTTGTTTGAAGACACTGTGTGTGACACACTTCAAGCTGTCAGCATTTGATGGCTCACAGTGGCCACTTCGAGCCACTCCCAGTGCCCCTGTCCCCTATGAATTTCCCCCTTTCGAACCCAATTAAGCAATTTGTGGTCGACCATAGCACGAAACACGCACACTGGACATTGGCATTCAGCAGACAAAGAAGCCACCAATCTTGGCCATGCTTTTTTAATGGCCAAGGAAAAATTATATTCGAGTTTTACTAGCGATAATAAAACCAATTTTCACTTTGGGTCACAACACAAGTTGACATTTTCCATAATTTCCGTTTTTATGGGATCGTTTGACTTCTGTGGCTAAGCATGAAAGTGAAGCTTTTTATTGCCGTTTATTAGATAAGTAATAGTTGTGGATAAAATTGTGTTTTTATGAGGCTTATTATGCCTGGGCTGGGGGAAATGGGTCAGAGGTTTCCGATCTCGAGAGATATGAAATTTGATAGAGCTGTAAACCGATTTGGAGGGGAAATCATAATTGATAGAATAGGGTTTATAAATTGGGTTGCCTTTGAAAAGGGAAAGTCGCGGGAAATAATAATCTGATCGAATTAAAAACAAATCTTATTTTAAGCAATGTATTTTAGATACGTTTTGTATAAGTTCAAGTTAAGGGGTTATTATCTTATGACAATTTAAAAGACAGAATCTGACTTTAACTTTATTCTTAGCGACTTATTCTTGGAAAATAGGATATCTTCCTCGTATGTTTTTTATATTTTTTTAATCTATTTAATTCACATTCCACATATTCAACATTTTACGGGCTTCTGCTGACATTTATGGGTTTCCTAACCCACCCCCTAGAAAATCCACTCAGGCACTTTGGCGATTCTAGCTGGAAACTCCAACTTGAACTCAACCTGCTCGTGGCACTCTAAAGTCTGCTCAGAATTTATGACTGATTTTACTTAGCACCAGTCAGAAACGCAGCTGTCATAAATTTTGGCCAAAATATGACCCACAAATTGCTGCGGGCCGTAATAATTTACTGGGGGAGAGGAAGAACGAGAGGGAGCGGGGGCGAAGAGCCATGGCCAAATGATTTAATTAAGCTGAAAATTAAAAACACGACCTAGGCGCCAAGAGCAAAAGTGGAGAAAAAATCCAGCGAGAAGCGAAATAACAAGTTTATCTGACAGATACAAGACGAGAGCAGCCAGCGGGAGGAGAGTTCAGCCCGGGCCACCCATCAACGGGCTGTCAGTCGGTCGTCATCTTGGTCATCATCGCTATCTGTTTCTGGTCGTGCTTCACATAAAGCACCAGAGCTGGCATAAACTCAGTTAGCTGCGCTGCATGCGAAAGTATCTGTATCTGGCAGATTGCGTCTTCCTCGCCGATTCGTTAGAAGGCAACATTGTTCGGTTGACTAAATGACCGACCGAATGTCGGAATGACTGACTAACCGAATGACTCAATGCGTGTGCCTCTGTAGGGGACCCAGTAGCAGGGAGAGTACGAGTACGAGTATCTGTCTATCCGTATCTCTCGGATGCAATCTGTGAATCGCCGCTGGCAGCTCAAACATTATTTCTCACTCTCTCCCTTTGCATTGCCATGGACTTCAGAGCCAGTATCCGAGCATTCCCCCAACCGACCGCCCGCATATTCAATCAGTTGATGTCAGTCCAAAGACTTGACGAGGGCTTCAATTTTCATTTCATTTTTCGATTTTTCGCTCTTCGGTAGTCAATTAAATTTCCCCAGAATTTCAATAACCAAAGATTCAATGTCTTTTGGAAAAAGGGCAACATGTCACGGTTAAGTCTTAGTCAGGGAAATGAGCAGATGAAATATTAAAATTCTGGGAATTTCGAATGCTTATTTGGCAATGGGGAATAGGTGAAGAGCTGCTTTTGCGTTTTATTTTTTTGGGAACTAAATTTAAGAAATAAAATTTAAGGAGTAAAAATGACAGATGTCTCTCCCATGAATTACTTAAACTAAAAACAAGTTAATACATATATACATTGTTTTGCTTATATATTAAAAATGTAGCTGATAACTGGTAAAACATAATTGATTTCAAAAGCTTCTTAAGCATACCAATCCAATATTTTTAATGCTATTCCCCAAGTTCCTAACTTATCCCTCATCGCATAATCAGCAACTTGCTATCCTAATCTCATTAATAATATTATTTTCCAACCCGGCTACCTTTTACCAATTTGCATGGGAATTCTTTGGATTTTTCTGCTGGAATTTGTCCCCTCAACCGGAAGAGTCTGAAGGAGAAGAACCCTCTGCTGGATGGATGATGGTTCGCTTCTCGATTGGCTTCATTTGGTTGCTCAACATGCGCATTGTTGGGCTTCATTAACTTTTGCCCGGCGATTGAGACAATTGCACTCTGTTGGAACAATCGTCAGCTAGGCATATTTAATGGATTGCCAAAAGATTTTTTCTCTTTCATTTTCTGGGTGAAGTTTTCCCTTATGCTTGGCTGACCTTCTTTATTTCTCCCTTTATGGATACAGTCTGTGATTCTTGTGTGGGGATTTTCGATTACATGTTCGACTTCTCTCGCTTCTGTTGTTTATTCAAAAGGTAAATTGCTTTGTTTAAACTTTTTAGAGAAGCACAATTGGTCTGCCACCTCGAGTGTTTATCGCAAGTAAAAAGTGCCACTTGCACTTGCAACAGCTGCTGCTGCAGTAAGAAAGTGCATTCAGATGGAGGAAAGGGGGACCTTGGGGCATTGAACTCCAATTGAACAAAACAATTTCAAGGTGGAAATCACAGACTAAGATAAACAAGAGAAAAACTGTATTAATATTTTCTGGTTAAGCTATCTAAACAAAGCATAAGAAAATATACTCATCAGAAGGCTTAAAAAGGCTTTTATGGTAAAAAACTACGACTAAAGAATTTCATTTGTAGAATTTTATGAACAAATATCACACTTATTATTACTTTTAAAATTATTAATGAGCAATAAACGTATTTGTTCGACCACGAAATTAATATGAAAATTGGGAAATGAATCCATGTATTTTTCCTCAGCTTAATTCAGTGCGGATGCCTTTTAAATTTTAATGGGGATATAAATGGTTCAATTTATATTCAAACCAATCAATTAAATGATTTCATTTGCAAGGATAGATATGGCTGGATTATTAAATTTCGCAACATTTTGTAGCAAATTGAAGTTCAAGATAAATACAACATTTTGTTTGCAATCCATCAAGGAAGTATCCTACCCTAATTCAAGTTACTTTACACTTGATTTATGTATATTTTATGTTTTAAATAGTTTTCTTACAAGACATATTTATTCATGTAATATTTTTTATTATCTTACTTTTAATAAAGCAACCCAAATTAATCTTCTTCAGTTTTGAATGCCTTTATCTGATGTCACCGCACAATGACAGTATTTAAACAAAAATTCCAACAATTAATTGCACCCTTTCCTCCGATGTTGGACAACATTTTGATGATGTTAGATGTGTAAACACAAATCAATTGGTGCGGGGCCCATAACAAATTTGTGTGAGTTTGTTGCCAAAGAAAGAAAGCAAAGAAAGGCAAGAAAGGCCTACAAGGCGAGTTGCAAACGTCAAGACCACACAGCTGAAAAGCCGAAAATTTGAGGCAACTTCAAGGTGATTAATGGCCCAATCCGGCAAAGGAGAGTAAGGCAAAGTGTATATTATTTCTTTTTGGGAAAATTGAAAAGCCAATCGCATTGAGGGAATTTCGTGTTATTTCTTTGGGTTTGTATTGATATTGCCGGCAAAACAAAACAGCTCAAAACAAATGATGTGCCGGTCAAATTCGACAAGGCAATCAAAATGAAGTTACCTCCGATTCAGGGGAGCCATTAATCACCAAAACTCGGAAAGAGCGGAGACGAGGCACCCAGTAATTGGAGTAGAAGAAAGCCCAGGAAAAAAAAGGGGAAACGAGAACAACAAAAAACGATTTAAAACAAATTAATAGTGGTAAGAACCAAAGGATGGGGCTATGGGGTTCGGGCAGTTCCAATGTTTAATTAGTTTTGCAGAACAAAAGCCGGAGGGGGCTCCCCCTTTGTTGTTGTCTTGGCAAAGTGTCTGAAAGTTCAGTTTAATTAAAGCCACAAGCCAACACACAGTAAAAGATACATAGTGTGCGTATTTGGCAGATAGTGAGGAAGTGTCGGCAAGATACAGTAATCGCTGCTTTAAAAAATTTAGTGTATTTTTCGTGCAATATAAATATAAAAGGGGATTTTATTTTACCTTACTTATGTAAATTTTGTGGCTTCTTTGGCTAATGAAATTCCAAATTTGTGAAGATGCTCGTTAGTTTGTATATATAAAAAAATTCTTTCATTATTTTTATTCTGGCCAAAAACCACTCAAAAATGTTGGCCATAATTGGCTTCTGCAAGTTGGTATAAAATAAATCTGAAGGTGCGGAAAACAGCAAATTGGGAGAAAGGGAGAAGGCTTCTTCGGACCCAGACTGTTTGAAGCCTTTGCACAATAAACACAAACAACTCAACTAAACAGGACTTCCCCTTTTTCTCGCTATCCTTCATAAACAAAGGCTTCAACTGGCAAATAATTAAAATTGTAGGCAAACCTAAAAAATACACAAAAAGCAAGGCACAAAATAAACCAACAGAATATGGCATTAAAATTGCGCAGAAAACATAAACACAAATTAAATGCCAAAGCAAGCGCAATGGGGAAAAGTAGGAAAATATAAAAAACGACTACGGCAAATAAAATAGAAACGAAATAAAAAGCGTAAAATTATAATGGAAAAGGAAAATAAGAAAATGAAAGAATGGAATGGGGGCGTGGGGAAAGAAAAAAGAAAAAGGCGAAAAAAATGGAAAAGGCGATATACAGCTGAAAGCGAAATAGAAAATAGCAACTGGCACCAAAAAATATATGTAAAATATTGTATATATGCAGTATATATGAGGAATAATTTTGAATAAAAATAAACAGCGTAAAATAAAATATCTGGACTAATATAGGATATGGTAGATACTAACAAGTATGACTTGTTCGGCCCTAAAAAATATGATTTAATATCCAATAAAATATTATATAATATATGTATTAGTTTTGAATATATGATTAATCATTATCTGTGGATATAAGGAAAGCAATATTTTTGACAGTGTGAAAAGACTAGCGAAATCTAGCGAAATAAATAGCAAAATATGCAGGCGGCAGCAGTGGACGCCAAAGGGAAAGACTCAAAAAAATTGGAGAAAAGAACGAGAACAAAAACAAATGCAATTTACAATGCTAACACAAAAATTGGGTGAAGCACTGTAGAGAAAAAAACTCGGAAAAAAGCGTCTGTGAAATAAGAACAAAAATATTTTGGGCTGCAAAAAGCAGGCTGCATAAATGAGAACGAAGAAGCTGCCGAGAAAAAACCTGTGCGAAAACTAACGCACGGAATATAATGCCAGTCCAGAAAGCACAAAAAGAGCGGGGGAAATGCGTATATATAGGGGGGAGGTGGAAAATTGTTTAGCTGCTGAAAAGCTGGACAGCTGGGCACAACAAAATGTGTGGGAAAATGGGGAAAAAGCGGGTTAAACGGGCGGAATGAGGCGCCGCAAAAACAAGCGGACTATTTAACAAAGCACAGAATGCAGGCCAAAAGGGGGCAGAGGCCCAGAATGAGGAGCGGGGGTGTCCTTTGTTGTGCTTAAGGTGACAAAGGAATTAGCAGGACTACAAAAGGATGCCTCGCACAAAGCAGACAGGGAGCAGTGGGGGAATCAACAACTTTTGCACTGAAAAGATGATAAACGATCTAAGAGAGTTTGCACAAAAAGGGGACTGTTATATATACATTTTAATTTATCTCATAGAAGTAACTTTACCAGTTGGGTAATTACATTATTATTTATATTATTTATGAGCCTCAGTTCTTAATAAAATATATTTTAATTTCTAAACTAAAAATTAAGTTGTAATGAATATTTGCTTTCAAGTTTTACTTCCTAATTACTTACAATTATGCTTGCAATTCCAGTAAAAAACCCTACAAATTGTTGTGAAAATTTAAGAACTTGTATTATCTTAATACTTTACAGATTGCATTTCGCTTTATTTCCTTTATCTTCTCCATTTTTTCCCTTTCCTAGGGCCAAAAAACCTTAACCAGGAGTAGAGCCATGCAAATTTCCACAGCGTCCCCTTGCTTTTGCAACGCTTTTCGCTGACCGTCTGAACAAAAATGTGAAAAGCATGCAATGCTAACAAAATGCAGATTAAGTCAACAACGTTGGTGGTAAAGAAAATGGGGAGTTGGGGCATTGGTTAAATGGGAGGATTTCCATAGGGTTGGGTTTTTTCGGGGGCGTTTGAGACACAATGGAACTAAGACAGTAACCACAGCTGCCCTGCACAGCTAGGATAAAAGCTGAACAATTTTAAATTGGTTTGGAAGGAATTCTCTCTCCTACTTTCCATTCTCAGTCTCAGTCAGCTCTTTTATTTTCCTTTTCAGCCATTCTTCTTGTTTTTTCTTTGCTTCTTGCCCCCGTTGGCATGACAATTAGGTGCAAATGAGTTAAAACGCATGGCGCAAGGGAACCAGTGGAAAACCATGCCACTTCCAACCAAAAAATAAAGAGAAGATTCCTCTGGGAAGGTAGTCTCCAAGCCCCACAGAAAAAACTCTCGGAAAATGTTCCGGCTTTTCTCAAAAAATAGACTAGATTTCTCCCGCTTTTTTTTCATGTTTATTTCAATTGCATTTGTCGGCTCCCCCAACGCCTAAAAAAGTGCTTTCAGTAGAGGCGAGGCCACATCATAAATTGACTAAAAATAAAATATTTTTGAGCAACCAACTCGCAGTGGAAATTATGAAAAATGCCAAGTAAAGTGGCTGAACCCAAAAAAAAAAACAAAAAGGAAAAATCATCATTAAAAATTAGCTGCACTAATTTGTGTGAAAATTGGGTCACAAAGTGCTCCGGGGCGCGGGAGAGGCGGGAAGTTTGATTGCCGCCTGCATTTGGCGAAAACGAGGCGTGGCAGGGGGCACTGGGGGCGTGTGCCAAGTCAATGAAGCCACAAACGTTTAATTGTTTTAATGCTTTGAATTAATTGAATGTGCAAGAGGCAGTGCCTCCAATTTTCCCCCGACAGAAGCTGCAGCTGCGTTTGTTTACGCCCGCCAAAATGTTTGAAGTGGCTCCCCAGGAGCGGGGTGAGGGGTGTTAGAAAATCCGCCGCGGAGGGGGGATGGGTGGGTTGGGAGGGGTGGGGTGGGTGGTTCTGTGTGTGCGCCACTACGAATTCGAGCTAATAGACTGATTGCAAAAGTTGCAGCAGCCACACAGGAAAAGCGTGGAAAAGCGGGGCAAAAGGGGAGCAAGACGAGGAAAAGGCTGTGGAAAATGAGGCAGGGAAATGGGGAATAAGTTGGAGAGGCAGCGAAGGAGAAGTGAAAGTGTTGGGAATCGATTCGGAAAGCAAATAAAATTGACTGCTCCATGGCTTAGCCGAAGGCGCCAAATAAAAGTGGGCGGGGAAAACACAGGAAAATCGAGAAAATAGACACGAGCGGACTAATAAAAGGGACGGGCAGTAAGTAGAAGTGCATTAGAGTGGGAAGTCCAGAAATCCAGAAAACCACTGTTAATAATTGGCCGCAAATTTGATTCGAGATAAAAGTAATCCCACACTCGCCCTCATAATTAGATGCAATCGTTTTGTTTGCCCCAAGTGTGAGTTGGCAGGTCGTTAAAAACCAGCGGGAAAATAGAAAACAGCAAGGGAAATGAAACGGAAAAACACAGATTACAAATTGAACAAGAAAATGCATAAATCTCTAATGATATGCTAATTATTTTCATTATAAATCTCATGTAATCCACAATGCAATGTGCTATGTTAATTATTTCCATGGTAAATCTCACTTAAACTCTTTTAGAATTATGATTCTGCGGATGCTGCTTAGGCAGATAATAGATTATTCATAAATAAGAGTTTAATAAAGAGAGCTGCATTAGGGAAAAATTATTAGGGCACACTGGAATTTTATGTACGAGATAGTCCCTGTTCGATTTTGAAAATAAATCTTTGGATTACTTAAATGAGTATTTCTAAAGTTCATCAGAGGGAGATATCTAAAAGGAAGAAGACTACAAACTAAGATGATAAACACCTTTTTATAGCAATTAAAACAATTCAAACACTTACAATTAATTAATAAACTTAAAGATACACGTTCTAGGAGCTTCTAGAATCATCTTTAGCAATTAAAAATATTTTTCCGACCCACACAAGTTCACTCAATAAATATTTGCCCTCAATTCTCTGCCAGAGTCACCCCAAGCAATTCCAAGACGACGATCATTTCGCCACCTTTTTATTATTCATCGATTCAACTCGGTTGCCAAGTGCGGAAAAATTCGAGGGAAACACTCAGACACGAGCGGGCAAGATGATACTCAGACCAGAGGCAATCAATTAAGCATTTCGCCATTAATACGCATTTAATTGGTAAACATTTTGCATTGCAACAACGTTCGATCGCATAAATCTCAATTGAATCTGAACAATTACGCAGGCCAATTAATAATCACGAAAAAAATAAAGGCAACACAAAAAGTTCAGGCTAATCAGCTCGAAGAGATCTGAAAGGAACGTGCCGAGCAGTCACAATTAAAACAAATTAATTTGTATGCCAAGTGGCAAATTCTGCGGGCAGTGTGTAAAAAAGAGAAATGAGGGGAATCGAGGTTCTCTAATTGAAATGGAAACAGAAAGTGAAAAAGTGCAAATCGCTTTGCGAAATCTGTTCTAATGAAAATGGTAAACAATAAAGGACAGCCACTGGAAGTTGATGAAAATTCTGGGCGAAGCTTTATAATGTCAACCTGTCGTGAACTGTCAACATAGCGATTTATGGCCTCTGATAGCAATCAAATTGAGCAGAAATAGTTGTTTGGCATGGAATACGTAATTAGATGAATAAACCAATGGTTCTCCATTGTCTAATTAGTGGTGAATATATGTGATTGATCTCGAACTGCTGGGCTTACATATCATTTGAAATGGAATGCTTGTTGCTTTCAATTAGCTTTAATTTGTACTCAAATTCTAATACTGTATTCCATTTTATTATGAAGTGATTTTAATGAATTAATTACTTCTCTCTGCTTAGTTAGAATTTCCTAAGAAACTGAGCCTCTAAATCGAACATCTGAACAGTTCTTCTCTTATAGATATTTAAATAATAAAATCATTCAGTTCAATCTGCTGACATTTCAATTACACTGAGCTAATAAATAAATTCCTGTTATGGTAAGCATATCGCCCCTCCAATTATACTATTTATTGGCCGCTTAAGCAAACAGCTTGCTTTGGCTTTAACCCATTAAATCGAGTCCCCTCGGATGCACTCACATCATTATCCTCCGATTGGGCATTATTGGGTTCCGTTGTCGTCGTTGTTGTTGTCAGCAGTTGTCGCTGCTGTTGTCGCTCCGCCAGCAGCTGCAATTGATGTTGCTCCTTCTGCCGCCGATGTGCAATTCCGATTCGATGCCATTCCTCCGGGGAGACGACGCGTCCCTCCTCTTCGGCAGAGTCCATGAAGTGCAGCTCGAGATCGTCGTTATCGTACTCGTTGTAGTGGAGTCTGCGCTTAACCAAAATCTTGGCCTTGTCATCGGGCCGGCTCGAGGCCTGTCTAATGGGTTTCTTTGCGGTTCCCGGCTTTGGATTTGCCAGAGATTTATGCTGATGATGACGCACTGGCACTGGCTCTGGCTCTGGCGACTCTTGCTGCTCGCTGAGATGCTGTTGCAGTTGCAGTTGCAACCGCTGCTCCCACGCCATCAGATGCTGTTGCTGACGCAGATGATGTTGCTCGTGTCTCAGGCGCAACTCCCCGTTTTCCTCGTCGGCCTGCGGGAAAATCTTTCGCATCTTGCCTGAACTTTTATCACGTTCTGTTCCCAAGTCATCGGGCAGGCGTGTTCCCGGCAACACCTTCGACCGGCCATTATTCTGATGGACATCAGCGTTGGCCGCGACCAGCCACAGAAAATTAAAAAGAGTCAGTGCAAGCCACAAACTTTTCAACTGCATTGTGTTCGAGGTCGTTTTCTTTTAGTTTTCTAATTAATTGGTGGTTTCCTAATTAATTGTTGCACTTCTAATTAATTGTTGGGCACTTTTTCAAATCCTTTTCGACGTTCTCCTTTTCGGTAAGAGTTCAAGCTTAATAAATCTCAACATCTGGTTGGAAATACTGTTGAAAAATATCTACCGAATCCATTGGAGTCTAAAGATTTTTAGAACATTAATTAATTAGTGTTTGTAAATGTGTAAAAATTCCTTTTCTACACTTTTTCTTTAGGTTTGGTAATCAATTTGTATTTTCTAGTTTGGTTTTTTCTACAATCTCAGCGGAAATGTAAAAAAATTCCAACAGAATTTCCAATATTTGTTTAAAACATGTCTCTGCTTTTGTTAATATGACAGAGATCAAACAAAGTCTTGATGAATCACTATTTTTGACGTCCCAAAAATTAATTGTGACTTTTCCAATTAATTGTTGGTTACTTTGGTAATTTCATGTCCTCCCTCCCCTTCTTTTTGTAATATTTTACACTTAACAAGTCTAAACATCTGGCGTTTGAAATATTTCCACAGAATCTCTTAGATTTTCGTAGATTTTTTAACATTTTGCGGTTGTTGTTAATGTGACAAGCGCGGCATAAATCATAAGCTAACCGAAAACTGTGTCACGCACGCACCGCACACTCTGCGAGCTATTGCTGTAGTTTTTTGTTTTTTGTTTGTGAATGAAAAAACGCCGAATTGTGAATCATTTGGCTTTAATTGGAGGCCAAGAGCTGTATTCTTGTGGGGAGGAAATCGGCCAGACAAACAATTGATTGCCAAATGCCAAGTAGTCTGTCGGACTGTCTGTCTTTCGGGGCAAGTTCAGGAAATTGTTTGGGGGAAAAACTTAAAAAACACACGCGGCTGTTTCGCAATCCACCGAGATACAAAGATACAAGTACGCAACACGCCCTGACGCACACAGATTCAGATACAACTGACGACTGGCAACATCGGCGGCTCGCGCAACAGCGCCAGCAACATATGTTGCTCTGGCTTCGACTTACACTGGCAACATTTCCCCTCTTTTCCACGCGTGTGGAAGGTAAACAGAAAACAGCTGACTGCCGCGCAGCAACATAAACAAAAGCCGCCGCTAAATGTTGAGAGCGGCGCCCGGAAAAGAGAGAGAGACTGCGCACGTGCGAGCAACATGTTTCAGCTCTCTGTAACTGCTGTGGAACATGTTGCCAATGCATCCAACTGCAGCATGTTGCCAGGGCGGGTGAAAATATTTTCCTAGGTTTTTGTGCGCTCATTGCTATCGCCTGCCAATTGCATTTTGATTGTTTGTTCAACTAATTCTATTGCCCTGCACTAGTTGCGCCTTCAAGAATTAAAATTCTCGAGCAGCGGGAAATCGAAACGTTGCTTTCATATGGTTTTTAGTGGCCTCTTTGATCCAGATCGGAAAGTAAATTGCTCAGCCAGGCAGGTGCAGCCATTAAAATACAATCAGCTCAACATAAATGCAATAGCTCTGGCCTAACACATTTTTGGAAAAACATCTGTAGTTTAAAGAGAAGTTTCTTAATCGGATTTATTGCAAAATTAGTGCTAGAATAATTAAGGGAACAATTCTTAAATTTATTTAAAATTTTCTAAAATCTGCAGCATCATAATTATCAAATATCAATCATCAAATTACCCCTTCACTGTATCCTATCCTTAATACGCAATATAATTCGCAGGAATTAGCTCAGACATTCCTTTGTCTCCCAGCCTGATCGCTCTTTGTTGAAACCTTTGAAGCCAGGCATCCTGGCAGCCTGCAACGTGGCACCCCGGCACCTTGGCACCTTGGCACTTTGGGATTTTGGCACCTGCCGCTGGGGCAGATGCCCGGGATTAGGTCTCGGTCACGTTGATGATGCCCTCTTCTTCTCCTGCCACCCACTGTTTGCTGCACTGTCTGCCACAGTTGTTGTTGTCAACAAGTGGGCCTGCTGGATGATTGATGGACCTGACTCTGACTCCACACAAGGGCATTCCGGCACTGCGAGCTGCTGGCACACATCAGAATCCCCAGAATGCACCTGTCCATTGTCCCCGGCGTACCTCGAATGATGATGCTGCGGCCGGGGTTTAGGATGAGGTGTTGCCCACTTGCACTTAATTGCATGTTTGGTCAGGCGAATCAACGCCCCAACGGCCAGCAAACCGCCAAAGTCAAAGCCGAAAAACGCCCATGGAATGCGCAGCACACGAGTCCCCTCTTCAGCTATATCTCTCGACTTTTACAGTGAAAGAAAAATCTTAGGAAATTAATTTAAGATTAATTTAATTAAGCAAAACAATTTGAAGTATAATTAACACATAATTGTAATTTTAGCATCAATAAAATGTATTTATGTATTGATTTTTTCAACATTTTATATTATATATATCCAGAGAAGACCCAGAAAATATTTCAAATATTTTCTCAGAGTGCAATCTCTTCGACTGAGGGGAACCCCCACTGAGTGGCGATGGCGGCCAACGTGGAAATTTATGTGGCCAGTTGGCCACGGCTAGAAAGGCTTCAAGGGGCCAGCGGAATACGCGGTGGCGATGCTGTTATTGCCGCCGCTCCTGCTGTTGCTGCATAATTGATAAATGTTTACAAATTATTATGTTGCACATACAGCGCAGTGGCACAACAACAACAGCAACCGTGGAGGCCACCCAGGCGAAGATGCCCCAATCCCCAGCCCACTACAGCCCCCCTGTTGTACACCTCGTGTTGGTGTTTTTGTTGTGTTCCTGAAGCTGGTGAAAGCAGGCGAGGCATTTGTAGTTGCCTTACATTAAATACTCTAACAATATATATTATTTTATAAATAAATGAGCAAGAAATTAAGCAAAGTAAAAGGCAGTTAAAGTATAGCAAAAACATTTATAGCAATAAATAAAAACTTACAAGAGTTGTAAAAGTACGAAAGATAAAAACAGAATATATAATCAAAATTTATTTAGAGAAAGGAAAGTTCAAGGTATAATATATATTTAATTTCCCTTGAAATATTCCCTAAGAGTATTTTAAGGTTCCCTATAAAGGGCTAGGCTTTCTTCCATGTATGTTCCTGGTTTTTGTTTTCACATTTTTGTCTGGCACTGTTGCCGCTTTTCTCACGGCGAGGCGCCAACTGCATTTTCATTTAATGTTTGCTGGAGCTGCGAATTAAAATGAATCCACGCAGACAGGCTGGCGGAAAAAGAAAGCCAAAGGCAAAAGACCGGCGGTGTCTAGTCCATTAGCCCGGGGATTCTATTGTGTAATGGATCGGGGCCTTATTCATAGCTAACTGAAATCGTTGGCGAAATCATTCTCCATTGAAGGCGAATCATACTTTTATTCCGTGGCTTTTCCACATTGCCCTTGGCATTAGCTTTTGTCTCACTTTGGCGCACTTTTTCCTCCAACTCGCATTCAATTTGCCTAAGTTGCCATTCGGATTGCGATAGGGATGGGAGGGAACTGCAGGGGCAGCAGCTGCCAGGAAGAAATGAAATGGAATTCAATACAAAATGCAAATGAGCCTGAGAGATGGAACCGCAAACGAGCCATGGGATGAGAAATGAGATGCCACCGAAATCATAAAAATCAAATTCGAAATTGATAGGGAGACATCTGGAACTGGGGGAGGAAGAATAGCTACACGAATAAAAAGTCGTATTAGGTTCACTGATTTCGGGATCAAAGGAATTGTTTAAACGAATTTTGGATATTTTAATATCAAAGATGTTTGGTTTGAATTTAAAGAAGTCCTAGAACAGTCCGTAGAAATATTATTCTTTATTCCGTGAAGAGTGACATGCTCTATATGCATTTTTCCCCTGTGTATCTTTTTAGATTTAACTCAATTTTAGAATCGAAATCGAATCGAGAACAAAGTCATCCCCTAATTGATATGAACCCCTAGCGATGTGTGTGGCAAAGGTTCCATTCCCTGTGACAGCCACATCCTGGTAATTATCCCAAATAGTTTCCGCGACAACAATGCTGATCTATGACACTTTGGCCTCAGTTTTTTTCCGGGGGAAAAACTTTTCAATGCCCTAAACCGCTTAGAGTCCCCCGGAATGATGATGATGAGGGGAAAGGCAAATTGACTTAAGATAAAACTGCCAAGGCCCAAGGCCAAAAGCGACGACAAATACTCGTAGAAAAACCCTCGGCTAACCAGAGAAAAAAAAAAGACAAAAAGGGTTCCTAACCCCAGTTAAAGAGCAACGCAATTTCCGGCTTCCCCCGCGGGGAGGAAACAGAGATAGCCAGAAAGTGAGACAGATAACTAGACAGAGACGGGGAGAGAAGACATCCCGCCAGCATTCAAATATTTGTCATCATCAAATGACATCTGTTTGTCGTTGGTTTTTGTTTTGAAGGCCGGCCAAAAGTTCGTCTAGTCAAAGGTCAGTGCTTGACATGGGAAGACAGTGCGTTTCAGCATGGTAAATATGCACCTTAAAATATTTATATTGTAAGCTTCCACCATTTGGCTTTATGCTTTGGGAATGCATCTTTGATATGCAGCTATGAAAAGACTTGAAGTCAAGTCAAAATCGCAAAGCATCGATCATTCCAGCATTAACAATAGAAGTCAATCGATTGTCAGCACAACGAGGTATTTGCATAAATCTCACAGTTGAAAGGCCACGCCCCTATCTCCCATTTTGGGGTATACAAAAAATAAAATAAAATTCAGAAAGGAACGCAACTTAGAAAGGTGAAAGGTGCGAGCAGATAAAATGGAAAATGGGGAGGTATTTTTAACGAGTTGCCATCGGTTCCCAAGAAGCTGCAACAGTTTTCAATGGAAAATGCAGCAGCGGCGGAAAATGTAAATAGCTAACAAGAAAATACAATAAAAGCAAGCTCGAGCTGAAAAATCCAGCTGTATTTCGGGGGACAGAGATAGAGAGAGAGGATGATTCCCCAATTCCCCACAAAAAATACCAAAAGACCCAATGACATAGTTTGCATACTCCGAAGAAGCAGGAAGCATTTAAGGCGAAAACCGATGAGGCGGGGTAAATCCCAGGGGGCCGGCGGAGGCTATTAAGGCGGCATTTCCACAGTGCTAAAAGGCGTTGAAGCTGCAATTAGCCGAGGAGTTTTCCGGGCGAGCGGGGAAAACAAGTCGCCCAAGAAGCAGGTTGCGTTTGGAGCATAGAAATAGAAATGCATTTATTTTTGGGAGAGCAGGGAAGCCCACAGAAAATAGTGAGGGGTATTTTTATGTTGTCGGTCAGGTAATTGAGCTTGGCGGGTGCTGGAGTAAGAGCCGCCTGCTTTTATGACCCTGACATAAGAAGTTAGCATTGAAAGTAACTGCCATTGATGAGGCGAAACGAGGTAACTTGGATGCTTAATGTTTTTTTTTGCCTGGTTGGGAACTCTTGCTATTACTGCATCGGCCATAAAAAGGCAAAAAACAAGTTATCCTCGATGACTGAAATAGTTTCAATAATGCATTTTTGGGTTACTCGTTAACATAAATACAATATAAACCAGACAGTTATTTTTTCTATTACAAACATATATATATAAGCCACACAGTTATTTTTTTATATTAAAAAAAGGTTTCTGCATGCAATTACTGGCTTAGAAATCCTCTGAGGGGAATATCTACTCAATTTTTAGCTTTTCCACATGTTTTTATTTCTCTACTTTTTGACATCAAAATTCATGACTTTTTTCCATGACTTCCCTACCTAGATAAATGATTTATTTTCGAGTGTAAACAATTTTGCTTTACGTTTTCAGAGTGTGTTAAATCGAACTCTATTAAGTCATCAGGCTGCCGTCTTCTATTGAGAGCAGAGCATTTTCCAGAGTTTTCACCAGCTGGCCGTGGCAATCTGCAGAATTCCCCCTCGAGAGCAAACAATGCTGTTGCTTCCACTATCTCGGTGCTGGTTATAAACATTATAATCTGCTCCGCCAATTGATATGCGTTTGTGTGGCGCAGAAGGAGCCGAATCCTTTTGTGTGCTTACGTGGCTATTGGTCATAAACAATTCGAGCCAATTCCAGTTAATGGCCGGTCTAAAGATGCCAACGTGCGCCTTGTTAGTCAAAGCATTTGCGAGAATATTCTCAACATATTTCTATAATCATCGGGCCGCAGACGTGCCAAATCGCAGGCCATTGAAATGGCTTCATTCGGGGCTCGGACTGAGTCTCAAAATCAAATACAAGTGCTGGACCGGCAGTTGGCTTTTCAGTTGGTTCCTGGCCCTCCTAATTAAGTGCAGCAACAAATGGCGGATGAGATTAGAGGGCTGACGTGGGCGTATTCATCAAATTCGATCCGCACGAGACCTCGGATCCCGAGAACCCTAAACCCGAAACCCCGCGGGCATTGTCTAACTAATTGGATTAAATTTGATGCCCGACCTGACACAATGGACCACTCGTCGGGGTCGCTTTCAGGTAGGATCCGGGGCTGAACAAACAGGACTCGGAAAAACAAGATATACATATATATGCAGTATTTAGTACCGAAACTCGTTCGTTCTCGCCTCTTGTATCTCGGCCAGCAATCAATGTAAACAGGCAAGCCCACAGCCACAGCCAACAATGGCATTTCGGCCAAGTCATTTTGGTTTTCCACAGGTCTCCGTACCTTTCGGTTACCATTTTGTACTCTTTCGACGATTCTATGTCGGCGATAGCCGAACAAAACACTCGAGTGCGCAAAGGAAGGTCGATTCTCATCCTTATCGTTTCGAGTGCATTTAAAATGAAATTAAATGAGAATTATTTCCACTCCGATTCCGCTCGTTAAATGAAGAATGGAAATTGTTAACCATCGGGGCAAGTTGGTATTTTGGTCAAGTGGCAGTGGGTAAAAGTACTTGAAACTACTTTTGATTGCAGTTTATCTAAGCTGTGTTGTTTTGATTTCTGGGAAATTCAGTGTTTTGTTTCTTAAATGTGGAGTAAATATCACAAGTTTGTTGTTTTATCTATTTTCTTGACAGAGTAATATATAAACTGTGCTTAATATATTTAGTACTAAAAAGAAATGTAACTAATCTAACTTGTAAAACTTAACAAGTCCAATTTCAACAAGTATTCCATAGATTAACCTCTTGCTCTTGGTTTTATTTCAAAGCCAAGTCAACACCTCTGGAAACTTCAATGAAAACTTTAGCAAGGACATTATATATACATGGCAGACCAGTTTTATTTAATTTAAATTTTTTTTTTTTTTTGTCTGCTGCTGATGCGGAACAGCTAACGCCAGGAGCAGCAGCTGCTGCTGCAGCAGAATTTTGAGGTCCTGGCGAGGTCCTCTTTCAATTTCGGGTCTGCCACAGCATTTTGCTCAACTTAATTGTGTGAAAAAGTTTTCTTACGCTCAACATGAGCAAACATGAATGGCAGCCAAGTGTTTTCTTTTTATTTCAAATTTTCCTTCCTGCTGGGGAAAGTGTATGACAGCGCCAGCAGAAGGAAAGTAAAAATTATTTAATATGATGAAAGTTAAGAGAACAATAAAAACAAAGTTTACCCAAAGAAAGAAAGTGTGAGGAATATACAAATAGCGCTCAGGACGAAGGAATTGGGAAACTACGTTTTACAAGGACGCTTAAGGCAGAAATTATAGATTTTCGTTATCCTTGAAATGTGCTTAAGCCTTCATAACAAATTACATTTAGTTTCAACTATATTTAGCTTTAAATTAAATATATTTAGATATCTGTTATTTATCTCCTCCAGCTTCTGAAAACACACTTTCCTCGTTGTACTGTAAGTTAAACGGGAAAACTCATTTGAAAAGTAAGTAAAACCGAGGGAAAACACACGAAGCAAAACAAACTTTGACAATAGAAATTTCTGGGACAAGCATAGGGGTACGAGAGGGCTTAAAGTGGGCGATTTTAGGGGTTAGGTGCACCCGCAAGGCGAACGAGACATTTATGATGACGACAACAATTTTTCGCTTTCCATTTGACGATGATGATGATGAAAACTTGCAGTGCAGTCACATGCAGAAAAATGCACTCAAAAAAAAAATAACACGCACACACTCAAACGTGAAAGGAATTGTTCTTGGAACAGGACTCAATGGCGCGAATGGCGGCGGATTGGGGGAGAGGATAAAATGCAAGGCAAGACAGAAATTGCAAGCTGCATTTTAGACAAGAGGACGAAGGATGTGTGTGTTCAAGTGTGTGTGCTGGAGGATAAGAAAAAAAGTAAGAGTACAGTCACCGCAGGATAAAGTAAACCAAATTTAATATTGCAATGCCACTAATAATTCCAAAAACCTACAAATGATCTAAAAACTTTGTGACAGTCATTAAAACTTCAAAAATCTCTTAAAATTAAGCATATTTTAAATATAAAATTTATACACCCTTAAAAAAGATCCTTTTTGTGCACAGTGCACTGTCTAGGAGGAAGTGAAATAAAAAAAACTCATCACTGGAGTGGCAATAACGCTCCTTGACGTATTTTTTATTGAAACCGCAGCCAATAAAGCGACGCGGCTAAAATCGCGTGTGCCTTATCTGGCGAACGCGCGCGTTTCTGGCCGCGTTTCGTGAGCGACTTTAATTGGAACCGCGCTTAAAGTATCCGTGGCTTGCTTGTCTTGCGGCCCCTGCGGTCACTCTTTCTCCCTAATCACTAACTAAACAATTAATCAACCGAAAACCTAAAGTTTCAGTAGGTGGGTGGAATGCTTGGAAAATTTTCACGCCCAAGAAGTGACATTTTCGAGGTGAACGTCAACACGACGTGGCGATGCTGCAAAAACAGCGGGGACGCTCAAAGCTTCTCCAGCTCCACCGCCAGTTGATTAATGAGCTGTGATGCTGGGAGACCCTCCAGTGGGAAAACGGGGGAAAAACGGAGGAAAAGCGTCGGAAAAACAGGCGAGGGGCAGTGCAACTACACCCAGTAACCGAAGCAGTAAGTTAAGCAGTTTTAAAAAGGGAAATGTCAGCTGAAGGATTTGTTACTGGTGACTGGGGAAATGAGCGGCTTGATTACGTGAGCTCAGCTGAGCTGGGAAATGGAACAAGAAGCCAAGGGAAAACGAGGAAAGCGCATCCACAGTAAGTTTCCTTAAAGAGGGATAGTAAAGGGATAAAGAATACCAGGGGATCTGGACGAATGGAAATGGCTTAGGATGGCATGTGGAGATCAAAAATAAAGATGATTTATGATAGTTTTTAAGGGAAATGTTTTAAAGATGTTTCCAAACTATTATTTCTAAAGTTGTACCTTGAATAATGTAAGTGTAAACAAATATAATTACAAACAAATCATTTTATTTATTTAACTTCAGTAAAGAAATATCAAAATGTTATTAATTTAAAAAAATTCTTTCCTTAAAAAAATAGTAGATTTCGATTAATGTTGATGATTAACAATAGCCCCAAAAATACCCAACTTAGCCCAGAAATTACAAGCAGGTCAGGATTCAGCGTTGGGGTTGGCATACTCCGTTAAATTCTATATTGACTTTCAGTAATATTTTCCTTAAGAAATCAACTTGCTTGTTCCTTGTTGTTTGTTAAACATTTCCCAGAATATACCGGTAGCAAATTTAAGACTGAAATATAGCTTGAATAATTTCTAAAGCAAACAAAGCTCACACACAGGCATCAATCATAAGTACTTCACATATCAGATATCACCCTTCAATCCGATGGAAACCTAATCAAGTCAGGAAATTCAGTTTCCTCAAAGTTGCGTTGTGCGTGTGTGTGTTTGAGTTTTGCTTGGGAGTTTTTCCCTCTTTTCCCAACGGAAATGTATGCCGATGCGAAACTAAGCTGCTTTCGACTGAATTACAAATTGAAATGATAACCAAATAACCGAATAACCGAACACGAAAGCTGGGGAATATTTTCGCACTCTTGGGCAGAAAATGGCATAAATTAAGTTACAAATCAACTCGCAATCACAACTGCAGTCACAGTGACTGCATTGGAGTCACTGGCGAAATAACAACATTTCGCCACGATTTTCCATTGCCATTGCGTTTGCTATTGCTATTGCAATTGCGATTCGATTGAAATTTAATTTCGATACACATTTTCTAGCTGCATTTTCTGCTCCACCTCGGGCCACGCCTGCCGCCACCCACATTGGAAAACGCTTTTCGCGCCAATTGCATTTTCGTACCACTCGCTGGTATGTTTTATGTTTTCATTCTTGTTCAGAATGTTTTATGTTTTACAGATATTGGCGTTGCGATTTTCATGGCTGGATGAGATTGAAATGTAATCAAATATTGCGAAATCTGCGAAAACTGAACTGAAAGTGCAAGCGCATCCTGCGGGTTTTTCCTGAGCGATTTTGACCTGTTTTTCAACAAAGCGTGCCAAGTGCATGTGATGGGCTGGCAAATTGATCGGAGAGATTCTCTGGCCCGGGGGTTGATTACACGTTTAAATGGGGAACAATGGATATTACACAGGAAATTACCATTCCAGGAGTTTTTAAAAAGAGTGTATAATATTAAATACTCAATTTTATACTCAAATATTTATATCTTAAAAGGACAAATCAATATACATATCTGTGCAGCTGGGAGCTAATTTATTTGGATGTCTCGTTAATATAATAAAGAGAATTAGGAGATTTTAAATTGGAATTCTCCACACAATCCAGACCAATTACCCTACACTATTCCCATCTAATACTTATAAGTTAAGTGAATTCCTCAGCCCACATAGCAACAGTCAAAGATTAACATTTATCGAAGGCAGCGCTCATGTAACGGTTAATTTAAGCCACTGTTCGGGGGATTTCCCGGCAAATGGAGTACGAAATTAATTAAAGCAAACTGAATCATGACACGAACACGAATTTTCACGCAGGAAAATGCACCAACACACGCTCGCACACAGAAGTGTGTGCGTGTGTGTGTGTGTTTAGGAGAGGTACGAAAAGCCCCCCTACTTTTTGGACCCGAATAGCGAGCACAGTTGCATACTAATAAGCTGCCAGGAGAGGACCCGTGTGTGTGGGGCCTGCCTTCCGATCCCTTCGGTCAGCCACGTGCCACGCCCACAGCTTGGACTGGGAGAGTGCTGTCAGGCTGACGTCGGTACAAGCATTATGACGGCATTTACACATCAGCTTCAGCCTCGGCTTGTCCAGGATTCGAGGATTAGAAGGAGCACCAAAGAGCAAGGCGTAGGAGCAAGGACTCGGGTCTCAGGACTCCTGAGCTTATAAGCCGACTCAAAAGGCTTTAGGGTCACTTAGGCGCTGTGCAAAAAAAAAGTATTAATAACAAGACGATAAGGAAAGGAACAAAAAGGCAAAGGAAATTATATTTAAAGAATCTAATAATAAATATAAATAAAACAGTAAGAAATCAATGTGAGAATCAAGGAGTTTTCTAAAAAAGAAAGTGTGTGCTTCAACTCCTTTTCAAAATGTTGTTTTGAAGAGTGAATTTACACAAGACCTTCCCTGAGTTAAACCTCCATAAAAGAATTGTTATTTAAATAAGGGCCTAACAAAGTTCTAAAACTAATATTTAAAGGCCATAGTTCTCCACAGTGCACGCACACGGACTCACTGAACTGACCCTACTCCGAATAACATTCCTGTGGAAGCCTTAGAATGCTTGTGTGTCGACTATGCAAATAAATCCAAGTCGTGGCCAAAAACTCAATTTCGGGCAGCCAGTGCAGCAGGGCAGCTGCTGCGGCTCCAGGACTCGTAACCAAACCCCTTTTCCTGCCACAGGAACCCCCCCCTTTTCGGTTGGGGGGGTGTGTCAATCCCCCGCCAAGCAGAACATATGGCGACAAACAGCGGGCACCGTTCTCCATTTGTTTGCCAGCAAACACGCAGAGGAAAGCGAACGGAGCAGAGAGGAAAGGCAGCCGGAGCCCCAACGCCAAGGACAAAGGACGGACGCGAAGGACGAAGGCTGCGGAGCATGCACTAGACCCATTTCGTGGATGCTTTTGAATGGCACTACGGCACTATGGCAGAGTATGGAATTTAGTATGGGAACGGCATGCAGGCAGGCCAGCAGTACATGAGCTGAATTGCACTTGGCCAGAAACAAAATCCAAGCCATGAAAATAGCACTTTAGAAAGCAAGACGAAAATTGAGATACGCTTGAGCTAAACTGAATGCAATCTCTCCAGCACAAAGTGGAGGCGAAAAAATTGTGTAAATAAGTTAGCACGGATGTAGGAATTATAAATGTTTTGAGGCAACAAAGAAGCTCCTAAATTAAATTATTAAGTTACTTAGCTTGGAAAATATGAAGTAAATTATGCATATTTAGGTTATTACATATTAAAACATTCGAATTACATTTAAAATAATATTCAAAAGTGCTTCCTTATTTGCAAATTCCACAAGCTGCCAACTGCCCTCATAACCATCAAAACAAATGCTGATAGACACGATTTTCAACAGGTTAATCACTTTCCCAACTTAAAGAGTCATCAAACTTTATAGCTGACTGCCAAAAAAAACGGGCGGAATATACTTCGCTTCGTCCAGGATCTGTCAGAACTCAATCCCCTTGATAAAGTCATCATACCCTTGTCCGACAAGGCCACAAAAAATAACGCACACTACGTGAGGAAGCTGCGATTCTGAATTTCTAAGAGCTTGGGGTGATTATTCCCTACCAAAAAAGGGTGAATTTCGCTCGCAAAAATCTCTGGCTCTGCAGTTTTTTTGCTGCTTCCGGAATATTTGCTGGAAATTCGTTTTTCTGCACACTGCACACACTTGCCTGCATTGGGATAGGTTAGGTCCTGGCATTAAAGGAACGAGATATTGGGGGTGCGAGTTTTCGGTTGGATTCTCTGGTTGCGCGCCCTAAATGGATTTAGCTTGTTGTCCTAGGTTTGGTTTTGTTTCTCCAACGGAATATGGGAAAATGTGTTCATTTGCATGTGCCACATGTTGCCCCTGATATGCAATAAAAATGCTCGCCAAAGCCGTTGTTAATTCGCAAATTCAATTGTCAAATCAATGGCAGATGGCAAATAAATTTAATTCTCTTAGTGGCGCGCAGCTGACAGCGAAGAGCCGCCTGATGAATCAGAGCCACATAAAGTACGACCCGTCACGTCCCATTACAATATATACATATTTGATTTAAGGTGTCTGAACGGAGACAGAATACCATCGAAATGGCCAGCAAGTGGCCACAAGCACGAACCAGTGCACTTGGAAATAAAGGGAGTGGGTTAATCTGGGGAAATTTAAGCTATCCAAGTATTGGAATTTATTTTTTAATATGGTTCCATAATGAGGTCTTGGTTTTATATTTTCAAAGCGTTGAATCTGTTTTGTTTTGAAAGGAAATGCAAGAATCATAGGTTAGTTAGTTTAATTTCCCTTTAGGTGAGCTTTTTAAAGTTCCTCTGCTCTTAATTTTTTCTTTAAAATTGTTAAAAATAATTGTTTAACCCTTATTAAATGACCTAACCCTGTCACAATTTATTTCTGCGAGTGAGAGTGAAGCAGCGGAAAGCCGGACGGATATTTCTGGTCTGGTCGCATTTCTGGTCCGTCGCATAGTGTTGGCAACATTTTGCGGTCACTTGATGGACAGTCTATGCACACTCGGTCCGCTTCCTACTGCCCGAAATGAGTGACGGCAGTATAGGGTTAAGTGGATGAGAGCCAAGTGGAAAAGGGGCGAAAATGGCCGCAAGTTCGTCAACAGGGGCAAATATTTGCAGATATCCAAACGATGTCGCACGTTGGTTGCTGTTGCATGTTGCTGCTGCAATTTCTGTTGCCACTGCCGCTGCTGTGTAAGTTGGGTGTTGATTGTTGATTGTTGGTCCAGTGACCAAAAGCCAACAATTGGTCACGATCACTTTGGCTTTATTGTTTTCGATTCTATTTTTTCTGGACCCCTCTCTCTCTGTTTTTATTTGTTTTTCCTCTTTCCGGCGACGTCGCTCCTTTGTTTTCACTTGCGGCCGTTCGTGTTGCCGATTTGACGTGACTAATGGGTCGTTAGGCATATGTCCACTCGGCCGCAGGAGCAAACAGGTGGGCGGAGAAGGGACAGGTCAAGGGGAACAGGGGAGTCACGCCCGGGCTGTGTCTTCCTCCTTTTCTCGCTCCCTTAACAAGTTACAAATTGCGTGGCTCGCTTGGCTGCCACTTCGCCTGCCAAGTGGCAATGGTGCAAGACTCGAGTTGATTACAATGCGAACCTTGAGGGAGGTCAAGGATGAAGGAAATGGATCCATAAAATGCTACAATTTAGTGTTTATAGCGTTCACGCTACGGATAGGGATGGTAGGAAGGAGTAAAAATCACATAAAACTAGGCAGACAAACAATTTAAAGGTATAGCCTTAAAGTGAAAGTGGGACTATTAACATGAAAGCCAAATTTTAAGTGTTTGGCATTATAATTTATTATAATTTTATTCAGATAACTGTAAGAAGTTACTATAATTAAATTATATCCCAAATAATAATAAATATGATTGGATTTCTAAACCCTAAAAATACAAAACAAATCAAAGTTTAGTTCCTTAGCTTACCATTACCATTTCCACCTGTTAATTACAATCAATCTCGAAAATGTCACTGCCAGAACTCACCTGCAAAGAGATGCAAAAAATGAGATAAGAATTAGTCAAATATTCGGCATAAATCACCGGCCAAAACACTTGGCATTACAAACAAATCGCAACAGCATTCCGATCGTGGGGGACATAATCAACGGCGATATCCATCACCATTAGCATCACCTTTGTCATTTCCATGCCCCGACCGAGATTGGCTATGGAAAATTCGGCATCTGTCCGTACTCTGCCCCTATCTTTCGCATTCGGATTCGGATTGGGAGTCGGAGTCGGTCTTGGGCATTTGCATATGACATCATCAAAGTGGCAACAGCAGCCAAAGTTTTGTGCAAAGCACACAGACGCGCCAGCGGAATGCAAAAACCAACAAGAGCGCAGCCAGAGCGAAAATCTTGTAGCAGCCACCGCTTGTCAAATGATTTGCAACTTTGTGCAAATTCATTTGCCAGTCTTCCCCGACATTTTCCCCTATTCCCTGCCTTTGGCAATTATTAGTTGGCAGTCGCCGTCTGTCTGGCAGCCACGAACCAAACTCGAGCCACGTAGAGCTGAGATTTCCACCGCAAGACGACGGATTACACAGGGAGATATGTCATTGGAAAACAATAAATATTTGCAGTTGAATGTTTGAATATTATGCATTAAATCTAGTTTAATTATTAGATAAAAAGCTATATTACAAATATTAACATTTTGATAAATAATAAGGTCTTTCGTCAACGTCCCAAATAATTGCGGCGTGAAAAATCTAAATAAAGACTCGACACTTTTCAGGAAAGTATAATTAGAAGCATTTTATTTATATACATATTATTTTCTTTCTGTGCACCAAGTGAAGACTAGAGACTGCCGGCTACAAAGTGCGGACTGGCAGGCTGTTGCAACTGCCCTGCGGTGGACACGAAGGCCATGACTAAGTAATGCCAATATTAGGAAGCGAAGATTTAATACTCTCTCATGAAAAATAACATTTTTTAAATTCTACAAATAAAGTTTAGTAAATTTCTTAGGCTTACGGTTTATTTCTGATCCTTACTGCCATTTAATTCTGAGTTCTAAGAATTTTCCCACATTGCCGCAAGCGCAACTCATGCATTTAGATATTTTAACATACAATTCTTTAAGTTAAATATTAAATATTCAAAATAACAATTCTTATAACAGTAAATTTGTTTATAAAATACATTTATTTATAAAAAATAATAATCTCAAAAACTGCAAACTCTTAATGAATTTTTAATAATTTCAGTCAGAGTATATAAAAAACAAAAAACGATTTTGATGACTCCAAGATTTGTTTGCCATCGACTCTAGAATCCATTTTGCCTCCTTCCATTTCGGGTTGATTTGCCGGCGATTTGGACGTTGATAAAGTGATTAACCAAGCCAGCAAGCATTTGGCTTTTGATAGCGTTTAGTTTATGAGCCGACCTGCCAACCTCGAGGGTCTTCAATGTTCCAGCTATTTGCGATCTGCGATTTGTGGTCGATGAAGCGCACAGCGATGAACAGCAGGTGCAGAGCACCGCAGGTAAGATGATGGGCTAACAATGGTAGCTGGTCAGATGTGGATATGGATGCAGTGGCGGAGTATGCAAATTGTGGCAGCCTTAATGGGCGATGAAAGACCGCATAATTTATTGACTGCAATTCCAGGAACTACCACAACTTGAGGCCAAGCATTGTGGTAGCTCAGGCTTTTGATTTTAAAATTGAAATATAAATTTAATATGTTTGGTAAAAATTAATTGATTTATAGAATCTATAGTTTTTTTTAATTACGTTAGAATTAAATTTTATTTTATTTAATTAAAAATATCCTTTTTGTTACAAATTACACAGAGAAAAAGGTGTTAAAATTCTGTTTTAATATTTCTTGCAGGCTTACTCTTAAACATTTCCAATAAAAGCTTAGTAAACATTTGATTTTCTCATTAATAAAAGACAAATACATTTTCCTACAAAGCAATTCATTTTTTAACATAAAAATATATTTTAAATATTCATACTAATCATAAGTTACACAATTTGATTTATGATTCATTAAATCAAAGAAAATTTTAATAATATTTATTATCTTGCACAACACTCTCTCGTATAACGAGTCTCCCTTCGCCGGCATTTAATTATTTTTAAACACCACGACAACCTTGACTTTGTTGCCTTGATCAGCCTGTTCCGCCAAAAATAAAACTTTAGAAATCGGAACAAAATCAGAGGCAATAAATTCTCTTCGGATTAGCTGGAAAGAGCTCTTTAAAAATACTCAAATGTTCTGCTTTATGGCACCTCGAAAATCACACTGGCAAGGCGCGAAAGCCCCTTTAAATCGAGTTGATTTTATTGAAAAGCGAAAGTGTTAAGGTGTCAGTCAGACGGGGGAAGGCCCCACCCAGAGCCCGTTATAAAGCCTGGGTCTGGTGATATATGAAACACCTTTAGGGCTCGTGAGTCTCGTTTTAAGACCTCACGAGTGCATTGTTCCCAATCGGAATCCAATAAAATTGAAATAAAATTGTGTAATAAAAGGAAATCGCTTATAAATGCCCAATCGAAATGCCGAAATGAAATATTGATGAAACGCAGTGAGGCTTTGTCCGCATGTCAAATGAACAAGCCGTGGAGACCGAACTTGAATCTCGCTTCTCATGCATAATGCAAACCGGAGTGCAACCGGAGACGTTGGAAATTTCTAACAATTTACCCGCGACACACAACAGCAGAAAAAGCAACAGAAAAAGCAGAAAAATATACGGAAAAATGAAAGAGAAAAAATTAATCATAGTGGAAATATCAGGGGGTCGGCTACTGGGCTTTCAATATGCCAATCGAATCAATTAGGCGATTTATTGACAACGGCCTGGCATTGGCATTCAATTTGCCGTCTTCGCTGCCAACAATTTCGAATGTCATAAATTGTGACGCGCCTGCAAAAGAGATTTACGCTGTGTCAAACAATGGGTTAATGTTCGGCCGCAAATCGGGACCCCAGCTATGCATCTATCGGATGCCGAATTCAACCAGAAATTGAGTCATCATCATTATCATCATCACAGCGCTGGCCGCGACGGACATTAATTAAAACGCATTCAAATGCAGATGGTTGTCAACCTGCCAGCAGCCACAAAGAGACCCCCCATTATGAATTTTTAGCCGCATTATTCAGCATTCGAAATACCATATTCCATGCGACTTTGAGTGCATTGGATTCCACTCTTGCCATGCCTCCAAAAATATGCTTATTGATTTAGCTGTCAAAAAATGCATGACAATTTTCGGTTCCCATAAGTTTCGGTTATTTTTCATGTGCCACCAGCAGGCGGGCAGACAACTTTAGTAATGCCAAATGAGTTGGGAGCCACAGTGGTCATAAGTTGGCTTTTAAAACAATGCATTGATATTAATCATAAACTAAATTCTCCATTAATAGAGTGCCAACTTTAGTGTTAGATAGATTATTTATTTACCTACAAAATAGTCTCAACTTAAAAAAAAAAATCCAGAGACTTTTAACTCAAGAATCCATAATATTTTGGCCAATCTTAAAGCCTTCAAAAAATTCCAATTCCACTGTGCATCCAACCAAAATTGTGTGACACTTGCGAGTGACACACACATACCTCAAGCACACACTCAGCTTGGGTGTGTTCTCGTTCAACAGAGTTTTTCCCTTTTTTTGCCTTGGCTCTCTAATCGCAGCTCTTATACTTTATACATGCTTGTAATGGGTTTGCAATTTGCAACGACTTTTTGACACACATACCATCCACACCACTCACACAGATACTCTGATACCCAGATACCCAGTCGGATCCTAGCACCGAAGGGGGCTTCCCGGAGTGGCATGACTGACTCAGGAGATTTATGTTAAATTTTTAATGACCAGCCGGGCAATGCATCAACTTCAATATACTTAGACTCTGAATGAAGACACTTGCCCGTCCACCTTTGACCTTTGTTGCCTCGATTTACGACAGTTTCCAGTGTGTGGGAGAGATGGAGGAGCACCTGGAGCACCTGATTTTGGGCCAGGTTCAGGTACAGATACAGATACAGGTACAGGTGGGACAATGCGCCGCGCAGCAGGTGTCAGTGAGGCGATTTCAGATCATCAAAAACCGAGTTTTATTCCCCTCTTTGGGTACTGTTTGATTTATTTGCTGGCGTTTGATGAATTAGAATGCACAACTCACACACGAAGGGGGTTTAGATACATTTGTATCTTTGCATCGCCAGGGTACAGTCGAACCTCTGTGCTGGGATCTTAAACTCCATTTTGTTTCGGGAGAAAAGAATGCAAAAATATTGTAATATTTCGTTTATAAATAAGAGAATTTAACCTTTTTTATTCAACCTATTTATTCAAATCTATCATTTAACTCAATTCTAGTTCCCGTGAATGAAGTCTTACTGTATATCCAAGCGACTTTTTGTTTTTTTTTTTTTTGTTTGTTTTTTCTGCTGTGAGTGCTTTAGTTTTCTGTTTACAGTTCAATAGTTCAGTTCAGTTCAGTTACAGTTGTTTTTTCCTTTAGTTTGATGGGGCTTTGAATAACCGGCATGACCGTGACTCCTTTTCTCTTTGCATTTTAACCCCTACCCATGAACGGGCTAACACGACTTTCAATTTGTCTTTTGCGGCTTGCTTTTTTTTTGTTTGACTGGAAAGGCGGGTGAGGGGAGGAAAAGCGGAGGTTACGTGGAGGCGGAAATTGTAGGGCAAGCATTTCGCAATGGACTTGCAACAAACGCGTCAACAAAAATATTTTCGTTTGCCGGTCATGATTTATCGTCAACTCGACTCTTTGACAAGCGTGTTATTTTCAGCCGTTTGCAGTCGTTTCTGTTGCTATTTTGTCACTCGCAAGTGTTGCGTGAAATAAAATCTAATTTCCCATTTGGGCGGGGCTCCCTTTTTTTCTTTGTGGATATGAGGTTACCAGAATTACACGAGTCTTTCCGCTCGATTTATAGGTGTTACTGGCGATAAAGTACGAATTATGAAGGGAAATGCAGTGGCCTTGACACCGGAAATTTATTATATCTTTGTGACTGCACAACAAACAAAATTGTGGTAACACTTTTCATAGAGATTTATGGAAAACTAAGCACTGATTCAATGAAACCATTTAGGGTTGATTAGTTTAGTCATAAATCGTACTATAATGGCACATGAATAATGATAATAAATTTCGATTGGGTTTTCTGAGGGCGATATTCAATCGAATTGCCTATTTAAAATAACTAAGAGATTTGACCCTCTCGTTAAAATTAAATGCGATCAACGAAGCAATAACATAAATCACTGATTTGTAAAATATATAAAGTACTAACGAGTAGAGCAACACAAATTGAATTAGGAACATTTTAACACTTTGAATTTCTGTAATTGTGTTAATTTTTTACATTTTAAATGTATAGTTTCTAGCCCAACTCACTATCCCCTAGCAGACTCCCCCAGTTGAGAATTATAGCGCCCAGCAAGTAGCGATGCTTCGGAGGTCTTTGTTTGCTTTAAACTTTGAATACGAATTTTCAAGGCTTAAATAAACTGTTTAATAAATTCATAACAAATTCTTACATAATGCCGCACAGTTCTTTGACTCCCAACAAAACTTCCTACAAACAATAAAGTTATTCTCAGACACTCCGATTTGGGTCAGACTTATAAAGTTATATGGCAAGTGCAGCTGGCATAAAACACTCCATCCACACCAGCGATTGACATTAACCATAAACTAAAAGTCTCGCTCTCCTCCATTCCGGCAAGAACATTTCAGTTTTCCCCGTCACGTAATAAAATATTTATGCCTGCGTTCGCAGCTTAAATCATACCAAACGTGATCGCCGATCGTAATAGAGTTCTAACTGTACTGCGAACGCACCAAGCCAATCCAAGCCCACCTTGACCCCAAACACACGCCATGGGCTAAGCCCAGCCGGCGGATCAGCCTTGCATTTCAATGAATTACAATGAATTCTTCGTCAAGCTCATCATCGAAATCAATCACAAAGTCGGCATCTCATCACATGTGTCTTCGGTTAGTTACTAAAATGCCCACTGACACACAGACAGAGATGGGCAGATACTCACAGAGAGAGAGACAGAGAGATGGGTAGACACGCAGTGAAAGAGACGGGCGAGTGCTGTGAATGATTTCGGTTTCGTGGAGCAAACAAAGCAAACTGCGAATGCATTCAACAGATACAAAGATACATATCGTTCTGCCACTGACAAACCGTTTTCTGTCAGATTAACTAACAAACTGCTCTCGTCGCTCCCTAAATTCCCCTCATTCTTGCCCTTTTCTATGCACAGTTGCGGTCAAAAAACTAGCTGTCTCTTGGATTTTTTAAGAAGAAGTAAACTAA
Organism: Drosophila triauraria; assembly: GCA_014170255.2. NCBI lineage: Eukaryota > Metazoa > Arthropoda > Insecta > Diptera > Drosophilidae > Drosophila > Drosophila triauraria. The sequence continues at coordinate 11,772,125 of CM024334.1, read as the reverse complement.
AAACATGTCTTAGGATTTTTGGCAATAAACTAAATTATTAATGTTATTTTTCTTTTGAATTATTATCAAACAAACTTCAATGATTACTCATTAAAGAATTAAATAATCTTTAAATTTGGTATAATTTTATAAATAATTGAATTGCCAATATATTTGAATAACACTACTATTTTAACCTCCTCTGTATGAATGTTCGGTATGATTTATAAAGTGACGAAGCCGCTAAAAGATTTTGCGGCATTCCAAGAATTTCCCCAGCAGCATGTGTGGCACAAAAGAAACATTTAAACCAAAAAAAAAAGACTTAGGAGGGGGTAAAGGGAACGGAATGAGGCCCTGCTCATGTGTAATCTTAACACTCTAATAAAATAAAGTCATTGAAACTCCCGGCTCCACATAAGCCACCCAAGTGAACCACGCAAAAAGACGACAGAAACATTGCCAATTAGTTGCGAGAATTTATATTGCTTTTCCGCTTCCAAAGGGAGAGGGAAAATAATTTCTCGAAATTTATATTAGAAGCTGCTATAAATTATGGGCCGCAGCAGCACAAGTCAAGACCCGCGCCGGCTTTAAAAGTCTACCAAAACCAGAAACAAAACAATAAAAAAGAACACAAAAATCGTAGAAAAAACAAGCGAGTGCCAGGCAATCTGGAGACAATAAGCACAAGTTGTGCAATGGAAAATGTCCAAGGAAGGCAGCGGCGAATGAATGAGAATTCAACGAGCGAGAGAGCGGCAGTCAAGTATTTTTCTATGGGAAATGCGGAAAATTCTACTTCCAAATGATATACTCACAGTTCCTCGGGGGGCGAAAACAACTAATGAATGCCGCTGGCAAGAGAAAGAACAGCAACAGAAACACAGGAGAAAAATATATAAAACATGGGAAAAATTGAGAGAAGTGGACAGAAATTGCACTGCCAATAACAGGCCAAAAAGGAAAATGTTTGAAATGTGAGTGGAAATTGGCTGCAAAATGTCATCAACAGCAATGGCCAGAGGGGAAATCTAAAAAAATAATCATGACATTTCTGATACATCTTTGAGAGTAATTACTGAACGAAAAGCATCAACTAAAGGAGGAAGAAGCTGTCAGAAAAAGAAGGAAAAATAAAAAAGGAAGCTACTTCTTTTGGGTGAAATAAATCTCGTGAAGGTGATAAGCAATAGATTGCTCCACAATATATGACCAAATAAATGCCCAGTTTTTGGTAATATAGATAACAAGGGTAAATATCTTCCAGTTGTTAGGGAATCAACTGCAAGGTAGGACTGGTAATTGGAAGTTTCTTGTGTAAATTTGACTATTGTTAGTCAGCAACTGAAATATATCTACGTGCATATATGTTGGCTTTTCAAATTCTTGTTTACCTTTTGCTGGTGCACTCCTGTAAATATTATGGCTGTTGAGAGCTGAAATTGTTTTCAGTTTGCTGCTGATTTTGGGTTGCATATAGTCGAACATATAATGACTGCAGACAGCATTTCGACACTTTAACTAGCATGCGAAAGGGATTTGTATTTCGCAATCATGGCAAAGATAAATACATAGTTACTTGTTAAAAGTCTTTAAGTTTTGGGTTTCTGTTAAAATAGGTTTAGAATATAGAATCAATATTTATAATACGGTTTTTTCTGCGTTCATAAGGTATTTAATTTAAAAGTTTTGTATTCTGTGATCTGTATTTATTTAGTTATTCTCATCTTAGTCTTGTTCTGGGTGAAACCGTATTAAATATCAAGCTTGACTGTAATTATTTTGCTTCTCCAACTGCCTGCTTTGAGTGGTTTTCCCCGCCTCGTTTTGTCAACGAGTCTCCATAATTGTTACCACTCTTGTGGGCCACGATGGCTCCCGCTGCTTGTAAGCTTCAAGGTCGTTGCAGCCGCAGCGACAACATTCAGGCCCCACGGCGGGTGGTAAGCGATGAACGCTCGGGCTTGAGTGTGTGTGGCTTCAGTTGTCATTCCTTAACCGCCTCTGACATTTCGTCGTACAAAGACTAAGCTCGCTGTGGGGTCTTTTTCACTTTGCCGAAGATCTGGCGTATGTCGAAAAAAGTGCTAAAATAAAGGAAGGAAGCAACCGAAACAGGAAGAAAAACAAGCAAGTAGGCGGTATAGAAAAATACGTCCACAAAAGGCGGACTAAAAGCTTGCTAACAGCAAAAAAAAAACAAAATGAAGTGCAACAACAGAAGATGAAAAAGCTGGATGAGAAGTGACAGCATTTGTGGGTATGACAGGTTCTGGGAGGGGGTGTATCCTGGCATCCTGCTATCCTGGATTGTTTGTGTACGTGCAAATGAGGGATGTGCATTAGAGTTCGGCAAAGTTCGGAAAGAAACTCACTCAACAACCTTCAACTACAGCAAGCTTTCCACAAGCCTAAACACCATGCTTTGCACATGGCCGAAAATAAAAATTTGTTTGGACCAAACATTTTGCCAACACCTGTATCCAACCTGAAGGGTGTAAGCTGCGAGCCAGCAAATAAAAAAATATGCAAAATTGTATTTGAATTGGAAATCACTTTTCTCTCCTTTCAGTTTGCTGCACTCAAAAGAACTCGAATGGAACGGAACTGGTTTAAGGGATTACAAGGATTTGGTGTTAAACATTTTTCAACAAACACGCAGAAATGGGACTCGGATCCCTCTTAATCATCTCTTAAATTTTTAATTTTATTTGGACAAGTGCGGAAAGGTATTAAAGATTATGTTGTGCCATCAGAGATTATTAATAATATTTTATGCCTGAGAGTTCAGGGACCAAATGTTAAATATTGCAATAAATTTACAATAAGTTAATTGCGTTCACCGAACAAAATGTATCACATTTAATGAGCAGAAATATTATTCATTTCCCGTTTTCAGTTTTATTTATTTAATTCATAAATAAGGGAAGTTGCATTCAAAATAATAAGGCATCCTTTTGACGTACAGCAAAGCCGAAATGTTAATTAACAAGTAAGAAAGCTACAGTCGAGACTGCTCGACTGTGAGATACCCGGTACCCAAACGTTTGACGGTTTAAATACTTCTTAATTAAAAATTAAATCGCCGCTCTAATTAGCTCCCGACTTTATAAATTATTTGTCATATATTAAATCGGGACCCAGGGAACACCACGGGGAGGCCATTGCAAATAAATGGGTAAACCATTTATTCATTTATTACAATTACATTCTATTACAATAAACAAATCGCCTTCTTATTGAAAAAGTGGAAGCTATTAGAAGTAACAATCGCTGTTTATTGCGCAACAAGGAGCGTAGCCCAGGCGTCTAAGCGATGGGCCAGTGTCTTTTATGCAAAAAGTTCTGAGTTCTAATCCCACTCATGCCAAAGAATTTTTACATTTTTATTTTAGATTCTTATTCATTTTTCTGCTCTTTATTCAATTAATACATTTTATACCAGTTCGGCAAAGTTGGTTATGAAAGTGAATTTGGTTATTCTTTGTCATTTCTTGATCACGCTCGTTCTTTTCTGTAGTTTGGCGCAATTTTTTGGTCAACAGTCGACCTTTTTTTCTCACACACACTTGTTTTGTGCGTCTCTATTACAATAAACAAATCGCCTTCTTATTGAAAAAGTGGAAGCTATTAGAAGTAACAATCGCTGTCTATTGCACAACGAGGAGCGTAGCCCAGGCGTCTAAGCGATGGGCCAGTGTCTTTTATGCAAAAAGTTCTGAGTTCTAATCCCACTCATACCAAAGAATTTTTACATTTTTATTTTAGATTCTTATTCATTTTTCTGCTCTTTATTCAATTAATACATTTTATATCAGTTCGGCAAAGTTGGTTATGAAAGTGAATTTTGTTATTTTTGTCATTTCTTGGTCACGCTCGTTCTTTTCTGTAGTTTGGCGCCATTTTTTGGTCAACAGTCGATCGCTTTCTTCACACACTTCTCTATTAATAAAAAGCATATTTTCATTAAGAAAATAAGCTATTAGATGTGACAATCTCTGGCAATTTTATTTCAGTTCTGCCAAAATTAGGTTAACAGTTGTCGAAGCATACTTAGTATGAAAATGGCGCTTTATATGTAACATATGTAATGGCCCAGTTGTCTAAGCAGCCGATGCATTTACATTTTGCAAAATTGGTACGAGCTCAATCCCACACAAAACCAAAATATTTTCTTTGTTTTTATTCTAAAATTTTTTTCTAGTTGTTCTCCGGGTATAATAACAAAGGAAAAGGAAGAAATGCAAAAACAGAAAAAACAATAAAGTATTGGCGCTGTCGGGGCTCGAGCCCACGACCTAGACGGCTACAGGCTACTCAACTTGCAATAGCAGCGCCTTAGGGGGTGTTTTAAAATTCTAACCTTATTGCTAATATCTCCCATGTTTATCATCCGATTTTACTGAAATTTTCAGAAAACGTCCGCTTAAGCCTATTCATTCATTGTATCTATTAACTTTAACCCGAAAATAACGAGTATAGCTTATTTTACGTTTTAATTATTATTAAGGGCGGAAGTGGGCGTGGCCAAATTTAAAACAAACTTGATCTGCGTGCAACAGATTCCAATGTTGTCACCAAATTTGGTAACTCTAGCTCTTATAGTCTCTGAGATCTGTTGTTTCACACGGACGGACGGACGGACGGACGGACAGACGGACAGACGGACATGGCTAAATCGACTCGGCTGGTGACGCTGATCAAGAATATATATACTTTATAGGGTCGGAGATTTCTCCTTCTGCCTGTTACATACATTCTCGGTTGGCACTAACTTATAATACCCTTGTACCCTATGGGTACCGGGTATAAAAAGCATTCCCAACGATGCCAATGAAGAGGTTGTTAATTAAGAGCCAGACCAAACATGAAATATACTTCCAAACCGAAATGAAATAAGTAAAGAACCTTTAAAAAAAAGCTGCCAATTAAATGGAAGGTAAGCCGAGTAAGTAGCAGTGAGACGGTGGCATGTTAACATGGCTATATGCGATGGACATCCATTTGGAATGTGTGGCTGGGAACTCCCATTTAGCATGTCATTGGGAGATGGAAATAAAGGCGGAAGGACCAGCGGAAGGAAGGAAGGAAGGATGTGCTGCAAAGCGGATGAGGGAAAGGTGAAAGGAACACACATCCTGCCGAGTAGCCGTCGTCATCCGCAGACATGTGTTAATTGTATTGTTCTGAAAACGGGTGGCGGCAGGGGAATTTGGGCGGGAAAAGGGGCGGTGGCCCCATGTTATTTTGATGGCTCAGCGCCAATTCACCTGTCGCCCCACCTGCTTCACCTCACCTCTTAGGCCCCTTGAATAACTCCCCCGTTTTTGTTGTTCAACTTTTGTTTTGTGTTGTTTTACACACAGCTGCTCCTTGCTGTTGTTGTTGTTGTTGCACCTTGTAATTATTGTTGCTCTTATTAAGCCGCTTGTTTTAGCCGAGTGTTTATTTAGCTGTTAACAATATTTCGAGTGCATTTCGCACACACACTTTGAGCACACACAATTGTCAATGCTTGTTGCTCGCTTAATTCGAATTTTAATTTCGGATTATGTCTTAAATTAATTTTTATACTAAATGCCATGTTTATACCCTTGCAGAGGGTATTATAATTATAATGCAACGCAGTGAAGGAGACATCTCCGACACCATTAAGTATATATGTATATTCTTGATCAGCATCACCAGCCGAGTCGATCCAGCCATGTCCGTCTGTCTGTCTGTCTGTCTGTCGATTTCTACGCGAACTAGTATCTCAGTTTTTGAGCTATCTGAATGAAACTTTGCAAATAGCCTTCTTACTATTGCAGTTACTTTATATGTCGGAACGGAATCCGTCCACTATATCTTATGGCTGCCATAAAAATGATCGAAAAATAAACGAAAAAAAAATTATAGCTTCTCTGTTTTTCAACATATTTCTATAAATTTCGAGATATAACAGTTTTTTTCGGTTTAAGAAATACGGTTTGCCAAAATGGATCGATTTTCAATGATTCAATTGGAGGCTACAAGGGTATGTGAGCTTCGGCTTTCCGAAGTTAGTTAGTTTCTTGCTTGTTTTTTTTTTTTTTGTTAAATGAGTAATAAAATATTCAACATTGAATTAATTGGGAAAATGTTTACAGCTATTTAACACAAAAAAAATGTTTGTGATTTAAGTGGATTATGTGCAGATTTGGATATTGCCATTTCAGGCAAAAAGTAAATTCACAAATATATGCATGTATAAAATATTTATTTTCCAATTTACTGTTATATATTTTATGTAGGAAGCTAAAAAGTTTGTGTTGCAGTTCAGGATTAAATCGCTTCAGATTAAAATTGGTTCTTATCCCAGAATGTTTCTTTTTATTTTTATTAACCTGTTCCCATTGTGATTTTAATTTCTTTTCCTATTAGGATAAATAGCTCAAGGACATTAAAGGCGCAAAAGCTCATCTCAATGACAAGTTAAATGCTCTAAAATCCCAATGCTGGACTAATAAAAATAAACACAGGACACTAAAGCCAGAGAAAAACAGACAGAGTCGGGAAAGTTTAATTTACCCGCCGAAGCCAACCAATATTATTTGGCTTGGGGCTAATTTAATTGGTCCTTTTTTAAGGTAATTACACCGAGCAGTGACCCGGGGGCCAGCGGATCAAAGAACGCATGAAAATGAAATTAACAGGAACAGAAATGAGCGAAAATAAAATGAGGAACCTCTGTCAACAGACAACGCAAAGCAAACAAAATGAAATGCCAGCCAAAAAGTGCAAATCGAATGCAACAAATTAATTGTAACTGCGCTGTGTTGGTGTTCTTTTTTGTTGACTTTTGTTGGTGTAATTTTTGTTGTCTTTGCTGGTTTCAATTAGCCAATGCCGCACTGGTGACTGGCTGGCGAATGGTCAGCGTAAAATGGCAGACTTTGCCAAGAGCAGCTGCTGTCCTTTGCCCTCTCCCCTTCACTGTCCATGGCTAAAAGTCCCCCCTTAACAAAGCCACCTCCCTTGGCCTTTTCCAACGTGTGTAAATATTTGACATGAACACCAAAACACAAGAGTAAAGCAACATATCTGCTTTTGTTGTAAGCCAAAATGCAAACGGCATTAGCCATGGTCAGTGCGTTATGTCGAGGTGAATAAGGCTAGTGCACTGCGAGAAATTGGTGTATATTAATTGTGTTTTATTTCTATTTTAATTCTATATTTATTCTATTATAAAAACCAATATATATTAACAGTTTTAGCACTTAAAACTTCTTATATTCCAGATCAGTAAAGGCTAAGATAATAATTGTTTGATAATTACATATTGAATTTATTTTTCTAGTTAAGGCAGGAAAAATATATTGACTTTTCGATAAAAAAAACTATTAAAAGAACAACATAGTATAATAAAATTACAGAACAATTTATATCAAACTCATTTAGTGGACATAAATCTCCAAGAGGGTGGGAAAAAATTAAGACCTTGAAGGCATTGAAGAACCTTGTACTGGTCTGTTAGAATCAGTGCTTCTATTAGTAAATATTTTTATAATTACTTCTTAAATATTTCAGTGTATGTATATATATATCCACCCATATTTTCACTGCGTGACTAACCAACAACCATCAAATGAAAATCAATCGTGAAACCAAAACCCGAAATACGTATTGGCCGCCCCAAAAATCTGTTGGTCATTTGCGGCTGCCGTTTACCATGGTATTATTTGGTTCTGTTTATAAACAGAATCTCTTATCAACCTCAAACCCCTCGGAGCCGCCCCTGTGTCCGCAGTGGGGCAATGTCAGAGCAACAACAATGGCTAATGGCATCGTAATGAAATCGGCGGAATGCTACGGATGCTGGGGCCTTATCAGTCAGTCCAGAACAATGGGCGCAATGCCAGACGCTCGGACTCACCTCATTCTCAATGTTTCTGATGAGCGGCGTGTTCCTGCTCTTCTCGCGCAGCGCCATCAGTTCCTTCTGGTGCCGCTGCTGCTTCAGATGGTGCTCGTGCTCGATTTTGTTCCACTGCTCGTTGGAGAAGCCCTCCTCCGACTCGGAGTCGGAGTCCTCATTGGAGTAGTCCTCCTCGTCATCGTTGCTCCTCTGATTAATCTGCAGATTGGCATCTATCAGCTGCAGTTTGGGCTTTTCAGTGCGAACGATGGGCTTAATGGTCGTGGTTGATGTGGTGGTCGATGTTGTGGTCGGAGTTGGTGGCCTTGTGGTGTGCGGTTTCTTAACAACATCTTTGTCTTTGTCCTGCTTGAATAGCCAGTCGAAAATATTGCGTTTGCCTGCTGCCTTGTCATGCGGATTGGCCACACTGGGATGCCTATTATTATGATTCTTGTTCAGATCTATATCCAATTCATCCGTCTGATCGTAGCCCTCGTAATCCAGATCTTTCGATTCGATGAGCGGTCGCTTCTGGGTAAACAGGGAATATCTGGGCATTTGGCGAGCCAGCTCCTCGTCGACAGCATTGGAATTGGCCTCATCCTCGTACTCGTAGTCCTCGTCATCGTCATCATCCTCGTCGCTGTCCTCGTCGGAGCTGCTGGTGTCCAGCTCCTGTCGCCAGTTGGGGCCTCGGGTGGATCGGGGCTCGGCCCACGAGGGAATATGCCATCCCTGTCGAAGTAGCGAGTGTGATTCGAGACCAGGCCATGGTGGCTGGTGGTGGGTGCCTCGGAGGTGACGATATTCCTGGGGGTGCTGGTGCCAATGGACAGGCGGTGCTGCTGATGCCGCAGGGAGGGAAAGACCCTCTGCTCCCAGCTCATGTGGTGGCGGTTGTGGTGACGCAAGTGGTGCTGCTGCATGGGCAAGTGGGGATCGAAGGACTTTTGGCCTCCTTCCTGCTGCTGCTCCGATCTCGGGCGGCTGATGGTTGCCCTCCAGTTCGGCACGCAGGTGCTGCTCGTGCCGCAAATGATGATGGCGCTGCTGATGAGCCTCCAATTGCTGCGCCTCCTGCAACTGCTGCAATCTCAGCTGCTGATGGGAGCTGCGGTGACCCGAAGCCGGAGCCGCTGTGGTCATTATGGCTGCTCCTTTCGGATCACTCGGGTTGGCCCCACTTAGGGGCACCGCCAATAAGAGCAGCAGCAGCCCAATCATTTTGGGAGGTATTAGCTTTCCCCTCAGGGAATTTATGGCCATTTCTCGCGTTTTTTATTCCGTCGTTTGAGAAATTCTCTGTTCTTTGTTTTCCCGATACTCACACGCGTTTATTGTGCACTTTTCTTTGTCGTTTGTTCAGTATTGCCTTTCCTTTTGTCTGCCAATTAGCAATAAATTATGCTCATCATATTTTGACACTTGTTGACAACCAAAGAAATCCTTTTATATATTTAAAAGGAATTTTAATTGTTCATTTTAGCGTGGTCTTTAAAACGATAATTATTCCGAACGACACTTTATTTGTGTTTATTATATTTGCGTATTTATATTTTGCTTTTTATCTTTTATTGAATCACTTACTGGAGATTTTTTTGTTTCACTTAAAGACTTCATTGAAATATTTGATGTGTTTATTTTGGTAATTTATAAAGAGTTGTACATTGATGGACATAAAAGTGTATTTTATTTTATTGAGCAGAGATTATTATCAGAGACTATTAAATAAGTTTATTATTATTTTTTTAGGTTAATGCGAATTACTTTCTATTTCATAAAATATTTTAGTTTATATTGTTATTTATTTATATTCTTAATTAAATATAATTTATCACTTGGTTTCTTATATTTTTGATCGAAAAATTCAACTTTCAACCGCTATTAATATTTTATGTATCTTTCTTCTTTGTTGGTTTAATTTTATTTTTGACAACTGGTCTTAGGCTTAAATTATTCTTTATTTATGACACTAATTATTCACTTTTAGCTATTTGTTGTTTTTAGAATTTTTAGTTATTTTTATTCACCAACTTTGATTAATTGGGATGGGATTTGGCTTGTAAATCTGACGCGAAATCCGCGCGGGACTTTTGACGCATTGCCAAAGGCAAGAAAAACACACCCACAATATCCACTCACGCACTTTCGAGTATATATTCTTCGATATATATATTTCTGGTACACGGCTTGTTTGTGCAACGGCTTGTTTGTTTTGATTCACTTGGCCAGATGGCGGTATCCCATAGATGGCAGGGCTTCTTCTGGTAAAGATACAATTCCCGACGACTTACAGATAACGACTGAGGCAGATGCGCGCCCGGTGGAAAATGTTGAGATGTTTCTTGGGCAACAAACTACACTGGCAAAACATGTTGCGATCCACAAGAGAGCATCGGCTCTGGCAACATGTTGCCAGCAGCACGTGGAGTTTACGGGGGAAGCAAAGAAAATCCAAAAAAATTAGCTGCTTGTGATTCACCTCGTGGTGAATAGTGGTCTTTGGATCGGTGATTTAAAAAAAAAAAACATTTTTTCCTTTAAAGTTATTTATTTATTTATTGTTTCCTTAGTTACATTTGTGTGAAATTATATTCGTTAGTCTAACTAGTTCACGGGGAAACACTTAATTTCAGTTGGACATTGTGCATGTAGAGTCATAAAATAAAATGTCAGCAATCTCCCACACAAACTTCAGAGGCTGCAACCTTAGAAAAAATGAGCACTCAGGAAAAATGCGTTAAGAAAGGTAGCCATTTCCCAAGAATAAATAAAGAAAATATTTAGTTTATTCTTAAAGAAAATACAGAAAAAATGTGAAAATTATTCTTCCTGTAAGTTTTTCGACTTTTGGAATTAAAATTAATAATTTCTCATTTTCAGTAAACCCATTTTCTGCCTCTGTAACCACTGCACCATCTTCTTCATCTTAAACCACATCAACAGCTTCGGCAATACGCCGATGTCTCGTAAGTTTCCCCCTGTCGGCTGAGAACTTCTTCTCGAGTTCTCAAACCGCTCATGATTGCTGTGCGTTGGCTGCTGATTTTCCGCCTTTCGTGTGGGCAGTTGCACAGACATTCATTACATAATAATAATAATGAGATGGTGTATTATTTCCACCTCAAATACGTACACATCTTCAGTGCGTTTAGTTATTTTCTTTCTTGTGTGATTTCCAGGAAGCCAAGAGTTTAATATCCTTGAGCCGCGGCCACCAAGAGAGCAAGTAGCAATCAAGAACAAATTTTCCAACTAATTGCCATTAAACGAAGCGCACAGAAAATAAAAACGAAAAAGGTTTCCACCTAGTGAGTCACCGATTTGGAAGGAAGCCAACTTCTTAGCATGATCATAAAAAAGTGCCCCAGCCTAAGACTGATCGATGATAAAAGAGGGAAAAGGCGGAAGGGTTGAGGCCGCAAATGAAGACTTAAGAACATTTTACGATTCTCTCATATGTATGTATTTTTCTTAGGTGGAAAATTGATTTTCCCGGCTGGGCGTGCAAATAGGATTTGTCAGGCGATCAATAAGAGATTTGTGCGTTTCCCACTAAATCAGAGATGCTTAGATGCCTGATTATAACGAATTATGGGTGATAGATAGTCGTAGTGTAGCTTGTTCTGTAACTTCTTTTAAGGTCCCCTATTCCCAAATTCTATTCCCTCCTCTTTTGATCTTTAAATGCTGTTGCTTGTGGCCTTTCTTGTTTGGTTGCTGTAAGCTCCAAGGCAAACAAGTTTCGTTTTCCTTCGTTCGGAGATTGTAAAGATTGTTATATCATTGTTGGGCATCTCGTGTCTGTTTTTTCGGGGTGGGTTACGGTAGGTGATAAGCTATTAAGCTGGCAGTGCGCTTCGCTCATAAAACGTATATTAGGTGTTGAATTTTACGCTCCATCTGAGTTTTGTTAAGGTAAAAAACAATACGATTTCTGTTTAATGGGTGGGGAGCGTTTTGTGGCAAAAATAGAGAAAGGTAGATCGAAAGTAGGTAACAATATATGACTATTGAAATTGTGTGCAGTCATAATAAATATTTCAACCCAATCCCAACCTTTAAAGAACTAAAATAGAACCTTAACATAGCAAATAAAATCCTTATTAAAAACTTAATAAATAAGATTTTAAAATAATATTTCTCCGAACTCTTTCCATATGTTAAAAATATATTTTAATATTATTTTAGGTTAGTCTTAATTTGAGAAACGTTATTAAATAGTTAATAGGATTTAAAAAAATATTACCCAACTATATAACTATTTTTAAAATATATTTTTAGAATACTTACCATATTTTTAGACTTATAAAACGCCTTTTATAAATATAGTTAGCTTTATGATTATGGAATTACTGATTTAAATAACTTAAATCCAAGTAGGACCTTCCAAAAATATTATCCTAATAAGGTAATAAGATACTAACTGGTAACCGAAAAATAAATTAAAAAATTCACCAATTTTAAAGAAACTAAGAAATTGTTTACCAAATTCAACACTAATATTTTGCATGCCTGCTCGACCTTAATGCACTTTTCCCAGAGCAATTAAGTTGCCTTATAAAACTCATATCCAATTATGCCCAACATTCCCCAGAATGTTCTCATGCAACACCTAAAACCCCTTCCCTCTATGGGTTAAGCCCCCGCAAGCCAAGTTAAGCCAACTAATTTGCAACATTCTCAACTTCTCAACAAGTTTTCGGGAGCGACTCCCCAAAAACTAAATCCACTCTGTAGCTAGAGAGGCAATTTAATAATCATGAGGCAATTTACACTGCACTTCACATCGGTTCACCCCGCTTCGGCCGCTGTTCCGGCATTTTCCAACCCCTTTCCCGGAGCTAATGAAATCATTGCCAGTGCTCGATAGAGCGTTAAAAAATCATCAAGTTGCTAATTAGGTTGACTAAAATGCTTCAGTTGATTCCGCTGCGGACGCGACACAAAGTTTATCGTGTGGCAATCATGGGTTAAGGCATTAAAAACCACCCAACAGCGAAAAACTCTGTCTACCCCTTTTAACCCATGCAAAACTTTGCCATGTTGTGGCTTTCCTTTTCTTTTAATTGTTGCCAGTAAAGTTTCAACGGCGAAGAGGATAAGAAAATTCTTTTAAATTAATTTGGCCAGCATCAAAAGGTTAATAAATAAATCACTTTTAAAAGTAGAATTAAATTAGACTTCGTTTGGTAGACTTTTTTACGGGATTAAAGGCTTACTTCAAGAATGCAATTAAATAACTGAAGAAATAATATTTCAAACATTGTTTCTTTTGGTTTTTAAGCTACGACTTCAATTTATTTATTATTTTGTATTAAAAGGTAAACATTAAATTCAATAAAAGCTTGCACAACGATATAAAAATGTTCCCAGTAACACCCTGCAATTAATTTACAATTCCAATTTAATTAAACAAACTTTTAATTGTGATTTTTTCCTAAGCGACGAAATAACACAAATTTAATTGCATTTCGCCCAAAAGGGGGAAAATCCATGGCCCTTGGGGGCAGACAGTAATTAGCATTTCCCGATCGACCTAATCAATCAGGCAGCGGGGGCGGAAAAGTGGGCGGGGCTGCAGGTTAAATGCCAATAAACTTCCAGGAAAAACAATAACAGAGGAAAATAGCAAAAACAAAAAAAAAGGGCAAGCAACATAGCAAAGTCAAGAGCGATAAACAAAAGTGGAGCAAGAGCAGGGAAAATTGGAGGAGAAGCGAGGAAAAGTGGGCGGCAGCTGATGGGTGTGGCAACTTTTTGGCTCAAATTGTTTTCCCCGTTCTTCCTGTGATTGTAATGGATGAATTTCTTTTGGCTTGGCTGCCGGGGCCATCTATAAGATACAGATACAAAACTGCGATGCGATGGGAACATGAAGCTATTTACCGGCGGGGCGTCGTGTTTTGGGGGCGTGTCCCCGGCAATTTTCAACTTGATATCTTCACCAGTTCAGGCCAGTTAGCTGTGTGTTGTGTGTGTGCAGGAATTCTGAACAAACAGACTAAGTAAGCGATTGGCAGGGGAATAAGATGGCCAAGCAACTAAATTGGGCTACAACGGGTTGAGGAAGTCAAGAAAATACTTTGTGCTCCTCAGCTAACTGGATAAAGTAAAATGTAATTTGTTACTTGGAGTGGCTACAATAATAGCCTTAATTTGGCCAAAAGATATTCAGAGCTGAGGTATTTCCACAGCTCAAGTGAGAAAGGTATTTAACAAGTTAATTTAAAATAAGAAGGACTACATCAATTAATTCAATTAAAATGGAAAAACATATCAAAAACCTTTACAAAATAATGGAATTATACTAGTAATATCTGTGATCGTAAATAAATAATGACAATCAGTAATGTATATCTCAATCGAAAATCTCTGTTCTCCCTAGAAAGTATTATTATCCAGAATTCAATTAAATTTCAACCATCCTCGTCGAATGGCTGTCAATCATCCTGCAACAAAGGAGTATTTCCCCTGAAATAATATACGATGCCACAATTTATGGAGGTAACCATTGTCTCAATTTTCCCCAACCGCATTTAGTTGCCTATCCAGTCTTCCCTCACCTGAACCACACTTTGTAGCCACTTTTATGACATATACAACCCCAAAAGAATACCAAAGCGCACAAAGTTGCCAGCTCTCCCACTTTGCCACGCCCACCTTACACCGGCCACAGGCGACAAGGAACTCGAATATATGTATATATGGTATCCCTCCCAGGAGCTAAGGATAGCCAGAGACAAATGCCGTTGCCATTGAAGACGAGTTGCCATCATCTCCTGTCTCCTTTGGCTCGTTAAAATCTGTGAAAAAATATGTCTGGCTTTCCGTTATACAGGGCGATATCTGTAGGGTTACAGTTTTCCTTCCTTTTTTCTTTGTGGCGCAGTTGCTGTGTCTGTGTAGGTTGTTGCTGGCTTGTTAACAACACTAGGAGGCAGACACTTCCTTCGGCATCCGCAGCTCCTTGTGAAAACAGAGAGAAAAAATATATATAATAAAATTAATATACTTTTATGGCAATGTTCAGAACTCTGAGGAAACAGTGGTCTATACAAAAATTCTTAGGCTTTGTTCTATATTAAATCATTTAGTTAGATTCAGTTCTTTGTATAAAACTAATTAATAATTTTATTTATATTGCTCTTAAAAAATATCCTATATTAAATGTCCTCTTCAAAAATACATCTTCAATTGTTTCGTTAATTTTTTGCAGCGTAATTTTAACGCGTTTCTTTTTCCCCATTGTCTTGGGCATCCTCAGCTCGTGTCGCGTGTTTTGGCCTCATCCTCTCCTTCCTCCTGGTTTCTATTACCATTCTTTTTTTGCTCGTTGCTTTCTGGGTTATAGGCCCCTTTTGTTTGGCTAGAAAAGAAGGCGCCGCTTTGTGTCTGCTAGAGTGTTTTTCCCTCGTTTTCCCCCCGAGCCTAAGATGAAATGTTTAACGCCAGTGGAGGCGGATGGAATAGGGAATAGACCATACAATATGCGGCCATTGATGATGATGATGGAGGAGATGAATGGAGCCAAGAGGAAGGTGCACTAAACGGAAGTTCTAGCCACCGAGGCAAACAATTCCGCACTCTTTAGCAGAGTCCAAAAGGGGCAAGTAACGGGCCTGGGAAAGACATGAAAGCAGCTCAAATATTATCAGTTGAGTTAAGTTTGGTGTTGTCCAGGATGAGTCACGGGGGAAAAATGTCATAAAAAAGATTATCAACAAGTGTCGATGTCCTGGGAAAAATAAAAACAAATTCTTTTAGCAGCTCGAGAACTTTGAATAAGTGTGAGCTTTTGAAATTAAGGAATATTTTAAAGCCAAAAATTAAATTATTAAGTAAAACCCTGCTAAAAACATTTCCTTTTTGTAATGAAATCTACGAGGTATGGAAACAAGCATTTAAACTTAACAATTTAATGGTTGGGCACCCAACAAAATTACCACCTTGAAGGGCACAACTTAAAAAGTCAAAGCAGAACTTCCCCGAACTAAAGAAGCCCCACCATAAATGGCAACGAAAAATTTCGCTTAAATCGGACGACTTTGTGAACTCTTAAGCCGGAAAACTTTGCAGGGGCGGAAAACGGAGCCTTAAAGTGAACGCCAGAGTGTGCTCCTATGGCAACTTTGAAGTTTGGACTTGGACACACTTGTTGCCGAAGTCAAAGACTGGGGGCTTCCTTCTTCAAGGAGCCGGCCTAGTCACGTAGGTGGCTACAAATAACCGCCAGCCAAAAGCGACCCGAAAAAAACAGAAGAACATAATAAAAAGCGAAGGCATCGCTCAAATGGCCACACACACAGAATCCAAGAGTTCTCTTCTCGTATCTTAAAGGAATATTAAAACAGTCGCTGGGAGGTCGGAGAAGCCAAGATAGCTGAGTCGGCTCAGCTGTGTGCCGTAGCTCAAGGTCAGAATGGGAAATCCGGCGGCGGGAAATGGGCAAGAGGTGGGCAAAAGCTGTTTCGGCTGTTTCGGTGCCTTTTCGCCCGGTTGTGCATGCAAATAAATATAAAATTTTTATGAATGAACACGTATGATGAAAGAGCAGCGAAGCCCGTGGACCCAGCACACTCGACCTACAATGGGAATAAAAAAGGCGCTGGCACAACTGGTTGCTGGTGGAAATATATTTATAGAATCTGAGAAATACTTCCGAAGTGGTACAGATATTGAAGAGATGCTAAGCATGGAAACACATTTTCACTGCTAATTAGTTGAAATATAATTTTTTTATAGGTAACCAATTATATGGTAATTTAAATAGAAAAGTGTTTAAAATTTAATTCATTCAGCCTTTTAGACTTTAATTTAAATAAGTATTAAGTCTGATTAATAGCTTTAAATATTTATAAATGATTATATTCTTATTCTTATGTATGCCTTTTTTATTTCCTTGTAAACAAACTTTAATAAATCTTAAATATAAATGTTATCAACCATTTGGTTGATTTTATAAAGATATTTTTAGTATTTATAAATTTTTAAATTTTATTTCCACTACTATTACTTTGAATAAATCCCCCGATTCTGACCCATTGATCCGTTTCGCCCACTGTGCGTGATCCTGTTTCCACGAAAAATAACCTCCGCCACCTCGCCACATCCCCATCCGCATCCCCATCCCTTTTGCTGCCCAACTGCGTCCCTGGAGGCTACCTCACTACTGACATGGTTTCGTTTAACCAGGCCAGAACGGAAAATCTGTTAAAGGTAGCAGCCAAAACCAAACCAAGCCGAAACTGAAACTGAAACCCAGTTAAACGAAAGGGGTCCTGTAACGAGCGGGGGCATAAAAACACAGGGACGAAACACAAAAAAAAATAAAGAAAAAAAGGCTATAGCAAATACTTGTACAAGTTGGCATGTTCTCTCGGTGCTCGCGTTTTGCCAGTAAAATGTTTCTATTTTTATCACCATTACGAGATGGAAAATACCCTCAGCCCCTATCCGCCCTTCGGTCCGATTTCCCAGCTTGATCTTTTCCCCATCTCCCCTCCACTCATCTCGGAGCGCCGCCCTCCCTTTGACTGCATTTGCATGTGAAACAAGCAGATAAATTCAGACATGCAAACGCCATAAATTCTTGTGAGGCGAGCAGCACAGGAGCCGAGCCAACAGAGAGTAGCAGGAGCACACGGAAACTAGAATTTAGAAGGTTTAAAATTTGTTTCCGTACAAAAAAAAAAGATGCCCAACAAAAGGAAAAGATTTGCCGAAGAATAAGCTGCTAATATAATTTTAATTGTAACTACAAGTGAAGTATCAATCAATCTCTCGATAGACTTCTAAGCAGACGAACCTTAGATCAATATAAAATTATAATAATTATGTAAACCAACCTAAACTCAAAACTTACAGGCCTCATATTTTTCCCAGTGTAGCAATAAGGGAACAGTAAGGGACCGCTGCAGCGTCGTCATTTAAAATCGAAAATTTCACATATTTTTGCATGAAATTTGCATGCAACAGTGCCGGAGGAAACAGGAAGCGGTAGAATCGTAGATGCGGCGGCCAAGATGCAGTTTCAGATGCATCCCTTTTTGTCGTGTCCACATTGCGATACAGTTACAGATACATATATAGAGCCGGCATTATGTAGATGGCAATGCCATACATCTTGTTCGCTAGAAAATGTTGGCTTAAATTTTGCAGGCAAGAACTTTTCAACTTTTTGCCTGAAAATTGAAAAAGTTTCAAGTCCGAAAAGAGTTCTGGAAGTGCAGAGCTGCGACCTGACCGCATGGGGAAGGGAAATAAATCAACTAGCCCCGACCTTGGAGTACCCGGTCCTTAACTCATTAAAAACCATTGCATACTTTTAAGCGTTGCAAAGTCGTACGGATAAAAACTTAAAAAATTTCTCTTATACATTTTTAATATTGTTCAAGTTTGGTATTGTGCTTATATTAGAATATTTCTTTACTTTTTATTCAAGAAAATGTTCTAGATTTTATAATTTCTCTGCTTTCATTATAGTTTCCACACATGTTCGCCAAGACCATATGCCCTTGTAACCGACGAGTATCGTGTATGAAAATAAAATAGTAGGAAGGTGGCCCTGAGGGGCAACTGATGCCTGTGATTAGACCTGAGGCACGTTCCCCTGGTAACTGCAGATACAGACCGCCAACGTGGACAAGATTTATGGCCTGCGATTGGGTTCCAGTTATTAGAAGCAGCCGAGAGTCGACAGCCCAGAGTCGAGAGAGTTGCGGCAATCGAATGCCGTTGCATAAATCAAATTCATTGGCCAACTGTTTTCACTTGGCTCCGAATCTGTCGACTTGCAGCCTCTCAGCTGAGGAGCCTTGGCAAATGGAGCAGTCAGGTGATTAGCAATCATCATCGGCCAGCCCGGTAAGCCCGGTAAGAGCCTCGACCACTTGATTGAAATGTCCAACTGCCAGTAGTTCTGTCACATTTCCCCCTTTTCTATAAGCTTGCGTGGTTTCTGCATCTCAATTCTGACAAACTCGTCAGGGAGCCTGTATGTATGCAGGTTCTGGTCTAAAAATGTAACGAATTTCACTTTAATTGGCTTAAAACTTGTTAATAAAAATGCTCAAAGAGGCGCTCCGGAAATGCATGTGAAAATTCGGTATTCTGGATATTTGATACATTCTGAAACATTTTTAAAAACTACCTTATAAAACCAGGATACTCTTTAATAGTTCTAGGTAACTAATATTAATATTAAACCCATTTATCATAAATATTTGTAGTCTAGACAATATCAACCGTGATTGACTCATCAAACAAGAAGGCAAGGGAATCACAAATGCCGTCTTCCAGCGGAAACCCCATTAGCCGCCATTAGAAAAGAGTTTTATGTTACCAATTCGAAGCTAAAAGCATTTCAATCCGCAGAGCGAGAGCCAAGGAAAAGCAACCTGAACCTGCCCCAATGCCTGCACTCAAGTCGAATGCAAATGAAACCACAAAGGAAGGCAAATATAAAAAAAGGAGATGAAATTGAAAATGGAAATGAAAATGAAAATGAAAAAATAAAAATGGAAAGGCAGTTGCGATGCGATTGAGATTCTACAACTGGTGTCCTATCGAAATCGGTAGGCATCTGAATAATTGAAGTGTTGGACATCGCACAAAGGGCCCTCCAGATGCAAAGATATCTTTCCAGATAGTCAACAAGTTTTTCCCCTGGTTCCTTTTATTTCTCTCTTTTTTTTTGGCTGCTTGGAAAATTGCCAATTGTCAATGGCTTTGACATTGGCAGGCCAAGAAAAGCGTGACAAATTGTTGTGTGTTTTTTGCTTTTGGAGGCGGAGAAAGGGCAGACCTGACCGCAACTGAGCAGGAGTCATAAATTCTTGGGCCTAGAAATTTATCAGGCTCAGGCTTGGCCAATTGATTTTATCCCCGGCCTCAAACAAATCCAATTGACCAACAAAAAGTCGGCAAGCATATAAAAATTCCGATTGGAAATTGAATCTATGTTGGAGGCAGACACTTACGCAAGTTTTTTTTCTCCTTTTCTTTTGGCTTCTTGGTGAAAAGTTTCTGTGGCACTTGCGATAGAAGATTTTCACGGCAGCCCTAACTGGGAAAATAAACAAGCGGCAGCTGCAAAGCAAACACTCCACAAGTATCTCGAAGATGCAGCAGAAACGCATCTCGGAGATACAATTCGCTTCCTCATCGCCCGGCACTTCCACTTGTTGTTTGCTTTTCTAAGGTAACTTTAAATATTCTCCCGACTGCCTGCCAAAAATTAGGTGGGAATTTCGTTTAGCCGCACACAAATGGCTCCAAGTCGAAACTTTGCTTTCTATCAGCCGCTTGCATCTTCCAAAGTTGTGCGAACTGTCGCACATCATTTTCACCAATATTCTGGGTCTGAATGGAAGCTTAAATACTCTTTTTTGAGGCTTAAATTAATTAATAAAAATATAATTGAAAAGGGGATTCATTTAATTTATTTCTAAGTAAATTATATATTATATATATTCTTAGTTATTAATCTTCAGTAACTCTAAGGCATACTCATAAATTTTTTCAGATTATTTTGATATTTTGTAGCAATTTAAGAGTATTATTTCTGTAAGATATGACAACAAAATTTCAATGACCTCATGACCTATACAGCCTTCTAATTCGGGTCAAAAACTAACCCCGAAACTCACTCTCGACCCTCCAGAAAGCCACTTCAAACCCATTCCCGATCATTAAACAAACTAAATCATCAATTCTCGATACCCTAGTGGAAAGCCAACTCCTACAACTCCCAGTATTTTCCTACATACTCAGCACATAAAAAAAATCGAAGCTAATAAATCAAGCAAATATTTGGGTCACGCTTCCGTGGCTGTGTCTGTCCGCAGAGTACACACTGTACGGGGCTGTACGGCTCGGGGGAGGTGCAAATGGACATCGACAGTGTCTAGTAAAAAGAAAAATATTTGCTCGAAAATTGCCTGTAAATATTTGAGTCGGTTGGGTGTCTCGAAATCGGTTCGGTTCTCTTTTTCGGTTGATTTATGCGCGGTCAGCCACTCTTGACCCGAACTTAAATGTGGCCAAGAGCCGGTATCTGGCCAAGACTGATGCCACATGCTTACGCACACATGGCCTGGCCATAATTCAATGAAAGTGTCAATAGGGCAGCAAAAAGCTGACCACCGAATCAACACTAGCTCAATCAATTCCGGCAGAAAAATAATAATAAACAATTTCCTTAACAAAACAAATATCGCCAGAACATTTTTATTTTTTCGTTTTTTCAGACTACGTGACTTGGTGACCCAATACAACGCAGCTTGCAGCTTTAGAAATAAATATATTTTTGGAGAACAAGTTCACACAATTTCCTTTTGTAAACCTACAAGTTTATTGTATTTATTTCCGTTTGCAAAAAATAAATATGAATCTTATTTATTTAGCTAGATTCAGGTCTCTTAAAAGGATGTTAATAATTTAAATAAAAAATATATATATATATCCGCAAAAGCATCATAGTTTCAATATATTAAAATTCGTAACTATAAAAATAATACTTATTTTGGATTTTAAAATTTCTCACATATATTTTAATTTGGAAAGCTTTTCCGTGCTACTTTTTATTAGGGTTATAAATCTGCATATTGACTTCAGAAATATGAATTTGAGTACTCGAAAAAATATGATAATTCTTTGGACAAATCAAATTTTAAACTCAAATTACATTTTTAATATTACTAAAAATGTTTGCAAAAAATCCCACAAACGCAAATAAAAGTACTATAAAATTCTACATTTTCTTTTTCTTTTCTTGAAAAATTTTAACGAGAACTTTGAGTGCGAAGGACTTCTCAGCTTGACTTTAAGCAGGCCTTTAAAGTCGCTAAACGTCAACTTGTGGCGATGGCCAAATGGCAAAATGGAAAATGCACTTCCCACACACACGTACACTCCCAGAGAATGAGAAGGGGCCGAGCGACGGATGGACAGAGAGGCACACACACATCCGGTTGGCCATTTGTCGGAATGAACCGGCAGGATTGCGGGCAGGGTCACGACACATGGCGGCCCAAACCGATTTCACCAGGCCAAGACCAAGCCGGCAGACAAACAACTGTGAAATGCATTTCGACATGTCCAAAGCACGAAGGAAAAACCAAAAAAAAAAAGAACAAAAAAAACAGCCAGAAAGAAAGGCCAACCTACTAGGAGCCAGATGGAGGGAACTTTCCTGGCCCTGCCATGCCATAAAAGTAAATGGAACATGTAGAAGTGTCTCTGCGCACACCTAAATATATTTCTAAACTGAGAAAAGAAAGTGAGTTCTTAAAATTAAAATTATATGTAATATTTTTGTCAATTTAAAAAGGTAAATTTAAGAAAAGTATGCAAGATTATTATGTTTAAAGAACTTTAAATAATATAAACAATATTTAATACTTTCTTAATAATTTCAATATTTATATTATTTTAAGCTAATTTATTTTTTTTTTAATAGGTTTGGAATCGAATCTTCCACTCCTGATTATTTTTATCGCCTAACTTAAATTCCCAAACATTTTCCAATGAATTTTCCTCTCTGCAGTAACAAGTGTGTTTGTTTGAAATTGCCAACAACTGCAGCAAACTGTCAGCTGCTAACTTTAAAAGCTAAAAATGTTTATAGAAAACTCGTTACACAAATCGAATAGAAATTCTCGTCTCTACTTTGCAGCAGCCTCATTTCACGAGGGGGAGTACACTCTGGTTGACCCTCTGCCAACCCCGGGAAAACTCACTAATTTCCCATCGTAAAAACTTCAAATGCTTTTTGTCGACGGAGGTGTAATTTCAATAGGTGTATAAAAAGCGAACAAAAAAGGGCAGAGGAAAGGCCAATTGCTGGTGATGGACTTGCAAGTTGCAACACAAAAATGGGGAGAGATATTGGTCCAACAGTTGCAATCTGTAATTGCTTAAGTTTAATTTCAACACCGGAAAACAGATTGGAAATTTGTCTTCACAAGTACAAACATTGTTATTTATGGGAAATTTGTATATAGCTGACAATGGATTATTTTGGGAAAATATAAATGGAAAGAAATACATTTTAAATTATAAATTGTATTCTTTTGTATTCTCAAAGCATTTTGTAAACATCTTGGAGTTCCTTATCTTGTTTTAACCTTTGTAGATAAGTTTTATCAACAAAAACAAGTCAACAGAAATAAATCCTTTTGCCTCGTTTTGATTTTTTCTAATCTATTTTTTATCTCTCCATATTAATTGTGTCAGACCTATTTTATCTTTCACTTTTCAAGTTAAACATCAACAAAAATACTGACCTAACCCAATACAATTTAACTTATCATCAAAAGCTTGCAGAAAATTGATTTTCGTAACAAATAAAGCTTTAGAGACTTGCCAGTTAAGTCTCTTACCATTATCCCCTTAAACCTAACCCCAATCATTTCTAATTTTCCTGCCCTTTCATTATCACCAGAAGCCTTGTCGGAGCCCGTTAGTGCCAAGTATTTGCCACAATCAACAAACAATTTAAAAAAAAATGGAAAAGGGCAGAGAAGTAGACGGAATTCGTGGACTAAACTTCGACTTTGACTCCTCTCATCTATTTGTCTAGCAATTAAAAAAGTATAAAACCAGCAAATTAAATGCGCCAACTGGTGGAACAAGTTTTTTTCCTGCTATTTTTTCCAAATTCTATTTTCAGCGCCAATTTTTTCAGCTGCTACTGCTTTGGCCAAACTTTTGCGCCAAGAACGGGGGAAAAAAGCAGCAAGCCAGCAGGCGTCGCGTCGCCGCACTTAATTAAATTAAAAGGAGTTTTCCCACACCGCCGCACAGTGGCACCAAAACGATGCGAAAAGTCAACAATAACAAACGAGAAAACAAGAGAAAAATTGAGCAAAATGTTGGCCAAACAGACGGCGACAGTCGCGGGAAATCAGCAAAACTAATGCTGAAAGTTTTCTTTTTTTGCGCTCGCGGGGAGAGGAAGGAGATTGGGGGAGGTGGGACCAGTGGGTGACAGCTGCCTTCGGTGGTCGTGTAAGTCGAGGGGCGTGGCCCGTCACCGAACTCACAGCGCCGTGAAATGGCCGACAACGTTCATCTGCCAAGCGGAATTTAGTTTGCCGCCCCGTTCCGGTTTTCACTTCCGGTGACGTTACGCATTTCGAGCGAATTTAAAGGGATTTCTTACATTTTTCATTGAATTTAAAATATACAACTTTGGTTATTATTATTTGTATTATACTTTTTATTTAAAGAAAACAAAAACACAGAACTGTGAGTTTTCCTGTAGGAGTTTTTTAGGAAATTAATTCCTAATAATATATTCAAATATATGTTTTTAAATTAAATTAATTTTTTCATATATTATCAAAAGAAACTCTATTGAGATTATTTATATCATATTATGTATACTTTTTCCCAAAAATATCTGACAATCCAACCATTTTTCTCCCTTAACCTATTAAAATAATTTTATTTCGTTTTTATTTCAAACTTTAAACTAATTTTATAATCCAGAACATTATTGCAAGCCAGTATGTGTTTTTCCTTTTTTGCCAACTGTCGAGGGCGGCACAGAGTTTATCAACTTAATTAGAGGCTTGATTACGCCGACTCTCGTCCGTCTCCATGGGCATTAAAATTAAACGCGACGTGAATGGCTAAGGAGGCTGCGGCAGAGGGGGCGAGGCCGAGGATCCGGACGCCGGATACGGAACAGGAATCCGGAGACAGGATCCGGATACGATGGCGGCACTTTGACATTTTAAAGCAGCCGCCAGTGCCGCCAGACGGCGTGGCGTGTCTCTTATCGCAGGCACCTACTACCCCCCACCACAGCCACCCAACGGGCCCCCAGCCCCTCCTGGCAACCCTTCCGCGCGCGCCACAGTCTGTTATCAGCTTATGGCTCCCATTTGGTTAGCAGCCCTTTAACTGCTTGCCATTTATCGTAGATTTGATTTATGGCGCAATTAAAAACTGCCCCAGATGAATTGTGGGCGGGGGAAGTCGGATAAAAGGCGGGGTGGGCAGCCGTTCACATTTAAGGCGTGGCCAGCTCACACGATCCACGGCTGCTTTTCGCTTCTTTTCGCCAACGGGCCAGCATCGAAGCGAAGCCAAATTTATGGCAACAAATTTATTGGCAAAAAGTGGCGTTGGGAAAGGGAAAAAAAGGCGACAAATTTAAATAGAATTTTCGCTTGCTTAAGGTTGACAAACGGGACGAGAAAAGCGGAAAAGAGCAGAGCTGAGATGGTAAATCCCACTAAGCTACACCGCAAAATATTTAAGCAAGGGATTTCGGAAGGGTTTCCAGAGGAGGCAGCTTAAAAATATTTATTTTGAACAAGAAAGAAAGTTAACTTCGGTAAACCCAAGTTTGTATACCTTTGCAGTCTGCAATTGGATTATTGAAAATCAATCGATCGATTTTGGTAAAATTGAAAAAATATCGAAGTATGTAAATTTGTATAACATATAAATCGACCGACCGCTTCTATGGCAACTTTATGATATAGTTGTCAGATCTTAATAAAATTAAAACCGTAATTCTAGACGGAATATCAATAAGAGTCAATAAAATATATTACTGTTCCAAGTCTAGTTTTAATCTTACAAAAAAGGAACCATCTAAACGCTTTCCTTAAAACTTACATATTCTCAAAAACTGTAATATTTTCTGTAAAGTAAATTCTCTGATCCCTTAAGGACTCGTCTCTTAGAAACAACCGAAGCTACCCTCGCTGCCAGGCCGTGTCAACTTGAGTTAGGCACCACCTCCGCCTTGGAACTCCATTCTCCGGCTCGGCCTCCTAGTGTTTGCCATCATTCGCCAGCTGTTTGCCTGCACTTTGAGTTATGCATTGTGGGACCGCTCCGGCCTTTTTGGACTCGTGTCAAACATATCTATATATATAGAGCGACACAGCACCGAGCTGTGGCTATATATAACGAGTCAGTGCAACATGTTGCCAGTGCCATGAAATGTAAATAAATTTCTCATGCGGCCTGGCATGTCGTAAAACACGAGGTTAATGTGGTAAAAGCTGGCTAGACATCTGATTCATGGCACTGGGGCAGCAGGGTGCTTAGAGGGACTAACAGGAGGAGAGTTACCCACAGCGGGCAACATATTGTTTGCCTAAGCAAACTATTAAGGACAGTAAGTGGCATTTAATGGGGTTTACTCGTGGATGGGAAGTGCAATCGCATATTTCATTGCCAACTTTGGTTGCGCACCAGAACGGGTTTGCTTAGAGGAAAGGCAAACTCCCCAGAGGAAGCTACAAATCTGGACAACTTAGACAGGATAGTGGGGACCAAGTTGTCTTGAACAAAGTTCTGCAAGTCCCTTATACTGTAAGTGAATAATTTAGGTAAACCGTTTGTGGAATATAATTGATTTTAAGTATATTGAAAATTTAGTTAATATTGTAAATATTTTCATAACTTTTAAACAAGTTTAAAGCCAGTTATTTATAAAACCCACAAATAAGTAATATAATTAAACATAAGCTGTATTTTATAAGCAGCTTCACTTAAAACAGACCACTTCTCTTTGAAAATCCCAACTAATTCCTACGTAGAAATTATTTCCCCAAGCCGCCGCCGTAAAGTAGGCAACATTTGTTGAGGATTACTGCGGTCGTGACTGAGATTTACCTTTAACCCATTACGGCCCCGTCCTGAGGCAACCAACAGGTCACGCAGTCAATTATTATAAACTGACAAAACTGCTAAGGTAACAAATGTTGAAGCTCAAGCTGAAAACCCCGTCGGCCTCTCCATTTAATTAACACGCAGACACACACAGACACGCCAAAAAATTGAGTTAAAACTTTTTTTGCTGCGGCTCAAGCTGAGTGGGGTTAAGGGCGAGAGGGATGGAAAATTAATTTGGCGCCCTTTTGCCCGCCGCTCTAACTCGCACATAAACTTCTAATTGGCAGCACATTCCGCATACGCCGCGTTGGCCCATGGAAAACTTTTTCGCCCAGCCTGCCCGGGGATGAGCCCCCGAAAAGTGCGGGGGAAAACACAACTTTGACGTTTTTGTGTGCGGAAAAGTTATAATAGATTTTTAGTTTCACTCACTTAGTTGAAATATTTTAGAGGGGACCGGCAGAGGCGGCTGGCAGAATCTGCTCTCGACCGACCAGAAAAACTAATCATTTGTAGTTATGGACTAAGTTGACTTTCAGCCCGCAATGTTCACAGATTGAATTGAATTGTTTGGGGGGCTTGATGATTTTGTGTGGAAGAAGGTCACTCAATTTGCCTTCAATGGGAGTTTGTGTAAATTGTTGTTGTTGAGTTGATCATGTGGTTGGTTGGATATGAGTTAATGGGGAAGGGAAATTGAAACTTATAAATTAAAAAGGAATGTTGAACTTTTGAATTAAAATATGATTAGGATAGTATGTATGATGCTTCCTTAAAGCTAACTTTATGTTAGCTCCTCTATTATCAATTTTTCATTACTTTTTATCCAATTAAGACATCCCCGAGCTCAGCTCAGCTTTTAACACTTGTCTAAATAAATTCCAGTTTAGGTTAGAATATATTTTCCATTATTCATTGGCTTTATCAGTTTAATCTCCTTCTGTAAGCGTCTCCAGCTTCCAAAACTCAATTATATTTGTTTATTCATTCCCAAAACTAATCCGGCTATTTAATGTGCTCAACTTGGCCAGAAAACGCATATATCTTGGGCCCAGAATTCCGCTTAAGAAAACTTTGTTGTTCTGGTTTCCTGGTCTTGGGGTCTACGGTCTTCTCTCCGCATTTCCTCGCCTGTCTCGGAAAACTTTTCCCTGGGCGTCATGCTGTCTGTGCTTGTGGCTTTTCGCTGCCAGTTTTATGGTCAACATTTTTCCCCACACTCCTGCTCTCCTGCTTTGCTTCTTGGTTCATATATCTTTAATTTTTTATGCTCGCCGTTATGTCAGCACATTTGCCATAGCATACTTTTCAGCAGCCACAAAACTTGAGTTGCTGTCATTAGCGGGAAAGATTCTCGAGAAGAAGAATGGCCAAGAGTGCACTCTAAAAAAATACTTTCAGCACAAGTACATATTTCTAGTTAATTTTGCTAAGAGGAAAAAATTCTCGTCTTTAGATTCTACATATTTAAATATTTATAAACACTTTGAATTTCCAAGACTATTTTTAACTAAGGAATTATCACAAAAATAATTAAGGTGCTGTAGAATTATTTCATATTACTTTAAAGTATTTATTAAATATTTTATTATTTTACATATTTAGAATATTTATTAAAAATAACCAAGACACACTCTAACTAAAACCACAATTATCACATTAATCACTCATAAATAATGTAGTTATTTATTATTTTTTATTAGCATAATTAAGCATTACCTATTTATTCCAGGTGCAGCTCCTGAATTTTATTTGTGTGAGTTGACTGCTTTGTGGCCCATAACTGGGTCAACAATGGGAGCTCTTTGAGCTCCTTTTTCTCATTCCACAGCCGTCTCCCTTGCCGCCTGCCTTCCTCCTCCTCCTGCTTTGTGGTTATCCTGGTTGGTGGCTTTGCCATTGTTGGGGCCATTGCCCGTTTGCAAGTCAAGTGGCGCGCATAACACCAAAAAATTGTGTAACGAAAACAATTTATTTTGCCGTAGAACTTGACGTTCCACTGCTGCTGAATGCCTTCTGCTCCACCTCCTGTCATTGTCAGCTGGCCAGATTTGACAGCCAGATTCCGACAGCCTGCCAATGCCTTTTTTCCTCGTCATAAAGTCTCTTTAGTTTTTATTCATGCACTTTAACATTGCATTTAATGACAGCAATTTTTACATTTGTTTTGTCAGTTCATATTGGTTGGCGGTTTTAAAATGCCAAATCGCATTTATTTATCTTTTGATTATGACGTGCAAACTTAACAGCCTGCGAGGCCTGCAATTTCCCTCGCAGCAATTGAGTAAAAATTGTTAATTACATTTCAATTGGCATAGGTATGAATTTTCTGGTTGACACTTGCCTGAAGTAGGCCCTAGCATTGGCTGTTAAATATTTGCATTTATTGCATAATATTGCCAATCAAATATTTACGTCTCATTGCCCTCGGGTGGGGAATAATTTTGATAAATTTGTTCATAAATATTAAATGCTTTGCGGCCGATTGGGTTTGAATTTAAATTCAGAGCGCATATTTGCGAGCTTTGTTTTATCAATTAAATTACTTGGTTATTGATAAATTGAAACTGGCGTTTAATGTAACACGCTTAAAGCGTTGTTTAGTCTGGGAAATAATATTTCAATTAGTTTCTAATAAGCTTGGAGTTCCAAAAATCTTTAAAGGTTTTAGGCTGAATTTATGTATGTCAAGTCTTACATATTTTTCATACAAATAAAAAATAGATATATAAACTACAATTATTTATTTATTTCCTTGATATTTTCATAAAATGCTTTAATATTTTAGATACATATTTATAAAGTTTATACCTAAAACAAAGTCATTAAGATTACAAAATGTCACATAATTACTTCTAAAGCCAACACTAATGTTAAGCCTTACAACTAGCAAGATAGGTTTATTAATCAATTAATTTACGAAGAACCCTGTATCATATATTTTGTAAACAATAATTGCTTTAATTCAACTACCTTAAGCCCAATATTGTCATGTTTTCATTGCATTTGCTGAAATTTGGTGCATGTTTGACCTGCTGGCAAGCAAATGCATTGGCAACATCTGGCAAACATTTTAGCCCACTGACCAAGACGTGACAATTTTGGCCAAGCACCAAAGCCAGACAAACCGAGACTGAGGGCAAACATTGCAGCTACTCGAAGTTGGCCAAAAGCACTTGGCCATGTGTGCGAAAGCAGCTGTTCGCTTATTGTCAGTCGCTTGGCTTACAGGTCTCAGTATTTGCATAAAGATTCGATTCGAGATGGCGGAATGAAGAGCTGAGGAGGGGGGATCAGGACAAATAGCGCAAAGCTGCCGCAAAAATCAAGGAAATGCAAGCAAGCGCAAAGTGCCCAGGGCGGGAAATGAAAGCAAAGTCCCCAAGTCAAGAAAAGACAATTTGCATAATATTTTTGGTTTAAATAGTAGTAGTTTTCCATTTTATTTGGATTCTACGAAAGTTAAGGTGTTGTTAAGAATTTTAATAGTAATTATAAATTTACTCTCAGCTACGGTTTGATGGGAAACGCTATTGTGCGCACCTTGCCATTAATATCATGATTCTCAAAGTGAAAATTTCTCTCGATAGAGACAACAGCAGGGGTGCCAGTGGGTTTCCACAGAGAGCTACTAACGCAGTTAAAGGTCCAGTTTGAGGCTTGCGGAATCCTGGTTACCAAATCGAAGCACTGGGCCAACTTGGCAGACCACACGGAGGCCGTATCGAAGGCGAGGCGCTCTCGCTTGTAGAGCTTCACCACTTCGCTGAGGGTTCGAAAGGTACTCATGGACATCACGGCCGTTGGCTTATCACCGAAATAGTACTGGGGGAAATCCAAAACGACGATCGGCGATCCCTTCATCCTGTGACCATAGCGCTTTTTCGTGTCCTCCTCCTCGAACTCCTCGATGTGAATGGTCTGGCAGTTCAGGCGATCGATTAGGTTCACCGATTTCAGGTAATTCGGATGACGTTGGATGCGCACATCCATTGGCCTTAGGCTAGCACGTATTTTCTTGACCACCTCGTCCCTGATGGATTCCTCCACGAGCAGGGTGACCACCAGTCCGCTTCCGATGGGGTGCATCATATCAGTAACGATTACCTCTATGCATTTCGCCACATTTCCACTGGCAAATAGGATCATTACTTGGGGCTTCGTCCACTGCTTATGGGTCCCATCCACGGGATAATGGTACTGATGCCGCTGGAGTAGATGTGAGTAAATGTCCAAATTTTCTTCTTCATTGTCCACACTCATTTTGTTTCTCGTTGAATTTAGATATTAGTTACGTCGACTTTTGGTTTGTTTGAAAGCTAAATCATAAATGTTTAGATTTTAAAAAGAACTTAACGTTAGGAGAGAGCTTCCTTCCTCAAATCAAATTGGACGACCAGCATATCAACCTTTCACTCCAAAAATATACAAAAATTACCCTCAGAGCACTTAAAACAATTAAAAATCAAACAAAGTATGCAAAGAAACTGCGGAAATCCCGGGACCACCTGGAGGCTAATGAAACTATGTGAAAAACTTGCTCAAATCGGCGTTGAAAACCGAAAGGCCGCACAAACTGAGTGCAACAGATAAGCCTAATGAAGATTGCAATTGGCCAATTGTTGCCACTCTCTGCTGCAGCAGAGATTTTGTATGTTTTTTCTGCCTTTTAGGCAATAGGAAAAATTAGCAGCAATTAAAGGAAATTCGCAACGAAATGCGATAAGTGCGGCCGATATAAATGTGTTTGAAGTCTCGCATTCGGGGGAATGAAGGTGAAGTCAAAGTCGATTTCAGCCTGGCTGTGTGTGTCGTTATGGTCTGAAAAATTGGCCCAGCCATTGGGAAAAGTGGCCATAAGTGGGTCAAATTGAATCTGATAAATGGCCAGGCAGCTGCTTGAGTTTCGCTTCACACAGAACTTTATGGCAATCTATTTCCTTATTGAACTTTCTTCTTCCTAATGCTTCTTGTTTTTGTATATTTATCAGTTTAAATGGAAATGGCTTTCATTGACTTTTATTTGCAATAAAAGTGCCACTTTAAAGGATTATACTTGGGTTGCTTGTGGTTGAATTGACATGGGTGGCTTCTGGCTTACATTTAATATTCTTGAATTTAAAAGATATCTTAAAGGTTGCAACATTTGTTCGGTTTAAAAATTAATATAACCCAAAAAAAATATGAACTGAGTCTTCCTCGAAAAGCCTTCATAATAAATTACAGCCTTTTAAGGTTCATAAAAAATGCAAGTACCCCAATTAAAGTGCCATCATCATTCCCACACTCGTTTTATAAAGATGTACGTACATCAAGTCACAATATTTTGACATCTTGCTGTCAGGCCTGATAATCATGGCCCTTAATGAGATGCAAGACGAATGGGGGTCGTGTTTTTTTTGATAAATTGATAAGGTCTTCGGTAGGTACAAATTACAGGCCTGCAAAGGTTGCCCCCGGTACTCCGACAAACCCAATTAAAGCCGTATATGCATAATCAAAATCAGAAGTAAGAAAAAACCGAAACTTGTTGTGCATCTTGTGAATGAGGATTGGATCCGGAGCTGAATCGAGGCAGAAAATTCAACAGAAGCAGCAGCAGCCGCAGCAGAATCTTCAAGGGCGATCGATTAACGCGAAACTGGTTTCGAGACCATCTGGAAAATCGGGTAGCGACGAGGGGCGTAGTAGGTGTCAAAGGCCCCTGCATCGCGATGAGTCAGTCTTTATTATGATTCCCACTTTTAATGGTCAAGGCCAAGACGCAGCAGCTCACGATCTGACAAATTGAGTTAATTTAAATATTTGGAGTAAGAGAAACAAATTGTTACCTTAACATTTCGTTCGATTTCATTTATTATTGTCATTCGCCCACGTTGAAGTTTTCTTTCCAAGCCACTTAAACACAATGCGGAAATGGAGCACATTTGACATATAAGGTTAACAGATCAATGGCTGCATTTAAAATTCAATGCTTTTATGCCATTATGATTTGTATTCATGTTTCCGATTGTTTTTGTTGTCCCAAACACCCAATAAAAACTATAATCTTTAAACTCTTATTTATTATTTTAAAATTACGTGTTACATATTCCATTTAAGACCTTTTCATCATGCAAACATATTCGAACACTTTCCCTTTTAACCCCACATAAAACCCGCAAATCCCTGTCACTTTAATAAATATTAAAATAAATATAATGCAGATGAATTAAAAAATACGAAAAAAAGGGAAATGCATTAATTGCCATAATATTGTATAAAAGCGTACACGCATTGTGTGGAATCTGCAACAATGTTGCAATTGCCATCAATTAAAGGAAAATCCTCAACAATTTGCATGGCCATGCAAATTATGCTCAACAGGCGGGGAAAAAACCGATGCCGATGAGATGGAACAAAGGAAAAACTCGAAAATAAAAACAAGTAAGGTAAAAAAAATGAAATGAAAATGAAATGAAAACTTTAGGTGCACAGAAATTGACGTAACTGGCATTTAATTTGCAGGCGAAAGGCCATGCAAAATAACGCAAAAAAAAACAGATGTTCAGCTACTTTCTAAAAGCGAAATCGAAAGTTGTCAGGGTGATGAAGAAAATCACTCCTGGACATTTAAATATCGGAAGAGGTACTCAAAGACAGAGCAGCCTTGAAATGGATTCACTTAAATTAATAGAGTTCGCTAGATATTCTTTTTAAGTACATAATACCTTGGTTATTAAAAAAATCCAATGGAAATTACATCAAATTATACTTTTTTCGTTAGAGTGTCAATATTTATTAATTTATTATTACCTGTCAAAGTTTTGTATACCTGAAGATATTTTTAATTAAAATGATACCTAGAAATCATAATAATCTGACCACAACTTATAATTCTAAGTTAATTTCCTGCAACCACCCAAATTTAATCAAGGACATGTTCAATTCAAGAAATCTTTGATGTCAGCTTTGATATAGAATTTATTTTTACGAACATATACAGTCAATAAATCCAGTGTCACTTTTGTTGGGCTTATCTACCAATTGAGGGAGAACTTATATGAGATTGTTGGCCCCTTTAAATGGGAGGTGGTTGTATGACACTAGCAGAAAATATAAAATTAAAATACAGCATATAATTAAAAATCGAGGCGAAAATTAAGTAAAATTTAAATACTAACTTATATTACTCCTCATATATTTTTACTATAAATTAAATTAAATATACCTTATATTCTGTTGTAAATATTCTAGTGTCACATAGACATTATCGAACATTGTCGAGGTAAGTTATCAGTAAAAATATTTGACACATTTTGTCATTTGCTTTACAGGCGTGATTTAGATTGTAAAGAATACCATAAACGGTTGACGGGATGCCGCCCAGTTCTCTGCGGGAAACCTTCTGGTACGGATCGTTAAAAAATTTCGGAAATAATGGCCGCAATGCGATCTGTAATCGCGGGGATTATTTTGCTGAAAGTGCTCCTTATGATTTTAATCATAAGTCCTAGTAAAACGGACTTCGATGAGAAACTCCTAATAAAGGAAGAAAATTATAGAGAAGAGTTCTCCAGCGATGAACACTTAATGGACTTTGCGAATTTCTCGTATACGATGGAACAGCCATCCTGCGGGGAGGAAACCCAAGGATTAATACTCATCCACACGGCACCGGATCACTTTGAGAAGCGTTCAGTGATTCGAGAAACGTGGGGTGGCGTCAGTTCCGTCCAGGATTCCCCTCTCCGGTTGATATTCGCGCTGGGAGGAGTGCAAAATGATTCCCAGCAAAAATCGCTGATTGAGGAACAAGCTCTCTTCGGGGATCTACTGCAGGGGAACTTTATGGACACTTATTGGAATATAACGTACAAGCATGTGATGGTCCTCAAGTGGTTCAATTCGCACTGCAACCAGGCCAAATTGCTGATGAAAATCGATGACGATATATTCGTGAATACCAGGAGACTACTAGATAACCTAGTGGAGCCTATGGATGCCACCGATAGAAAGTTGAATAATATTCTACAGCTGCGAGAGAATCTGTTGTTCTGTTCGATAAATCCGCATCCTCTAGTGCTACGTTCCAATCAGTCCAAATGGCGCGTGAGCTACCACGAATATCCGGATAGTCACTACCCGGATTTTTGTCCGGGCTTCACTGTAATCTATAGTCCAGATGTGGCCGAGAGGCTCTACGAGGAAGTGCAACAATCGCCCTACTTTCGACTGGACGACGTGTACATCACGGGGATAATGTCGAAACGTGCCAATATCTCGATCACAAACCTCAAACCCTTTGTCCTGTATCCCGGAAAGACGAAGAGGAAGTTGCTGAGCGGCGAGGTGCCAGTGTCAGCAACGGATTTCCTGGTCTCCTGGCACAAAATCGAGCCCGAGGAGATGAGAACCCTCTGGGCATTGTTCTCCGGCGGCAAGTAATCGGATTCAAGAGCCGAGGCCCCAAGCCTCCACAATCTCCTCAATCCAGCTCCAATTCATTGCGAGTCAAGTGCGTTCAATTTCCTTCGGGGAACTTGCCCTCATCAATATAAATCACAACAAAGGGCCCTTGGCAACTGGCTTTTGACATTGTTTACCTCATCAGTTCGTGGAGGCCCTTACATCTACTTGACTGATGCTGCCATCCTTTGTTTTTTGGCCAGTCTGTAGAAGCCTCTGCTGCCTGCCAGCCCGCCTTTTGATGGATGCGTTGTAGCAGCTGCTTCTGGCCAACAATGGAGCGGAATATGGCCAGTAATGCGTTAGCCAAACGGAAACTCTAGTTCATATTTTCGGGGCTTATGAACTTGGTCAAGTGAGGGACACATATCACTCTTATACCTCTGTCAGCATCAACAGTTGTGTTTTTGATTAAAATCTCATACGTTTTCCATACTGCCAAAAAAAAACCTTAAATATTAAAGCTGTAAATATAATTTGGAAACTGGTATTATCTGGGATATATATGTATAAATAAATATATAATATTTAGCATACTAATGTAGGCTTGGTATAAAAATAAATTGTGGTTAGTGCTCTAAAGGATTTTAAGCCTCGTATACTTGTTCTTTTAGGAAAAGTTTTATATATAATTTAGGCAAAAATGTTCATCCTTATACGTTAAGCCATAAACATACTTGAAAGTACTTTATTTCAAATATAAATAGTAGTATAAATACATGTACAGAGTACTTTAAATTAGGTAAAGATAAAGAGACACACGCTTCCGTTGAGAATACTTCATTTGTATTTCATCAATGAAGGCAACAGAACTTAAAGACCTTAATCTACCTCTTAAAAAGTCAATAGTTTTTATAATTATTTAATAATACTTAAAGCAACCGATCAGTTCTGTAATGCCCGTCTAAAGTTTCGTTGTCAAGCCGTGACATTAAGCTCAATTTGTGATATGCGCTTGGCCATATCTTGTTCGCAGTTTTGCATCGCCGTACCGAAGTATCCATTGAGGTTGGCAATTTGAATTGCAAAACGAAAACGACGCCAACGCTTATCTTCCAGTATTTATCTCGGACGGTAGCGGGCTAGGCAAATATTGTCCGTATCTCAGTTTGTATCTGATTCTGTATCTATGTCGGCGGCAGCTAGCTTCCAAAACAGCTGCAGGCCAAAGTGTCAAAGTCTGCACTCTCTGATGTTGCATGTATGCAAATTATTTGTTTTTTTTTAACTACAAACCGTCGGGGCAATTATAACTTTACTTTTTTCTCGTTGCAAGTGAACCATCTCAGCAAGAACACATATTTTATTTTAAAACATGGAAATGCCCCCAAGTGCCGCTCTTTCCCACCCGCAGTTTCGGGATCTATAGTTAATATTAATCAAACACGAAAACATGAGCTACTCTTGTGAAGCGTGATAATTAAACTTACAAAAAAAAAAAAAATTATCAAAACTTTACTCAAAAAATATATCTTAACTGATTAAATTGAATGGCACGCAAACAATGACATATAGATTTTTATCCATTCATGATATTTTTTAATTAAATTCTTACTGGCAAGCTTTTTGACAATTTCAACGGAATTTCATTCAACAAGCTTATCAAATACATTCTGCGACAAATGAAGAAAAAACGTTGGGTGTACTTCTGATAAGACATTGACAATATTTTATAGTCTGCACTGATTAATGTTCTTCATAAAATACTCTCATATCTACTTCAGTTTTTTTCTCTTTAAAAACATCACTTGAAAGATAATTTCGTGATTTAAAAAAAAAATATATTTTACTATAGAATAAGAAAATAAATAAGACCAAAAATAAAATACAACAGTATTGAAGCCATTAAATAAAATGTGTTTTTTTTAATTATTTTCCCACCAGCTATCAGATTCCACCGATTGAATTTTTAAAACTTTTCGAATCAAATAAATATCACCTTTACTCGTATTGTTTTCTTAACAAAGCAAGGATTTATTTTACCCATTTGCTTTTCTTTTTTATAAATCTGTTTTCATTTAAAATATTTGCCATATCTCAGTTTTCGCTTACCATCGATCAACAAGCAGTCGCACGTATTTGCCGGGCATAAAAAATAAAAGCACAATCACCCCTTGGGTTCCGGTTTTCTTTTTTTTGTTTTTAATTTTTCTTTTTTTTTATTTGACGGGAACAATGGCGCTTTCCTTGCCTTTAGTCATCATATTATTTTCAGCACCCCCCTACAATGTAGTTAGCCATTTTCCGTGTGTGTGCGAACCGATTTTCTTTTTTGTTTTCAGCGTTTTCATTCGACTTTTTTTTTCTGCCTTTTTGGAGTTCCGTTCTCTGAACCAACCAACAACAATGGATGGGCAATCCAAAAACGAGCATCCATTTTCGATTTTTCATCATCAATGGCGGGCACTTCTTCCTCTCTGGCTTGACTTATTTCTTTGGCGCTGGATTTTCCTGTTTTTTTTCCAGCCCTTTTCGATATTGTTCGGTGCATTTTTATTGGAACGCTTTTGGATCTTCTCGCGGAAAGGGAAAATGGGAGCAGGCGGGACGCTTTTCCCTTTGGCTTTTTGTGACGGGCTCCTGGCCATTGTTTACTTCCGTTTCCGGTCGACAAAAGGAGGCAGAGCAGAGTTTCGAGGGCATTGGCATATGCAAATATTTTCGACATGATTGCATTTTTCTCTCTTTTGATTCCCAGCCCTTGTGTGTGTGTGACTTTGTGTTGTTAATCGAATTGAATGAAATTAAAAATATATATATATCTGCATCGGAACGAAATGAAACTTTAAAGGGTAATGGAGCCTGTCATTTCAGATTCTTTTCCCCCTGGCTTACAGTATTTTTATCCCAGTCCCTTCATTATATCTCTTATCGCATTTGTCATGCACAGGCTGTTTCTTTCTAAAGAAAACGAGGAGAAAGGACACCCGCATGTCGCTTAAATGTAATTAAACGAGTTTGTTTATTTTACAAAATGTGCCTGGCACTTTTCACGCGCTTTTAAGCAAATTTCGAGGCTCTTTTTTCCGCGTTTCGTGGTCGTGTGGCCTAATTAAGTAAAAATATTTACCCACGTGCCGCCTCAACCCCACACTTTTCGCATCTTTACGTTTGCCTTTTTAAACGCTCTTAAAATGCTTAGCTCCGGTGCTCTTGACGATTTTCATTTAATATGTCGTGTAAATAAAAATGAAAACGCGCTCACTTTTCGCCTGCCTTTATGTATATTTTATATACATTTTTTCTGTTTTGTTTTGGGTGCAACTTTTTAAGCGACTTTTTGTGGAGCGTGCTTAATTTTTAAAGGCTTTGTTTTTGGCGGCTTGACGGTGGGAGACCCATGGAATTTATGTTTATACAGGCAATGAAAAGCTTAACTTTTTTTTGACTTGCCATATCCGTTACAATGCAACTGATACTTTTGGGATTTTTGGGTTACTTGGCTAACAAATCTTTTAGCCAATTTGTTACAAGACTTTATGGCTGCTTATAATCGTTTACTTAACTTTTGTGAATATTTTGAGAGCTTTCCATGATTGCTTAGGATTTATATGGGTTTTTATGTTAGGTAAAGTACACATTTAAGTTAAAGCATTAATCATTTATATATTACATCTTAACTAAGTTGAAATCAGGCTAATTTTCTATAAAAGGTTTTAGTCTTGAAGGATTAGATGTAAAAAAAATTATAACAAATATATATGTGCCCCTTTTTATTCGTTAATTTAGTTTGTAGATTACTTTAGTTTAATGACAAATTCCTAATCCAGAAAGCCACGGTAAAGTCTAAAAAAGAAGTTCAAAGGTAGCAAAATATAACCAATCGATAAGTGCATGTACAGGTAGAGATATGGACTAATTTTGAAATTTTCCTGCAAGCGAGGACAAAAAAAACGATTTAAGCCCCAACAAGGTAACAGCTATGACCAACACAGAGGAGATTTCAAAGCAGAAAGAAAGAGGTATTAACCCAGAAAGGGAGAGAGAGACAGGATGGAGCCAACAGCTATGGAATGGTGAGTTGACTTACTCCAATTGGTATTGGCATATTGGCCAAAGTTTTCCAAACGCCAAAGTGGATTGCCTCTTGATTAATTAAAAGCTCTTTGATGCTGCTGCTGCTGCTCCTTGTGTGCATGTGTGTTCGTTCACCTTTTCCACC
Source organism: Drosophila triauraria (assembly GCA_014170255.2). NCBI lineage: Eukaryota > Metazoa > Arthropoda > Insecta > Diptera > Drosophilidae > Drosophila > Drosophila triauraria. The sequence goes on along the minus strand of CM024334.1, from coordinate 11,733,012 downwards.
TGTATTTCCTTCTTTTTCTCTCGATTTTTCCCCTCTACTTTCCTTCTTCTATTACCACATTTCAACTCCAGCCCTGGTCCATGGCCCATAGCCCGGGAGTGGTATTGACAAAAGTCTTTGGTAGATGTCAAGGACGCAATCGAGTTGCACATTCACATCCAAAGGGTTAAGCCAAGGGTTAAAGGAGTAGTAGAGTTGGGTTTAAGCCATTATTACTACGATTTGTTAATTAGGATAGTGTTAAACTATATAAAAATCAAAAAGAGATTGAGATTAATTTTTAAACCAACTTTAAACATTTTAAAATTTGTAAAAAGTACTTACTTGGCTTCGAAAAAAGAAAAATAACATCCTTATCTAAATATTCTCTTAAAACTAAATTCAGAATATCTTCTTTAATACTTTTCTGACATTATAAGGTTAAAACTCTATAAAGGAAGGATTATTGCTTTAATCTTTGATGTAAAGCAAAAGGTTCTATTATTTCGCCATCATCTGTAAGCGGTTAAGGAACGGAATAGCTATCAGCGGCGAGAGGGACACCGAAAAGTGTCCTCTAAGTCCTATGCAAAATGTGTGCCAATTTGTGTGTTTGTATTTGGAGTCCTTTGCTAATGGTTTGTCGGCACCTCCTCCTCGTCCTCCTCTCCCCTCTCTAGAATTTGCGTAGCAAAGCGTAAATCAATTGCTTGCCAAAGGAGCAAAGGATGCAGCCAAAAGCTTCGATTTTAGGGGCTAAAAGACAACTAAAGATAATTGCTTTAAGGTTTTGGTAGCTGGAGATTAACGAGGAAATTCAAGCAACTCATGCTTAGCCAAATATAGACATGAGAAAATTGAATCAACCAGAAATTGACCACGAAAACTTGACCAAAAATGTCTAATAAAGCAATAGAAAAAAAAGGAAAGGAAGCAACATCAGCTACAAGTAAATATAGCATTAAGATGGCGTGACCAGATCTTGCATGAGAATCGATAAAGCACGAACATGAATGGGAACCAAAGTGGGTTGCATTCGACCATTGAACATGGAGCTAACGGGGTGAAGTCATGAAACATGACTAGAGCAGTGTTTATATCTTTATTTAAATCAATTAAGTAAACAGAAAATAAAGTAAAGCTTCTAATATAAAATTGTATATACTTAATATAATATTTTAGATACCCTGCAATCTTAAGTTGGTATAACCTAATTCCGTTTTATCTGAGAGATTAGTAAGATGCTGGCTTTTCTGTACTAATAACAGGTTTTACACATTTTAAATATTTAAATCTCCCAATTTGTATAATGTCATTAATTTATCCCAACTAAGTATAGCTGTCTTATTAACCAATCGTCACATCCACATGCACAATCCCCATACCCAACTCCCTTTGAATCCCGGCCAGATGCTTGAAATGGCCAACTCATTTTAGCTCCTATCAATTCAAGACATTCCCCAACCAAAACAAAAGCCTCCGCACCACAGTCCTGACCATCATTAACATGAGCAAGGCAGACGACCAGATTATATGTATAAAGACCTGTTGTCTCCTCGAAATACAGTAGAAGAAATAGTGCTTAGTTTCGGAACTAACATAAATAGTATCAACAAGTGCCTAGAAATAAGAGTATTTACTTCTGCAAGTATATCCAAGTTACTATTTTATATAAAATATTATAAATATCAACTAATAAATGAAAACAGTTATGAAAATAAATAAAATAGACAAATTTAATAAATGTATCCTATATTTCGGAATCAGTTTGCCTGAGTGTTCGGTTGGGAACTGTGGAAGTGCAAAACCGGTTAAGAGGTCGGGAAAACAGGCAGATATCGAGGCCTAATGGCGCCAACGACGATTACTGAAAACATAGACATTAAATGCAGAGGAAGTGACATTAATTGCATTGATTTAGCAGGCCCTACAGTCCCGGTTAACTGATAAAAGTTGGCCATGTCTGGCTCCATTACTGGGTTGCCGCTCTAGAGGCATTAAAAACTGAATGGAAAATGAGAATAAGTAGAGAATTTCCATCGAACCCGGCCATTACGCACTCATTGCGTATGCACTTCCAATTATTTGAAATTGTTGCTAATGAGAAATTAATTTGCAAAATGCTAATCAAGCGGTGCCAGTTGGTAGTCGGTCGTTGGTCAGATCTCCATTCTAATTCCAGCAAATTGCAAATGAGCATTGCGAGCGGATCGAAGTGATTTAATTAAGACTGGCCAGGCCAGTCGCACAGAGTTTCGGTATTTCAACAGCGAGAGTCGGTTTTGACTCTAATGCGGATTTAATTGTTTCAATTCGGACGACGAAAAACGAGAAAAAAATATATTGGAATTGTAATTGGAGCAGCGTGGAGCAGACCTTGGCAACATTGCACTTTAAAAGGGTGAAAGGATAACGAAGCTCTTAATACCCTTGCTTTGGAGAACATTTCACTAAAGAAAATAAAATATTCTAAAATATATTTATTTTTATGCACATCAAGAAAAAAGGGAAACGACATAAATAATTAATTAATTAAGAAATTTATAACCTTTAAATCTAATCCTGGAATACATTTTTTGCTCCTTTTCTTATGGCTATTATAAAACACTATTTGATTAAATAACTGCTCTTAGTAATCATAATACCCTAATTTCTAATTTCTATAGGATATCACAGAGGAAGTGGCTTGCAAGTTGCAGCAGTTTGAGTCAAACATTGTTATTAGCACTAGGTGGAAAAAGCGATAAATAAAGCATCGCTCAATAAATACATCAGCGGTTCGGACAAGTGGGGCGTGAAGCAACATTAATCAAAACTTCAGGTATATAAAATCTCACCTGCACGCTGTTCTCCTCCTCGCTTCCTCATTCACCTCTTTCGCCTCTTATTTTGGATGCAATCAGAATTTTAATTTTTTTCACACCACGCGGTGGCCAGCGCAACGGTACTTTATGTGTCTGTGGGTGTAATTGCATGTGCTGATTGATTAATTCTGATTGATTAATGGCATTTAAAGTGCGGGCGAACGTGCCGGCAATCAGCTGGTACTTACCTGATGAAAAATGCTTAAAGTTGCGAATTTATAAGGTAAACATTTCCTATGAATCCCCTGAAAAGCGCCAAAATCAAAAATTGTGGTTTGAATTCAGCGCTCCTCTTTTTGGTGCCTGACAAAGGCTGAAAAAAATACAGAACGGTATTTTTTGTGGCATATAGCTGTCAGCACTTGTCCATATGCTAGCATTATTTTAAATAATAATTAAAAATTTGGGAAATATTGCAGATTTTAAATCAAAAATGAATAATACTTATAGTGTTAGGCTAGATTCTCAGGTTTGTGAGGTGCCCAAAACATTTAAAGTTTATAGGAAACCGAACTTTACTTACCTATTTACTTAAAATTTTTTTGAGCCAAATTTAAGGGGCTACGAATGGAAGACGGCGCTCAAATTTAATTGTAAATTCAATTTTATTATCCCAGAAAACAAAAAAATCAAGAATTTCCTATATCTTCATCGAATTCTTCAGTCTTGACTTCGACACAAACCGAAGGCGTACTGTCAAGTCCTTCATCTAACAACTCCTGCTGCTCCATTCCACTATGATGATATCTCTTGATGTGACATTTAAGATTGGAACTTTGCGAAAATGACATTGAACATTCGGTGCAAATATAAGGACGTTCTCCTGTGTGAGTCCTGACGTGAGATTGGTAACTTGAGCTATGCGAAAAATCCTTCGGACAGTGTGGACACCTGAAAGGTCTTTCTCCCGTGTGCGTGCGAAGGTGTATCCTAAGCACGGATCGTGTAGCAAAGGTCCTTGAACAGTAAGAGCACCTAAACGCTCGTTCATTGGAATGTGAACGAAGGTGTTCCGTTAGACACTGTTTCTTGGCAAAAGATTTCGGACAGTGGGAGCACAGAAATGGTCGCTCGCCTGAGTGGGTTCGGATGTGGTTCTTCAGGACATCAGATCGCGTATAAGTCTTCGAGCAGTGAGGACACCCGTAGGGTCTTTCTCCCGTGTGAGTACGAACGTGCTTTTCATAATTGGATTTGTGTGAAAAGTCCTCAGGACAGTGTGGACACCTGAAAGGCCTTCCTCCGGTGTGCGTTATCCTGTGTTCTTTCAGCGCAGATTTTTCAGAGAAGGAGCTCGGGCACAGAGAGCACTGAAACAACAGTCGGGTCTCGGAATGAGTAGTTAAGTGAACGTCAAGAGTACGTTTCATCGCAAAAGATTTCGGACATTGGATGCATTGGAAGGGACCTTCCCCTGTATGACTACGCGTGTGACTGCCCAGATGACAGGACTGCGAAAAGGACTTTGTACAGTGGGAACACCTGAAAGGTCTCTCTCCCGTATGAGTTCGGATGTGGGCATGCAGGGAAGTCGTATCTGCAAATACCTTTGGACAGTGAGTACATTGGTAGGGCTTTTCGCCGGTGTGAGTTCGCAGATGCCGCTTCAGCTGGAACTTCGTTCCAAAGGACTTCGGGCAGAAAGAGCACTCTTGCGGTTTATCGCCGGTGTGAATCCTCATGTGATTCCTGAGATTCGAAGACGAGGGAAAGGATTTTGGACATATGGAACATTGGTGTGATTTTTCGCTACTATAATTGCTGATATGTTTCTTAAGCTTGGATAGTTCGGTAAACGTCTTCGGACAGTGGGAACACTGGAAGGGGGATCCGTTTTTGGGAAGTCCATCCTTGCTAAGCTCCTCACTGTCATTAATATCATCTTCCACCAGATCGTCAAGTGCCTCATTCTTTACTTGGCTTTTATCCTGATCTAAAATGTGATAATCTTCCTCGAAGGATTCCTGTTCGATTGGCTCGTTCTTTACGTGGCATTCAAGCGAATCCTTAGGTGGTTCGCAATTCGGTTGCAGTTCCTTTTCTCCAACTTCGTTCTGGTCTCTTTTAACCTCCTCTTCATCCTGCAAATCCTCATCAATAACCTCTCTCTTAGATTGTTGAGTTTCATTGAATTCAGTTATGGTAACAACTTGTCTACCCAACAAGTCCTTCTCCTGCTGTGGCTCGTCTTTCATTTGGATGCGATGGCTCTTCTCATATGCACCTTGCGCATCTTGCAGGCAAGACGAGCAAATTGTTTCAGAAAGGACTTCCTGCCGACCCATGCATATTCGACAACGTTTTGCCATTGTCCTGAAATTGACCATTAAACAATGTACTTATTTCACACAAGATTGGATCTATTTACCTTCATATTTACTAATACTTAAAAACAATATAGAACAACAAATGATTTGTTTTGTTTACGTTTTCTTCAACTAACCACCACTGTTGCCAACTTAGCTATTCTCTGGCCAGATCTGGCTATTTTGCGTGACCCAAAACTGGAAACCCTTAAATCTAGCAGGAGCTTGTTATTTTGCCAATTTCAAAAAATAAAATTGATATTTCTTAGCTATTTTTATAATTTGTATTTATATATTTATAATATATATTATAATACATCAGTTGTCTCCAATGAACTGAACTTAGCAATGGCGCAGCTATCGAAAAGTATACAATAAGAGAGGAGAGTGGCAGAGCGAGATAGAACACGAGAGCAGAAGAGCGGAGATAATGGGTGAGCCTTGGCCTGATCATTCCGGGCCCCCTTGCAAGCACTCGGGTTGCAACGATATCCATTATGGTTGATGGCAGGCTCCAGACACAATCCACCCAAACACCGTGCTTTGGCCGACAGGTAACCCATCCTGCACTTTGAGGAAAGCCCGGTTGCATGATCTTGGGGTATACATCGGTACCAAGGATCACGGAGATGACAGCTGGCAAATAAAAACGGTTATTCGCCAGCACGATGTCCCGGAAGTGGGATCGGACTCCTTCGCTCAACTCCCGGTTTGGAGTACGGATACGCACATTGGGTTTTATCTTGAAGACAACCTCCAGTCGTACGTCGGAGTTGTTTCTAGACCGGATTATTGCCGAACAAATCCGTTCGTCACCCACGCAGGTCGTCGGCAAGCGGAAGGCAGCTGCCACAGACGCATCGATGCAGCTCACCGGCGTGCAGGGATCGATGAGCGCTGCTGTGTCGAAAGTCTTCAGCCCTGTGTCCACCTGTACCAGGGCGGTCGGGAGGACAGTGACGCTGTGACGCTGCAGCAGTGTTGAAAGCGATGGCGCCGGCGTAGAGGCGGTAACGCGCCGTGGAGAGGGTGATGAGTGCCGTGGAGAGGCTGACGAGTGCCGTGGAGAGGCTGACGAATGCCGTGAAGAGGCAGCTGTGCGGTGAGGAAGAGGCGACAGAGGACGAGAACGAGCATTACGCACCGGAGGCTCGCGCATATGCAAGAGTGTATGGTGCTTCTGGTGGCACGTCTTGCAGCCAGCACTACTGCGGCACGTCCCCTCCGAGTGCTCATGAGCTAGGCAATTTGTACAATAGCGGTTCGCGAGGACAGCGCGTAGCCTCTTTTCCACACCAAGCCGAAGGAAGCGCTTACATTTCCGTAGCGGATGGACACCTTGGCAGATTCGGCAATGGTAGGAATGTTCACCTTTGGTACGTCTGCCCTCCAAATCGATCGTGCTGCGTGGACGTGGAGACATCTTCGTGGATCTGAGTGAGGGAATAGCATAGAAAGAAATGTGGTGGTTAGTAATGTGCAAGAACTCCGGAACACTAACTTTAGGAGACGTGCAGGACAGAAGGAAAGATGTCAGCTCCTATTAGGACATAAATCTGTGAGCTCTCTAAAAACTTTGGATCCCCTAAGGGGAGATCGGGCAGATCTTTTAAGAGATCGGAAAGATGCGTAATCGGGTATGAGGAGAGAGTGTTTTCTAACTGCAGCCCAGACCTATAAGAAGAGCGCATGGACAACAGACAGAGCTTCTGGGATTGAGCGGCGACTGTTTGATTGAGGCCGTAAACTTGAGCTTGGACTGTTTGAAATGGTAACCTGATCAGGTTGAAGAGCCTTTTAGTTATAAAGGTTGCTTCGGAACCTGGATCGATAAGAGCACGTGCTTGGAAGTTGCGGCCAAAATGACAGATATTAATAATGGCCGTACCCAGAAGGACAGCTCTTGATCCTGACGCAAAACTCACCTGCTCAGCTGATTCGTCATCAGAGACGGTTCATCTTCCAGCATTTCATCGTCAAGCGCCTCATTCTTTACTTGGCTTTCATCCTGATCTGAAACGTGATAGTCCTCCTCGAACGACTCCTGTTCGATTGGCTCGTTCTTCACCTGACATTCAAGCGGATCCATAGGTGGCAGTTCATCTTCCAACAAGTCCTCCTCCTGCTGTGGCACCTCTTTAACTTGGATGCGGTAGATCTTCTTGTATGCACACGACGAGCAAATTGTTTTAGGAAGGGAATCTCCTTCAGCAACACGAGATGAATTCCATTGCGGTATCATATCCTGCCGTCCCATGCATATTCGACAACGATTTTCCATTGCCCTGAAGCTCAACATTAAGCAATGTACTTATTCCACAGAAAATTAGATATATTTACCCAAATAGTTATTAATACTTAAAAGAAATATGAAACATCAAATGATTTGTTTTGTTTCCGTTTTCTTCAACTAACCACCAGTGTTGCCAGCTTAGCTATTCTCTGGCCAGATCTGGCTATTTTGATTGGCATCTGGACAATAGCTGATAGCTGTGAGTCACGTATGAGAACGGAAATAGATTGTTAAATTTTAAAATTTGTTATAATTTAAACACTTTCATATTTTACTAACGTAATAAGAATAAACATGTAAAAAAATAATTTTATTATTTCTGCTGAGGCTTTTATGAAAATAGACTTTTATGCAGCTCTCAGATTGAATTCTGCAGCCGAGGTGGTCAAGACTGTTTTCAGATGCATTATTCCCAGCTGGGAATCCCATTTTTATCCCTTGAACCCGAAATCCAATTACAAGTAATTATTCGCAAACGTTTAAAAAATAGAATACATATATTCAGTGTAATTAATAATATTATAATGTTAACTGAAGATCTCGCTAACTCTCGCTGCTAACCTCGCTACAGTTATTCTCGCCTGCCGTTTCATCCTTCGCATGCGTTTGGATGTGTCCTTGCAACGTGGATGTCTTTGTAAAGGACTTCGGACAGTTGGGACAATGATATGGCCTTTCTCCGGTGTGAGTGCGAAGGTGACGCGTCAGTTCCGTTTTAGAAGCAAAAGCCTTTGAGCACTGCGGACACGAATGTGGTCTTTCGCCCGTATGGATTCGTATGTGTATTTTCAGGGAGGATGGCTGGCTAAAGGACTTCAAGCAGTGGGAGCATTGGAATGGCCGCTCGCCCGTATGGGTTCGGATGTGTTTAGTAAAATATTGCTTCACCGAGAAGGTTTTCGGACAATGGGTACATTTGAAAGGTTTCTCTCCGGTGTGAGTGCGGATGTGGTCCTGCAGATTGGACAGATGCGAGTAGGTCTTGGAGCAATGCGGGCAAGTGTGCGGTCGTTCCTTGGTGTGAGTACGCAGATGAGTTCTAAGAACACGCTTCTGGGTAAAGGCCTTTGGGCAGTGGGGGCAGGTGAAGGGGCGCTCCCCCGTGTGAGTTCGGAGGTGCGCTTGCTGGTATTTCGTATCTGCAAATACCTTTGGACAGTAACTACATTGGTAGGACTTTTCTCCGGTGTGAATAAACAGGTGCCGCTTTAGTTGATCCTTCGTTTCAAAGGACTTCCGGCAGAAAGAGCACTCTTCTGCCTTACTGTGAGTCCGCATGTGATTCTTGAGATTCGTTGACGTGGTAAAAGATTTGGGGCAGAAGGAACATCGGTGTGCTTTTTCTTTACTGTAATTGTAAATGTGGGCCTTGAGCTTCTTAGGATCTGTAAACGTCTTCGGGCAGTGGGCACACTGATAGGGTGGTCCGACTTTGGAAAGTTCGTCCTTGCTTAGCCCCTCACTGTCATTAATATCATCTTCCAGCAGTTCATCTTCCAGTGCCTCGTTCTTTACTTGGATTTCATCCTGACCTGAAATGTAATAGGCCTCCTCAAACGACTCCTCTTCGATTGGCTCGTTCATCACGTAGCATTCATCTTCGTTCTGGTCCCAATTTAGCTCCTCTTCATCCTGCAAATTCTCATGAATAACCTCTCTTTTCACATGTTGAGTTTTCTCGATTTCACTAGTTAATTCAGTTATAATGAAGACTTCACCACCCAACAAGTCCTTTTCCTGCTGTGGATTCTCCTTAATTTGGCAGCAGACTAGGTGGGTCTTCTCGTATGCAACTTGCACTTTCTGCAGGCAAGATGAGCAAATGGTTTCGGAAAGGGAATCCCCTTTAGCAACGCGAGTTCCAGTCCATTGAGATACCATTTTCGGAATAGAAGAGCCATCAAATATATTAACCATGGCTTTATGCCGTCCCATGCAAATTCGACAGCGTTTTTCCATTGCCCTGAAATATAAAATTAAGAACTGTAGTTGTTTCACAGAAGTTGAAACATATTTACCTACATTTACATTTAATTAAGTATTCCAAAAATTAAGGAACAAATGGTTTGTTTTGTATACGATTTCTTGCACTAATTACCCTGTTAGGCACAGCCAGCTGATACGCAGCTGGGCAAATGCTGACTGCTGGGAGTCTCGTTTGAGAAGGAAATAAACTAATTAACTTGTTATTAAAAAAAATTTTTAATTTAAAAGTTTTTAAAATTTAGTAACTCAGTAAAAAGAAAGATATAAACGATATGGTTAAATTTTTCTGCTTCTTCCCAACTGACTGACCTCCACCTACAAATGTACATATGCCTTTTTTCTCTTTTAAGCCAGAAATCCATTATGAAGAATAATAATCAAATCTTTACCAAGCTTAGAAAAATGAAAAAAAGTATTAATATAATAAAGTGCAATAAGTGCGATTGAAAGGAACATAGTAAACTGAGTGTCGTATTGAGTGTGAGTGAGGCGGCAATGTGATTGTTGTTTAACCCTTAGCATGTCCGTAGGCTTTGAATATGCCACTTCTAATAAAAGACGAGATTTTTTTTTAAAGTTTGATTTTTAATAATTCAGAGTTACCAATTAAACGCTGTTTTTGGTTCTTAATACGAATTGTTTTTGTTTAAGTACTCAACTCTTAAATATATTCTTATTTTAAAGTAAAAAGAAATTACAAGTTTATCCAGCTCTACATTATTGCACATGCTTTTACTATTTAAACTTACTCTGTTTGCGTACTTGAACTGGTGTAGTCTTCTTTTACATATTCTGGTTCAGGCTTTTTTACTATTGTCGGAATGGCATCCTTATTAAGTCGCCTTCTTTTATTTGCCTGGCCTTTGTTTGGTGTAGACTTCCACTGCGAATCGCTAAAGTGTGTGGCACAGATTTGCGAGCTTTCACCCAGGCTGCACCCCAGGCTTTGTTCCCACAATTTTCTTTTTATACTACACTTCGGAACATGAACTAGACTCACTTCCGTTACAACTTTGCAGCAAAATTTGCAATATTTCATATTAATGCGTGCACGCTTAAGGGTTAATGAACAACAAGGAAAAAATTCATCCGCACACAACCTTTCTTTTCAACAAGCAAACGTGCACTGAAATAAGTGGATACTTCGTAAAACTTCGGATCGCGACGGAACCACCTTATATTTCATCATGCGTGGACGTCTCTGCAAAGGTCTTCGGACAGTGGGGACAATGATAAGTAGGCCTTTCTCCGGTGTGGGTGCGTTACGTTTTCTTTAACCACCCTGTTGGTAACATTAGCGGATTGGCATCTGGACAATAGGTGATAGCTGTGAGTCACGTAAAGGAACGGAAATAAATTGTTAAATTTTAAAATTTGTTATAATTTAAAAACTTTCATATTTTACTAACGCAATAAGAATGAACATGTAAGAAAATCGTTTTATTATTTCAGCTGAGGCTTTTATGAAAATAGACTTTTATGCAGCTTTCAGATTGAATTCTGCAGCCCTGGTGGTCAGATGCATTATTCCCAACTGGGAATCCCTTTTTTATCACTTGAGCCCGAAATCCAAATACAAGTAATTATTGGCAAACGTTTAAAAATTAGATTACATAAGTATATTTAGTATTATAATATTATAAAGTTAACTGAAGATCTCGCTAACTCTCGCTGCTAACTTCGCTACAGTTATTCTCGCCTGCCGTTTCATCCTTCGCATGGGTTTGGATGTGTTTTCTCAACGCGGACGTCATTTTAAAGGATTTCGGGCAGTGGGGGCAATGATATGGCCTTTCTCCGGTATGGGTGCGAATGTGACTCGTCAGATCCGTTTTGGAAGCGAAAGCCTTTGAGCACTGCGTACACGGATGTGGTCTTTCGCCCGTGTGGCTTCGTATGTGTACTTTCAGGGAGCCTCGCTGGGTAAAGGACTTCGAGCAGTGGGAGCACTGGAATGGCCGCTCGCCCGTATGGGTTCGGGTGTGTATAATACATTGTTGCTTCACCGAGAAGGATTTCGGACAATGGGTACATTTAAAAGGTTTCTCTCCGGTGTGAGTGCGGATGTGGTCCTGCAGAGTGGCCAGATGTGAGTAGGTCTTGGAGCAATGCGAGCAGGTGTGCGGTCGTTCCTTGGTGTGAGTACGAAGATGAACTCTAAGAATACACATCTGGGTAAAGGCCTTTGGGCAGTGGGGACAGGTGAAGGGGCGCTCCCCCGTGTGAGTTCGGAGGTGCGCTTGCAGGTATTTCGTATCTGCAAATACCTTTGGACAGTAACTACATTGGTAGGACTTTTCTCCGTGGTGAATAAACAGGTGCCGCTTTAGTTGATCCTTCGTTTCAAAGGACTTCCGGCAGAAAGAGCACTCTTCTGCCTTACTGTGAGTCCGCATGTGTCTCTGGAGAACCGATGGCGCGTTAAAAAATTTGGGGCAGTAGGAACATCGGTGTTTTTTTTTTTGACTGTAATTGTAAATGTGGGTCTTGAGCTTCTTAAGATCTGTAAACGCCTTCGGGCAGTGGGTACACTGGAAGGGTGGTCCGACTTTGGGAAGTTCGTCCTTCCTTAGCCCCTTACTGTCATTAATATCATCTTCCAGCAGTTCATCTTCCAGTGCCTCGGTTTTTACTTGGATTTCATCCTGACCTGAAATGTAATAGTCCTCCTCAAACGACTCCTCTTCGATTGGCTCGTTCATCACGTGGCATTCATCTTCGTTCTGGTCCCTATTTAGCTCCTCTTTATCCTGCAAATCCTCATCAATAACCTCTCTGTTCGCTTGTTGAGTTTCCTCGTTTTCAGTAATGAATTCAGTTATGATAAAGACCTCTCTAGCTGACGAGTCCTCCACCAGCTGTGGGTCCTCCTTAATTTGGTATGCAACTTGCACTTTCTGCAGGCAAGATGCGCAAATGGTTTCGGAAAGGGAATCCCCTTTAGCAACGCGAGTTCCAGTCCATTGGGATACCATTTTCGGAATAGAAGAGCCATCAAATATATTAACCATGGCTTTATGCCGTCCCATGCAAATTCGACAATGTTTTCCCATTGCCCTGAAATAGAACATTAAGAACTGTAATTGTTTCACAGAAGTTTAAACATATTTACCTACATTTACATTTATTTTAATATTCCAAAAATTAAAGAACAAATGGTTTGTGTTGTTTTCGATTTCTTGCACTAATTACCCTGTTAGGCACAGCCAGCTGATACGCAGCTGGACAAATGCTGACAGCTGGGACTCTCGTTTGAGAGGGAAGTACATTGATTAACTTGTTATTTAAAAAAATGTTTTAAATTGTATAACTTTTTAATTATAGTATCTCAGTAAAAAGAAAAATATAAAAAAAAAGGTTAAATCTTTCTGCTTCTTCCCAACTGGCTGACCTCAACCTACATTTGTATATGTGCCTTTTTCATCTGTAAGCCAGAAATCCATTATGAAGAATAATAATCAAATCTTTACCAAGCTTAGAATAGGGGAAATATTAAGCTATTATTAGAAATTCAAGATCTATAAGCCAATTTAAAATAATTTTCTTTAATAGTTTGATAAGTCTTAACTAGGAGGCTGTGGGCTATAATTGTAATCATAAAACATGCCGTATTATTATTAGTATAACCTTCTTAAATAATATTTTTATTTTACAAAATAGGTAAACAAGTAGAAGAGTGCTAATTATACGAAATTCGAGATACTGATCCTGTACTGTACTAAAACCTAAATATTAATTAAACAAAAAGGTCTTCGCTTAAAAGATATATTATTTGGGTGAGGGGGGTTGCTAACCCCTATAAGTGCCTATAATAATAATTATAATGCATGGGTTCGGATGTGGCCTCGTAACGTGGACGTCTCTGCAAAGGACTTCGGACATTGGGGACAATGATAAGGCCTTTCTCCGGTGTGGGTGCGAATGTGACGCCTCAGCTCCTCGTTGGTCACGAAAGCCTTCGGGCAATCCGGACACGGATGTGGTCTTTCGCCCGTGTGGCTTCGTATGTGTATTTTCAGGTAGGATTGCTGGCTAAAGGACTTCAAGCAGTGGGAGCACTGGAATGGCCGCTCGCCCGTATGGGTTCGGATGTGCGTAGTGCAATGTTGCTTCAGCGAAAAGGTTTTCGGACAATGGGTACACCTGAAAGGCTTTTCTCCGGTGTGAATGCGAATGTGCTTCTCCAGATTGCACAGATGCGAGAAGGACTTGGAGCAATGCAAGCACGTGTGCGGGCGTTCCTTGGTGTGGGTTCGCAAGTGACTATTAAGGTTGCACATCTGGGTAAAAGATTTCTGACAGTGGGGGCAGGTGAAGGGGCGCTCCCCGTGTGAGTTCGCAGGTGGGCTTGGAGAGTGGACAGTGTGGCGAAGGTCTTTGTGCAGTCCCCATGGGTACACTTGAACGGCAGGTCTCCTGTATGCAGTCGGATGTGTCGCGTAAGGCTAGACTTTGTTCCAAAAGATTTCGAACAGTGCGGACACGTATAAGTAGCTCTATTTTTAGTTTTTGAGCCTTTATCGATGCTATAATCCTCATCATCTCCATTATCATCTGGCACATATTCATTATCCCCATCAGAGACATCATCCTCTTCGATGGCCTCACTTTTCAATTGGCAATCGACTTCTTCCTCGAACAAGTCCTCCTCTATGGGCTCGTTCTTTACTTGTGCTTGGAACCTTTCGCAATATGGTTCCTCCTGCTCCGGATAATAGTCCTTGACAACTTCGCTCTTTACATTGCCATGGAACAGGTCTGAGCTCTGCTCATCTTTGTCCCGGAAATCAAGTACAATATTTTCTCTCTTCGATTCGTAGTTGAACTGTTGTGCCTTCTCATCGCCATCAGAGTTCTCACTTTTGATTTCGGTTATTGTAAAGACTTCCATTTCCAATGGGTCCCCATTATTCTCCTGTAAGTTATCCCCAATCCGAAGTTGGTGCCGCTTCTTGTTCGCACTTTGAGCTTTCTGGAGACAAGGCGAGCAAATGGTTTCGGGTAGGGAATCTCCTCTAAAAACGCGTGATCCAGTGCATTGAGAAATTATATCCGCAATTGAGGGGCTTAATTCTGGAGGCCTGCTCCCAAATATATTAATCATATCTTCATGTTTTCCATGCAAATTCGACAAAGACCTTCCGTTGCCCTGAAATTCAATAACAACAACTGCATAATTTCCGTTAAATATGAAATATATTTACTTACATTTCTCTTAATATTTAAAACGGTGGAAATAAGGCAAACAGCTGTTCTTGCTTACGACATTGTTTTCCCACCCCCAAATACGAATCATACATTGAAACTAGACAAAAGCTGACTACTGTATCACTGAACTGTGCAGCCCTGGTAAACAAAATTGGGTGTAAAAAGTAACTGTCCATTTGTGACCGTTATGAAGAAGGAAAAAGGTGGTGGATTAATTTAATTAATCCTTATTCTCTTGAAGCAACTAGTTTCGATTAATTTATTTCAGGACCATTTCAATTCGAAGATGTGCAAAACTTCTAAAAGATTTCATATTTTAATAGCGAAATTTTTGTAATTATATAATCTGCCTTGGTATGTATAAAAACTTGAGCTTGTTAACATTATAAATCAAAATCATAATTTTCCTCTATATTTTAAAAAAAATTTAAATACAACACATTTTCATGCATAAACCACCCTGTTAGGAACAGCCACCCTGTTAGGAACAATCACCCTAATTGGCAGCTTGGCCAAACCTGACAGCTGTAAAATTTTAGTTTATATTTAAAATATTTAAAACTTCTCGACACCCATAAAGATTTCTTAACCATTTATTGGATCTCAGGAACATATTTGTTTCTCTGGCTAAAAATAATTAAAACAAATTAAATCCTTTGATAATCCCATCTTAAAACATTTCGCCCATTGGCTTAATAGTGATCTCATGAATCTGAAAGCAAAAAACCTTTGTTAAAAAAACTTTTCAATTGAAACCTTTTGAACTTCTCTCACCTGGACATGAGGTGGCGTCCTCAAGGCGTACATCACAGCATCGGCAATGTTTGCGGGCTCCAACCGGGCCATGTCCTTTACATAGAAGTGAATCTCCTCGGGAAAGATATTGGTGTTCACCGCGCCAGGACAAATCCCGGTCACTCGGATCTTTTTCGTGTGCAGCTGGAACTCTTGGCGATAGGTCTCAGTGATGGCCGTAATTGCGAACTTGGTCGCCGGGTAGATATTAAAGGAGGGCAGCACATCTATGAAGTTGAGCACCTGATGTCCGGCGATGCTGTTGATGATGAGTACGTGACCCTCGTTGCCCCTTTTCTTCATATTGTTGAAGGCCTCTCGTGTGCACCAGATCACGCCCATCACATTCGTGTCCAGGACCTCACGGAGTTTTTGTGTGTTACCCGGAGTCACCAGTTCCGTTTCACGCGTGATTCCAGCATTGTTGAGCAGCACGTCGGGGCCCTCCAGCTCCCGTTCGATCCAATCAAACGAGCTAAGCACCTGCTCCTCCTTGGAGACATCGCATCGTCGCGGAATAAAGTTGGCCTGCAGGTGCGCCGGAAGACTATCCCTGAGCTCCTTCAGCTTTGCCTCCCGTCGAGCAAGGCCCACCACCCGTAATCCTGCTCCGACCATGGCTCGGGCGCAGGCGGCTCCTATGCCGCCGCTGGCACCAGTGACCACGGCCAGTTTGTTGTGCCAGCGCTCCATTGCAACTGATGAATGAATGAAAAGTGAAAGCCCGGCATAGAAAGCCTCAGGAGCAGCTGCCTGGCTTCTTCACTGAGAAAAAATCAAACTTAATCTAACTTTTTAATCAATAAATAAATAGGGATACCAAAGAAATCGTCCTTGGTGGCTTAAAAGTAAATTAAACAGCATATGTTGCATACTTTACACATTATTATTATTTATATATATTTTTCAAACAATTAAAAAAAATTATTTTTAAACATCTTAAGTTTCCAGTTCAACTGAGTTTCCGTAGAATTGGTGGACGCTTTTTACGAGTGTAGCTAGAGTATTAAGGTTAATCGCTAACGGTCAAATGTGGGGCTTGCTGCGGTCAAATACCCTCCGTATATACATACATGCACTACGAAAAATATTTACCATAAATGTATACAATATATTTTCATTTGCAATGCACTTGTATTATATTACAACCGATTTCAAACCTATACTTACGTTGCGATCTGTATTTCCAAGAACGCTTTTATCAAAAATTAAATATAATTTTCGCAGTAAATGTTATTTATTTGATTTTAACTGTTTAGGTAATTTTTCGTAACATTATTTCATCTTAAGCCTCACAAATAAAACGTCGCTTATCATTACAAGAACAATCGTAAATGTAACGGTTAATCAACTGAACGCAATGTTCTTTCCCGTTGTAGTTGTCGGGTTGGCCTTTTTTCCAGTTCAAAAAGGTGGCAGGCTTGCCGGAAACCGAAGAAATGAACTTTCCCTCCTCAGACAAGTCGTTGAGACTCAGCCAATAGGCAGAGTCCCATTTCAGTTTGGGTACGATAAGGTTCAGCTCATTTCGGCTTCGGATGGTCGCCAGTTGACCGCCCATCTGACGACAGGTTTTTGCGGCAGAAAACCAATTAAGAGTTACATTGGTCTCGATGTAAAAGAACCTTGATCCGATCTCCTGAAAATTCTTTTGAATAACCTTTTCGTCTTTCTCTAGTAGTTCTTCATGCAGCTTCTCCAAACCGTCAAGTTTCTCTTCGATAATCTCCTTAAGTGCGGTCAGCTGACCCTCGTTCCAATTTACTTTCTCATTGAAGTGCTGTAGGACGACATGGTTCCATAAATCCTGCACAGTGGAAAGCTGACTCTCTATCTTGTCCAACGTAGCCTGGGTGGAGTCAAGATGATTGTATTGTGGTTTTAGGACGCCTGTGACATTCTGAGGACTCGCCAAGGATCCACAAAGAGCCCGTTCAAATAATGCAAAGAAGAAAACTATTGCTGTGTATCTGAACATTCCGAGTTCTTGTAGTCACTGTCTGTTAATGCTTTTAAAGTGCAGTATTTATATGCCAGCCTCCGAAGAGTAATGTAATGTTATTGATAAGAAACATCTTCATGGAAAAAATGCGTAAATGTAAAAATAAATACGTATATGTACTCTCAATTCTCGGGGAAACAAAACGATTAACAGATTCTGGCACAGCATTTTTTCCATGGAATTCATCGTAGGAAGAATCAATACCAGTCACCAGCTACTTAATGGAAAGGGGTATTTCCCATCTGGAGATGAGATTATGTGCCCTCGGATGCAAAGATTTCTTACGATATGGTTAGTAATCAAGCATGTCAAACGCTGGTTTTATTTTATATTAATTCTAATTTGTCGAAATTAAACATAGTTTTATGCCTGTTAAAACATAATATTTTAAGAAAATTTCATTTATTTAAAAATATATAATTTTTTACGGTTATTAAAAACTATCCCTTGCCTCGCATATGAAACGACGCTTTTCGCTGCATTGATTATCGTAAATGTAATAGTTAATTAATATAACGCAATATTCATTGGTGTTGTTATTGTCGGGCTGACCTTCTCTCCAGTTTAAAAAGGGGGCATGCTGTCCTGAAGAAGATGAAACAAACTCGAACTCCCTCGCCAAATCGTTGACATCCAGCCAATAACCAACGTCCCACTTCAGTTTGGGTACGATCAGTTCTAGCTCCGTTCGGCTTCGAATGGTCGCCAGTTGAGCGCCCATCCTACGACAGGTGTTTGAAGCAGAAAACCAATTACCGGCTTCCTGCGTCTCGATGTGGAAATACCTCGATCCGATCTTCCTAAAGTCTTGTGAACCTATCAGCTGTTGTCTCTCACCGAGCACAAGGTGTAGTAACGCCACCGCACTTTGGTAACATGGCTTTACGAATCCACCTTTCGTGGGATAGGGGGTGCATTTACCCCTCTGTCTTAGGATATTTAGGAGATCTTCAGTTAGGGCCAGGGATCCATACAGATCCTGTGCAAAGAATGCAAAGAAGAAAATAAGTGATATGCGCCTGAACATTCTGTGGTCTTGTAATCACTGTCTTGTAATGCTGTAAGCCCGCTCTATTTATAAGCAACCGACGAATGATCAGTAATGAGTTAGATTAGAAGAGAAGTCGAAAAGCTCTGTAAAGAACCGATTTTCTACGGTAAAACAAGACGCGTAGCCACATTACTGGCCGTCCAGCCGTCCTCGTAGTGACAACGAGCACCTTTCAATTTTCGATCGTAAAAAACCATATACCAATCAAATGGCATTGTTTTAGGAAAAGGTTGTACTTTTGAAAAATCAATTCATTCAGAAGAAATGGGGGTGGTAAAGAAATTGTATTTATAATTAACAGATATTTACTAAACAAGATTAAGTCGGCCTTTTCCAAATGGAAACTTTTTCTTCTTTGTCTGTTTGTTTGTATTTCTGAATCAAATCGCTGTTTTGGGTTCCTGAGACTAGTTTTATTATATTAAACAGCTTCAGCTGATACACTTTTGTCATATCACTATTTGGTTTTTCCGGTAGTTTAGCGGGAAAACAGCTAAAAAGGTAGATTTTCCGCGTCCATAATTCCTAAACGACTAAAGCTACAGAAACGTCTTTGATAAGGTTATTTAAAATTCGAATTATTTTGCCTTGACATAATTTATTAAAATAAAATAATTTGCAATTTATAATTAAACTTTAAAACCGCCATACAAAAATAAAATATTTTAATTTAAAAAAAACCGTTTTAAGATTTTGATTTTTAACTAGCTCCATGTGAGTTTTAAGCAAATATTTCTGATATCAGACAAAAAGACCTCTAGTCGAAGTAACTTAAAAGTGACGATTGCACATTAAACTTAAAAACTTTCTGATACCAAATTTTGTGACAATTAATAGTTCTTTAGGAAGAAATAAAAAATAATTTAATTAGATATAAGATCGGCATGCCCGCTTAATTTTCCTGCTTACATTTCTCTCTTCCCCATACATATTTGATTGTTTATATTGTTGACAGGCAAACCATTGAATATTCAATCAATATTATTGATAATAAAAATATTCACAGTAAGATCAGAAGGGAACCTTCAGCAAGATCATTAATGTTTAATAATTCCTCGTAATTCAGGGAGTCCCACCAGGGGAAAGAAAGATTTACGAAAGATTACGATTTCTGACAAGGAAGCTTTCTTTAGCGGAAAACATCTACATATGTAGGTACATAAATGTCGTTAGCCACAAATAAGTACGTTTAATTTGGAAATAATGTCAATTCATTGGAATGGTTTACATATCAAGAAGATATTGTTTACAGAATTATTTGTATTTCTTTACTATTTCTTTCTGTCTTTCAGGAATGATGGCAAGATTAAAGTCCTATTTGTATTATAAGATAAGCTTGTTAAAAATACTCCGTTTTAATAAAAATATATAAGTAAATAAAATAATTAATGACTTTATATGTATTTGAAATTAACTAGTATTTAGCAGAGCAGTCAGCAATTGTCCAGCTGCACATGTCAGCTGATTTTGCTTAACAGGGTGATTGCTGTCAGATTATCATAAACCAAAATATTTGTGGATTTCTAATTTGTAAGAAAATAACAAAAATTAAGTTAAATAAATATAAAATATTGAATAGAAAATAAACAAATCTTATTCTTGCATTTCAGGACCATGGAAGCAAAGTGCCGGATTTGCATGGGAAAGCCTGAGGCCCTTATTAACATTTTTGATGGAACGCCTCAACCGACTGCATCTATTGCGGATATGATTTCTCAATATACTGGCTTTTCCGTCTGTAAAGGGGATTCTTTTCCGGAAACCATTTGCTCGCCTTGCCTGCAGGATGTGCAGAGTGCATTTGAGATAAAGCAAACATACGAGGAGAGCCAGGAGTACCAGAACCCCTTAGAGGAGGGGGAGGGTCCACAGCAGATGGAATTCTTTACAATAACTGAATTTAAAAGTGAAAACGACGAGGACTTCGAAAATGAAGGCGTCCCTGAAGATTTAACGGAAGATGTGGAACCAAATGGATACTGTAACGACTTCCAAGTGAAGAATGAGCCAATTGACGAAAATTCTGGGGACGAAGAAGATGGCGAAGTCGTGCAATCCGAATGGCAAGTGAAGAGCGAAGAAGTTGAATATGCTGAAACGGAAGATGACGATAAAGATTATATCGACGAAAGTGAGGATCTTAGTACGGATGGGCGCACGGCAGAAGAGATTCCCTTTAAGTGTCCCCACTGTCCGAAGACCTTCTCAGACCGGCGCAAGCTCAAGAAGCACACTCACTATCACAGCATGAAAAAGACTTACAAGTGCACAGAATGTCCAAAGTCCTTTCTGTCTCCATCTAACCTGGAGAACCACATTCGCACCCACACGGGGAACGGCCGCATAAGTGTTCCCAATGCCCGAAGTCGTACGCCCAACTTTCCGCACTCAATACCCACTACCTGAGTCACACCGGTGAAAGGCCGCACCGGTGTCCCCACTGTCCTAAGGCGTTCCTAACATCGCCTAGTCTCAAAGTCCACATCCGAAGTCACACTGGAGAAAGGCCTTACCAGTGTACACTATGCCCGAAAGCTTTCCTGAGGCGATACTACCTGGACAATCATTACAGCGTCCACGCTGAAACCTCAAGTGAGAGCCTCGCGGGCTCGGAAGTCTTCAGGTGTACCCACTGCCCAAAAACTTTCCTAAAGGAATCCTGGCTGAAGAAACACATTCGCAACTACAGTAGTGAGAAGACTCACAAGTGTTCCCTCTGTCCGAAGTCTTTCACATCACGATGCAATCTCGAAGACCACATTCGTACTCACACGGGCGAACGACCCTTTCAGTGCACCCAATGTCCGAAATCGTTTTCCAGCGCCATCGGTCTGAGAAGACACATCCTCACACACTCATCGGATAAATCTTACCAGTGTCCTCACTGCCCCAACTGGTATGGATCAAAGGAGACTCTGTCGAGGCATGTAAGCTCACACTCGCTGTCACTCGAATGGCCCACGGGCAGCGAGCAGGCCTTAAATGAAGAGAATTTACTGCAGGAAGTCAAGACGGAGTAACTGTGCAATAATTTTAACTAATATTAGAAAATAATTTATATATTTTAAGGAAAAGCAATTTTATACTAATCAGGGGCGAACATCGCCCGTTTCTAACGTATTTTACTCTATACTCGTCCCTAATGGGATTCTTAATTTATTTTTCTCAAAAATATAAAAATAAATAAAACTATAAATATATGTCATAAATATCTTCTTTTTAATCATAGGTTGTTTAAATTTTTAATTTTAAAATAAATGGGTGCTAAATAATGTAAAAATAAGCTGAGGCTATATTTCAGGCTATAAGCTATTTGCCAATCTTCTAAGCTTTTTTATTTTCAAATATGTTAGATCTAGCCTGAAATAAGCTAAAATGGCGGCACTGTTTCTGTCCAAAGCAAACATAAACAAACAAGGAGCACACCTGCGAAACGTGGTGTTCTTGAGCAGTATGCGATCTGGTCACACTATTCAATTTTGCCAAAAGAAATGCAAATAAAAACGATAAATTGGATTTAAAAAACGCAAAAACAACCGAAGCAGGACAACGAAAATGTCTGTACTAAGATTCCTGGTAACGCGCCAGGCCTTGGCAGCCATGGCAAGGCCAAGGACCTTCAACATACTACAAAATTCAGCCCAAGTCGCCTTGGCCTCCACTTTGTGCAACAAGAATAGCAATCAAATAGTTAAGGATTTAACGAAATCGAATGGGAATCCAAGTTTTATGCAAATAAGGAACCACAAACGCTTTGGACATGAGCAGGAGAAGACGCCCAATGTCACAAAGTACTTTCACATGTTCATCCTAAGCCTATTCCTTATTTCCGTAATGGATTGGGGCAAGTGAGTAAAATAACCAAAATCGCAATATAGCATATTTTTCATACGACATCTATTTATAGAGTAAAGCGTCTGCTGATGCCCAAAGTGGATGCGGATGCTGGACAACAACCCTCCTCGGCCGCCGGCGTGAATGGCGAGGAAAAACCCTCCGATTCGGAAGCTGAGGACAGCGAGGAGGAGGAAGGAGGAGCGGACCTACACCTGCACGAGGGCAAGAAGATTCGCGAGAAAGTCGGTTTTCGGGAGAGGAAGGTACATATCTAGAAGCTTTTAGC
The DNA here is from genome assembly GCA_014170255.2 of Drosophila triauraria. Taxonomy (NCBI): domain Eukaryota; kingdom Metazoa; phylum Arthropoda; class Insecta; order Diptera; family Drosophilidae; genus Drosophila; species Drosophila triauraria. The sequence goes on along the minus strand of CM024334.1, from coordinate 11,710,405 downwards.
AAAGGAACGCTATTAATAACGCCGCATTGTTAACTCTGTTTAAAAAGCCATTGTTTTATATCAGGTTTTATCCGGTTTTCACAGGTTTGCCAAAACTTTTTTGATTGGAAAAAAGCGTTTAAGATTCATATCAGTTTTTGGTGATAATGAAACATTGCCACAGTAAACTTTTTAATAATTTAAATTGTAATGATTTACATTTTTCCATAGTATTGTCATTTATGAATAGATTATTTTAAATAATTGGATTTTATTGCAAAAAAAAACAAGAAAACTATGTGAAAACCGAGGTAACACCATTTAAAATTGTTATAGAATATATTTTAAAGTTTCTTTAATTACGTTTTGCCGAAAAATCTTTGGTTTTCTTTACTTTTATGTTTGTGACGTCTTGATTTTTGCCACATTACACACACACATCCGCAAAGATCATTGAGTATGAGAACCGTATACGGCAATTCTCCACGCCGGACAAGATATTCCGTTACTTTGCCACCGTACGATTGCAGGACGCCACCCAAACCATAGTCTGTATGACGCCCGAGGATTTCCTGCGCTCCATTTATCCGGGAATCAAGCAGCCAGATGGTAATCACCTTGCCGGGCAACCAAACATCAACTAACATTTAGTTTTTAACTTGGTTTTAGTTTAGTTTTGAATATTGTTTAGCCTCAGTTGTGTGGTATTAGTGTTGTTCGTAATATTTCCTGTCGTTGCTAAAGTAATGCCGTTTGCCTTAGATCATAGAGTACGAGAATCGCATCCGTCAGTTCTCCACGCCGGACAAGGTGTTTCGCTATTTTGCCACCATCCAGGTGCCAGTGGCCGATGATCGTCACGAGGTCTATATGACACCGACCGATTTTCTTACCAGCATGACGCCGGGCATGAAGCAACCAGATGGTATGTGCTGGCGAACAGTGGGACAGGGGAATGCTATAGAAGATTCACTAGTTGTAGCCAACTAACAAAGATTATTTTAATGAATGAATATTGTTCTAATAATATGTAAATGTTCTTTTTTTTAGGATTGGGTCTGGACCAATATCGACGATATGACCCCAAGGTGAGAACATAAGCTCTTGCTCTACTTCCTGCCTTTTCGGTTGAAGATTCTCTTATGAACTATTATTTTTACGCACTCTTAATAACTAACTACAGAGAGAGATTCGATTGAGCGCTCGCACACTGAGATAGAGTTAGAAAAACATCATTGTTATTCGGTTTAACATCGAAATCGATTAATTTCCAGCTCTACATCGATATAATTACTAGCTCTGCATTAATTTAAACATATAAATGCACTATTTGATCATTAAACCCCTTTCCCTTTTCAGTCTGTTGGCGAACAACTCAATCTGCACCTGGAGAAGAACAGCATATTTTACAAGTTGGGCTCCTATGGATTGATCACATTCTCCGACTACATTTTCCTGCTTACCGTGCTCTCCAGTAAGTGAAATAAATTAGTAAAAAAAAATCTACTCAAAACCTAACAATTAAAATTTGTATTTTCCAGTCTCCCGTCGCCACTTTGAGATTGCCTTTCGCATGTTCGACTTGAATGGAGATGGGGATGTGGACTGTGAGGAGTTCGAAATGGTTGCCACTTTGGTGAGGCAACAGACGAGCATGGGCACACGGCATCGGGATCATGCCAATACAGGCAACACCTTTAAGGTAAGGTAATATGGGAACATTTTCCTCAAGAAATGAGAGTACCCCGAGACGTACTAAAGAACCATTCCTCTTTTTGTATACTTGTATATTCTCTGTCTTTTGGCTTTGATCTCCTATATGTATATTGAACGCGTGTCTAAACTGTGTACATAAATAAAATCTTAACTTCCCTCTGTTTTTGACGTACTTACAGTCCTTGAAGGTACTTTGTGTGATAATGCTTACTGACTTATATTTTGCCCTTTTCGAACTTATTTTTTAACATCAGCCACATCCGCACTTAACTAAGACTAAATCACTAAATCAACGCTAGATAACCCACAGAAGCACCAGCTCCCACGCACACAAGTTAATGCCCATTGATGTTGAAATGAAAATCCATACAGAACCTTATTAATTGATTGTCCTTAAATCCTTTCCTTAGGGTGTAAATTCGGCCTTGATCACGTATTTCTTTGGCCCCAACATGGATGAGAAGCTGACCATTGAAAAGTTCTTGGATTTTCAAGAGCAGCTTCAGCGGGAAATTCTATCGCTTGAATTCGAAAGAAAGGAACCCAATGATGATGGAAATATAACTGAAGCTGATTTCGCGGAACTGCTCTTGGCCTATGCTGGCTATCCTTTGAAAAAGAAGCAAAAGAAGTTGAAGAGAGTCAAGCGGAGGTTCAGGGATCATGGCACAGGCATTTCCAAGCAGGATTATCTCGATTTCTTCCATTTCCTCAACAACATCAACGATGTGGACACTGCCCTGACATTCTATCACATTGCGGGAGCTTCGATTGATCAGCAAACGTTGCAGCATGTGGCCAAGACAGTGGCCATGGTCAATCTATCGGATCATGTGGTGGATGTGGTCTTCACCATTTTCGATGAGAACAGTGAGATTCTAATAGAACCTATTTATCTTTATTATTAAATGTTTACTTTCCAGATGACAACCAACTGAGCAACAAGGAATTCATTTCGGTTATGAAGAATCGCGTGCAGCGCGGCTTGGAAAAGCCCAAGGACACTGGCTTCCTTAAAATGATGCGATCTGTGTTCAAGTGCGCCAAGGAAACCAAGCCCGTGCTGTTGGACATCTAAGGATGGTTACATTGTGGATTCTCCCGCTCCAAGCGCCTCAATCTTAATCATTTTTTCCTACGCTTACACGCTTTTTACTATTTATTTTATAGTTAAACCTTAAATCGATTTTAGCTCAATCTCTTAACCCAAGCAAGTTTGTCGAAACCGATAATTTGCTTTTGTATATTTCACCGACTCTTGTGCACTTAATACGTTTATTTTTTTAAATACAAAAATATATCATAATATTTATAAATAAATACAAATTGATAAGGAGGCCCTGTTTTATTGGGAACCTATCGCAACTGTTCAGTACAAGCTGCCATATCATTTAAGGGGATTCTTTCAAGGAACATACTATTGTTCTGTTTAACGTGATGTCTTGATAGGTTTGATTTAAATGTTCTTAAGCTTCAGTTCTAACTTTCATCACAAACAAGTGTCATCTTTATCAGGAGATCTTAAGCCTATAAACAATTCCGTAGTTTATGGATCACTAAGTGAGTTTAAGTATAATAACTTTTAAGGAATGTATAATTATGCATTGTAAATAAGGTCAATTTATGCTTAAAACTACTTACAATATCCCTAAATCAATTAAGGCTTAAGGAATGCTTCACTCAGTAAAGTTTAAAAGCTAAATTTTGAACCAGTCTTCCCCTTTCAATTTTCATGCTTTAAAAAATTACAGAAAAACCCTGTAATTTAAGATATAAAAATTCAATAAGTTTCCATTCATTTCAGGCCACATCCACATCCTGATCCTCGTCACCCACGTCATCCACACTCATTCCGTACAACTCCAAATCGTGCTGCTTGAGATGCGACGTATAAGCATCCAATTCCGTGAATCTTTGCTGGCATTCACAGCACTCCAGCCAGTCCTCCACAGAACTTTCATCATCGCTCTCGTAGGTGGACGATTTCCTGCCCCTCAGCTGCTCCAAGTGACTGGACTTGTGATCAGCATACTCCAGATAATCCCTATACTTGGCCGGGCACCGGAGGCACTTGTACCATCGGTCTCGGATGTGAGTGGCCATGTGTTTCTTGAGCGTTGAACACTCCCTGAAGGGTTTCCGGCACTTGGAGCAGCTAAAAGGCTTTTCGCCAGTGTGGATCATATAGTGGCGCTTCAGGTTATGACGCGTTCCAAATGGGCGATGACACAAGGGGCAGGGGTAGGATCTGCGAGTGCGACTTCTGGTCTTACCCAATGTATTGCCATCGTTACTCAAGGAAGATGAGGAGTTGGCGCTACTGCAGCTGCGAGGAAGTGGGGGACGACTTGGTTGAGTGGGTGGAGGAATCTTCTCCGGCAAGGATTGAAGAGTAGTCGGCACCAAAGTCACCGTCAACGTGGGCAATGCCAAAGGCTGTGGCGGCTCCTGTTCTTCTGCATCCATCTCCTCTTCTTCTATTTCCTCCTCCATATCCTCGTCTTCCTCTTCGATCTCCTCCTCTGCCTGATCCTGATCCTGATCCGCCACTGGCTTTTCACCACCCACCTCATCTGGCTGTGGTTTTACCATTAGATTTTTGCTCTCGCACTCCGCACACCTGGTGGCATCCTGATCCAGCGGTTGCCCCAGATGGCAAATCATGCAGATGAATCTGGGATCATGGGAGTGCCTTCGGCGATGCTTTTTCAGATCGCTAAACTCCCGGAAGCGACGCTCGCAAAGATCACACGGAAAAGGCCGCTCGCCTGGAAAATGGAAAATGGAAATTTATAAGCAACGAAATAATAAAAATAAGAATATAAAAATAATACCCGTATGGATCATCATGTGGCGCCTCAGATTGTAGTTGGATTGCACTTTTTTCCCGCAGTCAGGACACTCGTACAGGTGACGTCCCCTCCTGTTGACATACGAACGTTTCCTCCTTGACGAAGAAGACTTCTTCCTTATTGTCCGTTGGGGCTGCTGTTGCTCTTCCTCTTCGTCAGAGGGCAGGACGATTACCTGTTGATCCTGGGCATTGTGAGGGGTTTTCTTTCCGCTTTCCAGGACACAGCTAACAGTATTTAAAGGAAGATCGTCTGCGTCGCTATTTACATCCTGCTCACTATCGCTGAGTTCGATTTCTGCCACGATCCTTTGCTCTTGTCGGGGAATCAATTCTATGTCTGGAGATATTCTTTTGATGGAAGAATTCCACGAGGCCAGACTTCGAGCGGCGCTTATTATTAACCCGTTGGCTTGGGAAGCATCCTCCTCATCCAACTCGATGACCTCATGTGCTTTTCTTCTCTTCTCCAACTCCATGATCTCCTTGTCCCTGCGCGCCTTCTCTATGTCCTTGAGTCTTTTCAGTTCCAACTCCTGCTCCTGCTGTTGCTGCGCTATTCGCAATAGAAATCCCTTGATTTTCGCATCATCTATGGAGACAAAGTTCTCCTCGGGCTCCTGGTACTCGTATCTGACCGGATCGGGGGGAATTAAACCACAGCTGGCTCCACAGCTGGCGTCGCAGCAGGCAGCGGCCGAGCAGCAGGGCAAGGATGTACAGTCGCTGCAACAGTCCACGCAGGACGATGACTTATTCAGGGCCAACTCCATTTTAGGGATTATGCTGGGGGTTTAAAATAATTTAAAACAAAATTATAACTAATTTGATCACTTCCAGACGCAGTTCATTCACCTTAAATGTGTAATTTGTATATACATATGTATGTACATAATTGATTATTAAAATTAAAGAGCTTTTATAAAAATGGAACCTTTCTGAAAATATAATTAGTATATTTTATACTTTTGTATTTAGTATTTTTTTTATACTTATACAAAGCTTAAGAATTGTCCCATTACTAGGTGACTGATAATTATCATTATAATGATAATCTGAATTTCCTAACTACGATCCTCAGGTTTGTTAAATATTTTAAAGCCATTTGGAACGCTGCCTAAGTTAGCTTTGGATTTAATGATTCTAATAGTGATCTTGACTAAATCAGAGATTTATTCTAGTGGAATATCAAAGTTTTTTACAATAATCTACAGTAAGAAGCTAGGTTTTTGAAGTCTTTTCCTATTCCTTCTAGTTTAGTGCCGGTTTCTACCCTTCCTGTCAAAATGTGACGGCCAGAAAAAGTTCTGTTTAAAAAAAAAAATTTACAGAGCTTTTGAATGGTTCCGATATCCAAAGCAGCCGTGCATTTGCGCCATACAGCACAATTCGTAGTTAGCAGAGTAGTTAACAGCAATATGTTATTCTTTGAGGACAGAAAACCGATTTGCTTTACGATAAGTTTATCTGGTGATATTCTTTTCCTTACAAATAGTTATCAGGCACTTTGACAGTGAGGGCAGAACCCGGCCCTTAGTCTACAAACCTCTGTTTGAAAATTATATTTAGCTAGAAGCAATATCTTAAAGAAATTAGTAAAGCTACCTGTGCTAGCTATGCTATTTAAAGTTACTATCTTAGGCACAGTTTCTCTGTAGTCGGTTAAGTCCATACATTTAATCAAAGCCTCGTAAGTATCTAAGTAACACTGCTTTGAAAAATAACCCGTAGAGATAAATCCTAACATTTGTATTGTTAATTATCTTCCAGAAATAGATTTAGCAATTTTCTCTTTCTGGGAATGATCGTGTCCTTGATCCTCAGAGATGACTGATCACTTTTGAAGACCTATAACTGGCATAAAGACAAAGAATATGAATACGGCTCTCAAGAAATCCTAGCTGCCCTAATCAAGACCGCATACTAACCATATGATCAGCAAAAAGTATCCTAGGAAGAAGGCTCCTCCGATCTTCGAACTCTGATCTTTTGTCTCCTTTCTTGGGGCTCTCCTCTCCTTTGGGGCTCTGCTTTCCTCCGCTCTTTTTATCCGCGATTTCTGTGCTCGGCGATGAGCTGCGACTGCCGTGCGAAGAAGTGAAGAAGAAACTGGATTCGCGATTCGCGATTTGCGGCTTGCCGAGCAGCAACCTCTCGACAAAAACAACAAAACGCCACAAAAGTCGAGTTTCAGTCGCCGCCGTCTCGGTCGGCGTTGGCGCTGGCAGCGCAGCTTGGTCTGTGAATCAGCGAAGCGAGCAGAGCGGCAACAACAACAACTACAGCGCTGCAGGCTTTTTTCGACAAACGAACGTGAGCCTTATCCCAAACCCACCGCCCCCTTAGCCCCTTTGCGTGTTAACTTGATTTTTCTTCGGGCCACGCAAAGGCGAAATACGAAATAAACAAAGAAAATGCGCACAGGGCAAGCCCCAAAGAAAAGGCAACAACAAAACAACAATTACAGGCAAGAGCAACAGGCGCAACAACTACTACAGCAGCAACAACTCACGATTTTCAAGATTGCTCAGAGAGAGCCAAGTAGAGAGAGAGAAAGAGTAGAATGGGCGGTTGGGGGTGTATGGAGCCGTGTGTGTGCCAGAGAAAGAGAGGGGGTGCGTGGGGGAGGAGCACTGAAAAAGGGAGCAGCGTGACGGAAACAACAAAAACAATAATAACAACAACGAGAGCATCAGAAGCCACAACAACTACATGGGGAGCAACATCACCATCAACAACAACAACAACAATAACTGGGGAGCAGCGACGCCAACGGCGACGTCAACGACGACGCCAACGTTTTTTTTTTTTTTTTTGTATTGACGTCCGAGCAGAGCAAAAGTAAAACCGTGCGCCTTAACTTTTTTATTTTTTTTATTCCCAGTTGCTTTTCTTCTTCTTTCTTGCTCGTTGCCTTTTGTTGCTGTTGCTTTCCCTTGTGTTATTTTTTTTTTTTTAATTTTTCAGTAATTGACTTAATTATTGGATATTGCTGTTGTTGTTATCCATTTTCAGGCCGAGTTTCTTTTGGGTGTTGTAGGAATGCCAGAAAAGCCCTTCGATCGTTTTATTTTCCGATCTGGGTGGAAAATTTTTTAAAGGGTTGTGCAGGTTTTCTAATTTTCTTGTTTCTTTTAATTCCTGATCTCTTTTTAATATAATGGAAATCTTTAAGTGGTTTCTGTTTTAAAAAACAGTATATTTTTCAGTGTTGAACACCGTCTAAAAGTCCTTTATTTTATTTTATTCTAACTTTTTATTAATATTTCAAGTTAGGAAGAGGATCGAAAAAGACCGTAGGTATAATGTCAAGGATGATTTGAAGATGAAAATGAACTCTAGGATATAAATAGGTATAATTTCCTGTTATAGGTATAATTTATTGCATACTTTCTAGCTAAAATATTTCCTTCATTTTTGACTCCAGTAATATCTAAAATATAATAAAAAGAATGCTTTGTGCTCGTTGAAGGATATTAAGTTAACTTTAAATGTTAAGGACTTTAAAAAATGAACACAAATTTAATATGCTTTTATATTTATATTATAAAATCTTATACATTTATCATTTTGACAATATAATACCCGGTCATCTGTTTATAAAACCTTTTGCATATATTTTTGAGACATTATTTTGTTGTTAATAACATCAAAAGATGCTGAGGAAGTAATCTTTGAATACCTAAATAGCTTATTTATTTTACAATCGTACCCAGTATTTGCCTCAAAAAATATATATTTTTACCCCTTATAAATTACTATTAATGTCATTCTAATTGTAATGAAGGATACCCTTCCAGTATACTCACATATCTTAATTTGATTAGCTCTTCCTAGTGCTCCGAATACTAAACAATCAATCTGATTTTGGTGTGGATTCAAACAGTTCTCGGGAGATAGGATGGCGTGCTTTCCTCTAATTTGTATGCCATTTGCGTGTGTAGCCAGGTTCTAGTCCCATGCCGACGACAATGGTCCCAAAGATCCGCTTGAGAGTGCTTGGCTCTAGGCTTCCGTCTGGTTTCTCGGTCTCGGGAATATTGACGATCGTGACTGCAGCAGCGAACATTCATTTTCGTACTCGTTTTTTTCTCATTTTCGCTATAAAACTCGTTTATATCGGAGATCCAGTCGCATGAAGTCAACACACAACGCCCACTCCGTGGTCCGTGTGGAATCGGTTTATCGGTCTCGGTGACTCGGGCCCGGTCGGTCTCTGGCTTTTGCTTTTCGACGTTAGCCTGGGGGATTGGCATCCGTGTGCGGTGTATCAGCGACTGCCTGGCCATGTGTATTATGTCCTATCTGTGTGGGGAACCAGTATATCTCGGTGTTGGCGAGCGAGCGAATGGGGAGCAATGCTCGCTCGGCACCTCGGCTTCTGCCTCTCTCCCCCAGGTGTTCGAACTTTTTGAGTCCCACTGTCGGTGAGTGCACAGCATACATTTGTGAACGGGTACACACATTCGGGCCGGGCACATGCAGGTGCTTTATAAGGCTTGGATGACGGTGAGGAGATATCGTGCTCGGTGAAAATGTTATACAGATCAGATGCAATTATTATAAGACTGTTTACCATACTAATTGTTAGATTGTTGTGGTGGGAAATACAGAGTCCTTTCTTGCATATTTATTTATTTTATGTTTTACCTTATTATACCCTTGCAGAGGGTATTATAATGTTGTCATGATATTTGCAACGCAGTGAAGGGGGCATCTCCGACCCCATAAAGTAATATGTTCTTGATCAGCATCACCAGCCGAGTCGATCTAGCCATGTCCGTCTGTCTGTCTGTCTGTCTGTCCGTCCGTCTGTCGGTTTCTACGCGAACTAGTCTCTTAGTTTTTAAACTATCGGTCTGAAACTTTCAACATAGTCTTATTTCTTTAGCACGCAGTATATGTGTCGGAACGAAATCGGACCACTATATCCTATAGCTGCCATAGGAATAATGTCGATATTAATGTAAAAAATTTTAACTTCTCAGTTTTTCAACGAATATCTATAAATCGAGATATAGTCGTTTTGTATAGTTCCAGAATTACGGTTTTAATTTCATTAAGATTGGACAACTATATCATATACACAGCTGCCATAGAAGGGACCGGTCGATTTATATAAAAATGTACAATTCGACATGTAAAATGTAAAATTTACAAAATTTGACTTTGACACCATTTTACGAATTCTCTAAGGAAACAAAATAAAAGTAGTAAGAAATGTCTTGGATCCTACTTCAAATTTTGCTGACTAGCTTCTTTAAAATGAGAAGATTTTAAAAATTTATGAGGATAACAATAAAGATATAAAGATAAATTTGTTAAACCATTAATATTTTTAGAAATGACAATTTGATTTATTATAGTATCACCCCCTTCACCATTTGTAATTTAAATAACAAAGCATTATGGTTATAGGAATTTATCTCTAGGACTCTTGGTTAGTATATTCTTTTGATTTAAGATCGTAATGCAATTCAATTCATTGTTCAAATTTTAAGGAAACAGATTATCTAAATATTTAGAACATTGCTTTAGAATACTCAATTAATCTTATGTTACTAAGTTTATGAAAGAATTCTAGAATTTGTTTACTTACATAACAATTCCTTTAACTTAATTGATGCCTGGAAAAAATTAATAAAAACTTTAAAACTTAATAATTTAATAAAAAAAATTATCAAACTAGACAAATTAATAATTATCATATTCTTACCATAATTCATTTAATTTGTGCAATAAAAATATGATGACATAAGCTCTTCCCACGAATAGAACTTGCGATGTAGTACTTATTTTTCCCAATGCTATTTTCGATAGAAGTCACCCTAATTTTATTGAATTTTCCCCTACATATCGGTGTAGGTATGTTTAAAAAAAACGCAAGACCGTGATCTATTTGAAAAAAATGTTTAATAGGCAATTCTTTCGATCTTGAATCATTTCTAAGTATAACATTTCCTGAAGCTACGTAAATTCGCTTACGATAATTAGAATCGAATCGTAACCTATGTAATATAAGGGTAAATACATATATATCTCGATCAGTTTCTGTGTTGGGGATATGCACACATATCGCCGCGAATATTTTGATCACATTATAGGCAATATAATGCTGGATTACATATTACGTACAGGAAACATATTTGGCAAAATTGGGACCTTGTATGGTAGCTAAAATCTACGGGTGCTGCGGCGGCGACTACAAACGAATCTAAATTATTATTATTATTTATGTATATGCGTATGTAAACAGAAAATATAATATAGATCGAAACATTTGTAAATGAAGAACGTATCATAGCACAAAGGATCGGGGATAATAGATCTGGCTAAATAGTAGATAAACTTAGGCTAACACATTAAAAACAAATGTTTGCTAGGGTTTAACGGGCGAGAGGTGTGTTGTGTGTGTGTTTTGATGATATGCAATGCGGTTGCTGTTCAGAACTTCAGACAAAACAACTTAACTATGTACAACAGAGTTACGAACTAATTATTTAGCAAATCAGTGGGATCAATGGGAAACCCCAACTAAAGCGAGTTATTTTGGGTCGATTTTTGTTCGAAAAAGTTGAGGAAACTTTGCTTTGGACAGGTCTTTGGGTTATTAATTCAGTTATGGGAAATAATTCATTTATAATAAGTTTTTCTAAATTCTTGTGATTCAAAATTTGTATTATATGAATAATACAAATCTGACTTTAGCTATTTAACGGTTATTTTCTTAAAAAATTGTTTACATTTAAAGCAGAATGTAGATCGTTTTGTGTTAAGAATTTCCTTGGAAGACAAGCGGACCGTGTGGCCTTTCCTGTAATTATTTGCAACATTTTCAAAGCCTAATTCCAAAGCAAAATACCTGAAAATAAACCTTATTTTTCTAGCATCCCCAAAATCGACCCCTAAAAGCTAAGCTACAACTGCCAGATGAACAGCTTCAACCGATTCTTAAAGCTTTTGCGACACATCCTTGCTGGCGGCGCCTGTTCTCTCATGGTTGACGATGAACTTCTTGGCGCCCGACAATCCCTGCTTGTTGATGTAGAAGCTCTTCTGCGCCAGCGGCGAGCCTCCGCCGCCATCGGAGTCCACTACCAGGCGGTTGAGGAAGGTGGCTGCCGTTCGGGCACCACTGTCGCAGGACGAGGACTCTATGCTGATGGTGGAGCAACCACCAATTGATGACGTCTCACTCTTGGCATCGTCCATCAGCGTGGCATCGTCGTTCAGATCGTTAACCAGCACCTGAGTGCTGGAGGAGGCAGTCGAGAGTATGGAGGAGGTGCGACTGCGGCAGGAAGAGGAGTTTATCTCCGATTCGAGTGGTATGGAGATGCCCTCGTCGATGCTTTGGCTCTGGCTACCGCCGGAAACGAGGCACATGGCCGACTCCAGATTGGGGCCACTGCCCAGGCCGCCAGGTGAAGCGGACACGGGCGACGGGCAGCCCGAGCTGCTGCTATTATTGTTGTAACTTGACCCACTCCCCGAACCGCTCACCGCATTGTTTGTGCACAGCTTGGAGATGAACAACTTGGGTGTTATCCGACCGTCGTACGTTCCGGAATCTGGGCTGGGACACACTGAGGAGGGGGATTGGCACACCGGCGAGGAGCCGCGACTGAAGGAGAGAGGAAAAATAGATAAATTTAATTGGAAAAGACGCAATATTTCTTTATATTCTAAAGACATTTTCCGAGACAATGTTGTTCTACATTTTGCCACGTGCCGATCTTATACATTTTATTGCATTTGTGCATTTTCAAATATAGTTTTAATCAGTGCTAGCGCATTCTGCATTTATTTTTAGCCTTTAGAAAAATGTTACAATGTCTAACCCAATCTGAAAATAATGTAAATAATCTAGAGAGTAGCTAAATTTAATTTTAAATTAACTTTGGCCCCACAAAGAGATCGAAACTAGATAGAGGCAAAGGAAGTACTTATTTTAAGGGCTTAATAATGGACTAAAATTTATCCCACTATAGCTCTCACCTTTCCGTGAATATCTTCTTCAGCGGCGGCGGGGAGTACACACTCCAGTTACTCCCCTGTGTGGGATTGTCGTCCAGCTCGAACTTCCGCTTGACCGGTCCCAGCTGTGATGGCCTCATGGCAATCGGAGACATCGATCTCCGGGTGGCGAAAGTCCGCCTCGTGGGCGACGGCGAATATGGTAGCCGCATCCCTGCCCGATTATTCGTCGGGCTGGGACTGGAGCAGCTGGTGCTGCCGGTGGGCGGCAGGTTGACCTGCAGGGGATTGGAAAACTCATCGGATTTGCAGGACCAGTTCTCGGCCACCAGCGTAAGATCCTCCCAGCTCTGCGATATCTGTATTTCCCGATGAACCTCACGCTCATGGTTCACCTCGCGACTGTTTAGGTCCGCGCACTCCTCTTGCCGCAGCTGGGAGACCCTGGGCGTAAGGCAGAGAGTGGCTCCGTTGGCCGCTGTGGCCAGGGGACTGTAGCTGGCCGAATATCTCCTGGCACGGGGAGTGAATATATTAAATACTGGAGCCGGGGACACCTCCCGCGAGTTGGGCTGCGAGCGAATGTGTATGTTCTTGCCGAAGCAATCGATGGAAGCAATATTCGGCATTTGGATATCCAAAGCGGGCTGATTTTGGCTCTTCTTCGGCGTCTGCTCGTGCTCCCTGGCCGCCAGAGCAGCCGCTGCCGCTGCCCGGGTGGTCATCGGAGATTTCGCACCCGATTTGCCCCCTGACGGTGTCCGGATTATGGGCACACTCAAGCAGCGTTTAAGGGTCTTCGAGTTGCTGCTGTTGCCGCCGCTGCTCGGCGGCGGTGGGTCCAGCGTATCCATGGGCACAGCCAAACAGGGTTTTTCCTGCTGCTGCTTCTCTTCATCGCCGCTGGCTTTCGTCTCCGATTCCATTGCCGTCTATCTAAAAATAGAATGTGTTTATACTTCTTCTTGTTGTTTAGGGTTTATTTTTATAGCCTTGGCGAGAGAGAGAGGGTAGTTCTACATATGGTATCAGGAATAAAACCTTAACTCTGGGGTTTTCTAAGAATATTTTAAAGTTTCGTGAAGGCTCTAGCTAGACTGAAAATTAAAGTAACAAGAAAAAGGTAAGACAGTTTGGACCTGCAAGTTCGATATGATATTCCCTAGGTCCTTTGGTAATTTTTATCTACTTTTTAGACATTATCTATTATGTGGAACTGCAAAGTATTGCTTTAAATCTAACTAAAATATTCTAAACACAGCAAATAACGACTTTTGGTCATTAAAGAAGATCGATTTTATCTTAAACTGAATAGTTTAATAAATATTTAAGATAAATATCATAAAACATTAAGCAATATTAATTTAAAATAACACTCTTTATTTCTAAACACAGCTCAATGATAGTTCTTTGATAGATATTCCCAAAAATAAAGACAATAATCACAATATGACCACCAGCCAGTCGGCTTTGCCAGCTCCCTTCGCCGGCCACCTTTTTCATTCCCGTTTTGCCGAACGCTGTCTCCTCTGTGTCCTTGAGTGCCACAGGATATCCACGATTTTTCGTCAGGACTTCGGGGCGCAGCGACAGCGCTGCCGGCGTCTCTGCCGCCTCGGGGCAGAGAGACTGTCTAGTTTTTTTTTCTCGTTTCTCCCCACAAACTGCGTGCCCAGCGAGGCAACTTTTGCAAGCCAATTTTCACGAACCAAATGCAATTAGCCGACCCAAATAACTGGTGATTTAGCTACGCCAAACCGTGAAGAACACTTGGCTCCACCTTAAACGTACACAAAACACGTGCATATGCCTTAAAATACTTACAAAATTGTGTCCTGCGATTGTAATTTTTCAGCTACCCGTTTAGTTTTTTTCTAGTGTTGACAAGCGATTGGTACGAGCACTCACGAGGCACGAGCAAGCGGAATGACATGCCAGTCATCGGCCGAAAAGTATACAAAATAAACACAATTCCATTTGAAAGTTAAATAATTCTTATTAATCATAAAATTTAGAATTTAATTTATCTAGTTTTGTGTTTGATTTGTTGCTTATAAGTGATTATTTTGCTTTAATCAGATGGTCTGATGACAAGGTCAATTTTCTACCTGATGGGGCACTCGTCATGCAGCTCTGCTCGTGAGCGTTGCACAACACTGGGCGCGCAAAATTCAAATTTACTCGCTATAAGGGGGAAGAACTACCTGATAAAGTTGTTAAATTTAAAGTTTTTAATTTAAAAACAAACAAAATAAATGGTATGCCCCTGTCGCTTAAATTATAGGCTACAAAGAAAATTTTTTCGGCATTAAAACTAAGATTTACGTCGTCAGTATTTCAATATAATACACAAAACCAGAAATTGCTAGTAAAAAAATGCAGCAATTTAAATTAAAGTAAATAAAACAATAATATAAACTTTCCTTTTATACTTTTTAAAGTTTAACTTTTTTCTATTTTGCATTTTATTTTAAATTATTCCTATTGAAAAACTGAAATTAGTCTCAACATCTTTTAATATCTTAATTAAAATCTATTGGAAAGACACCATTAAAAATGCGATTATAGACACATGTTATATTTATTTATTATGCATAAACTTAAAAAAAAACATAGTTGTGTTTTACAAGCTGCAGTTGTAATTTTGGTTTTTTTTCATGGTTTGTTAAATGTTAACAGAAATCACAACAAATTATAAAGTAACACAGTTGGAACCAAGATATCAGACTAATTGAATCTGTAAACCATACGTAACATCATTTCAAGCGCTGAGCGATTAAAAGTGTATTGGAAATCGGGTTTTTTGTTTATACTTCTCAGTTGGGTTTTTGTTCTCAACTAATATGTTATAATACTTAAGACTTAAATAACCTTTTCTTTTCTTTTTCTTTTGTATTCGACGAAAATTTATCATTTTGCTTTGTTGTCTACGAGCTAAAGTTACATATTAAGCTAATTTGTTGCTTGATGCGTTTCTTGTGTATTTATGTCTCATTTTCAAGATGTTCCTCTTCTGTAACCTTTCTGGATGGTTTATCAATTGAAATCGTTCGTTACTTGTTTATAAAGTATGTGAAACAGATGTCGCACCGATGGGAATTGATCGCAACAGATGATGGTTATTATGTATTGATGGATGAAGCATTTCTATATGAGCGACTGAATATTAAATTGCATTGGTTGTTGTTGACTTGGCAAACGCAGAGCATCTGAGCGGAGTTTCATCGCGGATTTGGTATTTTGAAATCTGGGTATCTGGGATTTAGCCATCGGCCAAGGCGGGCGTCACCCATCCGTACTTCTCGTGCGTCTTCACCAGCGAACGGAACGATTCCTCGGCCTGGCGACTGCAAGAGAATATATTTCGATTTCGAAATATTATAAAACTATTATAGAATAGTCGTCAACTTACCGAGTAAACTCCTTTGCATTCTTTGGCTTGCGCGTAATACGTCCCTGGCCCTTGACAACGCTGGCAGCGAACTGCATGATGACCGCTTCCACCGTGTAGGCGCTGGCCCATCCGCGGGGCGTAAGTAGCTCCATGCAAATGGCGCCGCCCTCCATCACATAGCCCTTCTCGATGCGCGGCTCCACGACGCGCATGAACGGCGGGGCAAATGGAAAGTTGTCGGGGAAGCTCAAATGGAGCAGGATGGCCGGTACGCCCATCTCGACCATGTCCCTGGCAAGTGGTGAGTCTGGATCTATCACGTGAAGGCGGACATGCCACTCAAACAGGTTGTCATTCACGAGCTCCACCTGTCGAGGTAGGAAGTTAGGTCAGAAAGGAATTACAATATCGATCATATTTAACTCACTGTGAAGACTGCATCGTTCTTGCATTGCAGCCGCTCCATTTCACGGTACTCCTTCATGAGGCGCCGCGATCGGATAGTCTGATCCGGCGCCGCCACCAGATGGCGTCCCGTTGTCGGCGCCACCCTGCAAAGAGAATTGCGAAATTACGGTTGTGAACAAATCAATTTGGGTTAATTTTCCTCTTTGATTTAATTTTGAGAAATATTTACTTATGATCTTGTCGTCGTCGCTTGCCTGGTGAATCCCAAACTGCCTGTTCGGCTGCCATGCGCACCACAGCATTCTTCGAGGCGGCTCCGGAACCCGATCCCGATCCGCCGCCCATAGCTCCGCCGCCCATTGCTCCTCCGCCACCACCTGCTGAAGGAGCAGCCGCTGCACCGTCGTGGTTATTATTATTGGTTATATTCGAACTGCTGCCAGTGGCACCATCAACTTTGTCATTGTTATTATTGTTAATATTATTGTTATTATTATGGTTGTTGTTATTATTATTGTTGTTGTTGCTGGACTTGTGGAAGATTTTGCGGAATGCCGTGACAACTCTCTCCTTGGAACGCGATGACATCTTTGTTGGCTTTTTGGCTGTGGGCTTGGTCTAATCTCCTTGTCAAGTGGTTCTACTAGTATTTCTTGTGCTTTGTTTTTGTGGTTTACGGTTTATTTTTGAGCGGTGGTTGGCTTTTGAATTCCTAGTTTACAAGTTATTGTGTGGGGCGTCGTGGTAGTTCAGTCTTTTTCTTTGAATTGTTTGTGGTTTCTGGTTATGACTTAATGCTGAAAGGGGAAAGGGATACAAACATTATTTAATTATGGGTGTGTGAATATAAGAATGCAAAAAATGCACCCTTAGATGTGGATTTGGTTTGAGGACTTGAACATTTTATAGAGAATAAAGGATTTTCATTAAGAGGTTCTTATTGGTAAAGTATACAACATAATAATTGTTAAAACGTGTTCTTTTTTTACAAATTTGTTAATTTAAACCGCTTATAACTTAGTCTAAAATGTAAATCTATTAGAATTATCACAACCCTTACAGGGGTGCCACAGAAATTGTTTGTTTTTTAAAATATTTGTCTAAAAGTATGCAATAAAATAGGAATTTTAAATAATTCCGGAGATATAACATTTATAGAACACTTTCAGACACCTTAACATTAGATTTCAAAGCCATATTCAGCACAATTTCTAGTGTCCTCTCCATATTTGGACCTTCAAGCATGTGCGTCGTCATGAGAAATGACCACATTAGCATTTTCTTGGAGCTGACTTTATAAAATTAACATACTTGTGCATGTTAAGGATGCCATTTGCTTGGAACTTGATTCCCCTCGAGCAATTTTCTTATTTAAGTAGTCCTTCTTTGCCGCACAATTTCGTGACCTTGAACTAGGCGCCCCCACAACAATAAACAGAAGGAGAACTCTACCATGTTCAGCAGTTATAAGCACAAACACATCATCCTTTGCGAACTTTTCAAGTGAATAACGAGGAGCAGCCAACGGAATATGTTAAATACACCCGCGTCAACAAAAAAAGAAAAAGGAAAACAACTCACAAATGCTGCCGCAGAAAAAGGGATGACATAAAAACTTGTACCGTCGCAGGCTGAAGACTGCCAAGGAAGCTTGAAGAGATATACATAGTACACATGGGAAAGATATTATCAATATCTGCCAAATAGTCATAGGGATTTAGAACGTAATATAACGTAAAAATAAAAATAATACGTGGGTACACTTATGGGAATTTTAAAATAAATGAGAGTTAAGGAAGTAACTAGAATAATTGTTTAAACTGTTTTGTTTTTATATTTTGAAAATAAAGAAGCTTAATAAATAAGTTAGGAACATTATTTTAAGACTATCTCTATTTTTGTTATCCATTTTCGAATCAAAAGAATTCATTTTCTGTGCAGCAGCCAAAACTCTCGAGGCGCTCAAGCTTTATGGCAAAAGTTTACAGAGCCTCTGAAGTGGCACGGTCTTCGCTCGGCTTTGCTCACCTATCTTCAGTGGTTGCCAACGAGACAGAAACAACCTCAACCCCTAGCTTGGATCAATCCCACCCGCCCTCGTGATATGGCCGAGGTGTTGACCGTGGTCTCGCCAAAGTGTTTGCCTTGCGCATAATTAGCTTTGGCCCCACAGTGCACGTGCCCTCAAAGGGATTATTTCTAGGGTCACTCCCGGGCTTCTGGACACAAGCCAAGACCTGGAACTTTGTGACCAAGGACAACAGTTGTGGGCGTTTCGTTTTTATGGTCGTGGGTGGGGCGGCCAAGGGACCATTATTATTATTATAAGAGGTCGGATAAGTGTGAGCCAAGTTGGGCGCGAGAGAGATCAGATAAAACGAGTTTATGGAGAACCTACGTAAATTTGCCAAATAACAGGCGGTGGAGAATAAAATAATGTATTAAATTAGGGTGGAAAGTGTATATTTGTAAATTAAGAGAATAAGTTTTAGGTTGTTTCTCTTATCGTATTTAATTTATCTTTCTCAAGCTCAAGCTTTTAACTCATTATACCTGCTCCTGCTTACGTATTTCGTAAAGCCTTCACACTTTGCCAAAAACTTCATATTATTCATAATTTATTATCACAACGCCGGCTTCTTTTTGGCTCATCTTTTATTCATTTCCAATCCCATGGAAGTTTCTCCTTTTTCCCAAAAATTATAACACATTGCTCTAGGCATTAGAACTTCTCCCGTAATCTTGGTGAGCTCACAAATTATGAATGATTGATGAATTAATGACCCGAGCTAGAGTAAGGGAATCAACTCCCTGAAACTGAGCCCCAAAGACTGACTCATTAGGAGTTTATCAAGGTTCGAACTATCCGTGGGCCCTTCCCTTTGTTTTCCTTCCCGTTTTCCGGCCAGCTATGGGCCATTTCCTTCCTGCAGCTTAGCTCTTCTGTGTGCCCAACTAAAAGTATTTTTAGACAAACTTTTTGCACTTTTGCTTTCAGCCAGGGGCACTAAAAGGAAAAATAAAAGCGGACCGAGGCCGAAACAAAGGCGCCACAGGCATCCTCAGAAGAAAAAAAAGAAATGTCCAAGCCAAGCAGGTTCCACACATAATGCAGACCAAAAAGGGGGGACAATGGGGAAAATTGTGTGCCGAAGTCATGTGGATGGGAATGGGAAATGTTCTCTGGCGCGCAGCACCACACATTTCTACAGTTCCTTCACCATTTATATTTATAATTTTTTTCCTTGATAATTTATTCATTATTATTTCCTCCAAATTAATATTCTAGGATGTTTATCACTTCCATAATTCGATCCACCCTAATGCAAGTACGTTTATCTATAGATTGGGCGACAAATTGACTGCGCGGGTTGAAATTACAGCTCTCACAAAAAATATATATCTTATCTGGCGCCAGGAAAATCGATACGGAAAATGACCCTCAATCATGTCCCCACTTTACCCCTTTTCTGCATTTCTCCCCCACTCTATAACTGACCTATCCCGCACAGCAGAGATATACTTGTTTAATAATAGCCTACGAGCTGTTGCCTGGCTCAATCAGTGTTATTTGCCATTCCCGATATAGAAAGCAGAAAAATGTCGTTAAATCAGGTGGCGGGCACGTTTTGAGGATCTACTTTATGCGGTATTGGGGATTGATGGATTTTTAATTGCGTTTGCTTACTGCCAAAGCTCTAATTTAGTAATTGATAGTTGAGGAAATCAAATTATTTAGAAATGTTTTCAAGTTTCGTATACAAAAACGAAGAAATACTGAATCGCAACCTTTAAGAACCGTGAGAAAACTTAACCCCTATGCAAAAGTTAAACAAACAATTAATATAAGCAGATTTTTCTGATAATTCACACAAAAATTATTCCGAATGTACACACAAATATCCATAAAAACATAAGTATATAATATATACAAACGGTATATAAACATCTCGACTCATGTTTATTGCTGTTTCGTTGCATGCAAATTCCCTCGCCTGTCGCATGCAAATTTCTGAATGCAAACGCGAAAGGAAAGAGGTGGGAAAACAATAACACGAACTGGAAAAATGCAAAAATGCTGAAATTAAGAAAAGAAATGAGAACTGTGTCAGTTGGCGAAAAATGCAGGCGAGCGAGCGAGCTGCTTAAGTTCCTCTGCTCTCCTTACGCGCTTATTTATTGATTTTTGTTCCTGCTGACTGACTTTTAAATTGCATTCGAAATGAAAAGCAGAAATTAAGACCAGGAAATACACTTTAAAAATAATTTTTACACTTTTTTTTTACTATATGAAAGATCCATTGCAATAAATATTTAAAATATGTACATATTTTGTATTCATCAAAGAAAAGTTGATATCACTTATGTGAGCTTCACTACATTTTTTTATGTAA
This sequence comes from Drosophila triauraria, assembly GCA_014170255.2. Classification (NCBI taxonomy): domain Eukaryota; kingdom Metazoa; phylum Arthropoda; class Insecta; order Diptera; family Drosophilidae; genus Drosophila; species Drosophila triauraria. The sequence continues at coordinate 11,689,686 of CM024334.1, read as the reverse complement.
ATGGTAAATACTATTAAATTATTTAAATTTGATTCAGTTTTTTCATTTTTAATTACATGAAAATACCATACCCAGCATCTGAAGTTTTGCATTCAATTTAATAAATTTTCCGACAATTCGCAATGTAATTCCTTTGAGTGCACAGACCGTAAGTAAGAGAGTAAGAGAGATCGCTCGCTCTCGTTAATCAACTCTTTGGTGAGTAGTTAAAAAAAATGCGGAAATATTTGCCAAGGGGAGAGGTGGAAGCTAAGGAAATACATGGAAAGAGAGAGAGTCAGCTGGCTGACTAATAGCCCCTGCAACGGTTCTTTGTTCTCTGCCATTAGCGAACACCTACTCACAGACACTAACACACTCACTCCCACAGACAATTAATCCCCCCTTTGCACCAACCTCGCACCCATTAAGATTGGTGGCCAAGGCATGCAGCATCCCTTTCCACTTCCTGCCACGCGCCTGTCGCTGGTCATCCTTCTCACACTCACACTCTTGCCCTTGCACTTGTCCTCTCATCAGTGATGTTTAAAATTGTTTGTTAACCCTTAAGTAAAGCTAAAAGAATTAAATTAAAAGTGTATTATAAAAAGGTTTATTTAATTAAAATTCATTTCAAAGTTTGTATGATCCAGATGGAGATTTAGTTAAATAAATTTAAATATATTTCATTGATTTAAAATCCCCAGAAAAAGCCAAATGGATATCACATCTGGTCATTCAGTTCCCGACCACTCTCACAGCTGATGCTGCTGCTCTGGCAGCATTGGCATTGTTCTAGTTGAGAGTCCGAGGGTCACCACCATCGCTTGTTACGGCTTTGTTAATTTATTTATAAACAATTCTCCGCTTGGACTCGAGGCTCTCGTGCACATGCAAATTGAATTAAGCTGGGGACTGGGACTACCCCCATACATGGAGAGCTTTTAAATGTGCATTCAGCATTAATCAAGGCCAGCCATCGGATTCAGCATCCAGCGGCTTCCTTTATTTCCTGGTTTGATGTGCTGAACGGGCGCTAACCAAAGCAAAGTGCTTTGTCTCTCGACAAGGTTCGTTGACTCGTTCTCTTCAGATACTATATATCCACCAATAATTCCCGATAACTGACTAACAGTCTGTGACTGATGGTGATACTCTTAACCCCATTAGGGTCCTCCAAGAGACGTCGTATAAGGAAGGATGCGGTCCTGCTCCCTCATCTGACCTTGAATATGTCTCTGTTAGTCTGTTTATCATTTTGATGTGGCGCCATAACACATGGCGCACAGCGCAGAAATATATAGAACCCAGAAAATTTCTGTTAAAGTAGGAGAGCTTAACGAAGCTAGAGATACACTGTAAGTTCATTAAGAGAATATAAATATAAATATCAATATAAATATCAGCTTTTGAAGGCCCTTTAAGGTTAGTAAATAATCATATTGAAACCCAGTTTCCTCCATAGTTTTATAAATTAATTTTTAGATTGTCTAATGTAATAAAAGTTATTTTACAGAAATTATACAAATTTTATGAAGAAAATATTATCTGACGAGTGCAAAACGCTCCTTAAAGCTAAAGTATTCCCTTTAAAAGGAAATAACCATTTCTTTTGCCGCGTTTGGTATATGTTTTTATTAAGACTCCACAAAGCGTTTCCAGCACGCAGATATAGATATAAAGATAAAGACAGAGCGAGAGCCTAGACAGCAGTCTCGAGTGGGAATGGGCGCGGGCCAAAAGATGAAAAGCCCGGCTAGGATTTAGGCCCCCTATTCCACTCCTTGGCAATACTTTTGCCCCCTGGTTCACTGGTGGCGCGTGTTTCATTCAAACGGAAGCCATTTATGAAATTGCTTTCGACAAGAGAGCAACAAAGGCAAAAACAACCGAAGCCGCAACTCGTCGTGGGTTAAAAGTGGACTTTGACATGGACATCAGACGAGGGATATGGCCATATAACCGCGTCATTTGATGACGTTGGCGCTGAAATTGCGGCTCAGTCTGGTCAATGTCCAAGTTGGTACACAGAAAAGAAATTGCATAAATATGCGAAGCAGATTTAAGATATAGGAATGGTAAAGTCGAAATATTTGCTGAGAAGTCAAGATCCAATATTTTCGGTTCTTAAAATACACCAACAGTTTGAAATTTCATGATAAGTGACGAGGTTTTTTTGTTAATTCTTTCCGTGTATCTACTTTCATCCATATCTTATAGCCCGTGTGTGAAACGACCTGTCAATTTGGCTTTTGTCGGGTGTCAGAGTTAAGTACTTTGGGATAGCCGGTTATTGCACACGAGATAAGCTTCAAGTGTTTAATAGCGACGCAGGGGCTGTTGTGGCCCGCTTTACGTTACGTCGTTTGGGTTATTGAATTTTGGCAGTGGCTCATTAAGCACTCGAAAAGTATGCTATACCAAAATGGAGACCTAAAGTGAGCGAAGTTTGGGTACCTCTCTATTTACGTACAGAAATTTATAGTTTTAAGAAGCTTTACTACATTATTACCAATCAAATAACTTAATCGGTTAATATTCCTTTCTAGTTCCTTATCTAGATGTTTGCCATTGATTCTTATTTATATTGGAGTCCATACAAAATATCAATTTCCTGTTTCTTAACATAAATAATTACAGAGCAAAGAGCATTATTATTATTATTACTGTGCGACCAGATGTTAGGTCTTTTGTGCCGGCCTGTAGGATTAAGGTAGAGCCTCTATTCCTAGGCTTCTGATAAGGAGAGCACTTTGGCGGTCTATCTCTTCCCAAATCCTGTAGGGGGATAAGTTCACCTCCTAGTTGTTGAAGTCGACGTCTGATTAGTGAGGGGCATTCACATAGAACATGTTCTGATGTTTCTGGCTCCAGCTCACAGAATCTACATGTGTCGATTTCTGAAAGTTTTAATTTCTTAAGGTGATACCTTAGGTTGCAGTGACCTGTTAGGTAGCCTGTTAGAGTGCGAATCTCACTCTTTTTAGATTGATGATGCGTTTGGATCGCGACATCTGGGGACGAGGAATTGTTTGGCTTGTCTCAGCCCTGCACTGTCGGTCCAGTGACGACTTATCTCCTTTTCCTCCCATTTCCTGACCAGTTCCCTTTTGTGTCCTTTCGAAAGTCCACAGAATGGTTCAGGGCCGATTAGTGGTGTCATCGCCCGCGTTTTGCTAGGAGTCTGCCACCTCGTTTCCTATATGGCCTTCATGCCTGGCACCCAACCCACCATTAAGGTGTTTTGGAGGCAAGGGCGTTCAGCTGCTGAAACAGTTTTCTACTAGTCTGGAGGTGATCGTAAAGGATCTCAGCGCTATGAGCGCCGCCTGACTGTCAGAGAAGATGTAAATCCGTGCGCCTTGCATATTCCTGCGAAGGCATTCACGAGCACAGATTTCTATGGCGTGTATCTCTGCTTGGAAGATGGTTGGGGACTTTCCCATGGCTATGGATTTGTTGAACCTTGGTCCGAAAATACCAGCCCCGGTGTCAAAGAGCATTAGTTTCTTATTTATATGCAGTCTAAGCCTTAATTTCCAAGCTGCCATGATATGATTCTACCCTTTCGCACCTCAAGGAAATTAACATTGCTGACGTCAATGGCTGACCCGTAAAAGCAAAATAAAAAAAAGGATATACAAGGACACACGCACTTGGTGCCACCACCTGCCATACATTGTTTATGCTCGGTGTGGAAATTGTTTATCACCTGCCACAAAACACTAACACTCATGTAAAATGCATAAATTCATGCGATAGCGGGGAAAGTTCATCTAATTGCCGGCGACCCTTTGCTCTTTTCTTCTATTTATAGCGTCCCCCGGGGATCTGGGGTTCCTTTTTCCCGACTTCGACTCCCATTTCCATGCCTATGCATAATCAATTGATGCGTGTGCCGGGTTAAATCTATAAATTAATTCAGCCGTAAACATAAAATGCCTACTCGGCTGGTCCATAAAAAGTTGGATGCACCCACATCCAACACCCCACATTCGCACGCTAAGCTCCACTGATCAAGTGCGATTTAAATGCACAACATGTCCGGAGGTCGGGAGCAGAAAAGCAATTACAGTGGACACTTGGCTAATGAGATCTTTCAAATTTAGATAAAAGTATCTTTTTAAGAAAACACTAGCTTTTTAGGCTTTTTTTAACTTTGTGCTGTTGCTTCTGCTTTTGAAAAATAACGAAACAGAACCAAAAATTAAAGTGAAGAAAAGCAAATAACAACTTCTGTTGCTGCTTTGGCCACACTCTTTTTCAGCGTTTGGCTTATACCTCTTCCTGCCAAGGCCAGTAAAAGTGCGAGCGAGATAGATAAAAGTTGACGCCGACTTCCGAGAACCGTTACGTTGCTTCTGCAACAGCAGAAGCAGAAAACCCTAATAGGCGCTTCTGTTGCCGTTGTCGCTTTTCGATTTTTGCTTCTGCTTTTGAAGCGACTTTTGTTTTTACAGAAGCAAAAGCAAGAATGCCTTTGGAAAACTACAATAACCTTAAGCACTGTGAAGTATTTTTTAGACAATGGTAAAAAAATCTTCGTATATTTCAATCACGAAAAGTGTACGGTAATTCGTAGTTTCCACTGTGGAAGGAAGAGGATAAAATGCTTTGCGTTGGCGCCTGTCTTATTGTGTTGACGCAGCGGGAAAGTCTGGGATAGAAAAGAAGGGAAAGATGGCAAATAGCAGTCTCTATCCGTGAAGCTCAGCCGCTCTCCATTCTGTTCATGCTGAAGTGGAGCTCTGATTTCATTCATGAATACCAAATAGCGCGGAGAAGCCTTTCCTACTCCTTGTATACAAACAAACATAGCTTTGTTGTTGTATGTATTATACATAAATAAATACATACATATGCCGTGTCCTAGGCTGGTAGAGGGTGCGTATTGGTGGGCGTGAAAGTGTCAGCAGTAAATAAAATTTGAGCATTTCCAGTTGTGCTGCTGAGCTTCTATTCATTTGCTTAGATTTATTTTCCACAATCCCCCGCTTCTGGAATTTCCTTTTATCCTTGCATCTCAACTGTCACGGGCAATAAGAGCCAAACGCGCAAAGGCAAAAACAACAACAAGAACAAAAATGAATGGAAATTGAATAACCAACAAAAACTGGAAAAGTTTTGTTTTTTCGAGGCCCTTTTTCTCATATTTTTTCAGCTTGTTATTTTTGGCTGGGATTTTTCACTTGCTTTTATTCTGTATTGCGGTTTGTTAGAGATTTAAGGGAATTTAGTGAGAAAGCAAGAGGGAATCCTGAAAATTAAAAACTTTGCTCATTAAAGCAATAAAAAGTTTGTGTTTTAATGGGGCCAGAGCTTCGAGTTTTAAAGCTTAACCCCCCACTTAATTGCTTACTTGTTTAATTTTTGATTAAAAAAGTACTAATTAAAAAATTCCCCCACGATTTCTCTAAATACTTTAATGATTAAAAGAATAATTTAAGGAAACCGAGTAAACTTTCCTTTAATGAGACCAGTGCTTCGAGTTGTAAGCTTAACTCTGCTTCTTGCTTTATTTTTGCTTAAAAATGTACTAATTCAAAAAATTCCTCTACGATTTCCCTAACTACTTTAATGCTTAAAAGAATAATTTACGGAAACCAAATAAAATTGCGAAACCTTAGAATTGTCAACTGGTTATAGTCGCAATTTGTCCGTATAAATAAATAAGTTATAAAGCTTAAAATAATAAAAACCAAGGCCACTAAGCCCACTTTAAAAGTTAAATATATTGCGATATTGAAATCAAGATATCTGACCATGACTGTAGCCCTGGAAAAACTACAACCACATTTGTATAAAAAATATATAAGCCACAAAAAAAAACACTTGAAAATTTCAGTATCAAGTTCAATGAAAAGCTGGCATTGAAAGAGCAAGAGAGAGAGAGATGAATAGCATCCCTCCCTGTCCCTCTTGAGGATAAAAATAAATCCAAACCAATGTCAAAAGCTAAAGTGCAATGAATAGGACAAGCACAAACAAGTTGACAAACACACACCCGTTTGGGTTCGAGGGCTTCTCGGTATTGTCATGCCTCAATTGAAAATCGAAGGGGAATAAACGGGATAGAAAGGAGGAGAGGTAGATAGAGCAAGCGTAAGAGGAGCTCGAACATAACAAAAGTTCTACTTGCAAGAGCGAGAGGTCAAAAGCTTTTAATTGGCCAATTGTTGTGAGACGCCAAAAACCCAAAAGGGATACATGTAAGAGGAGGGGAAGATAGAAAAAGAGCGATAGCCGTAAGATGCAACTTACAAACACACACACACTCACCGCAAAATGCTATACGCCTTTGTTGTTGTTTTCCCACGAATCGTGCTTATCAGCGTTTTTTTTCTATTAGCTTAGTTTTCTTTATTTATTTATGCAGTTGGGTTGCAATTCACGCAGCAAACAAATAGAGCCGACGCGAAAATCAATTAAATGCAAAATTAGCTATTTAACGCAGACTACGCGAATTGTATTTCTTTTATTGCGCGCTAACAAAACTTCGCTGCAGTTTGTTTCGATTTAACCATCAGCTTTTTCCTCGCCCGACTTCCTACTACATGGAGCTGCACTTTTTTTCGCTGCGAATCCGCGGCAAGCGGAGAGAAATCTGAGAGAATGAGAGAGAATGGAAAAGTGCAGTGTGCTCTCACCAATTTTTGGATTATAATGCTGAAATTCGCCAGAAAGAGGAACGGATTTTCTCTCCCTCCGCAAGAGGTCACACTTAAAACGCTCAGGACGAATAGCTCAAAATTAGCTGTAAAAATTATAAAAAAAAGCTACACAGGTTTCAAGACCATTAAAATATTAGGTGCTGTTTCCTGTTTAGTTATCTTTGGCTGTTATTGGGTGCATTTAATAACGCCCAGTGTCATACGCCCATAGGCGTTTTTATTAACGACATGGTAATTTAAAATGCGTCACTGGAAAAAATCTTTGGTTGCATCCTTTACAACATATGTATATTTGGTTGCATCCTTTACAACATAGGTATATTGAGATTGCTATAATTAAATTGTTTCTGAAATTTACATGATCTTCAAGTTTTTTTTATTACTTCTATTACTATCTATTACTTCTATGTCAATTGAGAAGAGTTTAAAAGAGTTAAACGCCCTTGGGCGGTATACATTCTGGCATTTTTTTGACCCGAAGAAATGGCAGCACTGATTGGAAATACACGGGGCCAGACTATTTCGATTGGCAAACGGCCAGATGGTTAAACATTTATGGTAAGCGGTAAATTTATGGAAGCGAAGTGGCCAGATCGATAAGAAATAGGCCGGGTGGTTGAGAACTTTAATAGAATTTTATAGCTCATATTCAAAAAATAATATCCGCTTTATTTTATAAATCTGCTTTATCTGTTCCTGTTTCACATGGTTATTCTGGAAAGAATGAAAAATAATATAAAATAGTCTAGGAACTGGATTGGGCAATTGTCACCTTTTCTTTAACTACCCTCTACTGTAAACTTTTACTTATCAAAGCTTAACTTTTAAATAAAACTCTCCCCTCAGTTGTATAGTTAAAGTTTATTTTTTCTTGATAAATGTCTAGAACACCAATAAAGTAAATTCAGTAGCAAACAAGTCCGTTTGCAGTTTATTGCTTTTCCTGGCTTGTGTCTTGACTTACGAATATATCTATGTATATACGAGTAATATGAGTATATTAACCATTTTAGTTATGAAAAAAGATTCTACGTTCCAAATGCCGTTGTTGTTATAACAGTTTTTGTAGTTGATTATGAGTATTTGCTTCATTTACTGTATATTAAGTAAGTAATTCGTCTTACAGTTGGAGTGGAAATTGAATAATTGAATTCCACAAAGGATACAATGCTGCGCTTATTTTTGCAACAGATCAGTTATTTTAGGGGATACGTTATAGTATATATGACCCATATACAATAGGGAAACAATCAAAAATAGCCGCTACGTACTAATCAACAAATGTTTTTCCTCCGCCCCCCACTGGTTAATTATGATTTTTAAATATTTCTTAAATATTTTCAAGCACTTTGAATATAATTTGACGTAGCTTAAAAATAAATCTCATATTTAAATTGTGTGTACGTTTTCAACGGAATCTCAAAATTGCAAGGAAGATATTTGGCTTCATTTTAATTTTTATAGGTCTTCTTAGTTAATCTCTAGAATTATATATGTAGCTTAAATGTAAGGGATCTGTGCTGTATACCGAAGAAATAAAAATAAAATCAATTAAAGAAAAACAAAAGGAAATCATAAATTTTGCTTGGATTTTCGTTTATTTTCGAATCAATTTTTAAAAATAATAAATTCTGCTAGGAAAATGATAATGTTTAAAATTCTTTAAAGAATAATATCGAGATTAAAGTTTGATTTTTGTTTATACAAATCGAACTTACAGGACTACGAAATGAATTTTCACTAAGGTACGAAAAACAATGACAATTTACTATCAAATTTCTTTTTAAATTCTAAACAAGGTTCGAGGCCCGAGCTGAGGGAAGTTTTCTGGCTAGAAAGGTTGCCCAGAGTGGATATGTTTTTTGTGTGGACTTTTTTTGGAAAACTTAAAGGCTGTGACAACGTTCCGGCTTGGTCCCTTCCCCAGCTGAAACCCGTTTTCTTTTCATTAAATTCACATAGTCCGAAACTAAAGATTATAAACTAGTTTACAATTTAAGCTAATCCTTTGATGCATGATCTCACATAAAAAATAATGTACATACATGTATATAAACTAGACCTGCTTCTGTATCCTAACTTCTTGGTAGTTATACCCCCGAATAACAGCAAAATGAACAGCTTTATGAAATTTGGTGTTTTTCGTCATCCGCACGAATCTTGGTGTTGCGATTTCTACATATTCCATTCCATTAATTAACGAATCTAACCCACTGACTTATACAACTTGTATAGGAGTCATGGTTGTAGAGGTATGTTTGTATGAGTTATAAGATGATTTCCGTCGAGCTTTGCTGCAGTGGATCGCACTGATAGGCCTCGGAGCTGGGCACAGGCGAATATTTGGAGGTCCTTTTGCCGCTGACTGCCGGAGATGCCGTCGTGGTGTAGCCATAGGTGGTTCCGCAGCCATTCAAACTGGTTACAGTGCTCACTAGTCCCGGTCCCGGGAATTTGGCCACGGTAACAACACTGGACGTTAGGGTGGCCGTGGAGGAATCATTGCTTCCCGTGTTTTTAGCTGTTTCTCCTTTTTTGGCAGTGGATTTCCTTCGCACCGGAGTCTCCTGCAGCACGGCCGACTTCCTAATGGTCTGCTGCAGCAGAGCGTTCACATCGATAGCTGGCCAGGCGACCAGCGAGACACTTCGTCATAAGGAGCTGTCCACGGGAGAAGAAGCGCGTTTGTGTTTGCTGTGTGGATTGCGAGGATTCCAATGCTTGCAGGACGGGTGCGGATCCGCTTCCCTTTCCCTTGTATCCTTTGGCTTATCTTCCTTGATGGGATAAGAGGTGGCTCCTCCGGCGGTGGATGACAGCGAAAAGTATTCGGCTGATTGGCTTAGCGAGGAGGCATCGGCATCTGTTAGATTTCCGGCACCATTATCGTCGCTCCTCATGGTGTTGTCTGCTTGATCCATAAAGGAAGACCTGTGGGTGCTGAGGGGCGTCAGCGTACTGCTGTGCATATCCTCTCCCTCCTGGGACGGAGTTATCGTGTGATCGGCAGCGGTACAAAAACTTTCCCTTTGACCCGTGGTTTCATCATCATCTTCATCATCAGCCTCCTCCTCCTCCTCTTCCTGGGAGCCAGAGCCACAACAACAGCTGGAGTTATGACACGAACAGAAACTTCCGCGCCTAGAACTTGGCATACACTGATGACACTCCGCCGAAACGGTCATTTCATGGGCCTGGCCCTCCAGATGATCCTCATCCAGGCTGCTGCAGGAACAGGAGCTCGAGCAACTGCTGCAGTAATCCTGCCCAGGCTCGGCAATGAACCTCTTCCTCTTGATCCGCACACATTCGTTCCTCGCTGGCGCTGACGATGGGTTTCCACGCTTCGTGGGGCTGCTGGAACTCGTGTTCGGTGGCTGAGTCAGTTGGGCCTCGTCCTCGGGCAAATGGTGGGAGCCCATTCGCACATCGTCATCGTCTTCGTCGTGGGAGAGTTCATCGGTCTCGATGGTCGTGTTGGAATTCAGAGAGGTTCTCCTGTGACGATGCTGTTCCCGAAGAGGTGCCATTATAATGGGTTTCACACCCTCGCTGGCCACCTTGTAGGGAAAATTGGAGGTGGCCGTGCTGCTGTTGTTCTCATCCCCACAATCCTCGCTCATCGTGGCCGCATCGATCTCTATGGCTATGGCCTGATGGTGGAGCATCCCTCTTCGCTGGAGTCCAAGGAAGACTTGTTGTTGTTGGTTGGAAGCATTTGGTTGGGATTCGTTTGCTTAATTGGGAGGTGCGGATTATGATTATGGTGGTGCTGGTGGTGACTCCTCTTCTGCTGCAGCAGAGCCCTTCTCTTTGTGCTTCTGTAGTGGCAATGATGATGATGGTGATGATGGTGCCTATGGCAATGGCAGTGGTGATGGTGCGTGGTGATCACACAGCAGCAACTGCCGGCGTCCAATCTGGTCTGGGTGGCATTGTTGCGCTGCTTCCTTCGACAGCAGCTGCTGCTTGCCTCCTGACCACCAGCGATCAGTCGCTGCTCCTTGGAATTCGCCGGTGAATGCACAATGACCACCTCCAGGGCTGCGGCCATGCTGCTGTCATCCTTACTCTTGCCACTGCCGCCTGGCCTAGGCAACATCTTGTTATTATTGTGATACTGGAACGCACGATTATCGTGGCACTGACCAAAGTCCAGCACCTTGAAGTGCTCGTCGTCCGCCCGCGCCGTGAGCAGATGGTCGTCCCCGCTGCTGCTCACTGTGACGGGTAGCGATAGCTGATGCTCCTCGGAATGGGATATATGTAGATCATGGGGATGGACGTGCTGTGGCTGTTCTTCGGGGGCAAACTGCTAATCGCCGCGGCGCAGGTCGCGCGGCTTGGAATTCTTACGGTAGAACCACACCTGTGAGAGGATCGCTATGTCCAAGCTGACCTGGAATTGCAATGATAATTTAATAATTTAATAGAATAATATAAAACTAATTATATTTACCTGCAGCGTGCCACAGATCCAGAACTGCGATGGTGCTTTCCTAACAATAAAGTAACCAGTCTTAAACATATCACCGAGCGTCCACATGATCACCATGTGTATGCTCATTCCATATGTTGATTTATTCTTAAAATTGCGCAGAAATTGCGGCGCCCCTAGATGGAAAATGTTTATAAATAAATAAATGCGTGAAGACAGAGATTGATGGTGTGTTGCCTTACCCAACATGGCCTCCGTGAAGACGGCCACAAAGCCCATGGACTCCATGAACCAATGCACGGACAGCATTAGATATGTTATAGCGGCGCCCACGGCCCACACGACGAGCATAAAGTCTAGATACGATTGGAAGTCTGTCCAGCTCCAAAAGTATTTGAAGTCGAGGTCTGTAAGGGAGTATTTTAAGTGTTAATAATATTTATTTATATAAATATATAATGTCCAAAAAAGAATTTATATTAATTATGGTTCTTTAAATATTTCATTGAATCTTTTTGACACTATTTAAGTTAATTTTAAAAGCATTTGCGATTTCTGAGGCACCCCTGCTTATGCTGGAAGTGTTATACAAACTGTTAAGCAGCGTTAAAATGTATTTTTCCATCGAATATGTGCGCTTTAATATTTCATTGCATACTTTCGGACACCTTTTAAATTAATTTTAAGCGAACAGCGATTTCTGTGGCACCTCTGCTTATGCTGAATCTGTTATACAAGCTGTTAAACAGCGTTAAGATGTAATTTTCCATAAAATAATAACGAGTGGCTGTGAAGGATATTAGTAGGAGAAGCCTTCATCTTTCCATTTTCCCTAATTGTTACAGGCCTCAAAACAGGCTTTGCATAAATATTTTCCCAGCTACACTTCGGAAGTGCGAAGGTCGTGACCCCCACACTTTACAGCTCTATGAAATGTTCAAAGCCAGAAGCCACAAACAGAAGGCGCCACCAACCAACCAGGCTGGGACTGCAGATGGCAAAAACCAGTTGGAAATCAATTTTCATTATCTTTGCCTGCTTTTAGGCGCTGCACAATTTACGACAAGCAATGTACAAGGAGAAGCCCAAGGCGTGCCAATATAATTAGCTTGGCACCGACGTGGGTGCTGCATGTATATATGTATAAGTATTGTTCATTGATCAATTTAGCCGCGAAACCCTCCTCCTAACCCAGTTACTGTTTTTTCTACTTTCTGATAAGAAGCAATGAAGGAGAAGAAATGAGTGCGGACAGCGAGAGAGCCAGGGAGCGAGCGCCTCATAAAGATAAAGTATGATAAAAGTAGCAGAAGGTGGAGCTCCCTGTATTTGGCTAATGGGTATTGGCAATTGCAGTGCCCTTACACTCCGACCCTTCCCAGCTTTTTCTGTATTTTATTTCAATCTATTCTATAAACTGACACAGGAAATTTCCGTCAATTAAGTGGAAATTTTCTTTACCTTGTAATCGTAGTGTATATTTGGGGTGTATCGATGAGTATAAAAACTAGAGCAAAACACAGGTCGGTATGAGCGCTTTTATGAATCAAAATTTTACCAAAAACATCTTCAAAGACAACATTTTAATGCTTTTCCAAGTAAGCCCATTAAAGTAGGCAACATATTTCGCTTCATTCCCAGATAAGGTATCACATAGTCGAGGCTTTAGTGTAAAACATTAGCTTTGGCTTCAAAGCCCCCTAGGAATCGCTGCAGTTGACTCACCGTTAAGATAATGCCTGGAGCGAACCCGCTTCAGGACACTTCCACCCGCCTCCGTGGAGACTGAGGCGCCCGTATCCGTGTCGGTCATCACTTTGGGCAAATGCAGTTCATCGCCTGTGGAATATTGTTGACATGTTTATTCCCTGTCAGGGTAGCTTTAAACGGGCAATATGGGACTCACCACGCAGGGCGAGCTCGCGGTTGTTGGCATTAACCCGCTTCACCTTCACGCACAGATGGATCATCAGGAACATGGTCACGTTCATCACGACACTTTGCACCAGCAGTGGAAGCTCATAGCGGCTGGAGAACCTGCAGCGAGGAATATTGGAAATGGGGTAAAGGTCAATCGGAAAGGTTAACATAAAATGACATTATAATTGACATGGCTGACACGTGGACTTAATTTAAGAGACATTAAATTACAGGATTTGCTACTAGGTACGAACTAAATGAAATCCTTACTACAAATAAAATATGTATAACTTTTCTTTATAGCAAAAAAATATTATAAGTAAAAGAAATCGTGGAATAATTTTAACCATACTCCTTAGACATTTATAATGACTAATAGCCACACATTTGGTTCGATTGGCATTTTACGCGGCATAAAAAGCATTAAAAGGTATTATTATTTATCACCCTCGAGCTGACAACTTCCGGGCCCAAAATGTAAGTACTACTAATTGACAGGTGCTTGGAGGCAGGCCCAACAAGTGATTGATGTGTGCGCCCAACAGCATAATTCACTCACGAACCAAATCGATTATGGGGCCAGCCTGCAGCAGGGCTTAATGTAACATATATGTACCAATATATATATATACTTTTAACCCTGAGAAGAGGCGGACAAAATCCCAGGACTGTGTCAAGCGCCGCTGTCATAAATCTGACAGATGCCAAGTGGGTGAAAAGGGGGTCGGGTCCCGTCCCCGGACAATGAATGAAACGTGTTGAGCATTTGGCAAGCCACCAAACAAAGGCCTAACAAACCAGAGATTTGCTGGGGATTTGTTTGTTGTTTGTTGGCTGTGTAAGGTCTCATCCTCCTCTCTGACCGACCCAAAGTCATTCCCAAGTGTTATTAAAAAAAATGCGACAATTTGTTGGCATTCCACTAGTCCCCCGCCTAACTGTTATACTGAAAGCCACAGCTGTCGCAGGCAATCACGACCAGAAGATAGCATACATTTCCGCGTTACTTCCGATTATCAGTTGGGAAAATCCGAGGTGGGGATATGCGAGTTATTTACGCTCCTCCTTTGGCATGTCGGTCGGGCACATGGCATGGTAATTGAATTACAAGTTGTGCCAAGTCAATGTCATTCCATGACTATAAACGAATCACCACATAAATCGCCTTTAAATGACATGCAAAATACATTTTCATTTCGATTTCGTTTACAGATTCGAAAGAGTATTATAGTTTCAGGAGGAATGTGAATTAAAGGTTCGATATTATTATGATATTTGTGGAAACGTTTCCAGAATATTTAAATTTATTCTGACCTTGCGTTTTAAACATTTAGATTTAGATGTAGATTTCAAACCAATTGAAAAATGCCTAAAAGTATGCAATTCAATAGTTTAGGTTCAAAAATCTTAAAAGTATATATTTTTCTTTTATATGAAGACTCTTGTAGAAGACACAATTTAAATTGATTTCAAATCGCAACGATTTCTGTGGCATCCCTGTTTGCTTAAATTATATTTAGGGTAAAAAGCTTGTTTCTTTAATGTTTCACCCTACTTTCTCTCTTAATTAACAAACATCTACCAAATGTAATTTCTTTAATACATTTTTCAACATTTAAAGCTCACCTATAAACTGGGTTAGCTTCTCATCATCTTGCTAAAAGTTCACTAGCCATACTTAATGCCTTTTGTGTTTGTATAACAACTGCAATTTTCTGCAATGCTAACATTTTCATTGCAAACATTTCAATTTATAGTCATGACTTGACTTTGGAACACAGGAAAAAAATAAACTAACCCCTTCAGCAGCCCCTTCCCTTTGACCACTAAAGCGGAATGGTTGGCTTTACCTTTTAAATTGGCAAAAACACACCGACACCCCGTTTTTCCACCCACTGGCATAAAATTTTGCACGCTTCAACGTGTAAAATATGTCGTAAAAAATCGATAAAATTGTATACGTGCACTACACACAGGCATGCCGAGTCGCTGGCTCTGAGCTGAGCCTGTAATGTAAACAATTTCCCAACTACAACCAGGTAGCAGCACAGGAACACCTTCCCCCAGCAGTCACCTGCATATTAGGGGCTCACTTTCCATGGCAATTTGTACAAATACCCGCAACAATTTAACTAAATAGGTGAGCCCCAAAAATGTCACTTAGGCATGATGAAAGTTTTATTGATAGAATTTGTCGGGGGAGGGTCCGGTCTGGGCTGGTAAATTAAGTCACCAAAGTGAAGCCAGGCAATTTGTAAACTGTTATACACGTGTGAGGGCTTTGTTCAGCACTAAGCGCCATTGTGCCTGTGTTCCTAGACATAATTAAAATTCTGTACCGCCTTTAGCGTCATGTTTACCCAAGTGTGGATGGGTTTTTTCTGGTCTTATATACAGTTGCTCTCAGAAATGTAGAACTAATAATTTGGGATGTTCTCTCGATTAAAACATCGAATAAGAATGAAAGATATTAAATATTTCATCAAAGGCTTATTGTGTTTTTTTACAAAATACTAAATACTCGTAAATATATTAGGAATCAATAACTATAAATCATAATTTAAAGCATAAATATCATTTTTTTTTAATTTTCCTTAATTTCCACTGTTCTGACCGTATCTGTATGGTATTCTGTGTAAGCCAAGGTTAGCACATTGCGCTTAACACAAATTTCATTTTGCTTAACGTGCCATGGAGGCCTGTAAGTAGGCTAAACTCGGTGCGGACACAAGTCCTTATCATTGTCTCACTTTAGTCTCACTGAGAAGGGCTCCTAACTAACGGAACCAAAAGCACTTAAGTCCGTATATTCCGGTTATTTCGGAACAACATTGAGTGTATGGTGTGAGTGTGCTGTGCCTCGAGAATTGTGTAAACACAAGTTGGCGCCTGATGAGCATAGCGAGAAAAAAAAAGAAAAGGAAAACCAACAACCAAAGCATAATTTTTTCCATTGCCCATTGAGTGAATGGAATGGATTGCCTGCTCGGCTGATGATGATGAATACCCATAACTGGGTCGATTTTAAATCTAGATGGATTTTCTGCTTTTTTCACTCTAAGCTAAGCTGCTGATGCTGGGCGGAATGACCTTGTCGGGGATAAAGGATACCAGTAAACTACAAGAGCATAGTTAACTGGCAATTGCCAATGAAAAGAACACACAAAAAGTGTGTTAAGTTTGTGGGAATTCTAACAACTACTAATTAATCTATATTAAATGTGTAATGAACAATCGCTTTAGAATATATGGTTACAAATTAGCACATTTAAGTAGACGCTTTTGACATTAAATTGTCATATGTTCATACGCTAATTGTTCAATATTGACTATTATTTTCACAAATATTAGAAATTGTAACCAACAAGCTGTAATAATATTTATTATATTAGGTTCCAAGATGATCCATTATTGCTAATTTGTAATGAATTTGTAATGTCTTCCAGACACATTAAAAATATTTTTGCCTCATATAAACATAAATAGAAAACATATATTTAAGAATTGATTTGGTATACAGGCACAGAAATCCATAGAAAAAATGACATTAACTATTTTATTATACCATTTGATTTGCTGAATGAAAATTAATGCGAACTGAGTGCTCCCACATGGCGCTAAGCCCATAAAACCCCAAAAACACAAACAAAAGATGCCAGCCGACCAGAAACGCTGTGGGTGACTTTAGCCGGGGAAAAAACACTTCATTTCAATCTCACCCCCCGTAGAAGCGATAGCGGAAAGCAGGAAACAAAGTCAAGAGCACACAAAGTTATAAAAGAAAAGATGGAGAAAAAAAGGACACAGGAAATGCCACAATTGAAAAGACAAAGCGAGTGAGGCCAGGAAATACAATATATACAAAGGCATCCACCAGAGGCAAAGGAAAACAATTTGCTGATTTGCATATGAGCTGGAAATTTGTAGCCGTCTCGATGCCTAGATACACATAAAATATCGAATTATTTATGTCCCTGCAGATAGGAAGAACGTACAACTTTTGAGCTGACTGAGTTAGCCTCTTTCCGATTTGCATTTAAGACCTACGACAATTTTTATTGCCAGCGGTGTTCGGGTGCAATATCCATCGAGCTGCTTATCAAAAGTGATTGAGAGTCATGCGCCTTAAAGGCTTGCCCGAAAAATGTGTCAATGCCACACAGCTGCGTCTCAAAGCCAAGCAGCCTGCTGCTTTTTTTTACTATTTTTTTTCATTTCGCGCTTTTTAAAAGAGCTTGGGATTAAATGGTAGAATGAATGGAGATCGAGGGCATTGCTAGGGCCACATATGCATGAAAAATAATCAATATGTGGTGGTAAATTTTTGGGTTGAAGCAGATAGTTTTAAAAAGTTTGTGAATATTTTTAAATTGTTGTCACATGTGAGACAGATTTATGGCAAAGTTATAAACTATAAAAAGAAAGAAAAACTGCAAAGGCTGAAAAGTACTTAAGAACTTTACAAACATAAAATTAACTGTTATATATAATGTTATACTTTCCTACACTGTTATACAAACTGGCATACTGTATAAATATTTTGTTATTTTAATAAAAAAAATATGTCTCAATAATACATAGACTTTGGACTTAACTTCAAGCTACTTTTATTTTGAAAATATATACGTTTATATTTACTAAGCCTAAAGTTATTAAAGAACATTTCAAACATTACATTAACTGTTATACTTATTGTTATTTTGGCATAAACTAACATACACACTGTCATAATTTCTTTCTCTGAAAAATATTTCTTCCCAAACAAACAGAAACAAATTAACTAACTAAAAGACTACTCAAGAGCCACCTAAACACACACAAAAGTCTTAAAATAAGCCTCTCGAAAGTTATATAAAGCCTCTTAGACTCAAAGGCAGGACAGGAAAATCAATGAACTCTGCTTTTTTGGACACATGAAATATTAAAGCAATTCTAAAGTATGACATTTAATATTCTTCAAGTTGACCACACGCAGATTATCTCAACTCAGTGCGGCAAGAGTCTATTCTAATTGAGAAATTGAAATCTATGTCTGTTGGCTTCGTGCAAACATTTGCGTCACTCAACGTCGGCGTAGCACATTTTTCGCATGCAAAGAAGCCACATCATGGCGGCGAGAGCGAGTGATTGCGATTGTTCATTCAGCAGGCCAAAGCCGTAAACATTGGACGAACACCGGCACGGACACGGACACGGACACCGATTGACGGCACTGTTTAGACTTTTCGATTTGTTGTGCGATGCACAAGGCGAATTTTGTGCCATCGCCAGCAAATTACAAATCTGTTAAGAGTCCAGGGTCGCTGGAAAACGCCAAGTAACCTCCTTAGAAAGTCGACCTGGCTTTGGCTGGGCATTAAAATTCAATTAGGGCAACGTCTCCGGCATAAAGCTCAACAAAGGCAAAAGATTAACGTTGTGCAGAGTGTGTTGTTTTTGGCCTCAAGCTTTTAATTGTCTGTCCTTTCCGCACCTGTGACGGACATTTTAGGGATTGTCCCACAGCACGGAACATGGCGTGGACGGCTCTCGGCGCTCTCTCTCCTTTTAATTACGCAAAAATCTTTAAGCACAAATTCATTTATTTAGCAGATAAGACGCGCGGGTTGGCTGACCTTTTGGTCTGTAACCGCACCCAGGCTATCAGCTTGGCACTCGCATTAAAAGCAAAACTTTGCCCTGAAACAGAACGAATGCTATTGAGATAATGCCAAATCGGCTTAAGATGTAGGCTGCCATAATGGCTGCTCGAAAACTACTCTATGTAATGCGCCTGATAACCTCTTGGGGTCAGCCAATCCAAGTCCCATTCCAAAGAGAAACGGAAACTGATAATTGGCTCAATTAAATAGAGAGTTTCGGGTGCTTGGATGAGCTCACAATTAAGGCGATTAATTGGGGGCGTGATTGTACAAAATTGTGGTTTGCCATTAGATGGAAGACGCATTTTCCACAGGCCCATTATCTCCACTTAGGTACTGCTAAAATTTAAGTTTTTAAGCAAGCTAATAACTGACTTGGCAGCCAGCTAATTCCAATGCAAACTGTTATTCTGTTTATATGAAAGTCTCGTCGTCAAAAAAAGGTTAATGCCTGCCCCTCTCAATGTGTTGATAATAAAGTGTTATACAGTCATTTAAATTGTTTTTAAAGTACGTGCTTTGAACTTTATTTACTTTGTTGGCAGTATTTTAGGTTCTGTTTTCTAACTTGGTAAATTATAATTATTATACCAAACTTTTTCGCTAAGGGGCTATGCAATATGAACTTACTTTCTTAACACTGGAGCTCTCCCTACTGAAAATAATTACATAAACTTTGTTGCTAAAACAAATCCCACTTGAAGTTCAAGTTCTCTTAAAGTTAACCAACAAACTCGCGCCAAGACAAGTTCTATATATATCGAAATTATAAATCCTGCGTCATAATTAAGTTGCCAGTCGACGAATCAAGTGCAATGTCGTTTTTATAAGCAAAAATGGGAAAAAGAAAAAAATCAACTATAAAAACCAGAACAACGACGGGAACAGGGAACAACATCATCATCAAAAACCACATTGACTTCAGCCTCGGCGGTCGTAACCAGTTTCTAAAAATCTAATTTGCATGCGATGCGAAAAACAGCAACAACGGCCGACCAAAAAAAAACCGTAAACATTTATGGGCCCATACGCAAGCAAGGTTTGTTGGTCAGCGAAATATATAAGGGAGGGCCGAAAGCCACGGAAAATTAATTGGAATAGGCCCTCCCACAAAGTGCCGCCTGCTTGCCACCCACAGACCTTGACCTTCGGCGAGAAACTGTCCAACAAAGTTGTTTGCTTTTGGAAATTAATGTTGTTCTTATTTTTTCCGGGCAAGTGAATGGTGGTGAGTATTAATAATAAATAAGCAAGGAAAGTGGGCCAAATCTTGTATAAATAAATGTGAATGAAAGTCGGGAAGTTGCTTTATAAATTATTGAAATTGTGAGATTAGATTAGAAAGTGGTCTCTCCATTCTTTCTTTTTTTTTTGGCCATTTAATGATAAGCAAATTATGAATTACGAAATAATGGAGCTGGGGAATATCGTCTGACACTTGTGATATCTATTAAAAATGTATTATCTTGCTGGCATATCATTGGCTTACGTATAGAGTAGCGACTACTTTTGATAAGTTTTACGTAAACAAATTAATTGGTTGGAGTAGGAGGCACTGTCAGTCAACGCCTGATGGCGAGACTTGGGCTTGGGCTATCTTGGAGCACACAAACGCGTTCCCTAGTACAATGGTAGTGATAAGAACGAGAGCTCTTCGAGGAATAATACCCACAACGACAGACCCAATAGAAGTCGACCATCGTAAACTTGGACTGGGACTGGAAATGAGGCGATACTAGCAACTAGATTGCATGGGAAGTGTCATTACAGATAGTCAGGCAGGGAGAACCGCCTCTATTATATATTTCGTTTGGTGTTCAGATCGCTTATCACAAGGGGAAGTGATTGTGTAAAGAATTCCAACTCGAAATCATTAAGGAAATAAATTGTTTCGCTGGCAAATACATTTGGAAAGAACAAACGAGTAATTTGATTGGGCTGTTGAGCTTAAGTATGGCTAAGAAATATATTTTAAATATTTTTATTTCAACTTAAGCTTAGTTTCTATTTAATTTGTTTCGCTTACCCATTAAATTAGTGTTCATTTAATATTAATAAGCTTTTGCCATAATTCCTCATTAGCTTCAAAACAGAAGAATCCAATTAGTCAGCCCTTTTTCATATTATTACTTCTCGGGATTGCTCAACTTGTAAAGCTCTCCCTCCCCCTGAAGCTTGATTGCCATGTGAGTGAGTGTTGAAATATTTAAGTTCAATGAACCCCCAAGTTCTGAAACTGAACCCTTCACTTTTCCCCTTGGCCTCAGCTTAAGTTGTGTAATATGAAAAGTTTGCTAAATATTTTTAATGCCACTTGGACGGCACTACGAGTTTTGCAACAATTTAAGTAATTGCGTTCACAAGCTCAAATAAGTTTAGGAATATTTTACAAATTTGAATATTTAGATTTACGGCAATACTACAGGGCTTTAATTACAGTCGAACGTTGCCTCAACTTTGTTAATTTGTTAAGTGTGAACGTCTCCTGACAAATTGTGTAAATATTTGAGCAAATGTTGGCATGAAAATTACAAATATAGAAATGACTGGGCCTGTGCCTGTGCCTGAGCCGAGCTAAATGCTTGTATACTATATACGCATATATCTATTGTTATATGCGGCGAATGAAAGTGTAAATTATAATTCATTTTCTAGTCCAGGCCGCCGACTTGTTTAGTCACGCCCCACTGACCTGACCAACTCTCGATTGAGTCATAATTGTTGGCGTTTCTTATGCGAGAAAACCTTTTTGGGGAAACCTGACTCCGCTTTGTTGACTCTCGGCATATAAATAAGCTTCAGTTCGGTGAATATATATCTTTATACTTCGCTCAGCGCCTGTCCGATTCATTAATAAGAAACAAGATATAACGCCAACGCTGAGTTACTTTTTATTGGCATATTGAATAGAAGTAGGGTATGCCTATGAGGTTGTAAAATTTGATTAGGTTTGAAATTATTAATTTTATTTATTTATTTTATCATTAGCAGTGACCCTTTTCAGCTCGACAGAATGACAGCTGCTTTAAGTGAAATCAGTAATCAAAGCAACCCTGTTCATGCGCTTTGCAGCACATATCGGTGCTTAACAGCACTCTGTTATTCTTTCTCATTCAGATAAATTCAGGCGTTGAAAAATCCGTTTTGCTTTAACGACAAGTTTATCTGGTCTTTACCGTTTTCGGAGACAGCTAACTGGGACCTTAACAGTGAGACGAGAGATATTTTCTAAAGAATAATAAAAGCTTGTTTACAAAAAAGAACGAGTATTTTCGGTTTCAGAACTTCCTAATAATTATTCGCACAGATTTTAAAAATTTTACAGCAATAACTACCATGTATGACTCACAATTCAGATAAGATAATTAATCAAATAACTGAATGACTTCCTAGAAAATGTTTTACAACCCATCTGAGGCACTCAAGAGCTCTTGAAAAGTATTCCAAAAATCTAATCATAACATAAGAGTAAACGTAAATACGATTTTTCAGCCACTACAATATTTAATAAGCGTGTATTTCAAGCAATGAGCTCATATAGGACACTCGAGGGTCATTTTTGGGTACTCTCAGTTATCCGGTAAATAATATGAATATAAATTTTGGTTTTATTGACATTTGTACGAATGTATCTATATGGGGGTGCCAGTGAAAACGAATCATGATTTAATCTTTGTTAAATATGCATATTTCCACGATCAGCAACAAAGGCAGACACACTGACAATTATTTATAATGAAGACTTGGGGATGTGTCATTCACACAATGTACACTATCTTGCTCTCTTTGTTCGGAAAGTTTTTCCCTCTAGAATAACCTCGTATGTGTATGTATATTACTAACACATTTAATAATTAATTACAATTGCTGTACGAGGCAATCGTCTGTCTAGCAATTTGTTTTAAATGCACAAAAAAAAATCATAAAATATTCTAAGTGTTTCGTGCATTTTGTTTTGCTCAAATTGCAGTTGCAATTAACTACAGGAAGGATCGTGCGAGTGGGTGTATGAGGGGAACTACATCCATATTACAGCGATTAGAAGAAATAATCATACTTGGACTATACTAATTACCGAATGCACTTCCTAATGACATGAATAAATTAATTACGACTTCCTTTCATTGTTCTGGCCCCAAAGTGGGGTTTTCCGTGCATTATTTGGACCCCCGGATGGTTTTTACTTCACAAAAATCCATTGAAACACATCGCGTGTCGAAGTAAACGCCTCCCCACAATGAAATTCCCGTAAAGCCGTAAACATCTATATATAAAAAAATATATATGGTATATCGGGATTATTGGGCGCAAAGCCGACCGCGTTGCACACAGCTGATTCACTTTACTCGCCGGCAACAGTTTCTAGCTAAATAATTAATTTATTGATTGGCCGCCCCAGGCCAGACAAATTGACGGCGTCGCTTGTCGCTATAGTCGAGGGCCACCAGTTGCTCCTTGTACATTATTTTTAATACGTTCACATTTCACTCGACTAGTTAATATTTTATTTATAGGAAGCGCAAGCGCTGCCATTCAAACCACTCATAACAGAAGGGGTAAAACAAAAATAACAGCATACAGAAACCAGCTGTGCAAAAGAAGTTGACCCTGGGGGCCTTAAGTCTGAGCTGGAGAGTTGCTAGCCTCAAAATGCGGAATCAGGTGGGTCAAATTCCAAAGGTTTTTCTCTGAATATCAAAGTGTGTGTTCCCAATAAACAATAATAACATTTCAATCATTTTCGCAGGCATACATTCAATTTAATATTTGTTTATTTGTCTGCAGAGGCAGTTTCAGCTGGTTTCAATGGCATTGTGACATTTTAAAAGCTATTTCGCACACTCATTCAAATTGAATTAAAAATTTATTTCATTAAATTTGATTCATATCTCTCTCCCTCCTCTAAACGATGAATCAACTATGTATGCCAAACAAATCCAACGTTGAAGGGAATTACAGTTAAAATGTGAATAAGTTTACAGGCATTTGTAATATTTTTGTTTCTTTAGAAATTTAAATAAATTCGCAGTACAACTAAAATTTTAAAAGCATATAAAAACAACCCTTGAAATATTGAACAAAGTTCCATGGAAAATCAGGCGTGGTTTTGTGAAATTAGCATCATGACTTCTTGTAACTAACACTATTGGCTTCGGTCATAAATAATATTTAGATTGTGTCATATGGGTAAAATCCTTATCAATCAACCATCCCACTAAAAACATCAGTTCCCCCGGAATCATTTTCCCCAATCAGCATGAGAGCTGATAAATCTTCCCATTAATTGTAATAAACCCAAGCGAAAATAGCGATTATCGATGACATTGTGCCTGAATATCATATCGCAGGCAAAACAATAAAGATAAAACCCCAGTCCAACAGTCCTTGGACGATTTCCAGCCATCTATGGGTCTGCGAAATCGGCCAGAAATCATGACAAAGCTATACGCAGATAGGGGGTGGTCTCAAGAGGTGGCAGCCGTAAAAAGTCGCGACAGGCCACGAGAGAATTCCGGGCGATAAGCGGGTTTGTATAACCCCCAGATAAGCCAAGATACGAGGTGTTTGCAGAGTGGGGTTTAGTCATCTTCAGGTAAGAATGTGCGAGGGAGAATTTGTAGGTAAGTACCTAAAGATCTGTCTGCATGTACCTAACTTTAAATTGGTACCACATTACAGTCCTTCTTCAGTTTTTAACTCTGAGACTAGCAGTTATCAAAACGTTTTATAATTATTAATGTGGAATAAATTCTACAGAACCTCTATATTTATTTAATTCAATTAAAGCCCCTAAGATCTACAAAATCAAGGAGAACGAAATATTTACAATATAAATGTCTTTAATGATTGATTTATTTTTTCAAAGAAATAGATGGCGTAGACCGTATTATTTTTGGCCGAAATGCAAATTAGATTGACCTAGACATCAAAGTAAATTTGATTGAATCAATGCGGTTCTAATTTGATTCAAGGAAGTCTTAATATAAATAAATACCAAATTAGGGGATTTCTAAACTTGATCTAGATTATATACAAATTATTTCCTCTACTATATGTTGTAAAAAATATATTCTAGTAGTTTCAGTTTATAATATTTCTTGCCAGGATATAGAATATTTTATAGAAATATATAATAAAATCTATGCAATCTCTGCTTAAATTGTCTACCACGTTTATTCAGGGAAAAGATTTATTTAAAATTTAACTTACCAGAAGAGTATTCTCAGCGAGTTGGCGACCAGCAGGCGAGGCACACATATAACGAGAATCCGTCCGCATCCTGCGTCTTTTGATCTCGATATATTGCGGCACGTAGGGGATGACGCCCCCGATCACCATCGCAGAGGCGGCGGCCCAGCCGACCACATGGCCCACCGTAAGGCCCATCTCATCGTTGATGATCCAATCCATTGTGATTTATTTATTAAACTTGTTTCGCTTCTCTAAATTACCTTTTTTCAGACGTAGTTGGATGTATTTTCTGTCGGTCTGTGTTTTTAATTATTATTTAATATATTTGGAGTTGTGCTGACGGATATGTTTGATTATTTATTTATATTAAGTTTGCTTTTATTGTTGACTAGTGCTGGTTGTTGAGAAGCCGGCGTTTTGGAAGTTGTCGTTTGCTATTACCATTATTTTTCGAACAGTGTATGCAGGAAGGTAAAGAAGAGGAAGTCAGCTGTGTGTTGTTTTTGTTGTTGTTGGCTCGCTTTGATCTTCTTTTGCACACGCACACACACTTGGACGCCGCACACCCACAATTACACACACACAGACGCACAGGTAGACGAGCGTTAGATATTTATTTTTTTCTCTCTCTTTTTCTTTTATTTTTCGTGTGTTTTTGCGTTCTGCGATTTCTTTTTTTGTTTTTCTTTTGGCTTTCCGCGTTTTGTATTGAATTTTCCCCGAAAAACGCGCGCGCCCCTCCTGTTCTCTACGAATTGTCAGCAATTTTCCTGCGCACACTTTTCTGGCAGCGGAAAACACGGGACACGGGAGATACGGGTGCAATCACAAATCGCTCCATTTCCACGCAAACACAACATCACTTGCATTTTATCTGTGTTCTCTGCATTTTCCTCGCTGCCTTTTAATTGAGTTAAATTTGTTGTTGTCGATCCGGAAAATTTACGAAATACGAAATACTATAATTCGGTCGCTAATTGTTGTCGCCGTTCGCCGCGGCGTTCGTCTGCGTTTTCTTTCCGCACGTTTTCGCCGCCGTGTCGTTGTTGATGAGCTGTTTTCCTTTTTACCTCGCCTGTGCCTGCATATTTTCTGCGAGTTTTCTGAGGGGAAAACTATCCGCGGATCAACCGCACGCAAGGAAAAACAAAACGCAACAACAAAACCTTTGATTTTGCTGTCATTTGCTCTGCCGACGTCGCTGGCTGCAAACAGCTGATCATGGTGTAATAAGTATAAGTGGTCTCGTCGGCTGCTAAAGAGTTTGAATTTTAGGGCCTTATTAACATTAGCCCTTGTGTACGCAAATAAAAAAAAAATTACTGCAACTTTTGCCGCATGTGCTATGCCTAAATTTTATTAATAAGCCGAATGGGAATGAATGTTTTGTGTTAAAGAAAAATTGTTCATAGTAGCTGAACATGTTTTAACCGAAACGTTTAACCGACTCGAATTTATTTAAGAGCTAAGAACCTAATCGAAATACTATGTTCTCAAAAGCAGTAACAACGCGTTATTGCAAAATCAATGTTATTAGCAATAAAATAATAAAACAAAAACTTCAACTCATTTTATTAAGGTAGACAACTTTAAGCCCCATGCATTGCATAAGGGTTAATAAAGCCCTTAATAAGTTGATGTTAACTTCCTGGTAGATAAGACCCTCATTTTGTCAACGAAGACCACCTTATACTTGTTATATCATGTAGCATGTGTGGCTGTGGTGAAGTGCGCGAGGCAGCAGCGATGGGCTGTGTTGCCGTAAGCAATGCGTGCGGGAGAAGAGTACAGATATATGAGATGAAAAGGTGAAGTATGTGGAATTCACCATGGCGGGCATTTGAAAACGAGGGGTTATTAATTGATTTTAATATTAATTTATAATCTTTCTGGAGTATACTTACAAAAGTATTTTAAAGGATAGATTTTTAAAAAGGCCAAGAAAGCATTTAGAAATGCTCATGAAACGGAGTTGCCAGACAGATTAAAATACGAATAAAAAAATCGATATGTTCACCATCGGTTGTTTTCCAGCACTAGGCGGTGTAACAGTTAACGCGCCCTAAATAAATGAAACATTTGAAAGCAATTTACTCACTTTTAACAAATTAAAGAAGATTAATCATTACATGTTTCAATTCTTGTGTCGTCTTCCTTTAATATACAAAAAACTGTACAAGTCGCATTTATCACAGTGAAAACTGAAGATTTTAAAATGAAATAAAATTTAACTAAGCACAAATAGAGATGGTAACTGGGAGATGTTGCTTAAAACTATGTAAAAATATGATTTAGTTCTTCTTTTTCTTCTTGTCGGGCTGAGATAAGCCTTGATTTTCCTGGTATTGGCGGACGATCTGTTCTTGTATATCGGGAAGGCAGGGGGAGTACCGAGAGTACTCCATTGTGAACTCACCCTTGCCCTGGGTACTGGATCTGAAAACATAAACAAATACCATTTAATATAATTACAATAATAATAGAATGATGTTCCCTCCTCACCTCAGCTCTCCTGCATAGCCAAACATATCATTCAGGGGAACCTCAGCATAGACCGTGAACCAGCCTTCGGTTCCCTCTGTTCCGGTAATAATACCATGCCTCTTGCTCAGGTGGCCCATCACGGCGCCTTGGAATTCCTCGGGAGCGGTAACTTCCACCAGCATAATGGGTTCCAGGATCTGCCAACTGCCATTTTGGAAGACATCCTTGATGGCTCCGTGGGCAGCCAACATGAAGGCCAGCTCGCTGGAGTCCACGATGTGGTGACCACCATCCTGAAGGCGGAAGCGAATTCCAGATAGCTTGTGACCCGAAAGCATTCCCTTCTCGGCCATTTCTCGGTAGCCTAAACAGGAAATAACATTTCCGTAAGCAATAATTAAAGTGAGTCTCTGTAAATAAATTCTCACCCTTTTCAACTCCAGGAACAAATTGTTTCGGCACATTTGTGCCCACAGTTTCGTCCACAAATTCCAGAAGGGTATTTTGATTGGGCGGCAGTGGTTCCATGACTCCAATAATCCTGGCATATTGACCCGATCCTCCAGACTGTTTCTTGTGCAAATAATCGAACTCACAGGGCCCGACGAGCGTTTCCCTAAATGCCACTTTAGGCTTACCCAGCGTCACCGGGCAACCGTATTCCCTCTCCATACGCTGAGCATAGATCTCCAAATGCAATTCACCCATTCCTGAGACGAGAGTTTCCTTGACATCGTTATCGAAGAAGAAGTGGAAAGTGGGATCCTCTTTGGTGAATCTAGCAATGGCCTTTGAGAAGTTATCCCGATCCTTTGAGTTATTCGGTTTTATGGCCATTGAAACTACAGGTTCGGGCACGAAAATGGATTCCATGGCCAGGTTGTCCTTAGGATTGGTGGTGAAGGTGTCGCCGGAGGCGCAGTCCACACCGAATAGGGCGAAGATATCGCCGGCATAGACCTCATTGACATCCTCCATTTGATTGGAGTGAAGGCGAACGAGACGAGCGATTCGCACCTTCTTGTTGGTGCGCGCGTTGAAGATGTTGTCGCCCTTCCGGAGCACTCCCTGGTAGCACCTGAGGTAGGTCAGTTGGCCAAATCGTCCGGCTTCCAATTTGAAGGCCAAGCCCACAAACGAATCTTTCCCATCGCGAGCGGGATTCAATACTACTTTCTCTGGTTCTTGTCCCTCCTTTTCGATGAAGCCCAAATTCTCAACTTCACCGGGATGGGGCAGGTAATCGAGAACAGCGTCCAGGAGAGGCTGAACACCCTTGTTTTTCAAAGCAGTTCCCACCAAAACAGGGGTAAAGGTCCTTTTGATGCAGGTTCGCCTCAAGGCTGCCTTCATATCATCCTCCGTGAAGGGTTTCTCCTCCAGGAAGAACTCCCCAAACGTGTCGTCGGCATTGGAGAGATGTTCAATGAGTTCCTGCCTCCTTTCCTGGCTCTCCACTCGCATATCCTGTGGTATTTCATCCAGCCTCACATTCATGCCGTGTTCGCCGTCAAAATATATTGCACGTTCCCGAACTAAATCCACAATTCCCTTGCAATTGCTCTCCACACCGATGGGCAGTTGGATAAACGCGGCGTTGTGGTTCATTTTAGACCTCATTTGCGACAGAACTCTGTAGGGATTCGAGCCCAGGCGATCCAGTTTGTTGATAAAGGCCAGACACGGGACATTGTATCGCTTCATCTGTCGGTTGACAGTCAGCGTTTGACTCTGAACTCCACCAACGGCGCAAAGAACCAGCACGGCACCGTCCAGAACTCGAAGAGCGCGCTCCACTTCCACTGTGAAGTCCACATGTCCCGGTGTATCGATGATATTGATATTGGTCTCCTTCCACAGGGTGTAGGTGGCTGCCGACTGGATGGTGATGCCGCGCTGCCTCTCCAGCTCCATGCTGTCCATCGTGGCTCCCACATTGTCCTTGCCTCGCACCTCGTGCATCTCCGCAATCCTTCCCGTGTAGAAGAGTATCCTCTCCGTCAAAGTAGTCTTTCCACTGTCTATGTGAGCCGATATTCCAATATTCCGGATCTTCTCGATTGGCTTGTGCTCCGAGAACTTGGCATGCGAACTGTAGCCGGCCTGTTAAGTTATAATTATATCAATTCTATTTGCTTTTCTAACAATTACATAACGTGCCTTTGAATTTGAGCACTTTTCTACGGTTTTTAACTTACTTTGCCCAGAGTTTCCAACGCCCTTAGGCGCAGGGCATTGTTCCCGGTCAGCAGTCGTGTAATTAGCGACATCCTGGCTTGTTTTTAATTAATAAATGTGAATTTAAATAAAAAAAACACGCGCACGAGGGACACAGCCACCAAACCAGTGTGACCAGAGCGAGGACCGCCAAAATATACCATCGGGGTTCTTTAAATATACTGAAAACGTATATTTTCAAATTTAAAAATACCGTTAATTTAAATTTTGTTAGTTAATTGAAAATGGTGAAATAAATAATATTTATTAGACTACTATTAGTAAATAAGTAAAAAACAAAATAATATATAACTAAACATTTTGCGTTTGTATGTATGTATGTATGTATATGTACATTTAAAATGTATAACGTTTTAAATGTAGTAAAACTTAGTTAGGCGTAGTTCCCTGTTTAAAAATTAACTTACACTATTTGTATTGTTTTTATTATTTATTATAATATTATAATATTATATATTTATTATATTTATTTTTCAATTTCAATTAGTTAAAGTAATATTAAATACAAATTTATATAAATTAATTAAATTTAAATCATTTTTTTCGAGCAGAACTTTATTTGTATCATGTTCCAATTTATAATATGAATTAAAATCATTGCTATCACTCACCTTGAATAAAACAATTAAAACACAGTAATTCCCCTCGCAAAATAATGCAACTTTATTGTATATTACATTTATATTTCAACAAATTCCTTTAGTACGGAGGTATACGAGTATAAGATTGGTTTTCGGAGTTATCTCTTGATATGTTGACAGGCAATTGATTTCTGTGCCAAATCGCACTGTGGGATATATTAAATACGCAAGCTGGGACGGTTGGTGGTACATAATTACATAATGGGTTTTTATATGGATTATAGACACACACATTTAATTGTTATACAGGTACACACATTAATGCTAAAAATGGTAATTAAATCATTGATTCAAACGGATGTTTCTGTTGGTGTAAGATATCCACGCCACAATTGCTTCGACGTATTAAATTTTGGGTTCTGCAATAATGAAATTTAGAATTAATAAACATGATCTATGGACTTGGAAACCCAAAAATAACCTAGACTATATAGTTACGTACAGCTTAAATCAGGAAAATATGGTAAAGATATGGCACATACGTCTAACACGATGCTAATCGAGCTATGAAGCTATGAAGGTTTTGACTTTCGAATACAGAGTTTGAAGAGTTTCAGTATTTATATATTTACATTTTAAACCTTATTTAATTTAATCTACAAACTCTGATTCCCAATCAGTATGATTCTGATTTTTTATGGAAGACAGGCATAACTCGATCTAGGTGCTATATATATATGAATGCTCAGAGATATAGATTTGGGAGCAGTAGGTGCCACACTCAACACTCACAACTATTCACAAAATACACTGAAAACGTACGATGCATAATACCAAAAAGTAACAAAATGAAAGATACAGAGGTTCGGTTTTTCGGTTTTCTTTTGTTTAGCAATTTAGTTGTTCGCCTCTTTATTCAATATTTATATATTTGTTGTATATATATTTATTTATATATGTGTTTCGGATAGGATGTGTGTTTGTTTTTGGTTTCGAACTTAGTGTAAGGCATAAAATATAATACAATTCGGTTACAGCTTTGTCTTGGCTAGGCTAAATGATACCCCTCTTCTTATACAACCCCAGCCCCCAAGATATATTCCCATCAGATCACAGTTCGATAAACTCCTCATATAGCTAACCAAGTCAAAGTCGGGAGTAAGGAATGTGTGTGTAGTTGGAAAAACATCGGCATACCGATGCTGATTCTGTTCTGTGGCTTCTCTTCGGAATTGACACTATAAAATTCGTTTCAAAAGTGTATATTTGGAATGGTTTTTGGATGTCGTTTTTTTATCAAATTAGTAATACTTGTATATAACTGCTACCTGAGCCCCAAACAACTCAAATGTAAACCCTCTCTACTGGCACAGCTACAAATCGTTACCCAAAATGTCCTCTGGAAAAACTTCTACGATATTGGAGATATAGTAAATAGCGATTATGATACGGCTGTGAATGACCGACTACAAATACATATAGATGTTTGTGTGTGCGTGGGTTCTTTGTGCTCTTGTTCCGATTTGGGTCTGGATCCTTAGACGGGCGTTATGTTGGCCGGACACGGCACCTGGCTGTTGACCGAGGAGGATCCTTCTAGCTTGGCAGCCGCCTCCTTGCAATTGGTGATCTGTTGTGACTGCTGCTGCTGCGGTTGCTGTGTTACCACCGGATTCCCCGAAGTGTTTGTCGTGGCTTCACTGTACTCATCCGCCTCGTGCATGGGCGAGAGGCGTGGCGAGAGAGCGGCATTTGGGGGCGCACTGTAGAGAGGTGGCGGCATGAGGGGAATGCGAAGACGAGCGTGAATGATTTTAACAGTTGAAATACTCGAGAAAATAAATCAAATAAATATATGTGTGTATGATATAAGCCCTTAATTTAGAAATATAAAATTGGCTCAGTTGTCATTATTTTAAAGAGATTTTCTAATTAAAGATGTTTTTTTTTTTTAATTTTTGTTAAGTACAAATATAATTAATATTTATACGTTTAAAATATCCAAACGCATTTCAGCTTTTAAAATTGGGAGAAGTTTAGTTCTCCAAGTTAATTAAAGTTTAGATTGTTTTAAGATCGATTCCCTAAAAGGGGATTTTGAAATATTAACTTTCTAGGGGAATTACAAGCTGAAATTTAAATAATTTTACAAGCATTTACATTATTGGATTTCTTCTATATTATTTATAGAAATAATTCTTTTAAAACCTAAAACTAACTGCAAATTCAGGTATATAGTTGAGCGTAGGAAAGGAGGGATAGAAAATTGTATGTACAAAAGAGCGAGCAAGGATTCTAGCAGCTCATGAGAGGTTGATCTGTTTCTGAATGGGGTGAGGGACTCTCTACTGGGAAAACTTACTGGTTGCCATTGATTTGACGAACTTTAACGGTGACCGGAATGATCAGTTGGTCCGAAATGCCGTTGCCCTCCTTGCTGATCTGCTGCCAGACTGTGGACCGATCCTGGGGAATGTTCACTGTGGGTCCATTGCTGCCGCCGCCGCTGGGCTTGCTTCCCGAAAGGGGAATGTGTATAGTGGTTGGACCCGACTGGTTGGGATTGTAGTTGGGCCCGGTACCAGCTCCCGGGGGATGCTGATGGTGATTGTCCTTCAATGTAAGAATTGGCACATGGTTGCATAGTTTTTGGGACCAAAAATCAGCTCAGGAGGAGAGGGATCAAGGGGGATCAAGAGAAGAAATAGATATAGCATATCTAATGATCTAATGTTGCATAGGTGAGAGAGAGGCGAAGAAGTAGAAAGAGCTCGCTAAATAAATGGATGTGTCTCAAAAAAGGTGATCGATAGTGTGTAAGTGTCAAAAAATATGCCAATTTTGGGTGAAAAAGTGTTTGTTCAAATTTTGATTTATGCCAATTTTTTGTTGTTTAATTTTTTATTTGTTTTTGAGTTTTGTTTTTTTGTGTTGCAATTTCGGATTTTGCCTATGAATTTTTTACATCAATTTTCGCTACAATTAGGTGTGTTAGTTACTTGAACTTTCGACCCGATGACTATAAAATAACATAACAGGTTCCATTTAATACATTTAGGTACTTGTTGTACAGTGTAAACGCTTGACTACTTATGGCTTAATCTAGAATTTCATTTACATTTATAAATATCATAGATATATGTATATTTAGGGTAAGAGTAGTTATTTTTTTATAGAGTAGGTTCGGATAGATAACACATTTTGGTTTGCACTACGAAAAACACACATAATTTCCATTTGTTTTTGTTTTTTGTTTGTGGGTTTTGGCATTTACAGGTGGTCTAAAAGCTTAGGATCAAAAAATATTTTCAAAACGTTCATCAAAAATATAATCATATATATAATATAAAAACAAAATGCAAAAATAGCAGCATGCCATATAGGTTTAAATTAAAACGGGGGACCAGGGGAAAACATTTACAAAATACTGTTAAGGACATGATAAAAACGTATATATAACAGAGAATTATGCATATACATGGTTAAAAAGTAGCAATAGTTGGTAGTTGAAGAAATGTTTCAAGACCGACAAAATGCAATTAAATCAAATACAAAAAAATCTATGAATAATTGAGTTCTATCGGTATCGGTACCATCGATGCGGTCTATCGCTAATCGTTGGCTTTTGTGCGGTGGACTGGGCAGCACTGCAATCGCAAATGAAATGGGCAGCACTGGTCCGTGGGCTTTTCTTTTCTTTGCTTTTTGGTGTGTTCGTGGTGGTGGTGTGGTTGGTGTGCTAGTGAGTGGCATTGCGCCCTTGTGCGTGTCTGTCTATGTGCGTGGGAGGTGTTCTGGGGAATGAAATCTCTACTTCTTGAGCAGACTGCTCTGTGCCTCGAACTCCTTCTCATTTGCATTTGAGGTTGAGCAGCTGATGAGCCCAAGGCCAACGGCACTGCCCGCATTGCCAGCACCAAGGCCACTTTCGACCGGTGGCTTGGACACCACCCGGCCGTTACCACCCTTTAACCAGGGAAACATTCTCGCCAATAAGCCCACCTCAGCGTCCAGTTTATGCAGATCATCGGCCGCCGCCCTTTTGGTCATCTCCGGCATGATGTCGTCCAGGATCTTGAGCTCGCGACGAGTAAACACCAGATCCAGGGACTTTCGTATTCCGATCATTACCACCAACATCAGCGGGAAAAGGATGGAGGTCTGGGAGAAGGACTTGATCAGCCAAAGGATAATAAGACAGGCCAGCTGAATGATGGTGAACAAGTGGACGCGCTTGATGGGAACCTTTAATGGAAAGCATATTAAAAAAATAATTAATAAAATAATATATCTTTTCCTAAGTTTAAAAAAAGGTTTATAATGACAACTCACCTGTCGCAGGAACATATAATCCGGCTGGTACTTGGCCGGCATGAACATGATCAGTATGCGATCGAAGAACTGCAGACCCTTGAGCGAGGCCACTCCCATGTACAGAAAGACACCGAACAGGACCGGCATGGGGATGTGGCCGAGCAGCGGGGTCAGCAGCACAGATCCGCCGATGGTCAGGAAAATCATTATGTGTGTCACCCGCTGCTCGCGCACACCCAGGAACTGTGGTTTCTCGCCAGGGGCCGAGCACTCGGATTCCAGCTTCAGCGAGTTCACGTGATTGATGCTCAGCACGGTGGCAGCCACGAACCTGTAAGGGAAAACGAGATAATTAAATAAATTAAATATAAAATTATAGTATTAAATATATTAAAGAATAATCCTCGATCCAAACTCACCAAGGCAGGCCCATCAAGCTGCAAATGGCAATCAGAATTGAGAGAATAAACAGATCCAGATGGTAGCCGCAGCCCTTCTTCAGCTTGTTCTCCTTGCGATTCACAATAACGGCGGTGATCTGCTGGTCCATAAAGATCAGGATCGTGCCGAGCAGGGCAGGAAAGACGGCAATGATCGGCGACCACCAGGGATTCTTCTCCGAGAACGGTGGGATCAGCCAGCCGCGGGTACTCAGCGTGGGCTTCAGCTCGTTGGGAACCTCCAGCTTCTGGGTGGGCACGCCCAGCGAATAGTCGAAGAAGCTCATCGCAAAGATCGCGATCAGCACGGAGAAGTCGCTAATGTACTGTCGCACGATCGAGGGGAAGAACAGGGCGTTCTTGAAGTCCTTCAGCACGGTGGAGATGATGAAGGTGCCGGTGCATAGCACCACTGACATCAGAAAGACGTTCTCGGTGGGTGGTGTTCCGCAATCTCCGCCAACCAGGGTGCCGTTGTAGGACTACACAATGTTAGTAAGAAAATATTTATAATAAAATAATACAAAATAATAAAATACTTATAATATCTACTTTATATATTATATAGGAATAATGTTTAAGTTTATTTACCTCACAATAATCCCAATTATACTTGGCATAATCGACCACGCTGGCATTGCTCCCGATTGGCGGGGTACAGACACAGTCGTAAATGCCCTGATTGACCGGAAAGTTCTTCCCGATAACGACCACATTCTCGATGGCCTTGTAGATGAAGATGAACGCGATCAGGGTGGCAAAGTTCTCCTCGGTGAAGCGGGTTATGTAGCAGACGAGGGCGCTGGCATCAATCGCGGTCAGGACGATGCAAATGCCGGCGACCCACATGCCGATCCAGAACCGGAAGGTCATATATTCCCAGCCCATCTTCAGACAGAACTCGTAGATAATTGACTCAAAGACCAGGACTGGACCGGTGGACCCGAGAATTGTCAGCGGCTGACCCGAAAAGAAGCCATAGCCCATGCCACAGACGAACCCGGACACTAGAGACTCCATCGCGGCCATGTGCTTGCCAGTGGCCTCCGCCAGGAGACCGCCAAACGTAATGATCGGGGAGAGGCAGGCGAAGTACAGGAAGATCCAGGAGGCGACGCACTGCATGGACAGAGCGTCCTTGTAGTCGCTGATGTACCAGGGCACCTTTCGCTTCACGTCATTGATGAGGCCGCCAAAGAGTCGGCCTGTCCTGGACAACCCAGACTCCTCCCTCAACCGCTGCTCCTCCTCCTCCTCATCCACCTCCTCTTTGGGCAGCTCTGGTGGACGCTTTCGCACATCCTGCGAGGGAATGGCTGCCGGTGGCTCTATACGAATGGTGGGATCCCATTCGCCGGGTGGGAGAACGGTGACCGCATCCAGGAACTCATCCACGCCGGCCAGCAGGTGATCCCGCTTCCGGGCTCGGTAGGCCACCTCGTGAAAGATCTCGTCGGACATCAGGGTGGCCATAGCCCGGCCAATCTCATGGAAGTTGCTCTGACTGCCGGGCGGGCCAAGCAGGATGAAGATGAATCTGTCAGATGAAGGTAAAGGCTTGTAATTAAGTTTACAGATGTTTTTTTTTAAGTAAAGCTCACCTGGTGGGCACTGGCACCTCGGTGAGATCGCCCATGACCGCCGCCTGGCTCAAACGGATGAAGCAGGAGAGCGTTCGCTCCAGGAAGTCCACCTCGCCCACAAGAATGTTGCTGGCCTCTGCGCCCGGCGGGATCTTGCGCATAAAGTGGGTGTTGCCCTTGTGCTGCTGCTCGCTCAGCTCGGTGCCGCTGCCCGGCCGGGCCATCGACTGGTTGCTGGGGCTCTTGACCATGTCCTCTGTGATCACCGGCAGGTTTTGTGCAGGTCGCAATTTTTTAGAATTAGATTTTTTCTCTGCATTAGATTTTTCGGTTTATCGGTTGGCAGGTGGTCACAGGGTGCGGGTTTTGGTATCGTGTTTGTATTTATTTTTTATACATTTTGTAGGATACGTGCGTTGATAGGTATAACAACAACAATAAGAACAACAACATGTGGTTCAACACGTTACAACGATACAACAAAAAACATACGAAAAAAGAAGTGCAAAAAGAGATATTGGATTAAATTCGGATTCGGCTAAGAGATGCTGCAAGAGATTACAAAATCGGTTCAGATACAAGAGATAATGAAGCATGCAAAATATAGTTTCAAAGTTGGAAAGTTAGTTCTGAAAAGTGTGTGTGTGTGTTTTTGTTAGGTGACAAGCGTGCAGATGTGTGTGTGTGGATTGTACTATCCTTTTGGGTTTTCCTTTTAGTCTTCAGAACCATTCCCTGCTATTAATCGCTTTAACCTTCATGCAAATTTCGCCACCTTCGTAGGTCCTTGATTCAACCAATTCTATTTACAAGTCTGCAAACTACCAAACGAATATTCTATAGATATATATTTATCAGGACTATTTAAACGATTAACAGACACGCAAAATGAAACGGTAAACGATAACGAACACGGTCAGTTCTTGAGTTTTTATTGAGGATTTTCGGTTGGACTTGGGTTCTTTACCGAGCGCTCTGTTGCTGGGTTTTCCACTGGGCACCGTTAGGAAGCGCCCCATGCCGCCGGCAGCGGTGCTCAGGTTCGGATTTCCATTGGTTCCGGGCGGTCCAGGTTCGCTGGCCGTTAGGGAAATCGGCGTGGTGGCCCCCAATGTGTGCTCTTCAACTGGAAAATGTTTGGGGGTTTTTTTCGTTTTTGTTTGTTTCGTTTCGGTTCATCATTGGTTGGAGGGACAGAGCTGGCCACACAGTGCCCCCGAGTGTCGAGAAAGCGCGCTTAGGCACTTCGTTAATCGTCTTGATCTATATCAGCGCGACTTAGGGGATCTCTGTGAGCAACTCTGCTGTAGGATATCTAAGCATCTCGCAGGGGTTCTGGTTAATCTCTCACTAACGTTCATATTTTATATTTTTGCCTCATAATTACTACAAGAAATCCCTCGAAACCTACCGACCTATCTGTACTTAATTCAAAGATTTATAGGTAGCTTATGAATATTTTTTGTCAAAGGTTTCTAATAAAATTAAATTAATCAGCATGGATTAAAGTATTTAATATTAAGGTTTGGAAATAGCTGAAGTCAGCACTGTTGATAGAAAATTATAATTGAAAAGATTTTTAAGAATGGGGTCTTTATAGAAGAAAAGAGAGGCTTAAAATTGAATAGACGATATGGGGAAAAAGAGACAGTTACGAAAGGCGTAAGATTTAGTCAGCATAGGTTATTTTTTAATAGTTCCAAATAACTTAAGACCCCAATTATCAATAATTTTTATTTTAAGAATATATTTTAACAGAAGAAATCGTTTAGATAGACAACACATTGAGTTGGGTAATATCATTCTAGAAGGGAACTAGCGAGCTTTTGAGGGAGTTATATCTAGGGTATAGTTATAGTTGATTATATAGTGAATAGATAAAAAAGTTGAAGGAGTAGAGTAAAAATAGTAGAGTCAGAGACGAGAGACAAGATCATCGATAAACACAGCGTGCTCTTGAAAGGAACAGCAAAGTACAGTAGAAACCATTCATGATGGGCTATTACTTGGCATTGATCGTCCTTGGCTTTGGGCCTGATTGTGGGTCTGGTGCTGGGGCGAGGCCCCGGCATGGAACCAGGTGGTGACCCCGATGGCCCCTAGGTGCGAAGATGCGTCAGCTTTTTGTTTTTATTTTTTGTGAACGAAGAGCGCAAGAGCGAGTTTATTCATGGGTTAGCGTTGCTCAACACTGGTTCTTTAAAAGTTGATCCCCATATTACTAGCTAATGGAGTAAGTGAGTGAGATGGAACGATGATCACGATTTATGTGTGCCCAGGGTGCTCTCTAAGGGATGATTCTTTATCGCAAGAAGGAAATTCTTAAGCCGATTTAACTGAGGAGTTTTTAAGTAATCGTTGGACCATTCAAAGGTTATTGGAGAATCACGAAAGTAAGACTGTATAACAATATTTGATTTATCTTCCGAGATTAGGAATTTAACCTGAGGTTTAGAAAATACTCGCTCCAAATTTCAGACAGAATTAATACATCTTCCTAATTTACAAAATATTCTTTAAATATCCAACTTAACTACAATTTCCCTATATCCGCGTTTGATTAAAAAATGTTTTTTCGACAAACGCAAACATGAATTTAACCAGAGGTTAAGGAATTATATAATTTTTTCAAAGTTCAGAATTCCAAAATAAAATCCTTAGAATAGTCCATCGATTATTACAAATGCTTTGAACAAGGCGGTTTTTAGTTGCTATCTATTATCCTTGGCAAGGATTGGAGTTCTCATTAATATAAACTCTAATTAGCTCCCTCTATTGCTTCTGGGTGCATTTTTGTTGGGTGCAAGGCAACTGAAAAGGTTTACGACTTTGGTCTTCAGCTTTACAGAGATCTCTTGGGAGAGAGAGTTGCGTTGGAGGGGTTTTCTAGATCTAAGGCTATACCTGTGGGAACAGCGAGATAACAACCACGCTGATCCTTACTCGACACGTAGAGGGATGGTGTCTGGTGGTGGTGCCCTCCAGTGGGATCCAGGACAGCCGCCGAGCCATGCAGTGAGTGCAGTGGACTGCTCTTGCCCAGGTCTGAGTTATTAGTATTAGTTCGGATCGGATGAGAGATTTAGACACTTTTCACACTGACAATGATCCTAAATGAGCTGATCTGATCTGAGCTGAGCTGAGTTGAGTGATGTGGCGGCAGTAGACTCGCAGATGATTCACAGACTCACACCAAACGAACGAGATGAGCTTAGAGTAACCTAATGTTAGGC
The DNA here is from genome assembly GCA_014170255.2 of Drosophila triauraria. NCBI lineage: Eukaryota > Metazoa > Arthropoda > Insecta > Diptera > Drosophilidae > Drosophila > Drosophila triauraria. The sequence continues at coordinate 11,649,971 of CM024334.1, read as the reverse complement.
TTGACTGCCCCAAATACTCACTTTTCGACGACGACTGGTTGCGCATGTCGGCCAAGGATCGGATGATGGGCAGTCGCGACCTCTTGGCGTACTCGTGCTGGTGCCGATGGCGCCGCAGAAGAGCGTCCTTGACCCGATCCTTGACTCCTGCCGGTAGGGTTCCTGCGCTGACCATCTGGTCGCAGACCAAATCGGCCATCACCTCCAGGTTGTCGGCCTCCATGTCCAGCATCACGCTTCCGTTGACCAGCAGGCGCCGCAGCTCGAACAGCGAGTGCAGCGAGAGCGTGGCCACGTGGGGCTTTGACCACCGATTGCCGCCCTCCTCCACATCCTCCTTGAACTTGATCCATCGCGCCGTCTCCTTCCACTCGATCTCGTCGCCCTCCTTTACCAGCATCCCCATTTCGGAGAACAGGGGATGCGAGACATGTGTGGCATCGCTGACATCTTCGCCGAGTATGAACTGGACTCGCTGGGCTGGTGGAGTCACTGTAATGTTGAGGGATTTGGTGTTAGAAAAGTGCGATTTTTAAAAAGGAATTTAAAGGAAAAATATTTGGATTTTAAAAGGGACTCAGGGATGTCTTTAAAATTAAAAAATTAAAGTTGAATTAATTCAAATGGAGTTCCAAACTGTGCTACTGCAGCTTAGCAAAATAATATTTTATAAAAATATTATAAATATTATTTTCTCCAAAACAAAAGTAATAATTAATCTATGCTTCAGCTTTTTTCATGACTTTGTAGTATGTTATTAGTAAGAAAAAAACTATACATAAAAGTAATTATAAGCTTAAGCAAGAAATCAATTTTTTAAAGTAAGTTATAGAAATTTGGTTAACATTTTTCCCGTATTTTTCCCTCAGTGCTCAGACCTTCATTAGCTTAATCAACATTTATGAGCGGGTCGCCAGGAACATCTTCCTGCCATTGCCACCCCGTTCATAACAATCATCTGTATCCTTGGTCGCCGGCGAGTGCGTGCTAAAGTTAATTGGCGTAATAATTTGGCCCTGATCTGTGCTGGGAATTCGCTACTGACCATTGACCACCATATGTCCTGCTTAGACCTCTCTCAGTGTGTTTGTGGTTCAAGGCGGTATTGCGTGACGTTCTAGTGCTCTATATACTACCGAAGGATGTTTATGGGATGCATGCACACATATTTATGAGGCTAAGCGTTTGAAATGTGTGAAGCTGTCTTGGTGAAATTCACAGCAATGTTGGGCTAAGTGAGGTGATAAATTTATGTTGATGTTGACTTAGGCTTTGGCTTAGGTTTTATAATGAATACAAATTGAGAAAGCTTAATTTAATTACGGTAGGTTTAGGCAGGAAGATGGATTGACATAAATTGTTAATGGTAAAGGTAAAAAGGGAATAATTGAGGCGTTAAAGTGCTAGATAATTTAAGTCATACTTTATATCAAAGTTACTGATATTATAATAACTAAAAACAAATGAGATAATATTGTTGTGACGTTTTGATTTAAATGGATAGGTTAGTTATGGGATGAGTAAAGTGTTGTGAAGGGTTGGATAAGAATATGCATTCAAGAAAAGCAGCTAAGCACGTTTTTAGTAATACAGGTTAACAGTAAGTTATGGAAGGTTAGTAGAGGTAAATAAATATTAAAAATTAATGGTATTCACATGAGTTTAGTTAGCAATAAAAATAATATAAGCAAGTTAGGTGCAAGTTCTTTCCTTTAAAATTAACTCTACTTTTTGGATAATTGCATCATCCCGATTCAATGTCACCCATCAAGTCAGCTTATCATCATTACAATCAGAACTTCTTGACGGCAGACTGTAAGCCAATCATCTGTCATTTTCATTATCCTCGCGATGAGGGAGACATCTCAGCCTAGGACTGTAATTTGTGAAAGTCTTCCCCTGCCTCTCTCGGGTTTCCGCGTAATTTGCCACAATTCTCGGCCCGGCCGAAGCTGATTGGCCACATTTAATGCCATCTCTGCTGCATCCTCCATATCGCAATTATTACCCACACATGCAGGGAAGAGGGAGTAGAGGGTAGAGGGACACCTGGACCCACCTGGTCGCTCCACTTCCTGTTGCTTCTCGCTGGTGTTGTCCTTGCCGGCACCACCGCCCACACTTCCGGATCCGCCGATGGAGCCACCGCCGCCACCACCTCCTGGGACCACTGTGATGGTGCTTGCGTCGGCGCTGCGAGTGGCGACGTCCTCCTGGCACATGGACACCCACATAAACGGTGTGTGCCCGATGTCCTGCAGGAAAAATGGGGGGAAAAAGTCAGAGGGACACAGAGGCGGGCAGAAAGGGAAGGAGCGCGTGCCCGGGCTCGAGCCAAATTGAGTGCGACGTTGTTTATTAATTGCAATTGAGTTACATAATTCTGTTAGCCTAAAGTGTTTTTCTTTTCGTCTTGATTTATTCTATTTATTGGAGGTTTGAGTGTGTTCCTGGAATTTCTAGCAATTTTTGAAACAGTTTTCTTTAAGTGAGTTATTTAATAATATTTTTAAGCCGAAAAGGTTTGCTATTTTTGTGGCCTTAGCCTGACAGATATCTTTCGGGTCTACTAAAAGCGGTATAATAATTTATACAAGTTTAGGGCTTGTCTTAAATCACAATTATTTGGGTTAATTCTACAACTATTAACATGGTAGATTTAGAGAACGTAAAGTGACATTGTTAATATATTAAAACTAATTTAACCCATTTCTATATTATTATGAAAACAGTTGCCAATTTTTTAAATAAATAACCACAAAATAGGCTCTATGGGTTATAAGCTAATAAAATGTTTATAGCTTTTTTATGGGAATTTTAATAACTTAAACAGCTTAATTGCAGTTCTAAAGTCCTGAAAAACCTTACAATTTGTATTTATTTTTGAAGCAGTAACTAAGCGAGTGGATTAACAAAGTTGTAGGCTATGCAGCTAATTTTTTAATTAACTTATGAAAGTATAATAACGACTCGTGAATTTCTTAAAGCTTCCAGGAACACACTTGGTTTGTATTATTTTGAAACGTATTTACCCTGCGACAACACTTTCATTTATAATCAAGGTTTAAAGTTCATATTAAATTGTGTTTGGTCTGCTGATAAGACTCATATATAACTCTGGTCAGCCATCAGCTTTTTATTCAGCTCAAACCCAAATACTATATAAATTACGTATACGCCACGTTGAATCATCTACGAATCAAAAGCAATCTGCATCTTAGAATCAGTCCCGTTTCAATTCACGACCATCTTCTTTGACTACAAATAAATTTATGTTAATTACTTGTTTCCCTGAATTGAATATCCGCTTTTAAGCAATTTCAAAGCCTTTGTCCGAGTTGCGCTCTGTCAGCGGACTAATTGTGATATCATCTGCTACTTGCTTGCATCAGTAGTTTTTCATAAATTTAAATTAATTATACGGAGCACATCTTATATCTGGAATGTTTCCACTTTTTTGCCAAGTCACGCGATTAGGACTTGCCAGTATTAAAGTAGAAGCGGTGGGCGTTGCGTTCAGCGACGGCACAAAATATTGTTGTTAAATGCATTTTTCCCTTATGCACAGTACAGTAAGGATCAGTTAAGAGGAAGCCGATAGTCGATAAATGTTATTTTATATATTACAAATATAGATATATATTTAAGCAATGAAGTAAAGCGAATGAGTAACCGTCACCGGAACAGATGTAAAATGGGGCTTAGGTAGTAATTCAAACTAGAACAATTAAATTCTCAGATTAACTAATTTGTACGACCTTCTTCTTCAATTTAAATTATCCAGTTATATCGGGTTTTTTTCCGATTTCCCCTATAGAATTCGTAGTCCATCTTGGCTTTAGTTTGGGCCGCGTGTCAGACGCTGCCAACTTGCAATTAACACGACGCAAATTTCTTGTTTTTCTCTATAAATTTGTCACTTGGCTGGTTTTACAAGTCGGCATTAATTTTGGTATATGTCTGGACCCAATTTTTTCAGGTTTTATACTTATCAATATTCAGCGAGCAATTAAAAATATTATATTCCATTTTAGAGGTGAAGCGCGGAGCTCTAAACTCACCCTCGAAATCGTTTTCTGTAAATTGCTGCGTAAAGTCCTCGCCGCCAGTGCGCGGATCCTTTGGCGCCTCGTCGTCACCACTTGAGGAGTTCATGGTCCAGGGTCTGCAAAGAATAAGACGAAGGGCGAAATTTAATATTTGTTAACGGATAATTGAGCATTGGAAAAGGGGTCGAGCGAGATAAAAAGGCAGTCTAATTACAGCGTTCTAATTAAATCTTATTACAACATTCCTCATTACGGTATATTTTTTCTAATCAGGGCCAAGTGTCTAGTTATTTAAAGCCCTCAGTTATTTAAAGCCCTCAGTTATTTAAAGCCGTCTCGGTTCCACTGTCAGGCCTAGCAAATATTGCTCGGACCTCAGTTGTCTATGCAAATCCCCTAATTGAAATGCGCTTTTGCTATATCAACACACACAAGTCCGTGGCCAGACATGTATCACTCATTGCTGAGTAACAAAATCGACATAAATTAAGGAAAGTTGTGGGTTAAAAAGGTAAAGAACAAATACTCTTAAATCAAAAAAAATTTATAAATTTTAATAAGTCAGAATAAATAATCAAAACTGAAATTACGGTCTCTTAAGATACAGGAAATATATTTAATTTAAATAAAAATATTTTTTACTTGGAAATATGTTTATCTTAAACAAAAACGATTTAATTTTGATAAGGGATAAATTGTGGAAACAAGAAATCAAAGGATTTTTTTTTTTTTATTGTTCTCCAATTTAATTAATTTAATTTCCATTCAAATTATTTCATAGAAAATTATTTACTTCTCATTTTCTTTCTATTATATTAAAACAAACCGGAATAATAATGTAATCAGCAATAGATATACAGTAAACACAATTTTTATTTTAAGAAAAATCACAAATTAAAGTTTCTTATTAACTTGTTATAAATTAAATAACCAAGCTTATTTTATTAGTTACAATGTATATTATTTTTGTTGTTTAAGTTTCATTTATGCCATTACAAAGAGTAAAAAATAAAAGAAAAACGCTGGCAAAACGTCAATGATTTCGCGTCGAGTGTCATTACCGGACTCAGTGTCACAGTTTCAGGGGCATCATTACATCCATCCGAAACACTTGTCATGCCCATAGGAAAATATTCACCCACAAGCTGAGAATTTTTAAGTTGCATCGTGTGCTGATGCTTTTCAATTTTCGTTTCCTATTCATGCAAATTATTAATTTTTTATGGGCTTTCGGCAGTGAGATGATTTCAGTTTTTAAATAAATGTATTTCGAAGGAAAAACGCGGCTCTCCCTACACGTGCTTTAGGTTCTTAATGGCCATATAAAAATGACGATATATTTACGACTATTTGGCCAGCGATTATTGCAAATGAATTCATTAGTATTTATTGTTGTTCTCTGTTTGCATTTAGATTTCGTTTTTGTATTTCATTGTAAGGGAATTGCTATTTAATTTGTGCGACGTGTTTTGATAAGAGGTTTGATTCGAGGTGTGATTCAAGCCCTTTACATATTCTTTAATATAAAAACTACATATATGTACTCTCTTTTTAATAAAAAAAAATAATAATAAATAAAGCTGTGTTAAATCTCTATATATTTTAAGGGAAACGCATTTTGTTATTGGGGGAAAACTACGTTAAATTAATAAACTTGTGTAATTTATGGATTTTTCTAGGAAAGAATATGTACTACATTTCTATTTAAGAAAAGCTAGCAATCAATAAAAATAAATGTAATTTATAGTTTACTTCAGGCTCGTATTAGTCACAGGTGATTCATTTGGACAGGTAGTGAAAAATCGAAATATACTTTATAGTCTTTGTAAGCTTAGTCTAGTTTTTAGAAGAGCAAAAAATAAATCTCTCTCTAAGACTTAAATTGATCAATAAGAATAAACAATTTTTAAAATCAGTCCTCATAACAATGATTTTTCTCTGTTGTCAACATAATTGTTTACACGAACCGGCTAATTTTAGTTATTTCAGAATTATGGTGGAAAAATTTGCATTGCATAAAGGTTTATTTCTATATAGCCTATCGTCTTGAGTTGTTGTCGTTGCGCCTAGTCTTATCAGCCAGAGAGAAGTGTTTAATCTATATGGCGGTGCTTGAACATATAGACAAGACAAACTGACAGTCGGATCGGATGGTCAGACCGACACCCATTCTGTCTGCCAAGTGCCGGTCTAAACTGGGTCTAGCCAGGGTATTCTAATTATAAATAATACTCTCTTTCTCACTATCTTCCACCTTCGTGCATTTTAATTGGCTTATCAACACCTGAGTCACACCAATAAACATAATTTGGGGCCGATATTAACTTAATAGCAGATGTTGTATACGGTGTCAACAAATTCCTAGACAATTTGCACTAGGCTTTGTTAAAGTAAACTGTCGTCTGTCGGTGTTAAAGCAAAGAAATTAGTTGGGTTGGGCTGAGTACCAACAAATCTCGCAGACTCGACGGCTTATCTGGCTGATACTTTCGGGAGGGCTCTATGTGGTTTTTTTCTATAATTTATTTATGGCTGTTGTTGAAGTACTCTGCCAGGAGGGATTACTGATTTACTGATTTATTTATTATTTTTTTTTTGATTTAGTAGATTTTTTGTTTACTGATTTACTAAGTAATAAACGAGGCAAAAAATCTGTAACTTTTCGGAACTTGAGCTTTAATTTTGTTAGAGACTAAACCTTAGGTCTTGGAATTCTTAAATAAATTTATATATATTTAGTGTGCTTTATTTTATGTTAGTTATGATTTTTACAAAATAAATCAGTCCTAAATTTTTAATTTATTTTAAAATAATATGAATCAATTAATATAGTTTTATGAGGATGCTTTGTCTTTTAGAACGATACAAAAATTGGGTAATTTTTTTTTTTTAATTAGAATTAATATTTTCCTTAGAAGAGTATTCGAAAATTCTCCTAGACCTCCAGTTCTCCGATTTATCTCTTGCCCTTGTCCCGGGAAGATAAACCCTGAATAATAACAATTTTCAGAGACACAGTTGTGATAAGCCAGGCTGAAAAGTGCGACTTAAACTTTGGACTCCTGATATCTCCTGAGCTGTTTTTTCCTGTCACTCTTTTTCAGCGATCGACGTTGATGAATCACATACAGCGGCTACTTACAATTCTATGTACTCATTATTTTTGGCCATCACCTTATCGCCGAGAATAGCGATCGGAAAGAACGGGAGCTTTACTTTTTTCCCTCTGTTTGTGCCGAAAATTCACACACGCACCTCACGATTATCAACCGAAAAGCGAATTCTACGATAGTCGTCGAATATTGGGGAAACAATAAAAAGTGAACGTGTTGTTCCGTTTTATTATTTGATTCTTATCTGCTCGGATCTCGGGGATTCGGTAGAGTTATTTTTCGGGTATTTGTCTTTTCAATATTTTTATTATACGCGACCCGACGACTCGACTGCGAGCCCCGGCGATTGCAGACTAACTAAACTCTGCCGATCTTCAAACTGAAGCAGCTGCGCTCGCTTAACCCTCTGCTGCCGATTCCAATTCTGCCGGCGTCGCTGTCGGCGTTAATCGCCAGCGCCGGCACTGAGAGAAATACAAGGCAGAGAAAAATTTATAAAGGAAAAAAATTGAGCAAATAAAGAATCCAATGTGAGCTGGACCTTTTTAATTTTTAGTGAACAACTTTAATATATTAATTGGGTCACAAAAATTATTTTGGACTTTAAATATGTTAATTTTTAAGCTAAAATAGTCAACACTATTTATATAAAAAAAAACACAGAATATTCTTTCTTAAATAATGTAAAATGATTATTTTTATATGAGAAATCGTAACTTTAATATAATATAAAACAAAATTGTAACATTTTTATTACAACTTAATATGATTAATATTAAATTTATCCACATTTCAACTCGATTTATTTTTTCTATGTACCCGTAATATTAGGGAACCAATTATAGAGCGATTCGCCAGAGAGTCCGAGTGCGGTAAACTTTACAAAATGTGTTTTTAAATGCCAATTTTTGCCTACTTAACTTTATCGACAGCTTCGCCTCCAAATAGGCCTTCCTTATCGCCAGGGTCTGTTATCAAAAAAAAAAATAAAAAAAGTGCGAGGTATGAAAAACTGTTTACCTAACCGAAAGTGCATTTTAATGGTCCGTTACAAGATCGGGGCGATAGCTGGCCATATAGTCAGATCCGGTTAGAACCGCTCGATGCCAAAGTCGTATATATTAGATCATTGCGTTTTGACAGGCATTTAACTGGCATTAAGTCAAATCAAACAAGTGTTCTCTTTGCCACTTTTGGTTAATCATATTTTGCTGGCTTTTTGATTTTTTCGTTCGACGTTGACGGTGCCTGGGCTATTGTTTTGTTGACTAATGAATATCCACAAACATTTTATTATCAAAACACATTCCGTCCCGTGCTTATGCGCGTGTGATATACATATGTATGTATGAATGAATGTAGTTTTTGCTGATATGTATCAGTTTTTGGGGTTTTGTCTTCGCTTTTCTCGATGACGAAAATAAACAACAACAGAAATACGTAATACTTTGGTGAGGTAGCCCTTGAAAAATGAATGTAGGGCACTGGATGTCAAACAAAAAAATAAAATTTATATTGTTGTGGTCAAAATAGAAGGAAGTGGTGGAATTTTATTTGAAAGGCAGTCGGGGCACTGGTTTATTTGTCTCTGGTTATGGTTGGTAAGAAGGAGGAATATTATTACTTTTGATCAAAATAATTGAGTTATAAAAAATAGATTGCTATATTTCTTAATTAACATATTTTTCTATCCGAAATGTGGTTTCTTTTGTGATTTTTTTTATACAATTTATCAACCTTCTAAACAAATTAAAAATGCTTTAAAATTTTATAAGCTCATCACAGTTTATTTACCTTTAGTTCGTAGATATGTTAATATAAAACAAATTAATTTGTATATTTGAGCAAAAAAGAAAGATTTCATTTTAAACCAGTTTTTATTTTTGTTATGGTATGCATATAAAATTGGTCCCATAAACAATATACTTCTTAGCCCAATTTAGATTAAAACCAATTTATTATATGTTTTATATTCCCCAAACAATTGGTTTATTATTATTTCTGTTCTAATTAAATATTCATTTCTTAATAAATTGTATATAAAATTTATGATCTAGTTATTTAGCCGTAATGGATTAATTCCTCAAAAGTAAGTTCCATTTATTTTATTTTATATTTCCAGAGCGTTTTACCAGCATTTTAAGTGTGATCTAAAACGTGTTTGACCCAAAAATGTTGGTGGCGCCTTTGAAGACGTCTCCCTCTCCGCAGACTTCCAAAAATTCATAATTATGTATTCAAATTTATGCAGTGACCGAGCAAACTAAACTGTTTTTTTAGCAAAACACAAAATCAAAACAAAACGCGACAAAAGCACTGAAATTAAAGGAATAATGAAGAAAAAGACTTTTCGATGTCTGTAAAACTAGAAATTATTTGAATTCCATTTACAAGTGACTTGTTGTGGATGCTAATGTTTCAGATGCTGCTATTGTTGTTGTCTTTGCTGCTGCTTTTGGCCAAGTTTGTTGGTAGTGGAAATGTGGTAGCAAAACGTCTACAACAGCGACTGCAAGGCGAATCGTACCGGTTAGAACCGGTAAGAGGCAATCGGTACAGGTTCAGGTTTCGCGGCGACACTGGGAGCGAGATTTGTTTGTGATTCCGTGATAAAGGGGAATTTCTTTTGATTTAATATTCTCTTTTCCTTAATTTGCTATAATCTCCTGAGCTGTGATTCAGCCTCCTGCACCTCCAATGCCTGTCAAAACAAGTGGCGCAAAAAACAAAAAAAAAAAACTGAAACAAAATACATCGGAAATAATTATTTTATGTTTTTTATTTGGTTGTTTGTTAGTAACCGAAAGCGAATTCGTCTGAATCGAGTTGCCGCAAACCGAGTCTGGCCGATTCGATTCAGATTTCATTGTTAATAAATCTATTTTCCTGCCTTTAGCCATAATTTATAATAATTAGCACAATTAACCAACTTAAAACTGAATGAATCGAAAGATAATTTGAGGTTAAGCGAGTTTACGTAGGTTCCATTGACAAGGCCAAGAATCCAGGTGAAGTCAGCCCAGATTCGGATCAGACATCAGCCAAAAATGAAGTCACGATTCCTTTTGATCTCCTGCTACATATGTTGACGTTATAATCTTGTTTTTCAAGACTGACTGCACTTGAAAATCAAAAATACGAATTAATCATCGTCAAGCGGAACGTCATGGGCAAGATTTGGTCTTATTTTTCAGGGTCTGTGTCCGTTCTTATCACAAAACCCACTCGAGCCGCCCTGACAACTAAATTGTTTAATAAACGCAACTCTTGTTGATAAATTTCGATTCCTATCGACGACGTTCGTAGCCAGTCAGCGCGTCACTTTAAGCACTCGAGTGCCCACTTCATTTTATTTTCGGTTCCTTTTAATTGGCAAAAAGCCTTATCGTCTAGCTCTAGATTCGTGTCCCATATAGTGATATACAGCCCCGAGTCTTATTTACTTGATGGCTTTATGATCAGTGATCACACGAGCTTCGTTTGACACCCTTCCGCCAAGATTTTTTATGATCACTCAAATGCGCTCTTAAATATGTATTAATCACAAGGTTCTTCTTTGGAAATAAGTGTGACTTTAATGCCTCGAGTTTGTTTATATTTTTGTGGCACGTTGTTTGCTTTCTTCGTTAGCCAAGTTTATGGGGGAATTTTTAATAATCTTTGAATTGCCAAAGTTAAATATCAGAGAAATACAGCATTCATGATGAGTTTAACAATGTTTATGGGTATATTGTCAGTTGATTTTTGGCCATAACAATTAATAATGCTATCATAAAACTTATACATTCTTCGTAATAAAGTTTAACTTTGGAGATGTATAATTAAATGGATTTATCCTACTTATAAATTCCATTTTATATAATTTAAAGGTTCTCTATCTGTGTTTAGATTTCGTATTTTATTTTTTGCTAGTAGCTATAACAAAAATCTCACAAATTGCTTTTTGGGTTATTGCAACAATTGTATGAATTCCACAACATGTTTGGCTTGAATGTTTCATTTATTCCCAACCATGATTCCCGCTTAATCCTGGCCCTAAGCCTTTCGGTCTTTTTGTTGGAATTTCCATGATTTGCCATAAAGCCTTTTCCCTTTTTTTGTCCCTATTTCTGACCCGCACACACTGTTGACCTTCTATGAGCTCATTGTCTAACCCCGGAAGGGCCGCAAACAAAAATCAAGGTTAGCCGAGTTATAAATTCCTTTGGGCTAAAATATCTTACAGTTCACACATGGCTCTGGAAAGAGTAGCTCTTCCTATCTCTGGCAGTGTCATGGCTGCTTTTAGTGTCGTATCTGGTTTTACTACCCCTCCAATTAGAGCCAAGAATAGGGTTCTTGGATGGCCATGAGTCGTGTGAAAATGCTTTGGCTTTGGCTTTGCCTGTGGTCTGATGTCATTCTGGCAATTTGATTCCATTTTTATTGTCTTCCAGGGCCAAGTTTGGCAAAAGGAGAAGGCAGCTAACTGCAAAGTGAGATATTGTTGTCAGCTATATGGCCAAATGCACAGGGAGAGTTAAATGTATAAATAAAAGTATTGGTAAATAAAACCAAAGATCTATCGATTTAGAGTAAAGAGGAAAAAAGAATTGTTATTATTTTTCGTGTTCAACATTTTTCCCAGACACATTCGAGCTGTGATATTTGCCAAAGAAATTTGCAATTAGTCGGGAAAATGTTAAATGCTGCAAAAAGGTGAAACAAAACGAAAGGGGGCGGGGCGGGGTACAGGTGCGATTTGGGACCAGAGGCAACATGGCGTGTGCCGTTTTGAGAGACATCCGCTGCACGCGGAAGTGACACACATATCAGGGGGCGGTGCTGGGTGCGGCGAAAGGGTTTCGGGGGCTTAGGAAAATACGGAAAATGGGGGCTGGGGAAATGGGATCAATGTCCCCCAATGAAGCGAGAATGAGGCAAGCAAAACAGAGAATCCTGAGCGGGAGCAAGCAAGAGAGCCACGGGTGAAGAGTCAAGAGAGCTGCTACTTCTCGACTCTCTCTTTCTTTCAGATTCTCCGAGTACCCTCTGTATCCTCTCTTTGTTATTTGTTGTGTGTATATTGTTTGCTTATCGAACGCCTTCCTTGCTTATCACAACAGACACAAAGAAAACACACAAGCCGAAGCAACACAAAGACAACTGCGAGGGGAGTATCTACTAGTTACTTCACCCCAGCTTTGGCTGCTTGGGCAGTCCTCCCCTTTTCAGTCATTCCCAGGCCGTGCACTTGACATGTTGTTGACCCAGTCTCTGGAAAAAGACAGACAAGACATCATCTAGCAACCGCAACAAACAAAATAGAAAGTATCTATATCTATATCGCTCAGATAGCGCAGATCAACAGCCTTTGAACTGTGACTCACGTCAAGGAAAACATATTACGATGAATGAAAAGAGAATATAATATATTTAAATTTTATGTAAATATCATTAAACGCCGTCTTTTGTAATAGTAAACCATACAAATACTTACATAGAAAACACACACCTTAGATCATTATCAAGAAACCGCAGAAAGCACTTTCAGCCTAAGCGAATCACAGCCATGTATCTTATAGATAAACAAGATCTTCAGATTTATCAGTGAAAATATTTTTACCCAAGCAACTACAAGCCGAATAGATATTTCGAGAGGCACTTAGCCTCAGTAAACAGCTCGATTTAGATAGTAGACTCTATCTATAGCTCTGAGATGTGCGTGTGCGGAGATTATATTGAAATGGAAATTGCTTGTGGAAGGGAAATGAGATGCGACAGTCCCGATCTCCATTGTCACTTAATTGGGGGCAGTAATACTGTCTTTAAGTTGATTTTCCTGGCGATTACAATCTTTACAGATCTTTATTATGACTTTTATTGTCATTTCATTTGTGATATCTCCATAAGGGAAGCTTCAATTGCATTGTGCTATGCCTATGTATGTTTCCCTTTAAGAAAAAGCTTAACTAGAATGTGTATTCTATAGAAAACTAAAACAAGTATCAATTACCGCAAAAATATTATAATTTAAGCTCCAAAAACTTTTCCAGATAATCTCTAACATTAATAAATTTCAGGAAGATCATATTAACCTTAACTTCATTGCCGCCTAGCAACAGCCAACAAGGGCTCCTTTGTTTCCTTTGATTCCTACTCCTTACTGCCATCACACATACGCCCTGTTGGCAGCCGCCAACCCCTTCGAATATTCAATTTCCCTTGTCTCAGGCTCTGATGTTGGCCGTAATGGCTGTAGATTATTCAGAAACAGGATGCGTCGCCCACTTTTATTCCTCCATTTACCTGCTGCTATCAGTGGCTATCACTCTGGGCAATCGCCCGTGTCCGTGGATGTGTTTTAGCTGCGCCTGCTGCGGCATCCTTGATCCTGGTCTCGCCTCTCTCCGGAAACTATAGAACGTCCGAAAATCCCGTCAAAGTCCTTTGTTTTTGTGACTTTTGGGGCCAGGGGATAGGAGAACAAAGACACATTTAGATGGCACAGCGGGAAAGGGTTAATGACACCGAAAGTCACAGTAGGGAACTAAACCTGATGGGGGATTTACGTGATTCACTGATTACTGATTTGTTTGGGCGAAATTAATCGGAATATATTACGGGGCAGCACTATTTGGGATATGTATAGATTTTCAGGAATGTATTTTGGGTGTATTCCAAATTTTTCTGGAATGTTTTCCCGGATTAATTCAGATATCCGCTGCCGTTTGAGTCGCGCGGCAGACTAATCCGGCCGGCTGGCTTTCGAGAAGTTGAGAGCTCTGAACTCGAGGTTTTCCGCTGCATCTTCCTCGGCATTTCACTCTCTCAATTTTCCTCTCTCTTCGCTGCACTTGCTGCTCCAGAAGAGTGCACTGCAGTCTCTTTGGGCTCCGGCTCGCTCTTAGCCGTCGGATGGTTAACACATTTGCATTTGCGGCTTTCGCCGTTATTATTCCATTATAGGCACGTTGCATATTTGATGATGGCGGGCTAGGACTGAAAGCCAGCTGAATACTGCGGAAGGGCGGAAAATTGGGGGGCGGCAACTCGGTCATGTCAATTTAATTTTGTGGAAATTCGCTTTCGACGCACTGAATCAAGATAATGTGTGAAGGTCTTCCGGTAACAGCCAGCCGGCAAAGGAAAGCTGGATTTTATTCTTGGTTTTACGCCAAAGTGCAATTCAATTAATTCTGTACGATGCATGTCCTTTCCGGAGAATGGCTCTTTGACATTGAATTCAATTAAACTAATGCCAACATTGATTTACAGGGATTTTTTCGAAAGGAAAAAGGGTGATATAAGGTGGACTAAAGAAATACATTTTGGTGAATAGCCACTGGTTTAAGCCAAAAAGTCAATGGGATTTTATAGAATTAAAATATTCATGTTTCCTGTACCTGTTAAAAGAATATTTTAATCTAAAAGGTTAACCCTTAAATTTTTATTTGCAGCATTTAAATATCCAGAGCTTTATAAAATATATTTAATAATATTTAACACATAAATGTATTTTAAAACATATCTATAAAATATTTTTAAACATCACTTAACATAATTAATGATATTTAATTTAAAGCAGTGCAGTTAGGGCAAAAAATGCCGGTTTATACAAGACTTTAACATAAATTAGTACGTTGTCATTTTGTTAAGTGATTAAAGTTTATTACTTTGCAAATTACCTCTGACAATGACTTGATTTATTTGCCACAATAAATGTAAAGCTCTCTTAATGCAAGTTAATTTTTTACTTGTTTACAAAAGTAATTTATATTTATTTCCATGTTCAACTTAAAAATGCCTTTCAGCATAAAGTTAACCCTTCTTTAAAGGCTATTACGAATTTATAAAGTGTTTTAAAAGCATTTTTCATTTTCGATTACATATTAAACCTTTGTCCTTGGCCCGCAGTTTTTTTCGTGGGAAAATCGTTTAACTTTTCAATTTTCCCAAGAATCCTCCCATTCAATTTATTTTACACATTTAAATTAGGTTTCATTTCGGTGGAAATTCTCTCGGAAAACGGTAACTGTTTTGTAAACGGCCACACGCATTCTACTTATGGGGGGGAAAATGCCATTAAATAGGAAATATAGTGGGCCAGGGGTTGAGGAAAACGGGGAGAAGGAAAAGGAAGACTCGTGTCAAGTGTAAATGAAATTTCCAATTTTGCCGTGTAGGCAAAAATCAGCGAATGAAAGCAAAATGTTGTTGTTGTTGCTATTGATTTTTTGTTTTTCCCGCTTATGTGGTTAAATAGTGTCACATGAGAGGGATGGTTTCGAGGGGGGTGATGAAGGCAGTGGCGGATACGCGAGAGGGGGCTCTCTGTGTGCTGTGGTGGGTAAGGTCGCGTTGGAAGCGCTGGGAAGTGCTTGGTCAAGTTTGTCTTGGCCGTTCAAACAATTTTTTTATGGTTCTTAGACTCTTATTATTATAACTTTAAAAAAGTTTTAAATAAATAGAAACATTTAAAATAATTCTCATGGGATAATAAAATACAGCTTCTTCTATTATAGCTTTCAGTGTACTTGCTGTACAAGATATCCACTTACTCTTGCACTAACGCACCACACGTGAAACCTCTCGAGCCAAACACTGAGCTATTAAAACAGACACCGTCTAAAAATAGCCAAGGACTAATAGTCCTTGCACACGAGCATCAATTTGGCTGGAGCGGCGCAAGGAAGCCAGTAAAGCATGAGTGCTTTTCATGGTCCTTTCCAACACTGCCCACCGTATGACATATGCCATTCGCCCCGAAACTCAATCCGTTGCAACTGTACATATTGACTGATGAATTTTTATTGAACATTTTGATTGAGTTTCAACGCACAGGCAGGTGCCCGAGAGGAGATATGCAAATATAATTTGGCTCCACAAGCTCGGGAATCATCTGTGACATACGACAATTCAATTGAACCTTATTTACATATTCATAACGGTAGGCAAACAAATGTAAATGTGCATATGGCATATGGAAAAAAAAAAAATAAAGTACAGTCGAGTGCTCTTTGAGCTCAACTCGATAGACAGGCTGTAAACTGATATATGTAGAGTAGTAAGAGGACGGGTAAAAGCAAGAGTTGGTAAGGTTTTTTCAAGTTAAAATAACTTCCATTTTTTAAAGAATGCAAAGTATTTTATACTTCGTTTTAAAATAGTACCAAGTACCTTTAAATTCCACATAACTAATATGAAGATCTAACAGCCAATCTACTGAAACTCGTTATGCTGCCTGACATGGGAACAAGCCACCTTACGAATATATTGCATCATAAAAAACACATAAAAGCTGACCTGTACCCTTGGGTTAACTTTTCCTTATTGAAAATACATCAAACAAGAGGGCAGGAATTAGGTTAGGTTGATTACCCCACGTTACCATAACGTTAGACCGGAAAAAAGCTAAACAAGTTTCCATGTTTTAGTTAGCCAAAGTTTCTTGCCGAGTTTCGGTTGTAAAAGTGCAATTTTGTTGGGCCAACATGTTATTACATTTTCTCATAAGTGCGTAAGTACACATTCAATCCATTAAACAGGCAACCGCCAGGGTTTTATTAATCCCAAATAAAACCCAAACAGATGACAAAATTTATTGCGGGTAAGCCATCAAATTGGTTCGCTTGTGTCAAGAATGATATTTACTTTCCCTTTTACGCAGGACTTGTATCGAACAAGACGAGGCCTGTCCTCTTCTCATGCCTTTTCACTGGGATTTCCATATCCCATTAGCCATCAGCAGGATACTCTTAAGGACACACGCTGTCACTTGACGTTTGTACCTGTCGCGAGTGTAATTATACTCATTCCTGCACTTGGAATTCAGGGCGAGTGCCGAGTCGGTATCCATTGCCACCCGAGGGCCAACCATCCGTGCTAATTATAAGACCTGGAGTTCGTTGGCTTAAGGTGGCTTACATCTTAAATGAATGGGATTAGCCGGCAGCTTCTTTTGGGGCCTCGTTTTCCAATGAAGGTCACGCTATCGATATCGGAATCCGAAGATAGGCAGATAGGCAGGGCGCCTTGATGTGGGTACAGCCCTGGAAATATTCATCGATTATGTGACAACATTTGGGGCTTTTATTTAACGGCAATGTTCTCTGGGCTTTCCTTTGCCCTTCGTTTCCCTTTGTGTGTGTAATCTATTGAACATTTCTCGCTATTTTTTCGTTTTATTTCGTTTGTGCTATTATGTAAAATAGTTGTACGAGCGAAACAGAGAGGTGGGAATGTGAAGAAGGCCCAGCCAATGGTCATCAGCTCACATGTTTGGTTTACCAGCCGGTGGCGGCGATTAAACTTTGACTGTGACTTGTTTGTTCAGTTGGCCGGCAAGAGTGCTTAACGGGAAGCTATATAATATCAGAGGCGTGTTCCACGAAAATCCGAGGTTAGTATATTGGCTAATTGAATGGCTTTCGATTGCCTGGAATAGGCCTTGAGTCACCAGCAAGGTTGCCTGTCTGTTTTTGTTGGAGTGTTAGGCGGGTGTGTTCTTTATTTGTTGATCAATATTTGCAGATAACACTGTTGGTGAATAGATCCATCACTGTATGGGAATGGGGCTTTCCTAACACATGTTCACTGCAACCTGATAAAGCTAAAGAATGTTGGTCGAGTGTTTGTCTGCTTAATTACAAAATAATTTAGACAAAATGTTAATTTTTTCTTGTTAGCTAAGTAAAGGTCAGGTTTATATTACGAAAGTTTACAAGCTGGTTTAAGCTTGAGATTAAAGGAAAAGTTCATGTGTGTCGGTTTTTCGCATAATTAATTTCGTTGGAAGAACTGAAATAACATTTTGGATATTTTTCTTGGAAGGTGTGTTGAGCTTTTAATTTGGTTTAAGCTGTTTTTTTTACGGCTCTGCAGTTATTAAATAACTTAAAGTAAGGACAAAATGCATAATTAACTAATTTTTGAAATGGATAAAATGTAATAAAGCTTGAGACCGTTTTTCTAAGTAATCAAAATTTTTTTGGATAAGCATTTAGTAAAAATTGTTAGGAAAATCTTAAGCACTTCAAAGATTTTTTATAATAAATCTTAAAATATAAAATTAAGACGTTAAAGTACTTAGGGTAATTTTTACTGCAGATTCGGCTTACAAAACTTTTATATTTATTTAATAAATTATTCCAGATATAAGCTATACAGCTTTCATTGTATTTTTACCCAATTAGGCATCCTTCTTCTATATGCCGGCTTCCACCCTCAGCAGCTTGGCATTGCTGCCAATAAAAATCGTTTTGGTTAAGTGACAACTGACCCGGTTTGTATTGCTTGGCACTCGACACAATCACAATAAGCTTAAGTCGGTCAGAAGCTAATCACAGCTAAGGAATAACAACCCAATTCGCAGATCGGGATTCAAATCTGGCTAAGAATGCAACTTGGAGCGATAAGCTTGCGGGAGGATTTCCTGAGAGAAATAAAGTCTGGCTTTCGAACAACTAAGGGGATGCAGAGAGTAAGTTACTTACCACCGTGAAGGGATGCGGGCGAAGTGGGAGGCGGGCGAAGGAAGCCCTCGATGAGGCTGGCGCTGTCGCTGCCTACTGACCCAGTTACCGTTACAGTTAGTTACTGTTACAGCTTCGGCTAACAGTTGGCACTGCGGTAGTGACCTCTTAAATGCTCGTTACCGTTGCTTTCGGCTGTCTTCAGGCTAGGTTACTCTCGTTTGTATTTCAAAAATCGAAATAGATGGGCTCGTTTTGGCAGTGTTTGGTTGTGGAGTTCTCGGAGATTGATTGATTGGGTTATTTTTAAATTCTTTATCGATTTACACCTTGGCGGTTTGCAGAGCTCATTAGCGCAAGGTGAGAATCCAGCATTTACTATTTATTTAACTATTAACAAATATTAGCTAATTTCCGGCCAGAAGACTTGTGTATTTCTTGTTGGTTATTTATGACTTAAATGCACGTTTAGGGAAATTTAACTACTCGTCACTATTCGTAATTTATTTTGAGGTGGTTTTAACAATTGATGTCGTTTTATTTTGGTTTAATTGGCTTGGTTATGATTTTTCGAATCGAGGCTTTACTTTACTATATTTTATTTAATTGTTTTGGGTTTTTCCGTTTTGCAGTTTTTGGCCGCACAACGCGTGAAAAGCGGGGGAAAAGCGAGAAAAACACGTCCGCACTGGGCGAAAAGCCAGGAGAACCTGAAAATCAGTACCCAACGAGCGGGCGAATTCGGCAAGCGCCCTCTCTCCGTCTCGCTTCTGCACACCCCCACCGCAGCTGGGGCTCTCCCTCTCCCGTGCCTTTGGCTCACTCTCTCTCTCTCTCCAGCCCCCACGCTCTCTGCCGCTCTCTGGGCGCCGTCGCCCTCGCCTTCGCCATCCTATCCTGCCTGTGACATTTACAATGTCAGCCTCCAGTCGGGATCCCAATTCGCCGCGGCGAGCGATGGCGAGAGTAAGAGAGCCAGAGAGATGGCTTGGGGCCGCAACTAATTTGTTTTCGGCGTTTTTTATTCGCCGGAAAACTCCTTTGGGCCCAAAGGCGCTCTTTTGATTTTTAAGCGAGGCGCCGCTGCTATGCGTGTTTCTGTGTTGTGCCATTCCGGCAGTCATATGTTAGCCACTCACCTACAGTTTAAAGCGAAGGGCATGTGGGTGCACAATAAGTTCAAACATAATATAATATATATGTATGTTAATAAAAGTGTTTATTAGTTATAAGTTAGTCTATACATATATTTATCTCAATATTCATATCTTTCTAGGGTGGGGTTTTCTGATTTTTCATAGAGTTATTGTAATCTTTTAGTTTGAGTTGTTGTTGAGGCTTGGAAAATATTTTTAATAATTTAAAAACTTCTTAAATAAGAGTTTATTATCTAAATAATTGTTGGCATCAATCGTCGAACATTTTTTTTGTTTTAAACCAGTCTGCAAATATCTCTCTGCCGACACTCTGCCGAAATCCGGGGAGTATGCGCACAATAATTACATTTCAGCAGTTTTGTAAATTGAAGCTAAAAGTAGCCTATTTAAGACGTATTTCTTTAGTCATAATTTTCTTATATTTACACAGACAATTCACAGAGCAATTCTAAGTTTTCAATGTATTACTGGGGCACCACTGCTCTAAGCCCCAGCAACAAAAACATTAATACTTAATTTTTCATACATATTCTAAACCGTCTGAAATTGGAAGCCAAATTTTGGACAATTCTAAGTGAGATTTTCAAAAAAAGATGAAAAATCTACTTTTAAAAATCTCACTTAAAATTGTCCAAAATGTATCCTGTCGTACCTGAGTTCATCATAAAGACTTTGTTAAATTACGACCTTCAAAAAGACACACACTTAATTAATCGATATTTCATATTCTGTATTTTCATATTAAAGTCTCAGCATTTTTCCTGGAATACACAAACTTATAGTTTTCCTCTGCTTTCCTTTAGGAAGCTTTTCAACTACTCCTAGTTAACCCGAAACAATTAAAAGCTTCTATTTCTCAATCCTTCTATGTGTGAGCCGTGATTTTGGGAAAAGCTCGCGTAATACGATACTATAACTGAGAGAAAAAATGTAAAATAAAATGATAGCTGTCTTAATTCTAAATAAAGGTCAATCTTGCTTTCTTCTTAGGGATACTTTCCAATTGATTTACAATCCCAAGCAATGTCTGTTATAGTTAGTTAATTAGTTAGTTAGTTAATTTATGAATTTAGTAATTTTCGCTCAGTATTTAGGAGTTCACCCCAGGAACCGTGGAAATACTAGGCCGACCATCACGACGGGAATGAGTGGGTGGCCGCCACAAAACACCCTTCCAGCGGAACATCAGGTGGCCACGGCTCGCTCATGGGTTTGTCATTACGGGCGCGTGCCTTTTGGCCAGCAAATTGAGCCACGGCTATGACTGATAAGTGGCTATTGGCAAGGCAATGCCCCATGCCATGCCCAACTGGGTTGTGTGTGTGCCACAACCGAAAGGCAATTGCTTTATAATTCAATTGCTGGCGTCGTCTCCTCCAAGATCAAAGAGGTTCCCTAATTATCCAGCTCGGCCCCACTTGATTGATGGTATGGCATTTGCCTTTCTTGCTCTTGCTTGGTGGTGCACTCGTTTATTTGGTGGTTAACTGGTTACTGGGTGCTCTGGGTGCTACTTGACTAACATATGAATTTGGTTAATTAGGTGAAAAAGTGCGAGGAAGCGGGTGCTTGTGGGTGGTCCCCATGATGCTCCCTCCTCTCTCCGTAGAGGGCGTGATCGTGCTCCACCTGACAGGGATCCAGGCTGGGAGTGGGCATCGCATGTGGTGGCATTGGCCTCTCCTCGTGCAATACCTCATCCTCCGGATAATGAAGTTGTGGCGGATGGGGCTCAGGGTGCCTTTCCTCGGATATTGTCTTTCTTCCGCCTCCTCGGAGTTTCCGGGGTGGCTATGCAGTCTCCTCACTGGAACTGGGGCAAAACTTCTCAGATTTCTCTCGGGTCTCGGTTTTCGTAGACCTGGACTCCTCTGAAGTGGACCCATATGCCGCATGTCCCAATAGCGCTGGGGCTGAGTATGATGATGATTAACTTCATCGCTGCAATCCAGTCCCCGCACTATATTGTTCATATAGATTGAGTGCGGAATCCGTTTCCTGTACTTGGGTCTTGGTCTGGGCACTATTTGCTTATTGGATACAATGTAGTCCCTCTGCGGGGGTCCCATTGGTGCCGTTCGATGAAGTGGCTTGGCAAAGTTTCCCTCATACAATATGGGCTCCACATAGTTTTTCACGGGCTTGCGAGACCGGTATGGTGCTGGAGGTCTTGATTGGGCTGCAGGATATGGGAGGATTTAATTAAAATATTTTTATTTAAGAGATAAATATAAAGAATAATTTTATATATATACTTACGATTCGAATGTGATGCTGGCATAAACTGGGGACACAAATTAGTGTCTTGTTCTTCAGTGTCCTCACATGGTTCCTCCAAGGAGCTGACACCCTTACTATTAGACCGATCAGAAGCTGGTAAGAATTATATAAATTATAATTTATTAATATTGCAAAACTTTTCCCCACTCACCTTCACCTTCGGCATCTTCACTTTCTGGGAACTGCGGCAGCTTGGTGGTCTCCACTTCGTCTTCACAGCTGTCTTCGGTGGTGGTTTCCGGCATGGAAGTGATTGTTGTCTCAGTCGTCGTCGTAGTAGGCATGATCGTGGTGCTGCTTTCTTCCGGTTGGAGTCTCAATTCGGCGGCTTCGGTGGTCATAATTACCTGAATTACCTCGCTGGGCTGGGTGGCGCCATCTATTTTGATCTTTGGCGGATCGGGGACCTTCGGGGCTCCTTTCCGGATTCCTTTGCGTTCCTTTCGCCTGCGCTGTGCGGCTTTATAGCGTTTTAGTTGATTTTCAGTAAGTGGTCGCTGAGTGGTTGTTGTCGTACTTGTTGTTGTTGTTGATTCTGTAGTTGTTGTCTCCAATTCTGTGGTTGTTGTTGGTTCTTCTGTGGATGTCGAGGTGGTTTCTTCCGGTGTAGTAGTCTCTGCCAAAGTGGTGGGTTCCATCGTTGTTGAAGTTGTTGTAGATGTCGTCGTTGTTGTTGATGTAGCATTCGGTTGGAGTTTCTTACGTTTGGGAACTAACTTTGTAATTTTTATGATTTTTGAGTTGGGTTCTGTTTCTGGTGTCGCGCATATTGGTGAACTTGTTGTTGAATTATTTGGTGAAGCTACCGTTGAACATATTGGTGAACTTGTTGTTGAGTTTACGGGAGCACATGCTACTAAGCTTTTATTGTCATGGCTTTGTGGCGGCATAAGTTCTGTTCTTTCTTTTTTTTTATTGTTGGGATTGCACTTTCTTTTGGGTTTTTTTGTAGTTGTTTTTGTCTCAGCTGCCAACGAGAAGTTGGCGCATGGATCTTGTTTAAGGAGCGGTGTCCTCAGCAGCAGTAATCTCACGAAACACGGGTGCTCCACGGGTAATTCTTTTTTAAACGAAGGCTCGTAGGCTGGCAGGAAATCCAGGCACTCCTCGCTCTCATCGTATTCATCGAATATGTGACTGAATTGCTCCTGGGAACCGCTCTCATCGCAGCCTATTGAAGCTGCTTGCATCATGGACACGTCCTTGTCATCGCAACCAATGGAAGCCGCTGGCAACACAGATATATCCCTCTGATCCCGGCCATTGCTAGGATAACCTTCCGCCTCTCTCAGCATCATTTCCAGCAGTTGTATCTCAAGGGGCGAACTAAATGAGGATTAGGAGGGCATTAGGGCATTAATTCAGTTCCATAAGCTTCAGAAACTCACCCATAAACTGATGATCCCAGAAGTAGCACCCACGACCAGAGCAGCAGTAGCAGAATCATCATGGGACGAGTAGTAGGGCCGATGGTTTCCATGGAAATGTTGCCCCAAACTGATCGACATTTGGCTTTTGTTGAGTTCACGTATCTGTCGGATGCAGAACGCTGCGCTCTCACCTTCTGCCAATTGAGACATCGTTCTTTCAGATCTGTAAGCCACCCAACCACCCACCGCTCCCCCGAAATTAAGTCATAGTTCTACAGCTTTGTGGTCAGCTTTCTCATTAGACTTCTCCCATCCGTCTGGGCGGCGTCTTGGTTTCTCTGCTTTTGTTTTCACTTTCGTTCACTACGTGACCTGTGCTGAGTTCGGCATTTTTTTTGGCTTTTATTTACCATTTCGTTCATACTACGTTGTAGTGTGGGATACCCTGTAAGGGAGAGGGGATATAAGGTTTCCTGGTAGAGAAATATAAAATAAATTAAAAGCTATTTATAGTTTTTAGATTGGTAAAACTGTTCTTTATATTTTAAACATCTTTATAAAATGTGTAAATCACAAAATAGCTTTAAAAAAGTATGATTTGTGTTATTGGGAAATTTTTTTTATTGGGTATCTCTTGGTCAACTCTCTTTTTAAATTTGCTTTCGTTCTTGGCTTGGTTTTATTTACCTAATTTATTTAATTTATTATTGTTGCCATTTGATCCAACGTCTCGTCGTCTTGTTTCCGTTTTATGCTAATTACTTTTATTGTCGCCTTCGTGGGGGCGTAAAAAACCAAAAGTGTGGCCGGAAGGGGAGGGAATCGGGCTCCATGGGGTCTGAGCTACCAAGTAATTAATACCCATCAAATGCTTGTGGTTTCTGCCCCGAGCCACTAACAATTGGCTGCTATTCTTCGTTGGTTTTGCCATTCGGAAAACATCTGTACAATTAGAAAAGCAGTTGCCAACTGCCTGCAATTAGTCGATGAAATGGCCTAGATTAAAGAGTGCAGTTTAAAGTAATGAGCACTCATTGTTGTCTGACTTCTCAGATTTGATCTATTGAATTTTGGCTATTAAATTACCATTTATTTTGACAGTTCGTGACAATTGTTAGGGGAAAGTTGGGATGCGAGATGGCTGATAAAAGTGAGAACTGAAACTTTCTCTGGGTGAGGTAATAATATTCTAATGAGGAAGTGAATGCTCAGGTGCCTGTTTTGATTTCGCTGTACTTTTAAATTCTCAAATCAATGTATGAAGTTTTTTTCTTCAAACTTGAATCATCAAAATTTTCCAAAGCAGAAGACCGTAGCAAATACACAGGCCTTATAAATTATTGAATGTATTATGTTAGCTACATGTACGAAATATTTGCAACTGCCAAACATTCCCTTTGGGGAACACTTGAAATGAATGTGGAAAATCGTCCCTTCCTCTCCTTAGCTTTTCGACCTTCTTTCCGTCACATTCCCAAATGTCAGCAAGGAAAATACGTGCTAAGGGAACGAGCTTAGGGCCGAGTTTAGGGCCTTTGTCATTACCAAATGGCATTCGCGTGTAATTTGTCTTGTCTTTCTGTAGAAATCTTCACAATTTTCCAGCTGCTTTATGGAAAAATCTCAACTCGCTTAAGGCGTTTGTTCTCAATCAATATTTGTCCGCAAGCAAAACAAATATTTTCCAATCAAATAACAACCACAAAGTCTAAAGTTTACATAGCAAATATTGGTTTTGAAGAGCGCATATTAAATGGAAACCGCGTGGCTGCTATCGCCAAGTAAAAGGTTTGCCCTTTTCTCTCTTATCTGCGTTATCCTTGTTATTCACAACATGCAACAGTTTTTTGGGACTCAACACGCAACACCAGCTAAATAAGGTTGACAGAGGCGTATCAAGTCGAAATTGGGAACGGGGAAGAGGTTACGCCAGGACATGAGACATGACAGATGGCTCAAATGGCTCAAAGGCGACAAAATAATATAGAAAATACCAGACAGTAATCCTTCTTACATTGGAAATGTGTTATGAACATGATTTACTGTAGGATTAGCTTTTTGTTTAGTTTTTTAATAATATTTATTATTTTTTGGGTTTATGGGCTTACATTAAAAATAAATATACATATTTTTGGAGTAGAAAGGTTAAGATGCCTTTCCTTCCTTTATCGATGTCCGACTGTAACCACAACTCAATTTATTAAAGAATGTGCTCCAGAGCAGAGCTCGGGTCTTTGTGGACTTTTTTCGGGGTTAGGTTAGGTGGTTTTTGGGGTCTCTGTCTCGGGGTTTCGGTTCAGTCTCTGTCTCGTGCTAAGCAATGTCGCGTGGACATCGTGAACCGCCAATTTAACAATTGATAAAAACCAGTTATCTAACACTTAAGGTTGTTTTTGCTTACTTCGGTTCTGTCGGGTTTGAAGCTGTTGAAACGGCCTCAGGTGGGAACACTGACACTGATACCGGGCGATCAATGTAACCGACCGAAAGTTGATAAGAGTTTGCCATTTTGCCATTGGTAACGTGATGAATCCAATTTTTATTTTTATAGCGGCAGTACGTTAATTGCCCAAAGGTTTGCATGCGTGCATAGCACTGATGTTTACTGAACTTTGAAGTGTCTCGCTGAAGAATTGTATTGCAAGGGTACAGATATATAAATCTACAGGAAACTCACTAATTAAATAAATAAATTAACTGAAGCTTACTAAACAAATGCATGCTTATAGCTGATTTATATATTAATCCGTGAATTTAGAGTTTAATATCTTAATATATTAAAAAAGAAATTAAGGTATTACTAATTTAACTTATAAATAGAGGAAGTTTATTAAAAAGTTATTTATTTTATGATAATTTAATAAGAAAGAATTTTAGGATGGAAATCCATGTTTAGTGACATACAAACTTTTTTAAATTTGTTTGTTTGTTTTGATTTCCTACAATCAGTGCGGGTGATTTTGTTTTGCTTTTTTAGTTTTTTTAAGAATGCTATTTTAAAAGTGAATATAACCGAATAAAACCGAAAAGTTCATTACCCGAAATTCTTGTCCACATGGTTTTTCAAAGTGAATACATCCGGTTATTTCTGATGTTAATTTGTTATGCTTTTTTCACTAAGTGAAAGCTTATCATAAATACTAAAACATCCACTTGGAACACCACCAAATGTTTTCCCGCTAAATTCCTTTTTTAAAATGTAATTTTTAGTATGAAAAAACTCATATTATTAATTCTTAATTCTTGTATCCTAGGTAGGAAGGCCTCCTTATAAGTTAATTCAATTAAAGTCCGCTTAATTAAATTCTCTAATTTTACAGTTTGAAAATGTCAAATGAAAAATGTTGACATGGTTTTACACATCGACTTTTTCAAATGATTTGCGAAAATGTATAATTTAGGATTCTAAATGAATGAAATTTTTATTTCTAGTTTATTTTGTAACTAAAAATCGGGAATAAATATTGAAAAAACTCATAAAGTGTTTTATGTTTCTTACCATTTTAAATAATTAATGGGCGATTTTTTACATGTTAGATTACCCATACGTTACAAAAAGTTATGGCGATATCCATAAACGGTTTGAGTCAAGGCTATTTCTTTTGCATGCGACTAAAAACGCACCAAAAACGCAGGCGATTTAGGCCGCGCAAATAGCAATTCAAAAATTTGATTTTGGAGCATAGATTTTATTTTTATATATTTTTTGTAACCCCTTAAGATTGATAGAAACTCCAACTTTTATTTTTATGTGAAACTTTTTATTTCATTTCAGTTTTGTATTTTTTTTTGGTTTGTTTTGTATGTTTAAATACTTATTAAAATTGTTTTTGTTTGTTTTTTATTTTTCGTTTTTGTTGCTGTGTGTGTTATTAGCGTCTGCTATTTCTGTTGTTCTTTGTGTGTGTTTTGTGTTTTTTTGTGGATTTTCTTTTTTTGCTAAATAATGTTTTGCGATTTTTTTTCGTTTTTTATTCCTTTGCGTCGGTAGCTAATGTTTACTATATAGTAATTACATATATAGAAAGATGCATGTATGCGCTTTTGTGTGTGTGTGTGTGTCTGTGTGTGAATGCACGTGAGTATGTATTGTGTGGGTGAGTTTTTCTTAGTTCTGAGCGTTTTCTATCGTATTGCGTATCATTTCGTTCATTTCGCTTATATCATTTCAATAATTGTTGCTTAGTTAGGAATGGAAAAAAATTACAAGCCATAAATAATGGTAGAAAAAAACTTTACAAATTACACTTTCAAAGAGAGAGATAGAGAGCACGGAGACGGAGTCGGAGATGGACAGAAAGTGACAGCGACAGCGACGGGAAGAAGGAAGGAAAGAAGACGTCGCCCCGTCTATTTACAAAAGTATTTGTTCTCTAAGCGCTGACACAAGTCGCAGATCAGCTGACAGCACCGGCCGTTGTTGAAGCGGCACCGGCACTTCTCCATCTGCTTGAACTCCACCGTGGTGTAGCCACGCCCACAGCACAGGGTGTTACAGTTGTCCGGATGCAGGCATTGGCGTTCCTTGGTGACCGTGCAGTAGGAGGGCGAGGACTCCAGATAGTACAGAGTCGTGTATTGCGATTGTTGGGGCTGCAGGGGGATATATATATTAATAATTTAGGTGGAATAATAAGCTATCAAGGAAGATTTATTCAAATATTTTAAATGAATAATAATAAATAATTAATCTCACTTTCTTGCGTCGCTGCTTTGGCTTTTTCAAGCGACTCAAGGAAGTCTGTCGCATGGAACGCTGGTTGGGTGACTTCCGAATGGCCTCGTTGTACTTTTTCCTCAAAAGCGTGGCCGTCACATTGAAATCGGCCATCTTCTTCCAGCAGGTCTTCATCGAACAGGAGCCGGAGACGCCATGGCACTTGCACTTGTCCATCATCAGCGAGGAGACGGCCTCGATGCCGACCTAGAAATAATTGAGTAGATGTTATTAAATGATCTTATAAAATAGTGTATATGGAATTTAGGCTAGAAATAATCTAATTTATATAATATAATCCGAAGAAATGTTAGCTATAACATACTAAAATCTTGTTAAAGACAAGGATCAGTGTCTAGGATGTGCTATTGCTTTGAAACCCTTCCTTATAAACATCTCCTGCTGGTTGGTGAAAATCTAATCGTATCGTATTATCAAAAATAATTCTTAATCCGAAATTCTTCGTAATTTCTTTAGTACCAGCCTCACCTCAGAGTCATGTCGCAAAATCTCGCTGACCTCGTCCCCATCGCCTCCGCGCAAGTCCAGAAAGCTGCGCGTCACCCGCTTGCCATGCTTCAGGTTATCGTTGCATCCGCCCCACTGAAAGTCCTGCGCCTCCCGATTATGCTTCTTCGGACCACAGCTGCACTTGGTCATCCTGCCCTCGGCACAGGCCCTGGCTATCGAGTGTGTCATGGCGGCTGCTGTCAGCGCGTGCACGAAGGCCGTCTCCTTGTACAGCTTCTTGAAGATGTTTCGCTTGCCACTGACACGCGTCTCAATCGAGCAGTTCCAGCGATCGTAGCGGAACTGCTCCTCGCAGTGGCTGGTGGCCAGGCGGCGGGCCTCGCTCAATGTTCCCGGTAGGCCTGTCTCCTTGCGACACTGGTGGTTCTGCCGTCGGGTGGCGGGCATATACCTGCAGGGTCCGCCCACTTGACCCTGGGACGTAAACACCGCCATCACCGTGTGTTCAGAGATGTAGTGTTCGCTTAAAAGAGGAAAAAGAAGGAATTGGGTTAGTATTTCGTCGTTTACTTACTTCAAATATTATGTCCTTTCAACTTACAAATATCTTACACATATTATATTTTAAATGTTACATTTTTTACATTATTTAAATTATTAAATATTAATTATTATTTATTTTATTCGAATTTTACACGTGTTCTTTACAACCTCATGTGCGACATACTGCGGTAGTTTACCCAACTCGCATATTCTACATTGATTCTACATTTCTTTTCCTCATCGGCGCCACCTAGCGGAGGTATGTTCTTAGGCCAACACCACAGATGGCGCCACTCAAACTTTAAAAACAGTTGATATTCAAAATATAAATTCGTTTCCAGAGTTTTCGAAAAATAAATCCCCCTTGTAGCCCCTATAAAATACAAAGATTACCATCGGCAACCTTCAGAGATTACCCAAGTAGAGCCCAAAATATTTTATGATAAAACATCAGTCACACCCAAAACTAGAAACTTTTATTTGATTTCACCAAAACTTTCAACATATCTCAGACTGCGCTTTCCTTATCAGTTTTCAGGTTCTAGGAAAGGGCGGAAGGAGTTTCGTCTTAATTGGTATGCCTGCTCCATCAAGTTCCAGTTATTTCGGGCGGCTATTATGGGAACGAACGAGTGCGAGTATTTCTCTTTTTATTATTTCAAAAAGAGCCGCCAGTTCACCTCACCTCGCCCGATGCTTCCTGTCCAGCCAACATCGGTTATCATTTTGTGGCACTCTGCAGTCCCCTTTGGGATGATTTTTTTTAGAGTATGCTGATTTGCAGGAAATCTTAAATTCCCATAAAACTTAAGTGCATCGTAAATTGGCGTATGAGTAACGAGCTCAGCATATCTGCGGCTATTGCACTATCTGACTATCTGACTATTTCCGTCTCCGTCCTCGCCTCGAGGCAAAGATTTTCCTCTACACACGAAAAAATTGTGAAAACATTTAGATAATGCAAGGGGGTCAACCAGATCTACTTTATATAAAGTTTCAACCTTAGATAAGATCATCTTGAACTTCCATCAAATAAATTTTAGATAGTAAAATTGTATCTTAGAATACTGATTTAAAAATTCAATAATGTCAAATTTTTTTTTTTTATTATTATTTTTCTTAAAGTAACCATAAAATTTTTTTATAATTGTTCTCAGTGCACGAGTGTGTTCCTCCGATTTCTCCGGTTCATCGTTCTCGTGATTCTCCTCCACTTCGATCTCAACTTTCGCCACTCACAGAGTCTGTTAATAATATTCCATTGCGGGATTTGTTCCACATTTCCCGCGTGCTCACGTTTTTTTATGTGAAATTAATTTGCCACATTTTCGCCATTAATTAATTAATTGAATGTTTGAAATGTTTACAAGTTGTTTGCTTAGGCTCGCGGCTACACTTTGCGGCATTTGTTTGGATACACAAATCCGCGGCAGCGGCTGGCCAATTTTTATCTATTTATCTCCCGCTGCTTTATTTCGTTATTTGACGTAGTTTTCGGCTTGATTAAAATATCATTTGTCGATTGACGGAAAACTAGTTTGGATTGGAATTTAATTGGGTGATTCCGCCAGCGAGTGGTTCTCGATGGATCGTTTTGGAAAATTTTTGGGAGGATTTTATATTTAATTAATGGTTTTTGGCATTATAAACATTTTAAGAAACCCGGGGGGAATGTGGTATTACTAGAAGTATTCTGTCAACTACTTAAGGTTATGATTTGTCGAAAAATGCCCACATGTCACTTAAATCTTTTAGTTATAGCCTTGAATATGAATTTGTTTTTATTTTAAAGTCAATTCTCGTGGAGTAAATATGATTTTCCCAATTTCGCTAGCTAATTACATATGTAATTTCTTATTTTATTTCGAAACTTTTGCATAGTTTTAGTCAGCTTAAAAAATGTTTTCAAAGAAATCGAAATTCCTATAAATAAATCATCCCAATTTCTAACCAAATCATTTGTTATAAATCATATTATTTGTAAAGAAACTATAATTTGCCTAATTTGACACATGTCGATCTGTTGATCTCTGTTCTCTGTCTCTGTTCCCTGAAGCTCATTCGTGACTGCGTAATGCCCAGGCCAACAACACCCTTGGGGTCTTCAATTACGGCTCAAAGCCCGTGTAAGTCGTCGTGTAAGCTTTGTATTGTTATCACATCCGATATGGTCGATGTTGTTGTTGCAAGTGCAATGCAAAGCGCATTAACGCAAAGCCCCCAACACACAACAACTCCCCTTTTACCCATTTCAAGTTTGGATAATGTATGTCGCCTTAGCCATCGAAAACATTGAGGAATTACAAGCCGTAAGCTGAGAAAGAGATAGATGGCAACTCAATAGAGAGATAGAGCTCGCCGGCAGAATCGGAGTTAATCCTTTTGACAAAACGTTTACGGGCCAAAATGGAAAGGCAATTGGCTGGGCAACTGGCTAAAACAATTAGCCAGACAAAAGGAGAGTCTTTACTGTGTAACAAGTCAGTGCTGTCAGAAGTCGAATTTCAGAGAAATCATTTAGATTTTATAAAGAAAAACGATTCTTTTAAATTCATCTGGAAATTTCACCACTTTGTACTTTTTAATATTAATTTATTAATATTTTTCAAGCAACACATTCTTGGTTTCCCTGTGCTCCCTTTGCCAGCACTGCTCCTGCGAGCACTTTAATTTCACAAATCTTGGCCGCCAGCTAGAGGCAAAGAGAGAGATAGACTTGTATCTTTCAGATACAAACTAGTGGAGAGCTATTAAAATGGCCGCAGAGCAAAACAAACCGAACGGTAGAGCGCAAAGAGTTGGCGGTTAGGCCAAACAACAACACAACAAATTGATGGACGGACGGATGTGTGCCAGCAAACATATGTACTTAATATATATTTATATATATTTATGTGCGTGTGTGCGAGCGAGATAGCGCCGTAAAACAAAAGTGTTGATGGATATTTTCCTCGTGCGATGATGACGCTGAAGTTGTGTGTGCTTCTGAGTGCTCTCTTCGCCCCGCCTAGCCTTCGCTTTTCTTCGTCGGTTTTCCCCTGCATTTGTGGAGATTCATCAAATTTTCAGAAACGTAAAATATTCAACACGCACACACACACTCACACCCCCAGGTAGCAGGGCGTATATAAATCCCTTTGTGCTGCGGCAAAAGCATTTTATGGACTTTACAGTTTTTAGTTGCTGCTGCTGCTGCTGCTGCGGCTGATGTTGCTCCAAACAGCATAGCAAATGTGCAACAGCAACAGGAGGCAGAGGCTGCAGCAGCAGCAGCATCCAGCGATTGAAAGCCGTTCGAAAAGCACAACGGGAAAAAAAAATACAAAAATTACACAAGGAAAAAGGTGATGCTGAAGTATGGCTTTTCAGAAAAGGATAACTTGTTACCAATTTATATATCTTCAAATTAAATAAAATATATATTTGATTTGTTGAAATTAAATTATACTTTAAAGATATTAATATGTTTAGACTAAAAAAAATCCTACAACTTGGTTAAGTTTTTTTTGTATTATTCTTAAATATATATTTGATTTTTTAATGAAAACTTACTTAATAATAACTATAATACAACAATATTAAAAGCCTTAAAAAATAAGTTTAAAATGCCAAATCCTTTTAATATTTTAATGCTTAAATTCCAGAAAAAAAAAAAATCATATTTGTAACTCAGTCTCCCAGGAAAGTGTAACAAAAATCTTCAAGTCTTCAACCGCGCACTTTTCTCCGTGTAGCTGAGGATAAAAACTGAAATCAACACTGGCAGGCGGACATAAAATCTTTTTTAAAGTAGCATAAGCATATCGAAAGCTGAAAAATGCTCTCTCTCTCGACTTGAACTTTTTTATGTACCTTTTTACCATTTGCATTTTATTGCCAAAACATAAATGCAGCTGCCAGCCACGCACTATGTTACCATGGCCCCGCATCTTGCCCCCTTTTATCCGGCATTTGCCGAATGCATTGCTTATTTTTAAAACATTTGACTTGCATTGGGCTACCAACTCTCCAGTCGATGTTCGATTTCCTTCGATTTCCTTTCTGGGTGGCTTGTTTGTTTGTTCGCTGGTCGCTCTGTTTGCGTTTCCTCTGTTTGCTTTTGGCGTAGCTGTCGCATAACTTACCAAGGCCCGAAACGTTCAATTAAAACGCAAGTGCAAATACTGTAACCCAATCGGATCGGATCGGATCGGATGGGATAGGGAAATCGCTGGAGAAATATTGATGAACTTAGGCAAAACGCGACTCGCTCGGTTGGCTTTAATTGATGGCCGGCAAATGAAGCAGAAGGCGGCGCTGCTCTTCTCGGATTCTCGGATTCTCTGCTTCAGTGTGCTTGTGGTTTTGTGCTTTTGCTTCCCTGCTTGCCTGCTTGCTTGCTTAGCAAGAATGGGGCCAATGAGGCGTCATTTCTACGGGCAATTTGCTAAGAGGCGAGCAGATCTTTCAGATACTATATGTGCACAAATAATCGTTAATAGTGGAGATCATTAAGCCGATTCGCCTCGTGAATTTTCAAGAAATATCTTTCGGATGTACACGATAAAAAAATAAGAAAAATTAAGCAAAATGGGGTGTCACAAAGATTTTTCAGATTTTTGGAACTAGAAGAGCTTTTGTATAACAATTTTTTTTTTGGGGAAAATTATTAATTTGAAACACAAATTCTTAAAAAAGCATTTCCAGGCATATAAGAGATTTTACAATATTCTCTCTCCATAAAAACAAAAACTAGGAAAAATTTTAAAGAAATCTTCGGCCTTATTTTTCTTCGTGTACAAATACTGTGAGTCTTTAAAGCAGGTTTAATTTCGGTTGTTGTTCCATTAATTGCCATAACTCTTTTTCAATAATTCATATGGACCCCATTTGTTTGGCTTAAGAGCTTAACTGTGTCGTCTCCTTTTGGATCTTTCGAAATCTTTTGCTGAGTCCGCTTCCTGCACCTGTCAGCTTATTTATTCATTCGCTTTATGGCGCACGGAGAAACACACTTCAAAATGCGTTGTAAATATCGCGCTTAAGCCGCTAAATTGCAGGCGGTAAAGGCGGTAAAAGCAGCAACAGCAGCGACAACGACATCAGCAGCAACAATTGCTTTCTGGCCAACGCAAAAAAAAAGCGAATCAAAATTGCAAGCGCGAAAACCGCAAGACAAACGTTCGCCCCTTTGGGAAAAGTCCCCCTTTCCGTTTTATTTCTCCAGGATGAGGATGAGGGGTCCCTAAATGCTGATGTATGAGATGTTTTTGTTGCTGCTCAATTTCGGCAGCGTTAAAACATAAAATATGCTTCCGTTCCTGCTTTATTCAAACCCCCCAATGAATAATGTGGCTGCAGCAAGGGGCAAGGGAAAGTTGTGGCACTGACAGAAATTCAATTGAAATAAGTTACTTATTTAATTTTTTTTAGCATCAAAACTAGAATAACTAAGTTATGTGGGTAATGCCTATATTAATGAAAGAGTAACTGTTTTGTTAAAAACTAAAAGCTACAATTTCTGTTAAGAATATTGTAAAACCAATTTTAAATATATCCTATGGAAAAAACACGATCTAAATATTTTAATATTCGGGATTAGAAATCAATTAAAACAGTGTCCAAAAGTATGCAATAAAATATTTTTAATTTCAAAATTATTAGTAATTATTAATATTTTTGGATCTCATATTGTATCAAAATATTGATAATATTCCTCCCTTTATAAATATTCCTTCAATTCTCTGATTTTTCTCGCCCTGTATTTGTGGGTGGTTGTTAGTGTGGGGCAGCAATAGTCGGTGGTTGTTTTTCGGCTGCAACTCGGCGCTTCATCATAAAAAGCGCATCCTTTTGCCCATCCAGCTCCCTGCGCCGAAGATTATGGTCATCAATTTTGGCATCATCCAACAGCAGCAGCAGCAAACAGTTGTAACCGTAAACAATGTCGCTCCCCCTCAGCAGCAGCAGCAGCAGCAGCAGCAACAACAGCAACAAATGTGACCCCTGAGAGTTTGGCACAAAATTAAAAAAGAAGAGAAAAAAGCACAAGTCCGAAAACAAAAAAACCGGAGAACGGTAAAAGGCATTTTTATGGGCTGGCTCATAAAATTTGTGCATGGGATTTTGGACTTGAGCAGTAAGTAGACAATAAAATGACGTCGCTACTTTTTTGGATTTTTAATAAAACGTTGCGGCAAATGATTAAAAACAAAAAGCCAGCAAACTGCGCAGTAGCAACAGTAGCAGCAGCAGCGGCAGCAACAGCAATCAATTTATTTGCCCACCCAGAAAGCGAGGGTCGCTCGGCCACTTGCTCTCTTCCGCACTGGAGCTCTATTTTAGTTTTGAAAGCATTTTTACGGCTTACTCTGCTCAGATTTCTGGGGATGCTGCTAGTGTTGCTGCTGCTAATGCTGATGCTGCTGCGGTTTATTTACTCAAAAATCGTTTCTGTGGCAAACAACGGCATTGGAAAATGCAAAAGCAACGTTAAAGTTTATCATTAAGCAGCCGAAGCCGACCGAAAATGCCATGTTGCTAGCGGAAGCTGATGCTGCTGCTGCTGCTGCTGCCGCCGCCGATGTTGCTGCTGCTGCGTGTGCGCCATAAAAATGCAATAAAAATCTTTACGACACATTTCGCTTGCAACCCTCACATTAGGGCAACGGCGCACACACTGCGCTGTAGATACGGCCATATATGCCGGGTATATATAGATTTAGATGTACACTCTGGCCACACTTCACACCTAGCTTCCTTCCTGATGCCCCATGTTGCTGCCATGCAGCAATTGTTGCTACCTGAAAGCAACGGCTGCTGCTGTTGCTGCTGCTGCTGCTTCTGCAATTGCTGCCGGCAAGTCATTTTTATGCCCAAGCAGTTAACGCCATTACCTTGGCCACGCCCACGCCCCCTCGGGAAGTTGCTGCCGCCTGCTGTTTGTGTCATCAGCAATGCCAAGCATGTTCTCCTTACTCCCGGTTTTTTATTTTTATTTTTATTGAGCTTCGCTTGCATTTGACAGCTTCATTGTGCGGCATAAAAATTGAATTGTAATGGCCAGTTGCAATTTGTCCAGCAGCAGCTGCTTTGCAACATCATTAGCTGCAACATCTGATTGGCTTCTTATTGGTTTCTATATTGCTTTAGGCAATTTTCATAAATATAAGAGCTTGTTGTATTGGCGATTTAAAGTTTTAATTTGTGAATTGACTTGCAAACAATTTTATTATATTTTTGCTATATAGATGATCGCCTTTTGTACTCGTTTTTGTAGCCCTTTGTGTTTTAGAGGCAATTGTTATTTGTTTATAAATAATTTTGCATCTTCAATTTATGATTGGAAATAAGAGCTGCAGAAATATTGGTTTCTTAGCTACTTTATTTCACAAGTTCTAAGTTCAAGCAAAGCTTAATCTTAAGCAAGAACTGGCTAAGTATTTAATATATTATTTATTATGCCTTTAAAAGGCTTGATAAATTTTGGTGGAAATACTTCTGTGATACTTTTGCATCTGGAAAACTTTAAATGTTACTTTGATATTTAATAGATAGTTCTAAAGATTTCTCATAGCTTCCAAGTATATTGCAATGTGGAGTATAAGAAAAAGGGAATAATAATTTCATAAGAAATATTTTCGTCAGCTGTCTGATAAGAGTTTTAGGTTGGGTTGAATGCCCAAGAAGCAGCATACACCTAAAATGCGTTTTTGCCACGCCAATTTGAGTCTTGACGCAGCAGCAATATGGGTGTGAGCTTTATTTTTATGTAGACCAGACCAGTAGCAATTCCTTCAGGAGATTGCAGCTACACACCCGTAGCGTTGCTGGCCACGCCTTGATGCAACATGCAACATGCTACCTCAAGCGTTCCATTTGACATTTATCATCCTTCAGGAACGCAGAATCAGCTGCACCAACAGGCCATCCCAGAAACTCCACCTTCCTGTGCACTCAATCTTCGACTGCTTAGCGTTGCTGCTTCCGCTTGTTGCTGCTGCTGCACGAGCAACATCCATTGCATGCTGCTCTCCCTTTCATTGAATACATTGCCAAACTATTTTTCAGCTAATATTAGAAGGTATTGTTGTTGTTGCTGATGTTTTTGTTGGTGTGGCTGGCATTTCCCCGTTTATGCTTCAACGGCATTCCAGCAATTTGTCTGCATTTCTTTTAATTTTTTGTTGCAGCATTTTCTCCAGCATTTTCCCCTACAGCCATTTGTTTTTGTTTTTGCGCCAGTGCGCTTTCCGCTCGGCTCTTCGAGAATTTTCATCAGGTAATCTTCTGAATGGAGCGAAAATAAATATTCCACCAAATATAGAGATTCTGTGACTAATTTACGAGATAGCCATCAAGGCGGCTATCCAGCAATGAACTTCCCAATTCCCTCAAAATAGAGACTTATTTATGGAATTGTCATAACATTATCTCTTCGGCGCTGGGCAATTAAAATTAATTGCTGGAATTTTGGTCTTCATTTTCCCCCCAAGCCGCCCTCTGAACTTTTCCTCATAAAAATTGCCAGCGAATAGATTTAAATTAATTTTCCTGGCAATTTTCTTTCAGCGCCAAGGCAACGACCAACACAGCGGGGAAAACAAAGCTTAAGCTTAGCTATTAATGATTAATTTTAAGACTTGGCTTGACTGGCTCTGGTACACCGAGCAAAAAATGTATATAAAGATTTATTAATGATGAAAATTAAATCAAGCAAAATATATTTAATTATTTTTTGAATAAAAAATGATGTGAAAAAGGTATCCCTAAATTGTTATTATTTATTATTTTTTTATCAGATTATTTAAGACATTTTTAGAACTTAAAGCTATCTATAAGCTTGCTTTAATATCGATTTCAACTATTTAAATCGTAGAAATAATTTTCCCAAGTGTGCAGAAAAAATAGTAGGAGGTGGGCTTCGGAGGGTTTGAATAAAAGACTCGCATAAAAATTAAACATCAACGCGAAACGCAATCAACATTAAAAGTTTGCGAGGGAGCTCTTAGCTTACATTTTATTTACTTTCCCATAAAAGAGAAACGCACGGGAATAAACCGATAAGAACCCGCCTGGCAGCCCAAAAGTCGGACTCAAACTGGGAACTGGCTCCAGACTCCGCTTCTCGCCGGGATCCACTCAAATGCGTTTCGCATAAAATGCGTTTTTATGGCCGTGACGAAAAAAGCGATCCTGATATCACACCCCGAACAGGCGGGCGGAAAACCCGGCTTCGCTTTCCCATCATCGCCATCATCAGCTCGTTTTCCTTGGGAAAACTTTGGCGTTTTCGCAAAGGGGGGAGGCTGAACGCGTGGCCAACATTGCCGCAATGATGTATTAATGGACGGTCACGTAAAGCTCATAAGATTTTTACAAGCAACCCTCGCCCGGCAGCTCACAGCGAAATGGCCTTGGAGGTGGAGTCCATGGAGTCGGTATATATCCCATATATGTACTTATATGCGGGGCATTGAAGTACTCTACACACATTCCTCGACTCTTCTCCAGCTCTCCAAGTTGCTCATTGAGTGCTAATTAAGCAAAAATCCCGCCCCACAAACGAGGCCAAGTTGGCGCCATATACACAAAAAGATGCCACAACCAACCACGCACAGAATTAGATACAAATTCAGCTACAACTAGAGACACAGATACAGATACAGATACAGATACAGGTCTGTGCTTTATTCTCTAAACAAATCAAATGCTGCCACGAAGGCATTCAATCAGTTGAGTTCACTCGCTGGCAATGTTGTTGTTATGAGGTGATAAAACAAGTTCATGTTGCATGGATCCCTTGGCTTCTGGCATCTTCACCGATCTGGATTTGTTTTGTAAACTTTACAGATCCCATGATTATTGGCCAATTAGCTGGCAACTGGGAAAGTTTCGATTTGAGATGTATCATTCCAGTTAATGAATATTGATTCCAGAAAAAACAAGAAAAGCCCGAAACTAAAAATTAATGGCATAAACAATGGGAAAACAAACTCGAAGCCACAAATCAAATGCATTTTTAAAACATGAGGGGAAAATGGGAAAAAAGCTATAAAGAGTTGGCATGGCTTTTATTAGAGAACGTCGCACTCTGTTAGTGAAGTGAAATGTTCTCTAAAAATACTGTTGGGAAAATATTTTCCCTAAGTCCATATCTGCCACTACATATTCGCTTGGCATCCCAATTAGTTGGCCACTTCCGTTTGTTGTTTCCACTCAGCACTCTCGGCACAGATCTAAGCCAAATAAATGACCAAACACAGCCGGAAAATTCTAGTGTAAAGTTAAAGAGAGAAAAAATAATTAAGAGCCTCTGGGTAATCTAGAAAATATTTAATCTGCATTATATATATTTTTTAGTGTTAAAATCAATCCGGGTTTAAGTAAAAATTAAACTGTAGTTCGGATATTTCTAAGCCCGGAATGTTAAAAACATTTTTTGATTTATTTTTTTATAAATCGTTTAAGCATTTATAATAAATATTCTTCTCATTGATGAACATTCACTCATAATAAATTTTATAGAGTGTCCATTTGCTTCCCTCAACTATAATATTTTATGTGTATTTTCTTTCAAATAGAGAGGCCTTTTTTTAGATTTTTTGTATTGAACTGAAAAACTATGGTGACCACACAAAATTCGCTGGTTTTCTTGGCATATTTTACCAGTCGCCTGTCAACGCCAAGATGCGCTTAAGCATTATTAATTGTTTTCGAAATGAACTGTGCGCCATGATAATGAGCAGCGAAATATGCAACACAAATGCACAAATGGCTGCGAAAAGAGTTTGATGCGCCGATGGATGCGAGGGAAGCTGGCGGAGATCGGCCAGTCACATCCATTGGCATCTGCTGTACGCTGTACGCTATATGCAGCTCTGTTGGCCAGAAAGGCAATTTTGCATAATTTCCGAAACACATGTTGCCTTCAATCATGCGAGAAAAGGCAGCTTCAATGGGGAGAAAGGGATACTATGCTCGCACTCGAAGGGCGATGCGGAGGAGGCGGAGCAGGAGGAGCTGGGATAGAGGGATATGGTGAAGCGCCCTGAGGGCACATAGACAAATTGACTGACTGACTGACTGAGTAACTGAATAACTGACTAACTGGCTGGCTGCTTGGCTGCTTGACTGCATCCGACTGCCTCTGCCTCTGCCTGTGAGGGAAACTGCGACTGACAGCAGGGAGTCAAGTGAAAATGTAGCGGAAAACATTTTAATACTAATTACAAAGAATTTGTGCCGCCGCCGTTCGGCCACTTTTACTTTTTGCCCTTCTTTTATATTTATGCTGCAAAATGATACCCTAACCAAGGAAAGTGAGTTTACTTGGTTTTTAGATCTTTTAGATGGAATAATTTTATGTTAAGATCGGAGCTAGTGATTCTAAATTATTATAAGATCTGTGAGTATGAGAAAAGTTTTAAATTAATAATAATAAAATTTGAAAGTATTCTTAGAGATTTAAAGAAAAGCATTAAAATCATCTACTTCTAATTTTATTATTTTATTTTATTTGAATTGGTGTTAAAAAAATCTTAAATGATCTTTAAATAAATTCTTCAAAAAGTGCATAAATTATTCGCTGATTAAATGGACTTTTCCCACAGCTCACTCTCGCTTTCTGGGCCATCGGAGGTAACACACTCTGCAATGGTGGTGCTTCAGCTCGTGGCCCGGTTCTCGTTCCTGGCTCCGACTTCTGGCTCCGAGAGTCGGGTTGCTCCCTCTTTGGATTTTTTCGATTTCCGAAAATAAATGTTAGCGCATCGCCTGCGGCCCAGGACTGCGTTTTAATTGGAAAACACAGAGAGCCAAGCCAAGTGGAGTTCCCAGCTCGCAAGCAACTCCAGCTGTTGGATCTCGTATCTTTCTTTGTGTTTTTATTTGGAGCCTCGAAGGCGGCGGTAAAATCGCTTTAATCAAATCGTTTTATGACAGAGCAGAAAAGCGGAAAAGGCTGGAAAGCCTGAAAACGCCGACAAATGACACACAGACACAAAAGACACATGAACGTCATTAAGTAAACAATTGTGTGTGAGCGCCCCGTGCGGGTGGCAGGCTCTGGCAGGTGAGTTTTCCCAGTTTGACATTAAACGCGTGTTAATTTCATTTAATTTGGTCCGTGATTCGCCTCCAGAAGGAGGAGTGCCGCGCAGGGGGAGAACTCAGTTCAGACATTTACGGTTAACGACCCGTCCGTGTTTCTGTCCATCCATCAACGCCCCGATCGCTCAGCTCGCTCTGTGAATTTTTCCCCCAACTGCATTTGTCAATCAGCGTGGCTGGGCAGAGTTTTCCCTCTCGGTCTGCGGTATTTTCACTCATTTTCCTCGCCCCGCTCGGACTGACATTCAAGGTCCATCATCTGCTGTTTTGCTCTTGAATTTCGCCTGTGCAAAGTGAGACCCCAAATATAGTTTGTGTCTGGGAAGAGGAGAGATCGCCGCACATCGCTTTGTCAAGTGGATATTTATGTTTCCCTAGCTCTGTGATCTGGAAAAGCCGAGATGTCAAGTGGGTGGTGTGTGGTTAAATGATTTGTGGATGGGCCAAAAAGTGATACCAGCTAATAGAAAAGCTCTTTCGGGGTTGGAGTGGGTTGAAAACTAGAGGGAATGGATTTAAGAACACACTATTTGGTTGTTTAGAAAATTAGGTCGATTATGTTTGTAAAAGTGATAATTATTGAATTATTTATTATGTTTTTATAGAAATTACTTGACTTAGATTCCTTTATATTTTTACTATAGATTGCCCAGTCGTGGAATTCTATGTGTAACAGGAATGACCTTAGGCATACATTCCCATTCTATATAGAGTTCTGTACTCTTTTCTTTCTGGGAGAAATTTTTTGAATGAGATATAAGTAAAATAAATAAATATTTAAAATAAATTTAAGTACGTAAATACAGTATAATTATTTTAGCTGTGATTCTTGTAAAATTCATTTTGTGAATCTGCTCTGCTTCCAATTCCACATGAAAGTTGTATATATTTCAGGACCTAAAGTCCTATTGGTTGCTTTTGATAAAATCTTACAGTCTATATACTATTCTATATTTTTGCATTAATTTAACTGCCTTTCTCACAGTTCTGATTACTCATTCTCCGTTTTTCCTGCCTTTTTTCCTGCTGACTAACCAACTTCTCTGTCTAGATCCCGCAGATTACTCTCCTGCCTCAAAGGCAAGCATATCCATTTCATTTTTCCCCCGAAAAGCGACCTCAAATTGAATTAAAATACCAAACATGTTTATTTTTTCGGGGTAGCATTCAATGAAGATGTCGCTGCTGCTGTCGGCGGCTTCTTTACACAGCTCCTTGTTTTTTTTCTTTTCCCCAGATACTCCTCATTTCCATAACAGTTTTCGGTTGTCTGATTTTTCTGGCTTTTGTTTTGTTTTCATGTCGCCGCCACCACCGAAGTCGCTTCTTTTGTCGGTATATAGCTTTATATGTTCGTTCAGGGTCAGATTGCCAATTTAAATCGATCTCGGAGGGAAAGAGGGGAAGGAGAAATGCCCATTAACACCTACGACTCCACTCGCCGGCAAGTGCATCAAGGGGTTCCCACTTGGTCACACCTCTGGAGCACCCATTCGAGATGAAAGCAAATAAACTCATGGCTTGAGCCACGAGTATTTGGCCTGAAGTTGGCCCCAAGCCGGAGGAGCATCAATTAGGTTTAAAGACCCCGCCAACGACGACGTTTGACGGCATGCCATGACTCTCGTCGCTAATTTGCGCAAATTATGTGCCGGGCCTCTTAAAGTACCTCAAAGTGAATGAGTGCCAGGCCAGCAAGCCCAGCAACCCAGCAACACGGCAATCCCGGCCAGGAACCAACCATCCAAAACTCCAATTATGTCAACAGCAACCGCGCAGCAGGCGCAACAACATCAAAGCCCAGCCAGCCGTCTTGTCTTTTCCACCTCACCTTGCCACTTGCCGCCTGCGAATCGCTGGGAAAGCAGAAAAGGCCGAGAAAAGCGGGGAAAAGTGCATCGGATGCCGGCAGGCGGGCAACATGTTGCTGCGGGAACGGACAGGTTGCAGCAACATTTTTTCGGTGACAATCCGAGGGAGAGAAGATCTATAGCCTGAAGCAGCCAAGAGGTGACACAGAATGGTATACCCTTTAAAATAAGCTACTCTTCGAAGAGGAAAGTATTAACTAAAATAACAAAATGTTAAATATCAAGTAAGTAATTTTTATTAAATTTTTGTGATATTATTTTTACTTTGATACTTAATGCCAGAGAAGTATAATGTTTAAAGGCATTATTTGAAAATTGTTTTTATAGTTCAGAGACTATATTTTTTCCTTTTAATATAATAAAAAGTTAATAGTGAACAAAAATAATATATTTATGAGAAGCCAATCTTAAAGATTCTTTTACAGTTTCTTAAAACACTAATCATACGTTCATAAAGATGCTTTTATCATCTACTATTCTGTATAAGACTCACACAGAATAACCAGGTTTAAATATATTTTGCAATTCAAGAATAAACATTTGACATTTAAAAATTCCTACTTTCTTTAAGGAAGGAAACCATAACTCCCCTTAATTTAATTATTCCATTAATTAACAGCTGCTTTCATAAGCATCTCCCATCCTGCCTATTGCATGCAATTATGCTCCAACTCTTCAATACATTCCATTACAAATATTTTCCTAAGAAAACAAAAATGCCCACAGCTAGCTCTCAAAGCGCTTGCGAAAGTAATCATAACCGGTGCCAAAGGGTTAAGTAAACAGAAACGTCAACGC
Source organism: Drosophila triauraria (assembly GCA_014170255.2). Lineage (NCBI taxonomy): Eukaryota > Metazoa > Arthropoda > Insecta > Diptera > Drosophilidae > Drosophila > Drosophila triauraria. The sequence goes on along the minus strand of CM024334.1, from coordinate 11,606,059 downwards.
TTTGTAGGTTAAACCGTTTAAGCAGGATGTGTGTGAGCGAGTGAAGTGGAGTGGGTTTCTGTCGAGGATTACGATATGTGACTGCAATTGGGAGGCGAGTCGCCAACTGCGTGTGGCAAGCGCAAAACGCTCTGGTCCCCCCTTTGATCTCTCTCCCCCCCAAAACGCTTTGATGTGTGCGGGGTGCGTGCTGCGTGCCTCAAGGTCCACAAAACTTCAAGGTCCCAACTGCGGGTACATCTATGCTGTTTCCGCATCTCGGTGTGTGGAAATTCGTTGTTTGTCTTTGATGCAACTTCCTCAATGCGCTGCCAAACGGGGGGATAAATGGGGAAAACTTTGGTCCAGAGACAGAAGCAGAGACAGTTAAAAAGATGGCCAAAACGATGGTCGGGAAGGCTGGTAGGGATGCTGCTGCCGAGGCACACACGGAGATCAAAGGCAACTCGAAAAGCCATCACGCTTTTAGACACACGACGAAAACACGGCAAACTCCAAGAAATGAAATAAAAGCGTGGCACCGGAGAGCAGAATCAACCGCATATTGCACTTGGCTGCCATCTAAAGCAGCCTTTGTAAGTGCACTGCAAGAAAAAGTTTTTAAAAACTAGTATGCATAATTTGAGCGACGGGTAAAATTGAATAAAGAGCTAAATAAAAAGCTGTATATATTTTGAAGAGATCTAAATAGCCAGAAATTTCGAGAAAATTAGTTTTCAACTCTCACTTATATGTAACATTTTCTATAAGGGAGTCTTGCCTCAAAAAGCATTCCTATACTCAGCATAATATTTCTTCAAGTGTCCATCTGCATTTGTATCTGTATCTGCATCTGCTCCTCGGCGTTTGTCTTACTTTTTACACCTTTAAAAAGGTGTGTTTTGTTGTTTGATTTTAGGCTTCACGCTTGAATTGCTTTTTGTATTCTCCATCGGAGCTGCCGCCGCCGTCTGATTTGTTTAAGTCATTTGGGTGATTTTCTTTACGCACTTTCCGATGATTACATGAAAATGCGTTTTTATGCCATGGGAAAATCGTATCGGCGGCACCCTATTGTTGCAGCAGTTGCAACCCTCGGAGATGCAGTTTCTTTACGGCTCTTCATCTATACTTTTATTGGGTTCCAGTGCCAGTTCCAGTCCCAGTTTGAGTTTCAGTTTCAGTTTGAGTTCCATCATGGCCAATTTATGAGTCGATCTCCGCTTTTGTGCTCGCCCTCGTCTGGCAGCTGCTTTTTGTTTAAACTTTTATGGCACAGCTTTAGCTTTTCCTTTTGCCCGCTTTTCATCTCAACAAAAGGACATGCGGAATAAAGGAATTTATCCAAAAACGGGGGAAAACTTATTCACTGAATAAAAAAAAAAACATCCAAAACGAAGACGAAAACTGAACCCCAGTTTATCATTAAGAGACAAAAACCACAGCAACGGAAATGCCATCAGGAGTCGGAGTCGGACTCGGAGTCGGAGGAATAAAAAGATGTCGAGAAGTCCAAGTTGAGAGACAACGGCCTCATAAAACGCAGCCATCAAAAACGACAAAATTAAAAAGTTCAAATGGCAAATGGCAGGCAAATTGTAAGCAGTAAAATTACTACACACAAAAAAAAAAACTATGTAAAATCAACCTAGAAAAATAGTTAGCATACTATGTAAAAATGTTGCATATATTTTGTTGTTGGTTTTCTGCCAAGTGAGTACACACCAAAGAAAAAAAATATGTAAAATCAACCCAAAAAATAGTAACATACTATTTTGATAATTTCCATGTATTTTGTTTTGCTTTTCTGCCAAAATGTGTACACACCAAAAGTATGTTTTACGTTAACCTACTATGGAAAATAGTAAGAAATACTATGCTCTTTCTTCTCATGTATTTTGTTGTTTTTCAAAGAGTACTATTAAAATAGTACAAGTCCTATCATAAAATGTTAAATTACTATTTAAAATTTTAATAAAACCATTTGAAGTTTTATCTGACAAAATTATTGTTAGACTGCTATTTAAATAGTGCTATGTTTTCCGTGTGTTTTTGTTGCTTTTCTGGCGAAGATTTTAGTAAAATTACTATAAAATAGCAACAAAAATATTTCTCATCTATTTTGGTGGTGCAAGAACTACTATTGTAATATAGAATTTGACAATTTCTGCCAACAGATATTTTAATTGAAATATTTTCATTGTTCTCATCTATTTTGTTCCTGCAGGCTTTACAATTGGCAATATTTAAGCCAATTCAGATCGCCGAAAAGTGTTTCTGGACAGTAAGAGATAGCTAGAGGTCGAAATTTCTCGAGATATATTGTACTCTCGCTCTCCCACTGCTTAGAAACAAGTGTCGTTGATCTGAGTAACATACTACGCTTTACAGGCTTGCAACGATAGGATATATCGATGTTGGAGCACCAATATCGATACACCCTATCGCTGCAAGCGTTAAATATTCTTCCTTTAAATCCACATTTACTTATTCCTATGATGTAAGTAAAATATATATCATACTTCTTGGTGTAACATACAAATTTATCTAACCATTACAATTGGGAACGGTTTTAAAACCAAAGTTATCCGTCCTTAGTACAAAGCGTAATATATATCGTTCATATATATCGTTGTCAGAGTGACATCTCTATCATGCAACGGATAAAGTGCCGGCACTATAAACACACGGTTTTCTTATTGCGTCGTAGTGCCTTAGAGTCTTAGAGTGAATTTCAGATTTTCTTTGATCGTGTGTCCTTTGCGGTTAAAATGAGTGATACTGAAGACGAGCTGGAGGTGCTTCTGGAGAAGTGGGACTTTATAGCCATGTTGCCGGTTTTAAAAGGTAAGTAACACACGTGACGATCTCTATTCGAACGACGAGGATGGGGTGCTGCTCTATCGGATTAGCTTTTGGCTCTGCACCTTCACCCTGGCTGTGGCCGGAGGTGCTGCAATGCTACTGCCCTTGTCGATAGGCAGCAACAAGGTGCTGTTGCTCTATCCCAAAAGCTACTATGTGAAGTGGATCAACACCTCCCTCATTCAGGGCCTCTGGAACCACGTGTTTCTGTTCTTCAATCTGTCATTGTTCATTTTCCTGCCTTTCGTTTATCTATTCCCAGAATCCACCGGCTTCGTGGGCCCCAAAAGGGCATCCTGCCGCGCGTCTACGAGAACTTTACAGTATGTATGCTAATGGCCGTTGTTGTCCTAGTACTAATTGCCGTTGAGCGCAGTCTTTGGCATTGAAAAACTCAATTCTTCTGGTTTCTAAATTTGCCGATCCTTTATTCGTGTGTCTTGAGGTGTTCAGCGCCTTCTGCTCCATGTAACGTGAGCACCTCGGACGCGGCCAATGGCGGCGGTCGCAATGGTATAGGACTCTGGCTAAGCTAATGCTGAACTGTGGCTTTATGCTGCTAAATATTATTAGTTATTACAATATTTTAAGATACCTATTATTATTGTTACTATTATTTAAAAAGACCATATGTATAATTATTATGTAAATGTAGGTAAAATGTAATGTAAATGTAAATAAAATGTAAGTAAAAATATCTCATGTAAGCTTATTAATACAATACAACAAAATAAAATAATTATAAACTATTTTGCATTATTTTTGGAAATTTTACCATTTTATATACAATCTCCTATTTTTTGGGTAAGCTACTATTTTCTGGGACCGCTACTATTTTATAGTTAGTCAACTATTTTTGGGGTTAAACAACATTTTTTCTGGTTATGCGACCTTTTTATGGTCAATGTACAACTATTTTGGAGTTCTACTATTAAATAGTAAAACAACTATTTTTCTGTGTAACCTACTATTTGGGGTAAGTTAACTATTTTTCTTAGGTTGGCGCGGTTTTAACAATAAAATAGTTGATTTTACCTAGACTTTACCCAGACTTTTTTTTTGTGTGTAGAGAAAACTCCACGGGAAATATGGATTCCGTAAACAACGAATTGGAAATGCTTTAATGGAGAGCAAAGACGGAATAAGTAGATCGAAAGATCATTCAGGGAATATTCCATAGTCATTGGAAAGAGTTATTTATTGGGATAATCATTGAAGAATTATTCGCCTGTGGTATTCTCTATTGGAATGCTGATATATAGGCTCATCAGACAATGGAATTTTCGGGAATTAAAATTTCTGCGGATGAAACATTACCTCAAGGAATGCAATCTGTGTGTGGCAGCAATAAAATAATTAAGTAATAGCCCATCAAAATATTTTGTATTTCTTTTAGAATTAATAGGCTATATTTACCCAATTTAATAAATAGAAAAATTAATATATTACATACATTATTTCAGGTTTGTTATAAAGTATTTTTAATCTCCCTAAGTCATTATTCGATCTCCAATAAATTATAAGTAAGTATGTCAAAAATTCACTCCAGAATAATCTCGAAATTTTAATATTTCTGACATTTATTGACAAACAAAAATAAATAAAGAAATACCGTTGAGTAAGAAGTTAATGCCCGCAATTTCATAGCAAGTACAAAGATCCAGAAGTCGTCCAGCTGCTGCTCTTTATCCCCAAAATCTACGACCTCCAATCTCCCTGCCATTACCAAATCTCAACCTCGAGACCCGGCCACGTCCACATTTCCATTGTCGTCGTATTGAGACAAATAAATTTCGGGTGGTGCCACATGGCGATGCCAACTGCAGTAGTCGTCGCGGGTTTTCCCTGGATATTTTTAATTTTGCGGCGAGAATAAAAAACAAAACTTTGGCCATAATCGTTATCGTTATCGCCATCATCGCCAGTGTTGAGAGGGGAAGCCCCCGAAGAGGACCAGGACTTGACCATAATTTGCGGCCAAAACAAAGGCTTTTCTTGTGTCTTGAAAATTAACATTTTTATGCTTCCGCCAGGGGAACCAGCGGAAGCAGCTCCATGCTCTCAACTCCTTTTCCCGGAGAGATGATATAGTCGGAAAGTTTTCCATCCATCCGCAACAATGGAAACTTGCACTCGCAGTTGTTAACATGAAGTTGTCCAATGAAGTAAGGAGGACATGAAAGCCGGCAGCACACAAAAGGAGGTTGAGGTGAGGCTGAGAGGCAGCCAAGGAAACGGTAAGTAAGTTTTAATTACTCCTTGACAAATATTTAACTTTGGGAGTTGCCAAAGGGAGCAACGGGAGCGAAGCGAGCAAGGGGAGGGACTTTGTCTTACGCACAATTAACCAGATTTTTGCCGCTTGCGAGGCAAATGAAATCACAGAAGGACAAAGACAGTCTGGGTTCCGGATTCGCTTTCAGACTCACTCCGGTTCGGTGGGGTTGTAACAACATAATTCTGCGCCGTATAATGTCATAAATGTCTGTTAAACAAAACAACAACGACGACAGGAACGGCGTACGGAGAACGGAGACGGAGAGGCAGACTGTCAAACATTATTACATTATTTGCCTTTTGCTTTCGGGGCTACGTCAAAATGCTGAAATTGAAACCAACCCCGTGGCTTCGTCATTCGGGGATTTCTGGTTCTTGTATTACTCTCTCATTGCCAGATCAACCCTGACATGGGAGATTAATTGCGCCAGCCTTTTGCTTCTTCGAGTCGGAGTCGGAGTCTGAGGGAACTTCATCATCGAGTGCCCCCTGACGGCAATTATTAAATTTTCATTACATCCCCTAATCAGCGTTTTGTATTATTTTGTATATTGATTGTGTTCCCTTTGCCCTTCACATCTTGATTTCGCACTGGATCGGGCAAATTGAGCTGAGAGTGGACGCGTCGAGTTGAGATTTCGGTGAAGGGTTTAGCGATGCGAATTGCCATATTAGCAAAAACGGTTTAAGCAGGTGTTGAAGGGGCTTTTCAATGGGCTTAAAGGATTCATTTAAATAATAATCCAATTTGCTATTAGATTTTGAAGTGTATTAATCGATTTGATTAGAAAATAAATATATATACTCGGCAACTGAAATCGACACTTAAAAAACAGTTGTCAGAAGCCTAAGTAAAATTGGGAACAATTAAATATTTTTCCAATTACTTTATGGAGATTTTAGATATTAAATGAAGTTACATTTCGGCAATTAGCGATAAAAGTCACTGTGGAAATATTTGTCTATAGCATAACTTAACAAGAATTATAAGTTTTCAGGGATCAAGTGTCCTTTACAAATTTCCATACTTCATTTATTTATTTCTAACGAATAACAGATAATATATGCAAGTAAATCTTTCTAATTTTTCATTTCTGACTTTTATCCTAAATAAAAAACAAAACAGGTTCTCTACTTAAAAAACAAAATTTTTAAAACCTCTTAGATCAAACAACTACACCAAAGAAAAAACCAAGAGATTTAATTTCGTAAGAGTTTTCTTAAAAATATACGTCAAGCAGAGTAGTGAGTTCAGAATTGATTTAATACTTAATAATATTAAATTTATTCTAAGTAGTATAGTTTTTAAGCTCTATAGTTTTAAATTCTGTATTTCCGAGTATTTTTATACGAACCAACAACAAAAGTTCAATAACTTATCGCTCTTGCTAGAATTTAGTACTTTTCTGTTTGTCGCGTTAATTTTTCGCAAGCTTTGGTGCAGACTAGTATTATTTTTATATTTTAATAGTATTAAATTAATAAAAATCTTATTCAGAATAAAACTCACGTAACTCATGTATAGTTTCTATGCCAATTTGTTTTGGTTGTAAAAATAAACATTTTGAATGGTGAACCTCTTGTGTAGTTTATATTGAACTTCCCAAAAAATTCCGGCATAATTTGCATAACCAAATGTAGCTTCTTCAAAGCAACTTCATTAGACCGCAAATGCAATCCAGCAACTTCGAAATTAATACCTGGCAAATAACTCTTTGTTGGTCTTGCGCAACTTTGAGTGTTGATTTGACTTTTGCGATTCGTGCTGACATTTGGAATCAATAAAGTAGCACTTTGCACTCCACCAGGCACCTGTTCGCAGTTATTTCCGAGGGGTAGAGGGTAACTCGGGGTAATTGGAAAGACACACACATACGCATTACCATCCAATCCAGTTTAATGGCAAACAGCAAACGATGTCTTGCTCAAATAAGCCGATTAATTGTAATCAAGCAGCGCGTCCAAATGGACACCGGCTGGGTCCCATTCCCATTCAGCTCGGACTCCGGAACCAGGAGGAACTGGAGAACTAGATGGTGTCCGGATGGGATCCCCTGTCTATCGATTTCTGCCGCGTCTAGCCAGTTGGGTCAATGCATGTGCCTCGCAAGGAAATAAATACAAAGAGCGGCAAAGGCAAAATAAGTGAAACACTTTCTACCCCGGCAAAGGGCTCCAAGTGGAGCCTTCTCCCCCGCCAGAGTTTTGCTTAATAAAAAGAATTGCCAATTCCACAGAAGGCTTCAAACATACACTAAGCGAAAGTATTTACTTCTATTAGTTTTCAGAAACTTGTAGATGAACTCTTTACATATTTTTGTCTTTATTAAATTTGTTTATGATTCATCGATGAATTTACCTAATTTCGAATACGTTTTTAGGAGAATTCCTATATAAAAGTTTTTAAAAAATATAAAAATATACCTGTTAGTCTGGTTAAAGGATTATGACAAAAATCAGATAGGCAAAACATAGAGAAAATTATATAATTATGTGATTTATGCTTATATATTTAAACCTCAATCTTTCCAAGCAAAATTCATTTATATAAATATTTTAAAACATTTTTTAAAATTTCCTAAGGCCGCGAACAGTGTAGAATCTCATCCCTCCTGTGTGGCAAGGATATTCTGGGGTTTTCCCCTTTTGTTGGGTGGTTTTGTAATGACAAATAATAACTGGTGGCCCTGCCGGTTAGCCCCCTCCCCCGTTCTTTTCACCCCGCCCTGCCTCGGCCGCTGCTGCTCCCCTGTCAGTGGGCAAATTAATGGTGAAGTGTAAGTAAAATTTACGCTCTGCCACCGCCGCCGTTCGCATCTGCTAATAATCATAAAAAAGGCGGCTAGCAGCATTTTGACAACCGGCAACCGACAAACCCCCACAACTGCAGCACAGCACCCCCATTCAGAATGTTTTGGCTGACAGCCGCAGAATAAAGCAAACGCAGGCTGAAAGGCAAAGGAGCAGCACCATCAGCACCAGCCGCAAACAAAGCACAAATATAAATAATTTTACTTTATTGTTTAAACCCGGACTGGACCCCCACCACAGCGTCTGCCTTGGATTTATATTTATGTTGCATTGCAGCTGATTAGCTGCTCGAGCTCGCGGAGATCGCCGGAAAAAGGGTTTCTTGCTGACGACTGTTGCACATTTCGCTTTATATTTATTTATTCGGCAAGTGAGTTGCCTTAATTCTGTTAGATCAAAAGAAGATCTTCGGAATCGATCGATTTTAGGAAGACCGGGAAGTGCCTACTCTGGGAAGTCTGTGAATAAGAAGAGATCATAAAGTGGCTGGCTAGTCAGTTCTAAGAAGAAAACTTTGTATACGTTTTCTTTTAATGAGGAATTTTACAAAATTGTTTATAGCGCTGAAGAGTTTTATATTTAACAAAATGAAAAATTCAGATTCCAAATAAAAGTTTGACTTAAGGGAAGAGTTCATAAAAAGCCGATCGGAACTTTATTAATTCTTAAATATTACTAGCCATTTACTTATTATTCTTCCCAAGTATAACCCTTAATTTCATACATTTTACCAAAGAATCTATGCCATATTTCGAACCTAATTAAGCTTTAATTAAAAGACCCCTTCCGCATTTGTGGCTTTTCAAGGCAAGGCCTCTCAATTTACCTAATTACCAACATCTGACTTACTCTAGCCATAAGCCCTTGATTTTTTATGTAATCAAAGTTCACGGAGGGTGATGCTGCTCGTTCGAGAAATCAGAATCGACCGAATCAGAGTTCACTTCATAAGGTTAAACACGAGCACGAAGGCATGTTTTAATAATTGCAGACACAGATATTAATTGTAATCGTTGATTGTTCGCTCAACTGGAGTTGGGGCCACAAAATGCGGCCATAAAATGCCGCGAGTGCAGAAATGTTCGTAGGACAAAACAATTTGATGGCTTGACTGAAAGATCTCCATCAATTGATAAGATTTCAGTTCAATTAAGATGGTTTTTCGCAGATGGGGAATAGCTCTGGGTGTAGACTGTAGACTCACTTGTAATGGCTCTGCTGCATATCCATGTTGCTGGTGCTGGACGGGAGTCCCATTCCCATTCCGGCTCCTCCTCCGCCGCCGCCTAGCATGGTTCCACCGTATCCCAGATTGCCAGGTAATCCCTTGCCACCGGGCACTATAATTCCCAGGTTTGCCAGGCCGGCCAGTGCATGTCCATGGGGATGTGAGCCCATATTCCCGCCGTGATTGTGTGATGATGGTAAGCCAGGAACTCCGCCGCCGAGTCCTACTCCCGAATGCCAGGGACTTCCAACCGAAGCCACTCCACCGCCAATGCCGCCGATGCCGCCTATGCCGCCGATGACCGATGGAGCACTCGATGTGCTGCTGCCCAGCTGATTGATCATGGATCCGCCGCCACCGGGGGAGCTGTTCACCACCTGACCAGCTCCGCTGCTTCCCATCAAGGTGTTCAGCAATGTGCTGTTCATGTTCCCATTGTTCAGATTGTGACTGCTCTGGTGCAGCTGATGGGGCTGATGCGGCTGATGTTGCTGGTGGTGCACGGCAGGATTGCTGCCGTCGAGGTCGCCATTTTGGCCAATCATCAGCAGCTGATCCTCGTTCCGCACCTGGCCGAGACTCAGGTGAATGAGGAACATTAGCACAAATACTCCCATGGTCGATGGCATTTTAGTTTATATTTTTTTTGCGGTGTTGAATATTTGCTGTTGAAGCTGCAGCTGTGGTTGTTGAATTGTTGATTTTTCTAAATGCGTTTTCTATAGTCTACTTTTTGGCGTGATATATTGTGGATGCTTGGTGTGTGGTAAGTACTTGTGTAGTTAATAAATTACTATGCTCTAGGGTTCTACTTCATACAATATTTATTACTTTAGAGTTATAATTAATTATACGATTTGTATGCTTGTCAAAATTGTTTCGGTTTCGTTTTCGGTTTCGGTTAATAGAAAATTGTTAAGTTGCCGTATAAAAATTGTTTAAAATTCTATTCTATGCGTTTTTTCTTATATTCGTTTTGAGATTATGTATTTTGATAGTTGCATGAAATTTTGTTTCGTTTTGTTTGTTTTGTAACTTATTTTGGACTGCTTAATACTTTTCGTTTGATATCCACTCGCTTTTTCTGGGACTCTACATTTTTGTTTTTCTTGCTTCTTAGTGGATGGGATTGGTTAATTTTTTGTATTTTCACATTGGCACTTCAAACGTTTTTTTTTTCAGGTGTTATTTCAACGGCCGAAGATGATTTATTTGCTTTGGCGAAGTGCGTTTTTCGCCTTTTTCCTGGGAATGCCGCAGACCACCGATCAGCGATCCCAGATCGAAGAGCGCTAGATCAAAGGCGATGGATTTCGGGCACTACTTTTCGTTTTTTTTTGTCCGCCCCACCGACGATCGAGCGTATCAAAAGGTAACGAAACGAGTTTCGATGTTGCCGCTGTTGCTGCTGCAGTTGCAATGGCTGTGGCTGTGTTGCCGTGTTGCATTCACCGCCAGCGACGCCGTCGCCAGAGCCTCTTTACACCGCCGATCCATCCATCTGGGCAGCTTAACTTTAGGGGTTTTCCGAGGGTTCCGATGCACATGAAAGCGAGCCGCCACGCATTTAGTTAATTTCTCGTGGGCCGGCCGGCCGGCCACTCGCCATAAGCACCGAGCACAGATCGCGGACGGGATCACACTTCGAGAATATATATTTTTGTTGTATTTTTCCTTTAAAGCTCTTTCCGGATGCCAACAGTTTTTCACACTTTCCCAACTTTGATTTGCGGAAGTTTTTCGGAATCTCAAATCTGAATTCGCTTGCTCCGCGCCACACGTGCGTCCATCAGCTCGTTCGGCACTCGACTGAATCATCGACAGGCGGCGAGACTTCGTGTGTTGCCGCTGCCGATGGTGTTGCTGTTGCTGCTGTGGCTGCTGCTGCTGCTGGCTGCCTCCTTGGTGGCCGTTCTGATAGGCAAACGCGGTCGTGGTTGAAGGCGAAGGCCCGAAATGCGTGCGCAGCCAGTGACAGGCTTGCAACATGTTGCATGTTCGAAGGGCGATTTGTCGCCAATTGATCGCCGTCACAATATAGAGACAACACTTCATTAATTATGGCGACAACTTGTCAGCCGGAATTGCTCCGTGATCCGTGATCCGTGCTCCGTGGCTAATTGGCGGGCAGGAGGCATGTGCCCCTCTCTGGGCTAGTCACTTGTTCCAGCTACCGCGCACTCGCCGGGCACTTAGTTTATCTTTTTTCCCTCAGATAAACCTCGGTTTGGTTTGCCGAGGTTTTTCCTTGTTTGCTCGCTCGGTCCATCCATCAGTCAGTCTTTCAATCTCGCAGACACTTTTTTCTCCCCGGCTTATCCATCCGGGTGCACAGCGAGAAAGTATGGTTAGATTCTAAAGGTAAATATATCACTTTTATCTTGAATATTTTGCAGTTAAGATTCATGCTTAAAACTGTCAATTAATGAAGGACTTGAAGCTAAAGCTTGTTTTGAAATTAAATTAAATCCGTAAGACCCTCCTTTATATTTTAAAACAAATATACAAATTATTTCATATTATTTAGCTTTTCCCAAATCCTAGGATTAATAAGCCTTCCAGACAGTTTTTTTTTATAAAATGTGCTGCCATTACCTTCCCAAATGATGAGTTGAGAATTCCAAGCAGAAAGCCAAAGAAAATTGTCCACGAAATTAAATAAACTTTAACTTTTAAACTCCAATTCCATTAGTTATTGAAACAGTTTAAAGATTAAGGCTCCCAGGACTTTGTATTCCTAAAAACTAGTCACCTTTTTTATCCCTCAGTGTAGGGAACTCACCTTTCCACTTGTCTTCAACTCTAGCTGCTTGCTATTTACCTTTTTCTCTTATTCTCCCAGGCTCAAAACACACACACATTCCCGAAAGGGCAAGGCACTCCTCTCACTATGAGGCAAAAACATTTTTTAGCTACAACTTTTGACCCAAAACCCTTAAGATAGCAATGCCACAAGGCTGGAGTAAAAACTCTTACCTGACCAATATTTGCACAAGCTAATTACAAAAACAACAGTGGAAAATCTATCGTTTGGTTTGTCTATTTGTCCAAACATTTGTCAATTTCATTGAGCTCTGACCAGGCATATTTCCTCCATCGATCGGAGGGGCGGCGATCCCACTTTGATCGTTCATCGCCGTCGACGGTTTTTTTATTTTTTTTGGTTCAATTAAGATTCATTTTAACGCTCCAAGAAGGCGGCAGACGGAGAGAGGCCAGTATACTATATATACTGTGTGGCATGATTGTTCGTTCCCGGCGTTTATCTAATTTACTTTTACTTACACTTACACTCCCAAGTACAAGCGCCCCCAGTCCCCAAAAAAGATAAGTATCTGTCCGATGGGAATGGGAATAAGAACTGGAATGGGAATCGGCCTGGGAGTGGGACACACAGAGTCGAGTCTCAAGAATCGAGAGACGGAGCTGACCAGTTTTATTGGCTTGACAATGGGCCCGTGTCTTTCGGAGCGAGCGAGAGAAGGTGAGGGAATCGCCGTTCAAGTGCCTTTTCATTGCGGCATCGGGAGGAGAACAGGAGACGGCGTCTATAATCTCTGCCCCGGGTCTTCATTCTAATGGTTTCTAATGAACTACTTAAGCCGCTGATATGGAAGTGATTGACGATGATTCGGCGGGGGCACGATGATCTGGTAATCTCATCGCCGAAGTGCTGTCAATACACCACGATATGGATCTGAAATAGCAGACATCCCCTAAGGGTTTACAAGGGAGATCAGTCTCTTGGTTAGGAGGTTTGCACAAGTAGCTAATACATTAGGTTATTGGCTGGAATATCTTTGTGGGATATTTCTGGATTATAAATAATTTTATTATATATATTTTGAAGTTTAAATATATATTTGAAATTATATTAACAAGAAATATAATTAAGATTATATAATATTTCACTTTAGTTATTCGTGTTATTAGTTATTAGTGTTTTAAAATGGAGTTAATTTTCATTAGGTAAGTGCAATCCTTTTAAATCAAATTTAGATATATAACTATAAATATTTCTACTATTTTCTTAAAAGAACGTCATGTGTGAATTATATTATGTGTTATTAACTTATCAAAAGTTAATTGAAAATGCGCAAAGTTACCCTTATGTATAATTAGTGAAGTGAGTTTTGCGACACGCATTTTAGTCCTTTTAAAGAGGACGACTTTGACTAAACCAGATTACGCCTAATCGAGCTCACAAATATAGGCCAGTTTAACCCCAAACACCATATAAGGGATAATACTCATTTTCTATAGTCGTATACATTCGTTTCTCTCACACGAACTTTGACAGCCGAACTAGGGCCTTATTGTTCCGAACGAGGGCCTTATTTTTCCGACGAGACTACCTTCTATAATTGTATCATGAATGTAATTAATGCTCGAAAAATATTAACCCTTTGTGGAACCAAAAAAAAGGTTCAGTGACTTTAGGCCTTTGGCAATGTTTAATGTAGCGTAAAATTGCAATGTCAAAACAATTTTTGTGCAAATCAAAGAACCGCCTCCCGTGAAAACAATGCCCCATCTAATGTGACAATGGCATGACTGAGGTCCGTTTGGACTTTCGGCTAATTGTCGCCGAAAACAAAGCCCTTTGAAGTGGCAACTCCACTTTAAACTGTTGTAAAGCATTTCCTGTGTTTCCTCTAACTGCCAGAGAAATTTCACTTCTGCCGAAGTTTATGTTTATGGAAAACAAATTTTCGTCTGGAGGAGAAAAAAACATGCACACGTAAATCAAACACTTGCCAAGCTTTTGGGCAGCAAGTCTAAACATTTTTACAGACACCTGCCACAAGATGACGTCTTGTTTTTCGTTTGTTGGCCCAAATCGCTCACTCATCTCAAGTGGTCAGCGATCTTTAATTCTGGTTGCTGCTCGGCCGCTCTGCTGCTCTCGGAGAACTCCCCGAAAGGCCTAATTGGCCAATGGGCGCCACCCAGATGCAGTTATTAAGATTATGACTGCGAGCACTTCAAAGTACACTCGACTTCAAAGAAGTGCGCCAGGTAAACGACACTATCCGCTGCAGTGCTGGCAATTTGTCCTTTTTTTTTTTGGGTAGAGCTGGTTTTTATTTTTAAACAAACGTAGATAAAAATGTTTTTTACAAATATTGTGTGGTAATTTGTGTAATAATTCTGACTTACCAACGAAAATTTAAAATATTTCAATAAATTCTACTTAGGGGTCATATTTAAGCTTATTTATGAAATATTAATATTATTTTTGAAATATTAACCATAAAAGCAAGAATGTTTTAGAAAACCTTTTATTTCGTTGTTATATATATTTTGAAGTTTTTTCTGCTATTCTGTCTATTCTATCTGTTTTGTTTGAGAAATTATTAAATGGCAGCACTAGGTATATGCCACACAGGTTGGCTGAAAATAAAAAAAAAGAGGGGCAAGGGGAACCGCTTCCTTTCGGTTTTGCGGCTGCACGCGACATTAATTTCAGTTCCTGCCTTCGGGGGACTGCAACTAACAGCCTCTGTCCCCTAGGAAAATTAATTTCATAGCCAATTGCTTCGTCGTAAAATATTCTTTTACTTCGGCGGCTCGGCTTCTGTTTTTTTTTTGGTTACGTTTTATGGCTCCTCAATTGAAGGAAGCGCAGCACGGCCGGGGAATTATTTAACTCGCTGCAATTAGTGCGTCATTATTATTCGCAATTCAAAAAAGTATGTGGGAATCGTCAAGAGATTGGGCCGTAGACGAGAGCTCCCCGCATTCGGATGGATGTGCCTATAATGGACCCGCATGCGAGCTGGGCCTGTCAAATTTATGACAAGTTATGAGCGGCAGCAGCATAAACAAAAGCGTAAAGAAATCATACAATAAACCCATCATCATTAAAATTGAAAGCGATCTCGCAGGGGCCCAGACGGAAATCGAAACTAAAACTTGTTCATTGCCTCGAGCTTCGCCTCGGCGTCTGCTAAACATGCGATAAGTTGGTGTAACCTCTTTAAGCTGCTTAAAGGATAAGCTGCCAGGATTTATACCAACGAATAGTTCTCGGAGTTGTATGAAGCAGGAAAATTGTTTCTTAAAGCTTTCACCGCAGCAGCAGCAGCAGGAGCCGCCTCAACCTCAGCCCTCGGGTCAACTTGTTTATGCGACAAATATCCATAAATAGTTTTACGCTCTTAAGGGTTCGAGTACTCGGGCGGCGAAAGGTCTCGGCCCAAGGATACGCGATAGGCGAGGCCTGCTACCACTTAAGGTAACCAACTACAGGAGGGAGGGTCCAGAGCTAGACACATTTGGACCCAAAAACAAGAAAAATGAAGAAAAAATAAGAAGCAAGCAAAAAATATATATCGCCAGCTATTGAAAAGGTGGCCGGGAACAAAGGGAGCGAAGACGGTCGTCATCATCCTCCTCATCGCCTGAAGTAAGTAGCAATTTAATCAGCCCGAAAGGGGAGCATGGCGATGATGTTGTCAAATGGTTACTTTTATCCCAACCCCGGCAGCGTGTGCTTAATGTGGCGCAAAAAATCCAGAAGGGAGCCGCGTCGAGATACTCTCTTGCCTCATTTGCCTTCGCTGCCACTCCTGCTGCTGCTTCCTTCAGCACCGCCGGAATTCGTAATATTGTTTAAATGCTATTCAGGTTTCGTTTCGATTCAATTAAAGCGCATTTTGCGTTATTTTGCTTACAGTTAATTAGCACAAGTCAAGTGCCCGCGGGCCCTGAAAAAAAGGGTCGACGTTAACGCTGGCTACGCTGGTTCGTGGGTGAATGGTTGCAAACAAGAAGAGGTGGAAAAAAATAAATCCAATCCCGCCAACCTGCAGAGCCAGGATCCCAGCAACATGTTGCCCCAAACCAATTGGGAGCGCTGAAGAAGTGGCGCGTGCTGGTTTCCGATTTGGGTTGCGAACACGAGGCGATGGGGATTTATTTCTATAGACAGGCCGCAATCAATTATCAAGTGCAGCCATTCAAATGGCTCATGCAGGATTCGAAACTTTAAAAGGTTGCAGGGGTATTAATCGTGCTCTCAATTTTCAGCTTGAATAAGAAATAAAGTTACGAGAACATTGAGTTATTGAAACTCAATTAAAAAAAAAAAATAAATTAAGCTAATTTCAGTGCTTCATCATTGTGAGAATTTTAAAGTGATTCCTCGAGCTGAACAACAAAAGTTATTACCCTTAGAGTAAATATAATCGGTAATTTTTAATATTAAGTAGTGCAATATTTTATCAGATTAAAGATACAGTTAACATTCAAGGTACATTATTTAAATATTTAAAATTGACTTTAAATAAAACATTTAGGAGGTTCAACCAATCCTCGTTCAAATATCTTTGAATATGCTTAATAGAAAGATGTAAAATATAAATATATTTGTATAAAAAAAACTGAATACTCATATTTCTTTATTTATAAGTTACAATAATATTATTAATTATGTATTTATTATTAAAATTGTAGTTTGTAAAATAGTTTTGTTTGCTTCTGTGGCGCCATCTGTTGCCTTGCAACTCCACTTAGCAAACTACATCACGGCGAATTGACAAGAACGATATTCAGCCAAGAAACAAACCCATTCTAAGCAAATGTAAAATGTGTATGTAGAAATCATGTCAAATAAGTGAAAGATTCGATTAATTTGACCATGTATAATTAGTAATCGAAATAAACTTTAGAATGAATAAAAAAATAACATTTAAAAACAAATTCCTATGTTACATTTTTTTTTACTATTTTAAAATAATTTTTAAGAACATACAAAATTTTATTAGTTAAAGAATATAAATATCTCTTCAATAAATCTGTGGGAAAATGTGGCATGTCTTATAAATATATATATATATATACAAGATACAAATTTCATTGTACTGCACTGCTTTATTCTATTGCCAGTATTAGGCTTTGTAAATTATGGGCACATCACAATTTTCTTCAATAGCTACCAAATATTTTCTATTTGGTCGAAATAGCTGATTCGAGGGCTACATGGTTTGGTTTGGCAAAATTAACCTAAAACTAAACCAGACAATAGTATGCTTTTTTAATTTAAAATTAAACCTTAACATCCATTCCTCAATTTAATAGTTAAACAAGTTTCCGAAATCAGAGTATAAATCAAAAGAAATTTAAATATTTTTAATGTTTTAAAGGCCGAATTGCGTTAAAATAATATAAGCAATTTATATTAAAATATAGTTATCTATTCTCTTTTTTAAATCTTTAACTTGATAAGAACATACTATTCTAGCTTTATTCCCTTCTTGCTTCAGTCTCATTTTCATTTGGCTGAATTCTTTTAAACCTGCACACGGCAACCTCTGCTTCTTTTTACAGAAGGAAATGTTGTACATGGTTCGGGTCTCGGTTTTTCTTTATTTCAAGCGCTCTTCGCTGCACCGACGACCGTTGAAGTTGAAGGATGCGTGCGCCATATAATAAGGCCTATATGCTATCCTATATGGTGTGTGCTGCATACTGCTCTGGTGCAGCGTCCTTGTGGCATCTCCAAAATGCGAAAACGCCCGCAGCTGCCAGCATAGAATTTACACAAAGAGAAAATGCTTTGAATATTAATGCACCAAATTTTCAATATTTTTTTCTTAAATTAAGGCTAAAAAAAATATCTTAGATCGTTCAATATTTGTAAATTTTACTTAGTATTTTATATATTTTAGTTAACATTTAATTTAAAACCATCCATAATATCGTGGCACAAAAACTCATTTAATACTTTTTCTCAGTATCCTATTTGAATGTGGTTGGGGGCGGGAATATGGAATCTGGAGAGGGAGTGGTTGCAGTGGTGCAGGGTACACTTGACGCAATCTTAATAACCATGAAGCAGCGTGGCTAATTAGCACAAAAAGCTTGGCAATAACCATGCTCAATGAGGCACAGGGAACACCAGCCAGAATGGAGAATGCAGCAGCAGCAGTACAGTGAGGCAAGTGAGGCAAGCGGCGCAGCAGCAGCAATAACAATAACGATTGCAGCAACGGGGGCGTCGTGCAACACGCGTCGTATGCTCAACGAGCCGAGGGCAGCCCCGTTTCCCTCTCATCTCGAAGAGGTCTATCCCCCTTCTGGCTGCATCCCCTTCCAGTTCTCACCCTCTTTCAGCCCCGCACTGCACTTGAGCTTGCCCTGGTACGGCCCCATGTTGCGTGTTGATTTTTGGTTCTGCTTTCGGTTTACATATCAAAACAATTAGCTTTCAGTGCTCTGAATGAAGAAGGGTATTAAGACTTGGGAGTAAATCTATAAAATAACTAGTAGATTAATAAGGAAATCGTACAATTCACAAGGCAGAAATATTTCTAATGCAAAAATCTTCTGTTTTGGGTGTTTATATGTGTATTCAAAATTAATTTTGATGTTTATAATATATTTTCAGGAGGTTATGTTGTTTATTTTGTTTTATTTATATACTTAGTTCAATGGCACACCTAAATCAAATTTTTCTAATTTTTTATTTAGACCTTAGTACCTCATTAAGAGCATTTAACATTCCCAATATATAATGATTGCTTTCCCCACCATGAAATGATTCGAGAAGTGGAGGTGAGCATTCCTTCTCTGCCAGGTGAGTGCATTTTGCAACATGAACTTTGCTCCGAATGCAATGCTGGCTGACTGGCTGGTTATGTGCCCCCAAGGCCGTTGCTGATGAATTGGTTAGGCCGCTTTTTTCCCATCTCCATCCCAACAATTTTTCCAACCCCCTACAACCTCTGCGCTGCTTGAAAACCATAACAATCCCATCTCACTGCTCTGCCACTTTCCCCAGAAGCTGCTCAATTGTTTACGTGATGTTTTGACAAAATGAGAAAAGCGAGGCGAAGCGACGAACAATTCCTGGGCATTGCGTATACGACAGGTGGTGCAGGCGAAGAGAATGGGATTTAACCCTGCGTTGAACTAGGATGCATATTCGTTGCAAGCCATTTACTATTTAAAAATCTTATTTAATTTATAGTAAAACTAGTAAACTAGTAAATATAATAATTATGTTTTCACTGGTGGCCTCGTATTTTGGAATTAAATATAATTGTGCTTATCTTATTCAGACACCTTTTAAAGACAAATTTAAGGCAACCAAATTTTTGTGAATAAATATTAATAAATAAAATATATTTTTTGACACAACTATATTCCTAAATCTAATCCAGAATCAGAGTACGCTTTCCAAGGGTTAAAGGGAATCCAAACTGGGAAACTGAGAAAAACTTTTGCGCCGGAATTGAAACAGTGTTTGCTCGTTCACTTCAGGAATCGCCTCAAGCGAAATGTTTTCTATTTCTCCGTTTTTCCGCCACTCTCTCCCGCTCCGCCTCGCCTCCATTAATTGGGCGCACATATTGCCAATTAAGCTGGGGAAAACGGAAAATTAATTTGAATTTGAAAGTTCGAAAGGTGGTAATTGAAAAAACTCAGTTTGACTTTTCAGGGGACGAAAGGAGCGGGACAAAAGAGGCGCAAAGGGGCGAGCGGTGGAGAGGTGAAGACTTGCAGGTGGCCATAAATTCGGCAAGAAGGCAAAACGGTTAATTGATAATGGCTGATTGGAAACTAGTTTTCGTTTTCGATATTTGAACATTAACATAATCGCTTTAAAATTGAAACACGCAGCCAACAGGGACTGATACTGAAAATGCAGTTAGCAGCGACAACAAATTGTGTCTATCTCGACCAAAATGTATCTGTATCTAGTGGATTTGCATTCTCGCCGGTGGCAAGGGTATTAACATATCAACATTTGTTAAATGACGTTTGACTTTTGTGTGACAACGCGATATTAATTCAGATTCAGAGCGCCGAGCCGGGCCAAGCCGAAGCGAACCGATTGCCTTTGGCCTACCCACCTTTATCTCAGTCGTATTTTTCGTCTTCTGGCCAAATAAAATATTTAAATAACTCAATTAAGCATAAAACGCAACTGGTGGGCACTCTTCGGCACCAATTTGGTAGCGGAATTCCCAATGAAATGCCCTGATATATGGCCAAATAACAATAACTGTCAACGAACATTTTTTAATTAGCAAAACCCCCTCATCGAAGACTGGCTGTC
This sequence comes from Drosophila triauraria, assembly GCA_014170255.2. Lineage (NCBI taxonomy): Eukaryota > Metazoa > Arthropoda > Insecta > Diptera > Drosophilidae > Drosophila > Drosophila triauraria. The sequence continues at coordinate 11,585,834 of CM024334.1, read as the reverse complement.
GACCGGCTGACTAACGTTCGGCATATTCGCAGGGCCCCCTATTACTATGTGAAAAATCTTCGAACCGATATTAGTATACATTAATAAATGCCACTAAAATAAATAAACAACTGGAAAGGGTGAGGCTGTGGGTCGAGTCTGTTGAAAAATCTTTATAAAATGCGTTGATTGCTCAATTTGAGCCTATGAAATATTTTATTATATTGATTTATTAACTAATTGGATTCAAACTAAAATGATTTTAAATTTATAAACTTTCTGATTGATAATAATATTGCATAGAAGGCCGGTATACGAATTATAAATATTGGATCATTGCGACTATTTAATGTAAAAATAATTCAAAGGCTTTTAAAATTATTTTAAATTTAAAACTAAAATTTTTGGAGTCTGTGTGATTAAAGTATTTCTAAAAATGTAAAAAAAAAAATTGACACAAACTTAAAATATTCCTTTTCATTTTCTATAAGTTAATTTATAATATATTCCCCTATTCTTTCAAATATATTTCTTTAAAGGAAATAATTATACATTTTACAATATTTTGAAATAATTCCTTTCTATATACTATAAGTTTATTATTGATAATTTTCATACTACACTTTTTCTTGCTGAGTTATCATAAATAAAGTATACAAAGTCTTAAACAAAATGAGAAAATTACAAACCCTTTAAAATCTATACATATTTTTCCGCCCCTACAGGGAATCAATAAAACTAAACCATCTTAAAATCCCGAAATCTTTATTTCGCATATTTTATAGATACTACCGAATAATGATGATTCGTTTTACAAAAGGGCAACTCGTCAGCCACCATAAGATGTCGAGCACGGGCTGAAAAATTGCTTATTAATATGAAATAAATGCTTTAGCCCACCAACGAATAACGATTAATGCGACTGGAAGGTTTCGCGATTTGCATCTGATGAATATGCAATCAGAAGCTCGGCTCTGAGCTCAGAAATTCAGAAACCGTGTGTGCCCTCTGCGCCGGTGTGTGTTAATAGAAACATTTGGCTTACATTCAATTTGGCTCTTCGGATGGAGGCTGGCCTGCAGGTCGATCTGGCCAGTGGCCACCAAATGAGCGTAGCTGTTGAAATAAAAACATTTGGCATTTTATTTGATTTCGATTTTGATTATTAAGTTGTATGCATTTCATTATTGCGCTTCGTTTTGAGAGTCTGTGGGTTTATAGGGGGCCCTAAGATATTTTCGGTCTCCCTTGTCGGCGGAGGCAGTTTTAGTGATGAAAATGAATCAATTTTGTGTGTTTTATGACTTAATTACTTTATTTGAGATCGCACTCTCGGTTTTTATGGCTATTGCTTATGTATTTTTAATAAGAACTGATGACTTAATTTAAGTAGAGTGAAATTGGCATAAGGGGTTGATTTATTGAAAGCTGAGTAAGTGTTTTGTTTTTATTACTTGTAAATACCTAATAACGAAAAACTAATAAATTTATATACATACAATTATACATTTCTTAAGGAAGTTATTCCAGAGAAATTATAATAATTTATTTTTAAATTAAAGGTTCACAAAAATTATGAATTTATTTTTGAAAACTACCGGAAATGTAATTAAGCTTAAATGCAGAAAAAGCTTATTATTTAATCTACGTAAATCGTTGCTTTGGGCTCAAACTAATTTGATAATCACTGGAATATAGGGCATGACCCTACCCTTGTCAACATATTTAAATCCAACCCTAGCATAAAATCAATAGCAACTCAACCATTTTTCGACTTAATTAAATTTATGGAGATTATGGCTCAAGACATTGTCGACTTGGCATTTCCCACACACAGCGAGCCAAGGAGATTCAAAACCAAAGCTCGAAAGAACGGGGAGATCTTCGGGAGAAAAAAATTATTGAATCCACACAAAACGTATGTTTAATCAAGTTATTAACTCGTGAAATATCAACACATACGAGCAGTCCTCCAAAAAGATTAAATTATAAATATTAAATGACATAGAAACCAAACAGAAAAAATGAAAACAAAACGAAACGAGACGAGAAAAAAAATACAAAACCAAACAAATCGAAATGGAAACATCGAAAAACGTAAGCGATATGAAGATATTCGGACATGAATAATTAATTTCCCTGATGAAAACTTAATGAAGAAATAGAAATAAGTGGAATCTCCAGCACAACTTGAAATAAATTTGTCATAGTTTCGTATGCGACGCAAATGCTGAAAACCAGAGGCCCGAGAGCCAGACCTAGGCAGCTCGCACAGGGGCAAGCAAGGAAATGGAGATGGGGACCACACACTTGGAGCAGTAGAGTTTAAGCAACTCTCAGATCGTCCGATCATCTATGGATCCAATCGGATGCCTAAGCAGATGGGCAAGTTTTTGTTGGCTATGGGCAATTAATTTATTATTGGCAACTTGAAAATTTATCGAGGCTGATGGCAGTCGCGCAAGGGGAGAAAAAACGTACGATCAATTTGTAGATCATAAAATTTTCCCTACTTACACGATCGTAACTTACGCAAATTTGACATTTTTACGGCCATATGTCTATCAGTAGTTGCCATTGATCAAACCGCAAACGGATCTCGAGTCCAATAAAATCAAGCAAAAAGTGCGAGTGGATCAGATACACCCAGGGAAAAATGCGTTTTCAAAGAGTTTTCATATTTTTTAATAAATATATAAGATGTTAAGGACTCTAAATGAACACAGAAACTCTGTTTCATATTTTAAAAATAAATGTATTTTCTAAACATGATTTTAAAAACATTAGGGAATACTTTTTAAGTCACTTTTTGGGAAATATACTTAAACATTTACTAAGAAATCAATTGTAATTTAAAAAACTTTTGTATCCAATCAATGAGCTATATTTTCCTAATTCGATAGATTTTCTTCTGCTAGGTTCAAAAAATTTAGAAAACATTTTTCCCAAAGTGTAGGCTACAAAAAATGTTGCCTCTAATCAGCAGGCCAAATAACAACTTAATTAAAGACTCTAAAAGGCAGCTCCCCATGGCTTCATGGCTTCGAACCGAAGCCCATACACAGTCCCAGTCCGAGTCGCAGTGCCAATCCCAATCCCAATCCTCACCTGCAACTCCCTGCTCGACGTTCAAGTGTGTCTGTGTGTGGGGTGCACCAAAAAAAGCATTTCCAATTTACACTTTGCTGCTAATTTGCGTTGACGCTTTTAGAACCGCCCGGGGCGCTATCCCCCAACTTGCCCTGCTCCGGCGCATTCCACGAGATTGTCCTTGTCCGTCAAGAAGTATCTGGCAGTCGCAGTCCCCGAACTCGGGCCCCAGCTCCAAACCGATCCGACTGTCTGTGTCTGTGTGTTTTATTATTATGATGCATGCAGGAGGAGACGCTTGGCAGGAGCCGTCGTTGTCGTCATCATCATTGACATGCTCCTCCGGCTCCACCAGCTCCAGTTCCATTCGCCTTTTTTCCCCTTTTTTCCTCTTTTCTGCTGTTGTCATTCAACTCGGTCGTCAGCGTTGAAATTGTTCATTTCGAAAATGCCTCAATAACAATAACAATTGTCGTAAAACTGCACAGGATACTCGCGACAGTGTGTGTGAGTGTCTGAGCTTGTGTGCGCGATTATCTATAAAAGGATTTTCGAGCAGATTAATTGCGCGTGATTGAAGCTCGCTGTTTTGTGTGCCGTCATTTCGGCCAGGCACCCTGGTTGAAAAACAATCAGAAAAGGAAGTTAAGGGAAGGGGAGACACCTGGCGGTGAGCTGTGGAACGTAACAGAGCCTAGGAAGAGGAAATGAGAAGTGCGGAGAAAGGCAGTTTTTGATTCAAGTCACGACATGAATGGGGGTTTCTTGAGAGCTTTTCTCTTAAATTTTTAGAGGTGGATAAAAAGGGCATAAAACAAGAAAAATAATTAAATCGAGAAAGTGATAATATATACTTTCATATAAAGCTAAGGTTGCTAATGTAAAAATTTAATTAATTAAGTTTTCTCAAGAAATTAATATTCCTCTTCATATATTAATATTCATATTCCTCTTAATATTGCAACTTGATTTCTAAAACTAATTATAAAATCAAGTGTCGTAGAAATCAACCAAATTTATTTATTTATATTTATCTCATAAATTCATATATTTTATTTGTATTTAAAATAATGAGACTGATTCTACCACTGTGGAATGGCACTACCTCCCTTTTCTCTTCATCTCACGCACTCTCTCCTTCTCTTTTGACCAATTTGGCCTGTGTTTGTTGGTATATATACCCCACATCGTATTGCCATATAAGTTGGCTTGGCCCCTGTACCCCGTGTCTGGATTTTTTCCCCGAGTCTCTCGGCAAGCTCAGCCGTAATATGAGCAGTAATAAAATTTGAATTTATGACGAGATTCCATTAAAGCTTCTTCACAGCACTCGCACTCACACAGGGGCGACCCAATATTTGCCTGGTGTGAGATAAACAAAACGTGAGAGCGAAAAGGACAAGACCAGGGGCAATGTAGACTTTGGGGGCTAACAGCGAAGACAGCGGGCTAAAACAAAAAGCGACCAAAAAGATGAAGACCAACAGCAGTTGAGACCAAGCTGAATGGCAAAACACTCGTAATAATGTGATTTGATGGGGGATATCCCATCCCTGGGCCCCCCGATAAGTACGCGAACGGCAGCAGCTGGGCAACAACTTTGTCTGGCTGCACGATACAGATGCAAAGATACACATACAGTAAGCAAAAAGAAGCCAAAACTGCAGTTAATTTTATAGATTTATGAAATAACATACTTATCTTGACTAAACAATAATGATAGTTGAGTTGGTAATACTTACTCCATCGCTTAGTTTATTCTTATTAAAAATGACCTATCCAAGAAACATTTTTTGTTTTATATTATATTTTCCAAAATAATTTCTTAAGTATTCTAAATTAATTTCAATTTATCTTGCAAACTTAATATGTTTGAGTGTATACGGATACTCATTCAATAACTGTCCCGGCAACGTTTATATGACTTCCATTTCATTACGCGTAAACGAATTGAAATGAATTTTTATTGCACAACAGAGGACTCCCTTTAGCCTCGCTTATCTTTTGTTTAATGTAAAAACTTTGTTCAATTAGTCGTCGATTAATAATTTTTAAATATTTTTCCTCTCTCTCTCTTTTCGCACATTTAATCGAATGGCTTTCGTTAAATTTATAATTAGCATTGCGCTAATTAATTAATCGCTCTGCCATAATTACCCCGCCGAGTCGCCCAGTGGAGTGTGTTTACCCGAGAGGAAGGGGGGAGGAATATAGGAATATAGCCCGGGTTAAGCAAGTAATGATACTCCCACGCTGCAGATAAGACACTTTCCCTCCATTCTCCCACGCCAAAAGGAGATATTGTCATTAAACATCGCTCTCGGACAGGTTGGAGTACGAAGTTGAAAGGAAACGATCTTTGCCGCAAATGCGATTTCCAGGAATTTCCTCTCGACACAAGTCAAACAAATTTCCACGTTCCCATCAATGGGGATGGGAAATAAATATAGAAAATACCTAATATAAAGCACTCTCGTCCGGGGCAAACAATAACAACAAATTGTTTAACAACAAAAAATAAATCTTAATTGAATTGTGATACTCGCACTGATACTGACAGACTGCCTGGCTGGCTTTCTGACTGACTCTTGAGGTTGGGCCCGCAACGTCTGTCTTTCTGGTTATATATCTTTCTTTTTTTTTGTCTTTTTTCCTGGTGGAGCACATGTTTTACTGGGGAGCAGGGGACCGAGTCCATGGGCTTTGTTTTGAAAGTGGGTGTGGTCCTGCGGCAATGGCGCATTCTTTACAACTTTGGTATATCTGCCACAATTTACCTTTGTGTGTGTCAAGTCAAAGCTATCTGGCAGATACAATATCTCCCAGGCGTATGCGCTATCAGGCCCCTTTATAGTTTGGCTTGCATTTAAAAGTCACCTTCTTTTATGACTGAGTACACATGTCTTTATTAATAACCATTATTGATTGTTGCCAGCGTTTGTTGTTCTCAGTAAAATGCGAGGAAGTTCCCAGTTGAATGGGGGCTGAAGATATGGTGTAAATGATTTTAATATATTTTTCTAGAGGAAATTGAGCTCGTTTTAATATTTTTTAGCTGAACTTTAAACTGATTTCTTAATGTTTTATATACATATATTTCTCGAATTTCTTTTAACTTATAATCAAACTGAATATATTGAAACAAACTGATTGATTTGTTAAAGAACTTCCCTTCAATTTGATATATCCCTTCTTTGAGATCCCTTCTCCTGTTTAAATATGTTTAACTATCCCATCCTAAGAGCCCTGTTTAGATCCATTTCCCTTTTAGCAATTCCCTGTGACAAAGGGCAATTCATAAAATGTTTGCTTAGGCGATTGAGAAATGTCAAGATCCTTCGCTCGAGCATTTCCTCTTGAAATTTATCGGGGGATTTGCGAATGTCAAAGGCTGTTTGTGAAATAGAAAAAGTGTGAGCAAAGAAGCCCCTTCAAGAAATCGCCCGAGGAGGCTTAATGCTTACGAAATGTAGTCCAATTTCCAGGCATTACCCTAACGCCCCTGCCCCTGCCACTGCCTCTTTGAACGCCCTGCCCCGAAGCCCTGCTTAGGACAGGGATATTATATAGAGCCCAACTATACCTACACTTGATGCAAACAATGCAGCGATGAGATGCAAAACAATGAAAGGCCGACGAGAGATCGGTGCGTACACAGAGATTTGGATTTAAATTAAGCTAAATCCGCTCAAGCGCATGCGAACTCGAATGCGGAGTGCGACTGCGAATGCGAGTTTCGTATCCGAGCGAAAACGCTGTTCGCTAATAGACAACAAAAAGGTACACGACAATCTTGCAGATACAGATACGGAGCAGGGGAGCTCAGGAAACTGGCAGTGCTTAAGTGCCGAGTACCTACATGCCGCGACAGTTGGACAGCTCGACAACAAGTGCCACAGCAGCAGCAGCAGCGGCAGCAGCAACAACAGTGAGGCTCAACTGAACACCAGCATCCCAGCTGCAACATGGCGATAGTGAAGCAAAACTAGCTATTTTCTCTTATTTTTTGGAAGTAATTCATGAATGGCATATGACTTTATGAGTTTATCTACACACTTAAAATACTATATTTGCTAATTATTTATAAATAAAAAGTTTCTCTAAAGTTTTACTAACATAACGTTTGTAAAAATGTTTACTTACCTCAGTAAATGTACAACTAGTAATTATTGTAAGACACATAATTGAAACCATTTAAATATTTACCATAGTGAAATTGTAAGTGAAAAATTTGATTTATATTCATTTATATATTTTCTGAACCGTAAAATAATTTTTTAAGTCAAACAATTCAAAGCCTAGGTTTAATGTTCAACAAAGGAAATTGTTATTCATTAATTTAAATAAATAAATATAAGTGTAAAAATATAAATGACTCTAATTATGGATTAGATTTTAAGTTTGAAACAAAGATTTTATTAAACCTTTAAAAAAACCATCTTAATTTATGAGTTTGTGGTATTCCAATCACCTTTGTGGCATTTTGTGGAATATAAAAGATCCTGTTTCTATAAAAAATGTGTTTTCTAGTTTTATGGGTTTATTAATATTTATATATTATTTATCTTATTATTTTATTTCGAAAGCTAATACATTTTGGAATTTTTAGGAGACATCACTGCATCGAAAAGATGCTGACACCGAGCAATGCCCATAAAGTAGGCTAAAAACTCACGTAGCTGCTGATGCAGCCGCTGCTGCTGTTGCTTAATTTGCATAAAACTTAAGATACGAACGAGGGAGACAGGTAGGCGCAGAGTGAGACGGCCAGAGGCTCTCGCGTGAATGAGAGTTCAGCTGGATGCTGGGATTGGGATTGCTTGAATGCTGGATGGCTGGATGGCAGCTGCGATGAGCGCGCACGCCAGGCGCAACTTCCTGGAAAAGGACCGCCAAAGTTGCTGCCGCTTCTTGCCACATCGCCCTGCTTCCTCTTGAGCCGACAAATTGTACCTGTGTCAGAGATGGGCACGTGATTGGGCTCTCAGTCACGGAGACTTGGTAGTTATGAGAGATATTAATTTTTCATGCCGATTTTTAGAAGGTATTTTGATGCTGGGCTATTATATATAAAATACATATTCAATAAATTAAATTATTAAAATATTGTATATCCATTTTGCATTTATTTATTTACATTTCTATATTCTCTATAATTTTTCTAAAATGGGTAAATGCGTAATTTTTAAGGCCAAATGGTGATTGAAGATACATATCATCCTGAGACTGTGCATAAGCACTCCAGTATAGTCTAATCGTGATTTTCTTGTAATTATCATAAATAAATCTGATTAATATTCTAATACCCTGCTCACGCTCCCATCTCTAGGTCATTCGGCGTGTGTGTTTGTGAGAAAAAAAGGAAACGCCGCCCCAGATCATAGGAGATGTACCAGTTTTTCATTTAGCCGCGTTTGGCCAAGTGCAATCGATACTTTTGTCCGGTGAGAAAGGAAAAGCAGCTATGCAGGGCAGGGAGGCGGGGACGGGGACTCATTAAGTCGCATATATCTCAGTTATCTTTATGGATCGGCAGGAGTTGAGTAAGATTGTCAACTTTGTGCGCTTTTATGAATGGGCGCCGATCGGCGATGTCTGCTTGATGATAAGCGAAAAGGTAAAACAAGATCACTGAGAGCCTTTTTCCCCACCCATATATCCCCTGGATCTACGTATCTGCGTATCTATGTATCTATCTATCTATGTGTCGATCGTGTGCAGCCAAAGAAATCTCCTTTCAGCAGAGTTAATCATTGGAAAATCACTTCCTGCTCAGCTGCTCGCTCTCCTCACATGTGCAAGATTAACGCGAAAATTTCATTTGCAAAAAAAGGAAAACCGAAAATACAGTTTCTTTCTATTTTCAAGTGCGCTCTCAGGCATAAAAGAGAAAGACCTGGAAAATGGAGTTTGACAGGGGAAAGATCCCGATCCCGATCCCAACCACACACAAAGTGCCTCGGCAAATTTGCATAGTCGGGAAAAAACAGATCCCCAAAAACTAAAACCGAAACGAGAATTAAATGCTACGCTTCCATTTTCCGGCTCACCACTTGACAGCTGTCAAAAGAGTTTGGCAAATATTTTGTCAGTCGGTGAGCGGGAAAGTTGAATTCTTCAAGGGTTTCCAACCGACGTCGGCAACTAATTAAGCCATTTTCATTTTCCCTGCCTCTTGGCCCAAAAGAAAAGTGCATTCTGATTTCTGTTGTTTTAACAAATTCTCCAAATTCTCAAATTCCCAATTCTGTTTGTTATGTCAATTTGAAGAACTCACGCGCCACGACTTAACCCCATATACCAGGCTATATGCACATATATCCGTGCTATATATGGCCAATACAGGTAGGGAAAAGGGCCAGGGCGGAAAAAAAAGGTTAAGAATGCATTTAGCCCTTTGTTTGTACAGCGCCTTGCACGCGTTCATAAAATGCATCAGCGAATTGAGAAATGTTTTGGGCAAACAAATCGGAAGAGGAGTGGGAGCAGGCGACGGAGGAAGGAGGGAAGTGAGGTGGTGGAGGAGGAGTAGGCGAAGAGTCACTTAAAGAAATTATGTGAATCTATTTTTCATATATATAAGAATATGAATTTCTGTCTATATATAAATTAATAATATTCCTAGCTTTAAAATTGAAAAGGTTATTACTTAAACTTGATTAATATTATTATAGAATATTTGTGGATGTACGAGACCTTATTTACAGTGAATAAAAAATAGTCGAGCTTATTTTATATATCATTATAATTTTTATTAGATATTTCTATCAAATCATACGATTTTTGAATTTGTATCTGAGATAGTTTTATTATCTTTCTATTTTATTTTGGAAAATGTTGATATTTAGTCTCTTTTTGAATAACCAATATACGAAGTTTTAAATAATTTGAAACTTTCTAAACATGCTGCACTTATAAAATATCTTTTAAATTTGAAAATTGAAGTTGAAATGCAGTATCAAAGAAGTACAAATTATCTTTATATTTATCTATTTATAAATATTAAAAAAAAATTTCAAAATGTTGGTAATTATTTCTTTCCAGTGCCAGTGTTCAGGTCTAGGCGGCAAAACGCTAAAAATCTCTATCCCTTCAGCGGCCTCTCGGCTCTCTGTTTACTCACATTCATGGGAAGATGGGCATAGCAAGTGCCTGGCTCTCCGCCAGCCAGGCCCCCACACCCGGACCATCCCATCCTCCTGGCCGGCCGGCCGCCGTCGCCGCCGCCGCCTCATCCATGAAATCCACTTGCCACCAAGACTGCGCACTTTACGATATTTGATTTCCTCATTTACGGATTTAATTTTCTTTCAAATTTACCGATCGCCAAGATCTCTACCCGTTCACTGATCGCCCCTGGGCCAGTCATCCGAATCCGAATCCATATAGACATCCACACGATCTGCAGGCCTGCTGTTTGTCTCTCTCTGTTTGCATAGTTTTGGATGTTTTATCGCTTGATTGGTTCGGTTGGTTCGGTTGGTCCGGCTTGGGTTCGGTTTGCCGCATCTTCCACTTCTGCTCCTGAGATGTTGACCCAGGGGCGATCTCTGGCCAGGCTTGGGTGCAGATTGAGATTGAGCTGTGCTAGTGGAGCGCACGGCACTTAGCCGGAGCCCATCATCCGTGATCATGATAATTACCACGGCAATAATGATGGTCAGCAGGCGGCAGAGATAGAGGATCAGCGATGCATTGATCAAACAGATTCGGGATTCATTGATGGAAGGTGAAGAATGTTTTGGATTATTTGTTTTCACTTGTGAGAAGGTATTTCTGGCTTTCCTTGGTTATTTCCTATAATGAATTCATTGTTCACTAATTATCTGCTTTAACTAACCCTTCAAAGCCCCTTACTGACCTGCCTTAACCCATCAAAGCTAATAACCACACATCAACACCCCAGCTGGAGATCGTGGGATAGCACCATCCCAACCCTCCGCCATACGTAACCTCAATTTGTCGCCACATGTCACACCAGAAAGGAGAAAAAAATAAGGCTCCGGTTTTTGGAGGCGCCACCAGCTGCTGTCGCTGCTTTCCATACTATAAAACCGATGACATCTCCGATCGGATCGCCTGGCGTTTCATTTAATTGAGTTCACAGCCCGAGAGCGAGCAACAACCAACGAAAAAAAAAAGAGAAAAAAGACAATAACAATAAAAATTAATTCAAAGGCAACAGCAACAATGAAATGTTGAACCTTTTAACCTTTTTCCGTGTTCAGGTTTGGCCCGCTTTGGTCGCTTAATGGTCCAACACGGTGCTGGCGTTGGAGTTGGAGTCGAAGCCAGAAGCGAGCACTCCTTGATCGGATCGCAGATGATACACGGGAAAGAACTACATACATTAAAATATATTAATCAATTAAATTGAATGGAATAATATATAATGAATATTACATATTCAAAGTTATAAATACAATACATTTTTAAGGAGTAAACAAATAACATTGCATTAATTTTTTCTAGATATTTATAAATGTTACATTCTTGATTCCCTGATAGAGCTTCTTAAGAATTGTAAGATGAAAATTAAAACAAATCATGAAGGCTAAAAATACCTTAAAAACAGATTCTTAGATTGAAAAATCTCAAGATTGAAAAATCTCTTCGAGGAGATATAAAATATCCACATTCTTCTTTAGGTAAAATTTTAATTATGCCTTAAAATCAAAATAAGAGGAGAAAAATCGAAAAACATTTCTGAGAATACCTCCATTTTGAATAGATTTATCTCTCTATAGATCTACATCTGATCATTTATTTTCCACAGTGTTATGTTACTGCCATAGCGCCAGCTGCTGTTTTCTATGTCAGTTTTTGGGCCTGGGGGTTGTCAATTCAATTAATGCCTAGACTCAGGTCGAACCGACTCCATCTCAATTAGAACCTCTTAGGCCCGAGCCAATAACAAATTGAGAAACATTAAGGAACAAAACCATATTTTGTAGCGGCCCAAAAAAAAAGGGAAATTAAGTGTGCGTTTGCGTTTTTAACATTCCTGCGGCGAGGTGAATCCACGGGCAGCAATCTCCGTCCGAAAAACCCATCCGATCCGATCTTAATGAAGATGAAGCCAATCATCAACGCCCTGACTTGTTGATCTTTTGTGGCACAATTAATGCTGCATAGGGCTGCACTTTGTTGTGGATTGTCGATCGCTGATCGCTGATCGCTGATCGCCCGGCTGATCGCACAATGGAGATATTTCCTTTCTCACACTTTCCACAAAAAAGACGCGATGGGCCCGAGGAGAAAATGAAAAAGAGGCGGCATGAAAAAGCACAAAACATGACACGATGGATGACAGCGCAAAAAGAAGCGCCAGCTCCGGGGATCCGAAGAACCGGGCATTAAAACTTGACCAATGGCAGTACGACGCAGCGGCGCGATCGTGTGTGTGAGATCGTGTGGAGTTAATGGGAGTATTAAAACCTTTTAATAAAAATCTTTAATGAATCAATGAGCGAGCGAGAGGAGCCGAGCGAGTGAGTGAGTGGCCTGAATGAAGAGCCAGAAGATCCCACCACCACTGCAGCACCGGAGGAGATTCTTGGCTCAGATTAGGGGCATTAATCGATTTAAGCCACAATCATTCCGGCCTCCTTTTCCCTCGGTTTTCGTTAAGGAATGTGGGAGCCTGTCCGCCGCTCAGGCTGTGGGGCCTCAACTTTGTCTGCGCTTATCAAAAGGCATTTTTTTGAATAAAAATTAAATTAATTAAATTACAGGCTCTTGGGTTTCGGTTTCAGTTTCGGTTCGTGCCTCGGCTTCGGTTTTCGGATCCCAGCCAGCCAGCCAGCCAAGCGAGTCCAACTAAAGAGCTGCAATAAAATTGTTTTTAATCTTATCTGGCCTCGACGACAGCCAGAGCCTTTTAGTCGTTTGCTCTCGTTTTATGCTCTCCTCACTCCTCTTCCTCGCCCGGCATCCCCTCATACTAACATATAAAACCCACTAAATATGCCCGACTTATGCCGCATTACTATGTCCCACATCCAGGCCAGATATCTGGACTTAAACCAGCTGCCCAGCTGTTCCGCATTGCTCAAAGATATATGCATACAGTGGGACTTGGCTAAGTTATATTAGTTTCTAGTTTCTAGTTTATATTAATATTAGTTTCTATAAGTGTAGGCTTGGTTTTTATGTAATAAAACAAAAAAACCTCTTAAAATTTGAATTTTTTTAAACCTATAATATCAATTACCAATGTAAATAAAATATAAATAAAATATTTGTCTAGTATCATGATTTTATTGGATATCATGTAAAATTTTTAGTTTATTTTAATTAACATTCTGTCGCCTTTCATAAATGTAATGTTGCCGAAGACTCTACGATTATGCTAGCAGATATTTAATACCTTTTTTAAGGCTCCTAAAATGTTTGCAGACAAGTTCAAGCTATCGACGTTATACTGTTTATTTTCATCGCCAGAGACACCTATCAGTTAAGGGCATTTAGTTGATAATATCAGGGGTTTTTTGGTGGGGGTCACCTTTAATTTCCCATTTTTATCCCTTATTTATTTTTATCTTTGCGGCATATGCGGCGCCGGAACTGACCAATGGAATAGAGGGCAGAGGCACTGGACCCAGAAACGGCAACATCAACGGTAATGGGAAGGCAAACGGAAGCACTTGACGACCAGCTGCCAATTTGCGACTCTATATGGAATGGAGAGATATCCCAGAGCCTCTGCTACCATTTATCTCCGTTCCTAGTCAGGGGCGACGACAGCTCAAAGAATGCCAAACGCAACGGGCAGTCCCTCTCAGTTCCATTCCGGCCCCGGCTCCGGCTCCGATTCCCATACCCATCGCCCAGCATTACTCTCTACGAGATCTCTCAGGTTGGGCCAAACTGGGTGGTCGTCGTCGCCTGTTTTGTTGGGCTGCTGTGCGGTTGGTCCGACATAGAGTTGCATATGTTGATGATGACGAGCGGCCCAGCAGTGCCGGCTCTCGGTCTCAGGTCCGATCTTGGCTCAATCTTGGCTACCGCCACACGCGGCATGCGGTCGACGAGCCACGAGGACCGAAGGGAGGCGAAATCAAAGAAGTGGAAGCAGTGAACCGAAGTGATGGTCAAACTGCAGCAGTGGCAGCAAATGAAGTGATAAAGTTATGCTCGCCAGGGGATCCGGATCCCATCACTCGCACAGTGGTTCGAAAGCAGTTGGAAATTGTTTGGAAAATGTAATGAAATTATAGTAATTTATACAAAGTAAATGTGGGATAAGTACGCAAAGGCTTTATTATTATTTTATTGGATAAGCAGCTTAAAAAATTAAAATTAAAATAGCTTATCGGGGATGCTACAGAAATCCCTAGCGTTTTGAAATCACCTAAAAAGCTGTCAAACATTTTCTTTGAATTTAAAACATCAAACATTTTATTAACTTCAAAGCCCTAGAGATTTCTGTGGCATCCCCGTGTAATTGTTATTTAATATATTAAGTGTGGAAACACCTTAATAGTATATATATTTCAATGCAGGTATTTTACACTTTAGGTATTTTATATATTAATCAATTTTGATTTCCCAAACTGACCTTGCTATAGAACACACTGTGCCAGGCCTCACTTTCAGCACATTACCACCCAATCCGAGCTATTAATATATGATATTTATTATACAAATTAAGTGGACAACATTTCCTTGGACCTTGCACCACTGTGCACAGCCTCAGGGTCTTCGCTCGCGTCTTGTGCGACATTCCCACCGGCGATAATGCAGCCTCATGTTGCTGGCCATTTGAATAAAAATTGTGTCATGTCAACCGGCAGGGGCCTTACGCCTTATCACAGCCGATATATGTATATGGAGACTATAAGGAGAGGGAACCGATCCGAGAGGCAATGGGAATCAGGCACAATTGTGGATCGGTTGAGGTCTCATTGATCGGACTTGGGCCCACCTAGATGGCAATTTTCAACGCTGTCTTTCACCTTTCCCAGCCGAGCTGGCCCGGCTAATATGTGTAAACCACATTAGTTACGCTTCAACAATAATGAAGACATTATTAACTTGTATTTCTCATCTTCTTTCCCTGCTTTTTCTGTTGTTGTTGTTGGTGCTGGGTGTGTGTTGTGTGTTTCCTGCCGCAGCTGACAAGCATTTACTTTCACAGAGGGTGGAAGGAGGACCCAGCCTCCTTATCGACTAGGATTTTGGCCCATTCTTCGGCTGTCAGTTGCTGGCATACAAACGCCTCTGTCCGTCGGTCGATTTCGGTCCTTCCTCTTCATCTTCAACGTGTGCGATGAACAGTTAGTTCCTTTTGTCGGCACATCCTTCAGGGTGGCCAACGAGAAAAAGAGGATACAACAACAGCCAAAAAACCGAGCTACCGATCGCACAATTGCAAATGTTTTTTAATCGTTTTGCGCCACAAGTGGCCTGTCCATCACGTGCAGAATCCAGAATGAAGAGCTCAGCATCCAGAGGCACTGCCCATTCAGTTGTCTTATCATCCATAACCTCACCCAACTCACTTCCTCATTAATTGTTTTGCATATCGAGCAGCGGTCCATTATGGGGCGAAACCAGATGGGGGACCGAACACCACATGGCCGCCCCGGGTAACTCCATTTCCATTTCAATGTCAATTTTCATTTTCGTTTCCCCATTCTCCAATCCGAATCGCTTTGCGAAATGTCTGGCAATGGAAACGATAATGTCGGGCCTAATGGGGCGTGTGTGTGTCTGCCTCGAGGTCTGCAATTTTCAGATTGCCTAGAAGCCCCTGGCCCCCTCTATCCATTTTCCCCCGGCCTTTGGATCTTGCACCTGTGCGATACACTCTCGGCAAATTAAATGGGGGTCGACTGTTGACTCAACGCAGAGTTGCAGATGCGCGGAAAATAAAATCATTGGCTGTGCCAAAAGATTAGGTAATCGAATTGAAGGAAATAAAAATGGAGTGGAGGGATTTAAGGGAATAACTCAAATAAAATGAGAGAGTTAGAGTTTTGAGTTCTCCATTTATTGAAAGTCCTATTAAAAATGATCAATATATTTATTATTCGATTATTCTTTTGGAAAAAATTATACGAACATATTTTATGATTTTTATTAAATTAATCATAATTACTTACTATGAATCATAATTACTTTAAGCAATATATTTAAGGAACTAAGGTAAAGGATTACTATTACAACGAGCGAGAGTTCTAATAAGTAAAATATTATTCTGTGGGTTTGATGAGCATTATTAAATTTAACACTAAACATAGTTACCCAAAGAAATCTTTTAAGGAATATATAAGAAGGAAATTATATTTAATCAGCTTTATCTATTTAAATCATGTTTCTACTTATAACTTTTCACTGTACAAATTTGTAAGTTATAAGACTCTTATAGCCAAAAAGAAAGTGATAGCCAAAAGCCATATATCTTTCTATTTGCCATTAAAATCTTAATTATTTACAAATAAAATTTTGAAAAAAATCGAAATTTTTTTTTAATTGTCACAAATGGAAAAAAAAGAAACATTTTTTTAAATGTCTAAGCTTTTTATGCAGATGTATTAATATAATAAAAACTAGCACAGAAAAGCTATCCAAATTGAAATATATTCAATATTGGCTTAGTTATGCCTTTTCCAAATAGCAAACTGCAAGGGTATAGCTTCCTTGCTTGCTTTTTCTTACAAATATTGTATGAATTCAATATAACTATTTCCCAGAAATCCTAAAATTCCTTTTCACCACAGATACCTAGAGGCTTCCTTAAGATATTATCACCCCAACTTCTCCAGTACATCTTACTCATCCATCTAATTGCAATTTGATTGAATTTACAGATTTTGTACACATCACTCGAGTGTGGCTCCCATGGGTCCATTTCGAGCAGCTACCAAAAAGCCATTAGATGAATCAAATCGAATCGCGAATCGATGGAAAAAGTGAATGTCGCTACAGAATGTTTAACCCTCGTTAAAAATGAATGAAAGCTTATTAAAAATATTTCTTTATTATGGCACAAAAAAGGCCAAGCGAGAAACAAAAGAAACGTTTTTTTGGCCCCTGGCTTAAAATCCGAAAAAAAAGCGAAAAAGAAATTAATAAATAAAAAACAGGCGTACAAATGTTAAACATTTGCCACGATGCCATGACGAGAGTTGACTGCCCAAAAGGATCGAAGGAGGAGATCAGAAATCTCGGAATGGACACCGATCGACTGACTGACTGGCTGACTGACAGACAGTTCGGGATCTGGGCAGGAAGATAATGACGGATCCGCTGCGGAATCGGGATCTGCAATGCAAAACTGCCGCAGAAATCCTTAACGAAAGAGATAAATCTCCGATCCGAGTTTCGATCTAGTTTTTTGCCCTCGAGCACACACAAAAATGTCTCCGGAGAATTGCACGCTCCCGGAGATGAAATGTCGAAAAAAGTGAGCTGAAAAAATCCATTGCAAATGAAATGCGTACACAAAAATGCCAAAAAGCCGTAGCCAGCTACAAAAACGGACAGCATTTTTTACTCAACTGTTTTTTGTGGCCGCCTCTGCGAAACTGTCACTGGAAAAAGGATTTTTGGTCCGAGATTGGGTTTTTTCCTCGGCTCTTCGGTGCTTCACATGGCATATTTAAAGTTATGGGCCTCCGTCTTAGCCATTTAAAACGTTTGCGAAATTAATATTGGCAGCAAAAACTGTGAAATGCTGTGAAAAGAACGCAGCCAGCAGCAGAAGAGGACCAAAGTCTGCGTCTCCGTCTGCGTCCGAGTCTGTGGCAAAAAGTAATTTTTGCTAAATCGCAAAAAAATCAAACAAGATCATGATCGGGCCGAGATGATCATTATGACGATGACGATGACGGACAAGCGAATGACGAATAGCCCCATAGCTCTGCGGCTCGGAACGATTGCGAAATTTACGGAATCCGCCAAGACCCGAACCGCCAATTCCAAACAATTCCCTCAACGACAATTAAGCACGAACAAAAGGCGAGCCACGGCGGAAAGATCGCTGAAAAGCCCAGGGAATTCTTACTCCTCGAACATGATACCTAAAGTGTATCTCTATGTGTGAGCTCTTGGCCGAAACTCCCACGGCCCACCCAGTGCTACAGTTTTCATTCCTTTGCCGACAATTTCCCAGAGGCAATACACGGCTGTCATGCACTTAGGAAAAACTAGGTTCTGGATGTAAAAAAGAATACCATGGATTATAGTAATAAAGCAATGCACTTTTGAATGGGTTTAAAAATATAATAAATATTTTATGTACTTATTATAATTTCTTTTAAATACTTAACATGCCTTAAATATTTTATAGATACATTTCAAGCTAATTCCTGCAACCTTATAGGTGGCATTCCTTTAATCTCTTAAATTCATATACTTTTTTCCTACATACTTTGGTCCACTTTTATTTGGGTGTACGAGTCGCCACACCTCCTAACTCATGCCATCGTCAGCAAACAAAGAAATAGAGGCGAAAGACAAAAGGCACTCGACGGCAAACAGAGAAGGCGAAGAAGAGTGACTATAAAAAATATTCTGTAGTGAAACATTTTTATGTGCTTGTCCATCCGTCACAAATTATATAATTATCACCTGTAGATATTGGTTAGGCCGCTTATCGCCGGTGTGAATCTGCCTTGGACTTGACTCAAACCGACTGTGCTCGAAATGTTCGATTAGCCACGCTTTATGTCTTCATCTGTATTTTTTTTTTCCCATTTTAGGGGAGCGAGTTTTTGGTCAATGGGTGAGGTCGAGGCTAAAAAAAGGCCGACTCCGATTCCGATTCCCTTTTGGCCTTATCTTTCCTACGAAGAATGCCACCCAAAATTTAATCTTTATATGAACAGTAAGTTGCCTCGATTGCTCTCACGGGGGAGAAAGTGCCGACAATCGCGAGGAAAAACCCAAGCGAGAGCGTAACTTTCATTGAGCAGAGAGTTAGAGTGGACAAAGAAAGGAGGAAATGCGCCAGAGTTTGTCCTGGGGAATTTCCAAAATTAACAACACACAATCTTCCCTGGGCCTGGGAATGTTTTTCGGAGATGGCTGCACTGTGTGTTGACTCCTGTCATGGGAAACTCTCCGTTCGAGAGGGATTAGCATTAGCTGAACCTGGATCTTCCATCAATTGGAGATCACTTAGTATTTCGTATAAGCAGGTTGGGTGTTTATTTTTTCCGAATGCCATTATGAAAATAATCTAAGCTTGTCTTTCATTACTAAAAAGGGGATTAAAGAGCATTTTTTTAACTAAATACAATATATACAACTTGAAATAAAAAGAGTTTCATTTTGTAAGACACTCAAATATTTTATACAATTTAAATTATTTGAGTAAAGGTTACTCTGGTCACCAGATGCATAATTCTTTAAGAATAATTCCAAATTATATTTTAAAAAATCTCTTAAAGTATAAGTTAGAATTGTTTACCTTAACAAGACCAGATGTTTCCTTGTAGCCCTAATAGCCTTCCTGTCATGTGAAACCAAAAATGTTAGTTAATTTTCATTGAGAGCTGCCAAGCCGGACCACACGACCGACACGACCACTTAAAGGGCCAATCCGAGTGGGGAAATACAGGGACTAAATAACCAAACAGCGGCTTAGTGAAGAACCGAGACCTACTTAGAGAATTTTGGGACATACGGACGTGGTTAGCATGATTTTCGGGCGCAGGCAAAAGTCAATGCACCCTAGAAAAAACAATCGGAAAAGTCCTTGATCAACTCGGGAACCCAGGGAAACAACGGCGGCACGTGCACGTGAGCAAGTCTCCTGTTATTCTTCCAATTCTCTGCCGACTCGTTGTGGAAACACTTAAGCGTGTAAATTTCCCAAACTACTCAATGACGACAAAAGAAAAACACAAATAGAGCGAGCGCGGGAGGACACTTGCATAAAATGTGGAAACTTATTAACTGCTGACCAAAATTCGTTCCGAGATGTCGCGCCGCCGCCAGCGGATCGATCGGAATTGGAAACGAGAAAGAAAGCTAACTTCGGTAAACCGAAGTTTATATACCCTTGCAGTCAGCAATTGGATCATTGAAAATCGATCCAATTTGGTAATGTAAAAAAAAATGTCTAATTATGTAAATTTTGTAAATTTTACATTTTACATGTAGAATTTTACATTTTCATATAAATCGACCGATCCCTTCTATGGCAGCTATATGATATAGTTGTCCGATATTAATGAAATTAAAACCGTAATGAACTATAAAAACGACAATATCTCGAAATTTATAGAAATTCGTTGAAAACAGAGAAATTAAAAATTTTGTACATTAATTTCGCCATCATTCCTATGGCAGCTATAGGATATAGTGGTCCGATTTCGGCCGTTCCGACATATATACTGCGTGCTAAAATAAGACTATGCTGAAAATTTCAGCCCGATAGCTCAAAACTGAGAGACTAGTTCGCGTAGAAACCGACAGACGGACAGACAGACGGACAGACAGACGGACAGACAGACGGACAGACAGACAGACGGACATGGCTAGATCGACTCGGCTGGTGATGCTGATCATGGGGTCTGAGATGCCTCCTTCACTGCGTTGCAAATATCATGGCGAAATTATAATACCCTCTGCAAGGGTATAAAACGCCGGCGAATGTGAAAACCTGAATCAAGCTCTCTCGAGGATTTGGCGAGACCGAGGAAAAATACTCGCACCAAAAATAGTAGTCGCAGTCGTGCACGTCGGCGGCTGAGTTTCTTCTTCTGCTGCCTGTGGCTGCCTGTGTTTTGGTTCTGCTTTTGGTGGCTGTCATCTAATAATTTAAATGACTTAATTATTGCGTCAGACTGTGGAGATCAATGGAGGAGAATCAAGTGTGGGCTTGGCGCCGCCGCCTTGATGTCGCTGGATTTCCTGCCACTACTTAATAATTGAACTTCCCCGATTTTCACAGATTTTGTTTCCCCCAAATTTACCTCGATTTTCGTGTGGGGCCGCAATTAGATTATGCATTTTATGAAGTGCGAATCCAATTCCGGGCATTCCTTTTGGCGCCAAGACCGCGTCGCGACCCGGTGACGCCTCCAGCTGCCCTTTGACCCAATGCCGCCTAGACTCCGGCCCACGTACGACATCGCTCTGTCTTCCAGCGGGAATTGAATAGGAAACTCTCAATCGGAGAGGTCCCAATCCCAGCCCCCATTCGCTATGGCCGAGCGATAAAGTCGGATCCTCGAAATCGATTTTAAGTGGCCAGCTGTTGTTGGCCGCTACCCTCCGGAGTCCGGATCCTTTGCGTATCCTTTTCAGCCTGGGCATCCATCTACGTGTGACTTGTGCCGCGGCAACAAAAGGTCGGAGGCCGACAAAAGCCGTGAAAAATAATGAACCCTTAAACAACTTAATTATTTGTGTGTAATCTTCCTGGAAATCCTCCTCCAAGCGATCGGTAGCCAAACAATTGTGCCAAAAAGGCCACATATTAATTAGTCAAAGTCTGGATTTCCAGGAAGCGAAGTAAAGCATTTTGGGTGGTCGTTCCAAGGGATCGTGCGAACATATTTACTACTCGTTAGAAAGTTCTTAGAGTGGATATAATACGTAGGAGGTATTGTTTTTATTAAGCCAATATAACCATTTTTTTTATCTTCTTTGGGTTCGGTTGTATGTATCCTATATTAATAATTTTAATATTAATTTTTAGCAATTAAGAAGAGACATTATTTCAATTTGTATGTGTAGGTAACAGATTTCATATACTTTCCAGCTCATAAACACCTTTTAATATCTTCTTAAAATTTGTTAGCCATTATTATAATTATAACCCTTGTTAAATTAAACCTTTAAGCTATAAAGACTTCAAATATCTCTATAAGCTTTATTACCTTCAAGGATATTTAAGTTATCGCCTTAAGTCCACCCAAAACCCCATAACCAAGGATCACTTGTAGTTTTCCCGCAATTACGATAAGTGAACGATCCCACTTGGGATTAGCATTTAACGCCACCGATCTTCAGTGATCTCGATTTCCCCATACCATTGCCTTTATCGGCGGCGGTGCGCATCAAGTTTTGTTGGCTTTTCCCACAGTTATTGACAGGCGGCAGTCGAGGCGGCTTAAGGCCATAAACAAATAGGCAAACACGGTTGCTTGTCACTGCGACCAACTCAAACCAAGTGGCTGAGTGGCTTTTGGCCAACTTGTTTTTGTTGTTGTTGCTGTTTGCTATTTAGTGTTTTTGTCTTCGTTTTGTATTTTTTCCCCCTTTTTTTTTTTTGGATTGTGTTTCGGATGCTGCTACTAAGATCACTCGGCTTTTGTGGCGCGTCACAAAAAAAAAAAAGAAAACGTAGAAAAAAGCAGAAGGCAAAGTGGTAGCATTTTGTCGTCTTCGACTGCTGTTTAAACGGCAAATAATGAAGACGAGGCGGTGGCTACTGACGGCTTGGGCTTCAGGCGACGACAGCTTTGTCATTGTGCAATTAACGCCGGGAAAAATTCAAATTAATTGCCACCAAAATGGCGCCAATACGAGTCAGGCTGGCGAAATAAAAAGCCAAGCCATCGCTGATTGTTGATGGCTCCCTGACACGCCCAAGAGATGTGGCCATCAAACGAGTGGTAAATAAATGAGTTGGGCGTGTGTTGGCCAAAGTGTTGCCAAGTGACATTTGGGTTGGGGGTTTTCTCAATTATTTCGTTGGTTACAAATGTGTAGAGAATTTACAACAGCCCCGAGGGAGCTTTTTGGGGTTGGGGAACCAACTTGTGCTAGCATTTATCATTGGACATATTACAAAGGAATTTAATATCTGGAATATTTGAACATACATAAATTATTCTATATGAAGTATAAAATATAAATAAATGTATGAAAATTATAATAATTTTAAAAGGTTATTTATTCTCTGTTGGCAAAAACCTAAAAAGAATTCAAGAACACATAAAAATAATTTAAAATTTGAGATAATCACATTAAATCATATGATTAATATGCTTCAATCATTACTTTCTTGATTATGTCCGTAAATTATTATTACAAATTAAATATTTAACAATTTTTTTACCTGAACTTTTAGTTTTCCAGCACATAAACATATTTATTATTTATAAGAAAATAAAACCGAATAATTAATTTCTCCGGTATTAGCCCTGGTATTGTCCCTTCCATTACCATTTTCGAGTGCCCCATTACCGATCTTGTTACCAAAATGTCAGCACTAAAATGGCTTCCTCCACCACCGAAAAAGCGGCAATATCAGAGCGGCACCACCATAACTGGGCATGTTTTGCACATGCCACCACCATACGCTCCAGCGGTTCCTCTTTCCTCTGTTTTTGTCTCTTGCCCCGCCATATTTCCTCGATGGCTGCTCGACGGATCGCACTTCCGGAGACCGCCGGCGTGGACGGAGATGATAATGCATTATGCATTCCACCGGCTGTATTTTAATTGTTATTAACTCGCGATAAGCAGAACTTTAACACCTATGGTTAGGCTGGGCCAAAAAAAAAAGGTACCCGACCATGCTGGGGTATAATTTCAAAACATTTTTATAAGCACTTAAGAGCCAAAAAAATTAAAATGCTGGGTAATACACCGAAACAAATAAAAACTTTAAGTAAACTAAAATAAAATATATAAAAAATGTTTGAAACAAAATTAATAAAATAAATATTTAAAGGCACTTTTTGTGAATGTAAATTATGCCAAATAAAACGTTTTAAGTCATGTAAATTGTTTTTATGAAATTCCAAAAGGAATTCTTCCAAGTATGTCAAATAACTCCTTTTGAAATCTTTAATTTTAGTTGTTTAATTCTTAATCATTTTCCTCTGTGCATAAATTTTTGTTGGTAACACAAACTCGCACCCAAACCGCTGCCTTTTCCTTTCTCGCTGGCGGAGGGGGAAACGGGAAATATAAATTGTCGGACCCCGAAATTCTACACTGTCATCAAAGCGTAACTAAACGCCCATTTTTCTCAACTTTTTCGAGTTTCTTTCGCCGTCCGACGACCATTTTCGGTAGTTATTAGTGGCATGTTTTGGCCTAAAGTGCGTGAACCATGTCGAACAGCCAACACACAGGCAACAAAATTTATTGTTTAGTAGTGGAGTGAAGTTAACAACAAAATGGACCTCCCAGCGAAAGAGAAAGACACGCAACGAGCCCGTGTGGAGTGGGAACTTAAAGCGGACCCGGCCCGGCCTGACTTGGCCAGAAAGAAAAAAATATATATATATATATTAACGCCTCGAGCGGTAAGAGAACCAACAGTTGGTTAGTGGTAACTGTTGTTTTTGTTGCCAGGTGAGAGGAACCGAGCCTCTCACCTTATTGGCTGACGTCCAAAGACCGACCACCATCAGCGATGGCTGGATGCCCCGCTCCGGCTGCCGATGATGATGATGATGGCGTTGATTATGGCTTATTTTCAAATCTCACCCATACCCAACCGTCTTTGGTCTTTCCTTGCCACTTCTTGGAAGTGAAAAAAGTGGGCAAGAGCAAATTATGTGGAGTCATCAATGGCGGGCCAAGGCATCAGAATCGTAGCATCAGCAGAGTGGGAGTGGAAGGCACGCAAACTCTAGATCTGGAGCTCGATCTGTGTCGGAATCTGAATCTGGAGCTCTGGCCATTGGTGGTTGTTATGGCCAAGAGTGTTGGGCAATTTCCAGACTGCAGCCTGAATTATTTGCGGCTTAGATGGGCCCGCACAGGAGATCGTGTAATGTGCAGGCTGATCTTGAATTAGTTCAGAGTTTTTTTTCCTAATAATTTATGTTTAGAGAAAAGAAGCATGGACCTTCTGGCCAAGAGAATATTTCTTTATTAGTTTCTACTGTAAAATACATAATTCTAGAATACATATTATAATTTTAGAATAAATATATTATGCAAAAAATATTTTCGTCGAAAAAAGTCCTAAAGATGTTGATCCTTTAATAGATATAATAGACAAACATGAAAAAACATACGTAAATTCCTCAAAAAATCACAATCGATCCTTTGATTGTTCTAATCCCCTATAAAGTGTTCAAAGACCTTCCTCTCATAATATATAACCTACTAAAATAATAGATTATTTTGATCCTGACCTAAAAAAAGGAGAATACCAAAGGAGATCACTCCCCGAAACCGACCAAAGATCTTTGCATTGTGATTGAACCTCTATGAAACCACTTGCAACCTTTTGCGCCGGGTTAATCGTCTCACGTCATGCCCATTAGGTCTCGATCAATATCGATCTCTGGCCGATCATCTGGCCTGATCTATGCAGAGGATTTAAGCGTAAAATCGAGTGCAATAAAACATGCAGAAGACACACAGCAAGTGCCTCAACAAAGACACGACACGCTCAGCTGAGGATCAGGAGAGGATGCGATCGCGAGCTGCCCATGATCGCAGCGATGATCACGGGTCCTAGGACCTGGAACCTGGAACCCCGTATACCGTATCCCAATTCCCAAGTCCCGAGATCCCGATCGAAGCGTAGCATTTTTGCACGGCACATTAGCTGTTTGAAAAACAGGAGGCCCATAAACGGACAGTGTTGCAAATTTTTATTTGGAAGCAATTTTCACACCCTGCGAGGGACAAAAACGGTCACGGAAAAGTCATGCGGCGATCGCCGCTGACCTATGACCCCTGGCCAGTGGTTGTAGCTGCTTCTGCTGCTGCTGCTGCTGATTCTACCAATTCTGCTGACAGGACACAGCGTGGCTAATTTGGGAACGCTTGACAACTACATAGCCAGAGAGGGCCCAGAAAACTGGCCAGGGGAGTCCCGGCCCAGACGCAAAGTTGCAAATGATGCCAAATGATTGCCGACCATATAAATTCCGATTGTGAGCGATTAGCAGGGAAGTCGGGATCACGTCGGGATCACGTCAGGACCACGCCAGGTACAGGAACACGCCTTCCGCCTCCTGCGCTTTAGTTGCGCTTCGTCGCCAGCGATTATTTGCAATTATGAGCCGAGATTTTACACTTTTAGTGTCACAACTCCCCCTCCAGGAAAAAAGGATGCAAAGAAGCACCTCCCAAGCAAAAATTTGACTTTTCGACTTGTTTTCTAATCACCTGAGTTTGGGAAACTCCTTGAGAACCCCGGCTCCTTGTTGGTTGACCAAAGCAGTTAGCCTTGCTAACCGTTCCAAGGACACACATTTTGGTTTGGAAAATATTTTGGTCTCTCTTCAAGGCCGAGTCTCTCGGGGGTTTTTGTGGACTGGGCTCGGTTTTCGGTTTGCTTA
Source organism: Drosophila triauraria (assembly GCA_014170255.2). Lineage (NCBI taxonomy): Eukaryota > Metazoa > Arthropoda > Insecta > Diptera > Drosophilidae > Drosophila > Drosophila triauraria. The sequence continues at coordinate 11,559,549 of CM024334.1, read as the reverse complement.
GAATTGTTGTGGCGTTGTTTTACGCATAGATACGAGTATTATTTTGATGGATTAGCCATATCGCATTGAAGGTCGGTCCTCGGTTAGCCTCGAATTTGTTACGACCTGCTTTGTGGTGGCTAACCCAAAATACGAACCTAACACTAACAGCGAGAGCAACAATTGCTTTAGGTAATAGAGAAATAGTTGAAATTGTTGTCAAAATGGGATAGATGAAAGAGTAATCAGGATCATTAAACTTAACTGAAGTGTTAACTGTTTTTGAAAGACTATGCATAAGCCATATATTCTTCTTGCAAGTAGTTTATAATTTTATGAACATAAGTTTTTAATATTTTTCCTCTTATATTTCTTATTTAAGATTAAATAATAGATAAAGTATTTCCTAATTTACCTAATAGAGAATACAACTATTTTTTTATATTTTACAAAACGGGAAATACATTTCCAATATGCTTTCCTGCAATTAGAGAACTGATCTACATTCCTAATGGCTGCCGATGATTACTAATCATAAAGAAATTACCACCACTCTCGCTATCAGCCATTAGTTAATGAATAGACCCATCAGACTTTAGTAGGTCTGCCGATATTCGGGTTATTTTTACAGCCTCGGGACCGGAGGAGGAGGAAAAGGAGATGAGCGCTACCTACAGCGGCGAGAGAGGTTTCGATTTTATGATTTATTTACACTCCAGCCTTCTGTTCTTACTCACTCGCCGTGAATGTCTGGGAGTGCGTGTGTGTGTCTCATCATTTGGATTTTCCGCGGCAATAAAATTAATAAGAACGCGCTAATTTTTCCGGCCCCGGGGCCTAAGCAAATAAACACAGTAGTTTCCTGCAACTCCTCCTCCTTCGCCACCCTTCCTCTGCCTAACTCTTTTCCAGCGCCCAGACTGTGCCAATATTTGCCAAGGGATTTTTGGCCTTAACCGAAAACGAAACGGAAAGAGTTCCGCCGATCGCCATTTTGTTTGCTTGCAAAGAGCGATCTTCCTGTTTTTGTTTATTAAGTTTTAGACAAGATTCGGCAATTATAAACTTTTAAGTAAGTCAACAGGATCTCCAACTTCCTGTTTTTATTTATTTAAATTTCAATATTTAAACACACAAGAAAACAGGGATTTTAGAATAATATATAAAGAGGACTAATACTTTATATAATTAATTTAAATCCTCCATTAATAAAAGTGACATTACACCGATTTAATGTGTAATTCATTGAAAATGGCCGAAAGATCGGTCGGAAAAGAGGAGTCAGTCTTCCTAAGCTGCGGAACAAGGCAGGAGAAGGTGGGGGATACCTGCTCTTGCCGAGGCGCACACACGATGTCCAATTAGTGGAAGAAAAGGTAAGACATAAAGTCAGCTCCCAGTGCCACAGTGTGAGTGTGCACAGTCGAGGGAGTGTGAGTGAGCTAACTGCATTCGAGGCAAGTATATAAGCAGCAGACAACTCCGAAAAATCTACTCCGAAAAGGCAGCAGAAAACTTGTTCTGAATAGAGGCATTTATTTCATACGTAAAGGAATGCCTAATGAATGGAAGGGATGGGAAATATTAAAAAATTCTTAGACAAATATATTTTTAAATAAAATCTTTATTTACAAAATATTAAAAAAACAAAAGAAAATATTCGTATAATATATTTTCAATATAAAATAAGGCTTAAGCAATATAAGACCATGAATTAAAAATTAAAGCCTTCAACAAAATAATATAATTAATCATCTAAACACCTTTAAATTTTAAAATCAATTTATTACATATTTTTAATGTATGTAGGATCTTTAGAAAACGTTAATAAATACCTAAGAAAACGAATAAAATGGCAAATATAGTGAAACCGAAATTGTAATAAATTCTTTATTATTTTTAGTATTAAACAAGCTAACAAATGGCGCTTTTTATCCCATTTCTTGGCAAGTTCAAGCTTTGGCTAATAAATTAAGAAAGTACAAGCTAAAAAGCATTCCCAAAAACCGTAAAAAATAATAGAAAACCTTTATAAAACGCAAACAGTAAGCGTGTCAGAAAACCCATGAAAAACAACCCATAAATACCCTTAAAAATAGCATAAAAATTGCCACAAATAAATATAATTAAGTGAAGTCAACAGAGACCCACCGCGCGGTATTACGAAATTTCGACCGATTGCGCAAATAATCCGGCAATACAATCATCGATTATTACACCGAAAATGCCGAGCAGAGTTTTTCCATTTCCGCCATTTCTTATTGGGCGACGCTGGCTATATACCCCACACACACACACACATACTCAATACAATATACGAGCGAAAGAGAGCACAAAGACAGAGAAGAGACTCGATCGATCGCTGCGAGAGCAGCGTCGGCAGATAGCGGCGCTCTTCTGGCGCACAGCCGGGGAATGCTAGCTCTGCATAGCTCCGCCCCACTCTAGCACACACATGCACGCAGCGCAGCGATCGTGTGTCAACCGAAGGCTGACGAGGCGATCGGATCGGGGAATCGGGGATCTCGGGTATCTCGGGTCGCTGCTGACAAACGCAGAGTCGGACGAAAGAACGCACCGTGTGTTTCAGTTAAGCGTTGGCTCTGAACCCGGCAACAATCTTTCACTCCTCCGCTCGAAGCGTCGCGATTTGTCGATCTTCATCTATCCGCAACTAGAGCGAGCTGCCAAGTGTTCTATCTACTTAATAAAATAAAATTATATTAGAGCACAAGTTTGTGTGTCCCATGATTGCCGTGTGATCCGATCGATCGATCCATCGAAATAAATCGCACAAATATGAGCAGCTATATCGGCAAACGCATGCTAATGATGATTATGCCTCATTTATAGTGCGCTAATTGAACGCGAAATTGCTCGATAAAATCAATATTCCCTAACCATTCGCAAACAAACAACTAAAAAAAAAAAAAATAAATAAAGCGAAGCAATACCCCGAGTGCTAGTGAGAGTGTGTGTCGAATCATAATGGATATCAGCTATATCTTCGTGATCTGCCTGATGGCCCTGTGCAGCGGCGGCAGCGGCTTCAGCCCAGTCGAGGGCAAACAGAAATCCGGCCGGGGCCGGGGCTCCATGTGGTGGTAAGTCCCAGCAAATATCAAATATTTTCCATTAAACGCTCAATTGCAGTGGCCAATTAGCGGGCGGGTGACAATAAAAACAGTAAACAGCAGCCAAAAAACATTAAAGCCAGACAACATTTGGCCAGAAGCCAAAGAACAACAACAGGGCACGCGTCGAAAGTTTTCGGGAAACATTTCCCACAGCCGCAAACACATCATAAAAGCAAACACACAACATAAGTTAAAGGTCTTGTGCGTCACGCACCAAATGCGGAAGCCACTCACAAAATGCACACACACTAAAAAGTTAAAGAAAACAAACTCAGAAAATAAAGCTCCGGACTTCTCTTAAACTTCTTCGCATCTTCGTTCGCTTCGCCTGATGAAAGCAATTAAAAATTCTAAGCGCGCATTCAACTTTTACTCGGGATAAAAACTTTGTCGGTATGCGTGACACACTTTGAGATATGAATGGAGTTTTGGGTGAATGGATATGAGAGGGGCAGTAAAGAAAGGTGGAGAGGGTTAGTAGTCGATGAGGAAGTCCAGTCCAGTTCTTTGGGATCTACCGCAGATCTGGGAAAAAACTAGTAGCAGCTTCAGGCAAGTTCGTTGCCTAAGTCTTTTGTTTGCCTGAAAGAAAGTTAATTGATTTAAAAGTAAGAAAAAAAATATATAAATAAAATTAAAATTAAAAATGTAAAGACCATGAAGTAAATTATCTGAAATTAGGAAATAATCAAATAGATAAAGCCGAAACAGAAAAAATAAATACATTTAAAATATTATAATAGAGTTCCTTATAGCTTCAAAAATTTAGAAGTTCTAATTAATCAAAGTTCTAATTAATTTAGAAAACAAGAAAATAAATGATGCCAGTTTAGTTTAAAAACACTTAATAGGGTAAAATACTTTTTAAGAGGTAATTTATTTTTTTCTGTGACAAACTTTAATCAAATTTTAAACATAAAAGCTTAAGGTCAAATATTTACCAACTAACTGGTATTTGCTATTACTATTATTACCCAGCTCCCAGAGATTCTGTGGCTTTGATGAGTCGTTTGTTTGACTTTTATCATGTGCAAAACTTCAGCTAAGCCTTAATAACTTTTTATAACGGCATAAATTTCAGTCGCAACAATAAAAATCAACACACAAATACATAAAAACACAAAGGCAAAGAGACACACACGAACATACCATCGATCGGCACAAATTGTTGCCGCGACTCCGGATTGCCGTCGCATAAATCTCGGTTGGGGCATCGATTTAATCCGCCTGGGAATTAAAATCGATTGGCAATCGCCGCTCGGCGAATCCCCTCGCCCCTTGATTTTGGCAGATGTTACACTTTCGATCAAGTTTTTTTACGTACTTTTTATTAATTTTTTGGCTGCATTGCGCAATTGTTTCACGGGGAGAATGTTTTGTTCCCACCGCAATCAGCATTCAATTGAATTGGCAATTAATTTGCATTCTCCGAGGCCTGTCAATAAACATTTGTTTATGTTTATTTATTGTTTGTTATGTGCATAAATAAATATATCGGCTAATGAAGCGTGGAAAAAATATTATAAAGATCAACAGTTGAAACAAGAAAATAAATTATGACAGGTCAGAGCGGAGCAAAGCGTTAGCCGACAGGTGTCTGCAAATATTTGTCTATCTCCATGCGAGTGTACTTAATAAGTGTATGTGGTTTATGCCTGAGTAACGCCGGCAATTGACGTGTACCGCCCAGCAACAACAGCAAATGCTGGAACATAATATGGACGACACAGAAAAGCCGCAAAATGAAAAACCTACAAAAAATAATACACACACAGAGCAGAAAGAAAAACAACTCGGCCTCAAGTCAAGTGGAAAAACACACAAAACCCGGGAAAATATGACAAGAAAAAAAACAAAGTCGATGTAATGAAAATGTTTCAGCTGGTGTTTCATCCCGTTCTCATAATTAGGCGCAAAAACCCAGTCAGGCATTAAATAGGCATGACAACCTTCTCCCCCAACCACCGAAGATTGCTCTATTAACTTTCGGTTTTTCTGGTTCGTTTTCTTTCAGGGGCATTGCCAAGGTCGGCGAACCCAATAATATTACGCCCATCATGTACATGGACCCGGCCATCCACTCCACACTGAGGAGAAAGCAGCGTCGCCTGGTCAGGGATAATCCCGGTGTATTGGGAGCCCTGGTCAAGGGCGCCAATTTGGCGATCAGCGAGTGCCAGCATCAGTTCCGGAATCGTCGCTGGAACTGCTCCACGAGAAACTTTTCGCGCGGCAAAAATCTTTTCGGCAAAATTGTGGATCGAGGTGAGTTGAAAATAAATCAGAAGCCCATTTAGAAAATATTTAAATAAATTAAATTCATTAAGGACTTCTCTAAACCCACTTTAAACCCCTCTTTACCATGAGAAATATGATCTGCCCATCAATGGTTGTCGACGCCTTCATTTTTCCATTTACTAACTACTAGAAACTAAAGGCCGGCAGCACAAATTGCTTGCATAACCAACTGAACGACAACCGACATGAATCCAGTTTCTTTTCCCTTCGGTTTCCACTTTATTTATGTTATGAAATGTCACTCCCCTGGACCTCTTTCGAACTGCAATATGTGATGTGTGTGGCGCTTGTTTGTTATTGTAATACGATCTGAGGCACTTGGTAATATGTATATTTTATCCATGTAGGCTGAGACTACCCTTTCGAAGGGGCCACTTTCCCCTGGCGAACAAAGAGCCGGCTCTGTGCGCGCTGCACTTGCTCCACTTGCGTTTCAGCGTGTTTATGCTAATGAGCACAAGTTGGCAGCACCAGGCAGTAGTGCTGGCCGGCCGGGGACGGGACAGGACTGGACCGACTGTTGTCACTCACTCAGCCATTCAAATCAATCAAGCCCAGTTGTCTGTCTTCGGGGACCGAGCGTTCGCTCGTTCGTTCGCCTGCTGCGCCAGCGAAAATCCCAGGAGGCTTCTCTCTCTTATATAAATGTAAACAAAAGTCGCGCATGCGCAGTTTTTGTCCTGGCGCGTTTTTAGCTGGAAATCCAGACATTCGACGACTCCCGCCCTCGCCTGCCGTTTTATTAGCTACCGTTTTTGTCCTGCTTCCTGTGATCCTGCCAGGTAGTTGCTATATATATACTTTGTATTTATATTTTAAGAGGCCTTTGGTCCCTGATGGTGGGCGTGGCCGGCGTCGCGTGGCTTCGTGGGTCTCCGCTTCCTTCGTCCGTCTGTCAACGGCAGCTGACTTTTATAGCCAGGCTCTTGACCTTATCAAGTTATTTTGACTCTCCGCCGGCAACATCCTTTTTATGAGCTCTTGACATTTTATGGATTACTTAAAAGAAAAGGGAAATTATTGCCCCGGTGACAGCTTTTTATCGCAGCACTTTCATCGCTTTCCACAATCAAATTTTTTAATGCTTTCCTCTCTTTTCCCTTTTTGCCCTTGGCCCTAATTAACACCTAGAGCGCACCATTAACACTTGGGGTACGGGATTCGGGGTTCGGGGCTCATAGCTCAGAGCCAGTGGCTCTAAAACTGCCCAGGAACCCTGCCAGCGGGGCATAATTCATCGCCTGTCTGGACTGCATTTCATTTGTATTTCTTAAGGTTGGCTTAGGCTTCCCTAACTTGTTTTCTAATTGGTGACACCTTGTCAATTTGCCACGCCACACGCTTTAACAGGCTGTCTCTATTAGTGAATTCTCGTTGGGTTTCTGGCAGGGATCTTCTCCTTCTTCTCCTCTTTTTTTTTTTTGGCAATCATCGGTTCGTGACGAAGCCGCTCCGGGTGGCTGTCCCTGTGGGTTTTATATCAAGAGGTCTAAACTATTCCGGGAACTGCTGCGCTGCTGCTGCTGCTGCTGCTGTCACTAAGCAGCTTAGACCCTTTTTCAGGATCCTGATCCTGCGTTGATCCTGCTTCTGATTCTCCTCCTGCTCTCAATTTCAATCAGTCCGGAGCCCCGCCCACACACAACGGAAATCCGTTTTTGGGCAATTATATGAAGCACACATAAAAAAAGAGACGGTATCGCATTACATGCGGAAATTTTATTTCATTTCACGCTGCTCCATTTTGGCCACACCCCGCTCATTTGGCATTTCTTTGCTTAATTGCTCAGGGTGTACTTACTTCTTATTTATGGCCTTTTGTTCGCTATTTACCCGAAGAAACCACAAGAGGAGCGTACGAAATGCAAACACCGAATTGCCCCCAAAAAGGTAACGCGAATTCTTGCTAAGCTAATCACCAGAAAACAAAGTCACCAATATGATGATGACTGTGTCACGCCTCTGAGCCCCCTGACGAAAAAAATGGGAAAAAAAGTAAATTCCCAAAGCGTTTGCGCATGCGCCGCCGCCGCCTTATCGCGGCCCAAACATCTTGCACATATTTACACACAATTTACCTGTGTGCGCCTTAAATTTCGTTACATACGTGAAATTATTTAAGGAAAAACGAAACCACCAACAACAAACAAACAAACATTAACCGGGAATTGAAGGCTCACTCTGGCATAGTTTCCAAAAAAAAGACCGAAAGAAACAAATCATTTCTTGGTCGAATTCCAGGAAATTGAAATCAAAAGCGGCAAAATTTTTAACACCAAGCGGAAGTTGATTCGTTGATACTAGAGCGCGCGGGAATATGTCAATCGTCAAGTGGAGACTAGTCAATCATAGATGCATCAATCAGCACTTGTACAAAAAAAAAATAAAAGAGCTATGGCTTAGGGTTTTCTAAAAATAATTGAATTTATGTTTTGAATATAAGGAATCAGGAAAAAAACCCCTTCAATTTATGAATAAAAAAAATTAATGAAGTTCTCTTTCTGTTTAAATGTTAAATATTTATAATAAATATGAATTTCTTGATCTCAAATACTTTACACTCTTAAAAACTCAACCCGTAAACACCACACAAGGTTGACAGTCAGTCAGTCGCTTACTCATACCGAATACCCGAGAGTTTTCAGCTACCTGACCGGAGAGAGAGAGACCATCCCTATATATCATATCTTTCGAGCTTTGAACTGAGGCGAAACCACTTGAAAAATTATCTGCAACATGTAAATTCAATTTTCATTGTTCTTTATCTGTGATGGTCTCGCTCCCAGAACAGAAACCGAAACAGAGAGACAGAAACGGAGTCAAACGGAGGCAGTTACTAAAAATAAGAAAAAATCATAATAATAAAAGTGAAGCGGACAAGGAGGAAACTGTCCACTCGAATGGATGGTGCCGAGATGGCCCCAAAGTGTTAAGTTGGAATTTATAGTTGAGCGTTTAATCTGTGTCAGGTTTTGGTGCGCTCATCTCTTTTCCTTGGTGGCCCTGTGGCATTGATAACTTGAAGTGTCATAATTGACCAGACTTTGGAAGACAAGTGCCATTACTCATAACGAAAAATTTTCAACTCTTGCCCACGTCTCCGGCCATCACTTGACTTGGCCGAGATTGAGATCTTGTCTTGGTCGCGGTATTGGTCCGACGGTGCCAAGTGGAACACCCAGGAGGCGAAAAATAATGACTGCACAGTGAATAAACTTTGTAATGATAAAAGCAGTTGCTGGGAGTTTAAATTCATTTAAAATGGTTATAGTTTTTTTATGAAAATATTTTAAAATATTTATTTTACTTTAGTTTAAATAGTTTACCTTAAATTTTAACTAAATCGAGTTTATTATCCATTCTTTCAGGCTGCCGCGAGACTAGCTTCATCTATGCCATCACCAGTGCGGCGGTGACCCACTCGATAGCCAGGGCCTGCAGCGAGGGTACCATCGAGTCTTGCACCTGCGACTATAGCCACCAGTCGCGATCCCCGCAGGCCAACCATCAGGCGGGCAGCGTGGCCGGTGTAAGGGACTGGGAGTGGGGCGGCTGCTCGGACAACATCGGATTCGGGTTCAAGTTCTCCCGGGAGTTCGTCGATACCGGCGAGCGGGGTCGCAATCTTCGCGAGAAAATGAATCTGCACAACAACGAGGCGGGTCGAGCGGTAAGTTTAGCTTGATTTCTTTCGATTTAGTTGGATCAATAGGTTTAATGGAATTTCTAACCATAAATCAGTAGATTTTTCTTCCTAAAAAATATAGTCTTGACTTTGATTATGAAAAGAGATCCCATTTGGCCCTATTTTTCTTGCTGTGCACCTCGTAATAAGTAGTCCTAATGTTCGCTTTAAGCCTGGCTGGGCGATTTACGACTGGAGCGCTAATAAAAACCAGCGACGACAATTTCCGTCCCCACAATTAATTGCAACCGAACGCCAATTGGCCCGGCTAGTTGGAGATAAGCTCTCCCCATGGCTGTCTCTTTCTCCCGAGAATGTGGGGGGATTTTTCTGCACTCGTTTGCGCTTGTGTTGCTCGTATATTAACCCGTTGACAGCTTCCAGTTCCCCTCCACAGGCAAGAAAATAGTAGGATTTTTAGAGTTTAGTTTTTGGGGGCAGCGGCACAGTGGCTGAGATATCGAAAAAATCGTTTAGAAATCGATAAATGAGAAATTCTCTTTGATTAATTTATTTTTGATGTCAAATTAATCTTTATTATAGAGAATGGTTTTCATTTGAAAAATTATTTGAGTTTTTATCGCAATCACAATCTATCGAACTTAGTAACGATTTTTTGGTGAGGGTATATTATCGATTTTGTTATCGATTTTTTTAGATTTATAAATAATCGAAATTACGGTTGATTGTTTTCTTTATAAAAATAATTTGAGATTGAACCGAAAACACAACCTATCGACCTTTGTTTCGATTTGTTAGTGAGGGTACATTATCGATTATGTTATCGATTTTTTTTTATTTACTGCAAGTTTTGTATATGTTACCACTGTGCAGCTCCACTCCTGCTGTCCGCTTTACTGGGGCGTAGAAAGTAGCACACTGCGCCAACATCCAGCTAGAGCCGATCGATCGACCGATCGATCCCACCGGATCCGGGGCCTAGTCCTCCTGCGGCCTCCTTCCACCACTCTCGGAGTGCAGGGCCCACCATCTGTGTTATTATTTTATTACTTGTTATGGGCCGCAGCTCCATAATCATTGCGATCATTGCGGGCTGCTGATGATGATCATCGACTGGGGCTTCGGCCCCCCAACTGCGTTGATTTCTTACTTTTGGTCTGCGCACAACAATTACAAGCCAGCTCGGGGAGGGGACAGGCAACAAGCGCACAGCAAGTTGCAACAACATTTATTGATTTTTAATAACTGCAACAACGTGGCAGGCGGGCCGCCAATCTCCCAGCCAGCCAGCAAAAACAACCGGGCAACCGGGCAACCGGGAAAAAAAACAGCAAAATAATTAAGTGAAAAACATATAGCGAGTTTCGCGATTCGCAAGGAGCCTAATAAAGTCATACTAATGAACAATCTCCCCGTTCTTCTCTCCATCTGCAGCACGTCCAGGCGGAGATGCGTCAGGAGTGTAAATGCCACGGCATGTCCGGCTCTTGTACAGTGAAGACCTGCTGGATGCGACTGGCCAACTTCCGGGTGATTGGCGATAATCTCAAGGCCCGCTTCGACGGTGCCACCCGCGTCCAAGTGAGCAACAGCCTGAGGGCCAGCAATGTCCTGCCGGGGATTAGTCCGAATGCCGCCGGTTCCAGTTCCGTGGGCTCCAACGGCCTGATCATTCCCCAGTCGGTGGTCTATGGCGAGGAGGAGGAGCGCATGCTCAACGATCACATGCCGGACATCCTGCTGGAGAACAGTCATCCGAGCAACAAGCTGCATCATCCCAATATGCCATCGCCAAACAGTTTGCCGCAGGGCGGCCAGAGGGCCAGGAATGGACGACGTCAGGGTCGCAAGCACAATAGGTAAGGATCACTAGTCAGAGATTATATAATAAGTCCAAAAAATTTTACAAACCGAAGAATATCTGAAAGGATACAATTAACATTTTATCATCAACTTACTAATTTATTTTCTCCTCTTTTCTTCTCCCCGCAGATATCACTTCCAGCTGAACCCACACAATCCCGAGCACAAGCCGCCAGGCTCCAAGGATCTGGTATACCTGGAGCCCTCGCCCAGCTTCTGCGAGAAGAACCTGCGACACGGCATCCTGGGCACCCACGGTCGCCAGTGCAACGAGACCTCCTTGGGCGTCGACGGCTGCGGCCTGATGTGCTGCGGGCGTGGCTACCGGAGGGACGAGGTCGTGGTGGTGGAGCGCTGCGCCTGCACCTTCCACTGGTGCTGCGAGGTCAAGTGCAAGCTGTGTCGGACCAAGAAGGTCATCTACACGTGTCTATAAGGAGAGTCGCTCCCTGAAACCTATACATTGCTTTCCCCCACTCCCCACTCCCTGTATGTGTTATGTATTTTGTCTACGCTTAGCCTTTGTTATTAGCACCTTAAGAGCCTAGACTATAGCCTAGTTAAAGATACGACTAACCGCGCCCCTTTCGACAAATCCCTTCTGAGTCCCCTTTTAACTCTCACTTTTTTTCTAGCAGTATTACAGGAGGAATATTAATGAATAGATTTCATGATAGGATTCGAGAAAAAGTGAAGAATACAACTTGTGTTTGCCCAGTTTTTAGTCACGTAAGCCAGCTCCCCCATCGATGCAAAATATTTTGTAAATTACAAAGCCCCGACCCGTTTTTTGTACCCCTAGGATTAAGGTTTAGTTATAGTTTAGCTTAAAGATTTCGTGGCGCCCTCTCTGTCGTTTGATAATATCCTTTTTTAATCATCGAAAACAAGACTGAACAAATTCAAATAGCGCGCAGCTCCTTCTCTGTCCTTTACTGAAAAAACTCCCTGAGCTGCTCGCATACTGCTTTGGCCAGGACCAAAACGTATGTGGAGATGGCGAAGGGAGAAGCTCTTGAGAAAAACCGGAAAACATTTGGAATATTAAAGAGGAAATTCCATTAAATGTTTTCCATTAATAAATAAAATTAACTTTACCTTTGTGTACATAAATAAGTTAACAATTACTATTAGGTTTAGGCTAAATTCACTTACTAAATATTGCCACATTTTTGTTGCTTGGAATTTATGAAATTTTGCACATACACAAGAGAGAAAAATCATATTGAATATTATTTTTTTGAAAACGCATTTAATTTAACCCTCCTCCCGTTTGCCTTTCGGTTGTGCGTTCTCCCCTTCCGCCCCCATTGTAGGTATTACTAATTAATTAAATGCACTTAGCTGGCTAGTTAAACGATACGTCTAGGCCTAAGCTTATAAATATAGCTCGATATGAATATAATATTTAATTAATTTATACTAGCTCATAGACATTCAATTTTGTAAAGTATTAATGCGAAGGAGAACAAGAAACAAAAAAGCGAGCAGAAAAATGCGAATGCTATCGAAAACACAAATCAATAAAAAACAGAAAACGACAATGAGTAAAAAATTACAAAAAATCAAGCCAAGTGGAATTTATTTGTGTGTGTGTTGGGCAATTATTTGGCCCATGTGTGTGCTGCAATTAGCCGGGGGAGGGGCAGCGTGGAGTGCCCCTGCAGGTCAGGGTCGCCACCGCCTGCCGATCTGCTCTGAGGCATTTCAATATTTGATTTAAGCCAACTCGCAGTGGCAGTTTCCCAAGCGCATTTTTTGCTCTTACAGCAACTGTCAACCTGAGAGAGAGGGAGAGAGCGAGCTGGAACAAGCGGCGACAGTTGCATCTTTTGTATATCGTCGGCAAAAGTCGGTGGATAAACCCCACAAGACCCCCGGATCCCCCGCCCATGCCAGCTGACAATGCGAACGACAATTCCGCGCTGTCAGCGGCGAGCCATCGAATGTGGCTTTCAAGTTTTAGCGACTCAGGATTGAGGATGTGGCTCCGACTCTGACTCTGAGTCTGGCTGTGGACGCGGATGAGGTTGAGGTAGATCTTCGGAGCTGGGACGATCGCGACATGCAATTGCTGGACCAACTATGCAACCTGACATCCGACAGATCTAGACGAGAGCCAGAGGGCAAGATAAACCAAAACCTGGATGAGGCTTGCATTGATCCTGATTTCAGCTACTGATCCCCAGATGAAGATGGAGAGCCAGAGACCCTGGCTAAGCTAAACACAACAAAAAGTGATCGTGCTACATGTGTCCACTGTGCTTGACAGTTTTGTTTCGCCTTTCTTATTGTTTTTTTTTTTTTAATTACGGGTGGGAAAACAATTTATCGTTCAGAAAACGGAATTCCTGAGAGATGTTTGATTATCTGGTGAGTTTTTCTGGGACCTTGAACTTAGAGAAAGACTCAAAGAGATCTAAGAGATACAGATCAAAGATACCTTAATTTAAATAATATTTTAAAACATCGATAGAGGCTCTAAAATTATTATATTTTATTTTTTGGGACCTTGAACTTAGAGAAAAACTCAAGGAGATCTAAGAGATACAAATCAAAGCTCATTAATAAGAATAATATTATAAATCATCGATTAGGAACACCTATATTATTATATTTAGTTTCTTGGGACCTTGAACTAAAAGAAATTTAGTATCAATAACATTATAAAAAAATAATGCGGAGGTAATTTTTTGATATATTTAAGTAATTTTCCTTTATAAAGCAACGATTGTCACTTAAATTTATTCAAAGAAACACTTTAACTTGGAAAATGGATAAGTCACCTAATAAATTATTCAGTTGATCACAACTTAGAGCTTAAATAACTATCAGCAATTAAATATCACCTCTGAGAATTCACTCTACATCCTCCTCTTTAGGTCACACAAACCTCAACTCATCCTGAATCCCCCATTATGTCACTTGTAATTAGAGAAAAGCTTCCAAATGCTTGGTAAATGATTCACAATCTGTTGGCCTCAACGCCTCATCTGAGACTCATAACAAAGCTGGCAGTAATGTTTCACTGAGAAAAACAGGGACCTCTATATGGTTATATAAATTTCAAAGAACGATATACTATATAAATAAAATTTGTAAATTTTAATTTCTTAGTTCATATAGAAAACATAAAATAAATCTCTTTCTCTGAACAGCCAAGCTACTTACTATTTTTTCCCCTCTGTGTATCTGGACTTTGGCCAAACCTATTGGGTCTATTGGCATTATTGGGCATCTCATAACCCCACGGGGCACATAGTACGCCTAGTTGGCGAAGTGACGTGCCATTGTTGTTATTTAGTTGGCACGCCGAGGCGACAATTGTTGTCTCCAATGAGTCGTAGTCTTGGTCTGATGTCGCTGTCTGGCCCAAAGAGACACTGCTCCTAATCAATAAAACTAACGAGCGGATTAAGATTATGTTGGCATGGTAGTCACCGCTCTTGCTGTTGCAGTTGCATTTGCCGCATCCACCGAGGCGAGAGACCAAAAGCGGCGCACGCTCATCCCAAAAATGGTCAGGCGGCCTAATGAATTGCAAGTCGCCAGCATCGTCCACTATAAACAGTCTGTCCAGCATACAAAATCAAAAAAAAATAAGAGGAAGAAAGGTTAGCAATGGGAACCGATTATTCAAATACCCTGGGATAATAATAACCTTAAATATATTTAAGCCTTAATAAATATCACGTCAGGATATGCGTTTTGAAATATAATTTCATATTTTTGAATGCTCTTAACTAAGGTTGTTTAGGTTGTAAACATAATAAATTTTCATTTAAATTTTAATTTGATAAGTGGAAGGCACATTCTTAGGGATCATTAAAGTTAAAAAATCATTTTATCGACAAGCCTTTTTAATTTATTTAAAGCTTATGACAAAACCTTGAAGTTGAGAATGTTTTTGGAATATAAATGACTTTCTTAGTAAAAAATCAAAGCTCTCCAGAAATTACGTTTAATTTGATATCCAAAATATTTAATTACATACTTTTAGGAACCTCTTTAAATGATTTTAAAACCAATTAAACTAGTTGTGAATTTGTGTTTAATAACACTAACTTTAACTTTAAAGATCGTTTTCCCACATTTAGCAAAAAGCTTATACCCCTCTGAAAGGGCACAGCATAAAGAAATAAAGGAAGGAAAAACGGAGCACAAAAAGCGGATCGGGATCCCCATGTTGGTCATCTTCCTCCGCTCGGTCGTCAATCGGTCGCTGGCTCGATCAGCGGATCGATGGGTTTGCTGTTGCGCATGAGCGTTCGCTGGTTCTCTGGTTCTCCGACTCGATGGATCGATGGATCGATGGATGTGACAATGACAGTTGTTGTTCGTCATGTTTGGAGCATGTATGGCCTCCATGCCCGGATCCCCTTCGCTGGCCATGCTTCGCTGCTGAGCTGCCGTGCTCCTCTTTTGTGTTGTAATTGCAGACGCCACACGTTTCGCGCGCTGTTTGATTTGGAAATTGCAACAGATCGGCTCGGAATGGGCAATATATCGCGCTGGGGGCATCTCATTGACTTGGCATTCCCGGCACGCGTACTTCTTGGCATGACAAGACTTCCAGGCCTCCCCTTCGCCGCCCCTTACCCGGCTTTTTCCACCGTTTTGGCCCTTTGGTCACAATGAAAATTTTCGACACAAGTCGCGGCAAAGTGAGTGTGCGTTAATTAAGTGGCAATTGTTGGCGAGGCGTGAGAATTTGGCGGATTAGGTAGAGAAATGTAAGTGACCTAAGACAGACTCCAGGGGGGTTCTTGGTGTCTCCCACCTTTTTTGGGGTAAAGTTCTACCCAAAAGGAATAGCACTATGGGTGATTTTTAAGGCAGGGAAAGAAGTTTAAAGTGAGTAAAAAATACTGTAGATTTTTTTGTATCGTCAAAGGGGACTTAAATTCTCTTTAAACAATAAGGTACAACTTTTAGCAGGATTGAAACACTATTATTAATATTTTCTGATCAAAACATAACCCTTTTCGATAAGTAAGCAGAATTGCTGATTTTTGAAATAGTTTTAAATATTAAAGAAAGGCAAACTGAAAGTAAAAACTTCCAAAACTTACTTTTTACAAATTTATGGCATTTTTCCTTTGACTGCATTTCCAGATAATATTTTTCGGTAACCTAAAGCCCCCGCACCTGATCAGTTTCCTTGTAATTTTCAATGCCCTAACCGGGACAAATGCGTTGGCCTAGTGCCTATGGCTATCAATCATCGGGCCGCCGCGGCGGCCTGTTAACATGGGCGACAAGTTCTGCGATTGCCTTTACCAGGAAGCAATGACCAAGCACCGAGTGTCGGGATGGGACCACCAGAGGAGCAACTGGCGAACTAAAAATGCCCTCAGAGACCGACTAGACCAGAGACTTTAGACCCCAGTCCCGACTCCCGACCATGTAATTAACAGCACGCAAAAAGTGTTTGCGAAGCGTTTATGGAATGGGTTCGAGTTGGGATGCCGCTGGATGCTGGCTATTGGATATGGGTGTCCCATTGGCCGGAGGCGACACGCATGTAAACATTGCCATTTTTGGCTAAAGACGCGACAGCTGCTCGCGGACATCGGGACTGGACTTAACTTTAACAATTCCACGTCGTCGTACACGGAGAAATATATATTTTAATGTTAAAGGATTTTTTAGAGGCAAATAAGTATGGGAAATGCTGCGGGCAAATAATTTTATAGGTTTTTGGGATCGGTTTCTAAGATAAATAATTAGTTATTAAACGATAAAATGTATAGATCAAGTAATTTTCAGATTTTAAAATTTTATACAGCTGCAAAATATATATATATATAAAAATTGTATATAGAATTATTCACAAGAAAAATGAATTATTAATCAACGTTTCTTTATTATATTTATTTATATTTTCACGCCTTATCTTAAAAAACAAATCTTAAATCTTTGACTCGTATTAACCAAGGAACTTTCTGTTTTAAATACTGAAATACATACAAAGTAATTAGTTTCTTTTTTCCGTGTACTCAGTTCCACTCCAAGTTGGGTGGCCAAGTTGGCAAAGACGATCTGACGATGTAATTGAGTTACAAAAAGGTCAATCGAACCTCTGGAGCGATGTGGAGAAGAGAGTGTCAGTGCTCGACTTTAATTTATTTTATAATTACACGCACTTTATGCCTAATTAGTTTTGTTTTTTCTGCGTCTTCCCCGCCTGCCATCCCCCAGAGGTTGCCTGTCTGCCGGATCGGGGCCACAAAAAAGTTTCCCATCATTTGGCTTCCATTATGCAGCGTTCGCGGCCACCGAATTCCAAAGGTGCGCGCGAATGGGCGTCAGGTTTGCACAAACACACACACAGGTCTATAAGAAAAATAAAGCCCAAACAAAGGGGGACGGCCAGGCGAGAGGTGAGTGGCGGGGTGCGCCTGGGTGCCCACTACAATTCCCAGTCAACGGATGCGAGCTTTCCGCCGACCTCCTCCCGGGCCGACGCTCATTCAGGCTAAGGCCACTCGAAAAAAATTATGAACATGAAGTTAGGAGTAATAAAATTAAATTAAAATAATAAATAGAAAATATTTGTACAGCAATCTTATTTAATTAATTTAATTACTTATAAAAACATATAAGGAAGATAGTCATAAAGTATAATAATGTTGGTTTCCTTTAAAAAAATGTATATTCTTCAGTGAGAACATTTTCTAGTACCATTTCAGCTATATTTATTTGGAATAAAACTATCTAATTATAATATAAAGCTTAAATTGCCTTAAAATTTCTATAAATTCAAACTATAATATTATTTAAGTGCACTGTTTGGCCGAGGATCGTGGCAAGAGGAAGCCTGAGGTAGAGAATCACCGACTGGAGCGATCATCGCATCGGGGCGCTTTTGTGGCCGTCTTCATCGACATCAACGCACTCCTTTGTTTGCCCGGACCCTTTAGCCCAGACCCTTGTGCCCGTTCCCAATCCCATCCGATCCCATCCGATCCGAGATCCGAAAAGAGAGTGAGTTGGTGCGCCAACTTTGTTTAACTTTGCCTCAGCTTATTGTTTGCTGTTCTTTTTCCTCATTGCCAGCCCTCTCGGTTGTTCCTGTTGGTTTTTGTGGATGCCCTTGCCGAAAATGAACGAGGAAGCCCCCAGGTATTTTGATTTCGTTATGGCTTTGGTGACGCCAGGACTCGAGGTAATTGATTGTTAAGATATTGTGCAGATGGGAGGTGAAAGAATCCTTGAATTTAAATTTTAGTTTGATTTTTTTTAATTTTGTAGAGAGCTGCAAGAAAAATCTTACCAAGCTATTTCGTTAATCAAGGAGTAATTAATTTACTTTAATTAAATTTTAGAATATAACTATTCATAAATATCTACTGTTTCGCCAAACAAACTACTGTTTTCCAAAATAATCTCAAGATATAAGTACCAAATCCTTAAAACAAGTCTCCATAAAAATACTCTTAAGAAAGAGTATCCCCTTATGGGTAAACCTCAAAATCAATCCCCATTTCGGTGGGTGCGATTTGATAATACTTATAAAGCGCAAGGCTGGACATCCTTACCACCAATTATCCCAAGATGAAAGGAACTCTTTTACGCCGGAGACACACCCTCTCAGCTCAACTCAACTCAACTCAACGTATCTCTCACAACAACTTGACTACAGGAAGTTTCACATATCTGCTGCCACAAAAGATCTTTGGCTTGACCAAAAACCCAGCCATATCGAAATGTGTGCAGCATATATAAAAACGATCCATCTCGCGACTTCCTTTTGGCCGCAGCACTTGAGACAGTTTTTTCTTGCACTTGCTGTTTTCGCGAAGACCATGAAACTCGGCGGCATCTTCTCAGTGCACCTTGATTGTGAGAAAGATAGCAGCGGGTATGGACAAAAAAGAACAGAGGAAAAAAAAGGGGTTAAATAGATAAGATTAATATGAACTAAATTATACGATATATGGGATTATTTTAGTATAGGTAAATATATATATATATATTTAAAAACCTATAAAAATCGAGGTACATATGCATATTGAATCAAAAATGAATAATGATATAAATTATAATATTTAAAATATATGTATATCCGAATTTTAAGGAAATTAATCGAATATTTTATCACCCATTGATTGTATTGCATATACTTTATATTTATGCAATCGATAAATTCGATATTAAAACGATAGTCAGATAGTTCGGTCATATAAGTGCTGAGGTATTATTTGATTGAAAAATTAAATTTTTAAATAACAATTGTAGGTGCAAAATAATTTTGTTACAAATAAGTTTTCTCTATATTTATACTTCTATGAGCACTAATAGTACATCGAACCTTATTTTTTCCATGTGTAGAAGGCAAACAATGAGAAGGCCGCAGGAATTCCTCAGCTAAGATTAAGAGAGGCTGAGAGGCGGCAGCAGGGGAGTCCTCGAACAGGTGCTGAGCAAATGGCAAACTATGCCACAAGGTATTGGGGCAATTAGTGCTCAACTAATTGATTTAAGGCATTTCCTCTCTGTCTCCGTGGAAAAAACGGAGAGGAGAATGGCGGAGATACATCCAGCCGTGGCCTGCAAGTTGGCGATTTCCGCATGAGACAAAAGTCGTCTCCTTGTCTCCGATGGAACGTCTTCGGCAGGAATCTTTGGCATTTGGACATCGCTTTATCGCTATCCTCGTCGTCCACCTCTCACCCTTTCTCCTGGGAGGCAATTAAAAGCTGCTCCGCACTGATTGCAACAATTTCTGGTTAAATAAATGGAACGAACAGCGTTCGACAACAACCATATCTCTAAGCTAGAGCTCCTGCAGCACCTGAAGCCGTAGCCCTGAGCTGGATTCAAATCTGGATCTCATCCTGCGGCCCCGATCTCCATTTCCATGGCCTGTACCGAAAGTATTTAGTTTCAATTTGTTGCTTTGTTAGTGCGTGTTCCGAGATTTTTCATCTCTCAACGTTCTCTTTGTCGTCGATTCTGGGATAAAGATGAGATCGTGATGGAGTTCGTGAATTAATAGGAAATAGGTTTTTAGAAAGAGAGTGACGAGGTGAAGTCTATAAAAAACATCCACAAAAATTCAAGTAAATATTTAAAGACTTTAAAAGGATTGAAATATTTTTATTTTTAATAATTCTTAATAAATATAAATACTTACTGTTTAAAATATTTTTTGTTTTTAGACTTAATCCTTTTTAATTTCGTGTCACGCTTTCTTCCTTGGAAGCCCGAGGAGAACCTGCTGCAACTCCTCATATCTCCCCACTCCCTTGGCAACCCACAACGCTGATTAATTTTTTCGCTATTTACACGCTCGTTGGCCCGTTGTGCTCGAGTGCAGCAGTTGCTGCAGTTGCTTTTTAGCTGCAGCTTTAATTTTGCAAAATTAGTCACGCGATTTTTATGTACTCGCCAAACTGGAGGAGCAGAGTCATTGGAGGTGGAGGAGCAGCAGCTGGAGCAGGAGCAGGACAGTCTGCGGCGGAGGCAGGCGGCAGGCGGCAGGTTAACTAGTCGAGCTCCAGTCAGATGACAAATGATTTTATTAGCTTAGTTGAGTTAATCAATGTTGATGGTATTTATTAATTATGTTGTGGGCCTGTGTGTTTGCAGCCCCGGACTCGGTTATTCGATCTCACATGTCGATCGGCCGATGGGAGGAAGGAAGTGGCCGGCGACATGCAGCAATGTTGCTGGATGTGCTCCGATCTGGTTTTGCTGTGGCTTTTCTAGGGAAGCGCGAGGAGCAGGAGCAGCCCGCTCTCGGGGCTGGGCCTCTGCCTCTGCAAATATTGGAGGCGCAGCGAATCCGTATGCCAAATTCAAGGCAAAGTCAAATTACACGCGCCGGCCAAATTGAGTTCAATAATAAGCATGAAGCCAGGTACAAGACTGGACCTCAGTCATCGTCACGAAACGTCTTCATTCGCCTTGGTCGAGAGAAAGGGATAGCAAGGCAAGCACTTGAAGGAAAAACCATGTTTTAAATAATTTTATTATGATTCATTAATTTTATTTAAAATATGAAAAATACGAGATGCAATTTCTAGAACAATTTTAGCATTTTCTCCTTACGAATATCCCACAAACTTAAGTATAATATTTTTAGCAAAGTCGAGAATATACTATTAAATATAGAAAATAAAGAAAAATATAAATGAGATAGTTAAGCATTTATATTTTAATTAAAATAGGCTTCAGTTGAATTTTTAGCTTTTTTTTTAATGTTTGATTATTCTTATGTTGTCAAAGGAAATCCCAATTGATTCATAGACCGAATATTCAATATTCTATCGAAAATAAAAATATTCAATCTAAATATTTTTTATATAAACGATATTCCTGTCGAATCCTTTGTTAAAAATGAACAACAATAGCTCTTCAGTTTTAGTATGACAGTTCCAAAGCCATATTATATTTTATTTAAATATTCCAATTATATAATTAAATTTCCAAGTCAGACCCCCCATTTTTCTCAGTATTTAGTATGCAGAAGGAGAGACCTCCGGATGCGCCTGGCACTTTTCTTATAGCCTAAGCGACTGCACCCGATAGTAGTCATCAAAATACACAGACAGACAGTCGAAGGCAGCAGATATCCAAAGTGCCCTGCGGCCAAAGGGATGGAATGGCTGTGGATCTGGATGTGAATCTCGGACTGAACTGGACTGGTGCCGGGCCTGGACGGATTTAACTCCCAGGTAGTCACGGCCAGTCACGGGTGGGCGCATATGCAAAAGCTCAGCGCCTCGGCCTTTCAGATCCTCCGATCCAGGCTCCCTCGCCATGGCAATTTAACACACTTTGGCGCGTGAATTAAGGCCAATTTGGGAATTAAGTAATCTGGCTTGGGGTTGCGTGATGAGCTGGCCCCAAATTTTATTAGTGACACTTTGCAGATTGCGGGTATATATAGCTTCGTGCGCTGTGGTTTATTCTTATAAGAGGGGGATCTGTAAACAAAATTATTGACAATCACACAATATTAAGGTTTTTGTAAAGACTTAATATGCTTATAAATGGTTAAATTTATGTAAGATACAACATTTACTTCATTTTATATTTAAGAATATAAGATAACATTTAAACGTTGACTTTGTTAATTTAAACATATTTAACATAAACTAAACCATCTTAAAATCTTCATGAATGCAGGCTTAATACTTACTTCTTATAAAAGTTTATTTGGTACAACAAATATTTAAATATTAATAAGATTTACAATACCCGAATCTTTAAAGACCAAGACTCAAACGACAGAGACTCCTCTGAAAATCCCCCGTAATTAAAAATGACAAGACAAATCACTTTAAACCAACATGGACACATTATCGCCCCGTCAACAACTTCCTGTTGCAAAAGCCATATCTCAGCGCGACTTTCATGTCAAGGTCGGGGCCCAGGATGACTTCATTCGAACCACCGATTGACAAAATGCAACAAGACCGAGGAGTCGATACCCGAAAAAAGAAGTTAAGATTCTGTTAATGAGAAATGTCGGTTGTCGGTTTTGGTTCGGCTTTCCTCCTCCCAGTCGAGGTTGATGGCTGTCAGGCTAAAGCTCATTTCGCTAATCGCATCAATAAAGCTTATCAAGCTCACCGGGAGGAGAGCAGGAGCAGGCAAATGAAATGCCCTCAAAAGTCGACGTTGTCGTCGCGAAATACGAAATGCGCTTAAGCGTGTTGATCGATAAATTGGCACAGATTGGCGGCGATCGCTGGCATCCGCGGCGTATCCTCGAGTCCAGACAAAACGCACACAAAACGCGAATGAAGTCATCTCGCCAAAGTCGCTTTGTCAACCGATTTCGCGTGTAGTTCGAGGCCTAAGCTGACAGTGGATCGCCCTAGCTGCAAAACCCAGTTTTAGGGTTCCTCGATCCCGATCCCGATCTCGATCCAGGTCCAGGCCCTTTATTTTCTGTCGCTCACACCGCCGCGGACAGCTGAGCGACATTAATACATCCTGGCAGTCGCCTTGAACAAATTAGCAAAAATGTCGAACTGACGGTTTGGCTTGAACTTTAGCTTTATACCCTTTAAAAGGGTATTCTTTGTTTGAGAATTAGTGAAATATTTAACTTAAAAACTAAGCCCTAAGCTCTAAACTAGGCTAGAGAGATCTTGTCTTAATAACCCCCTTCAACAGCCCAGGAATTGACCACATAATTGATTGAATCCAAGAATTATAGCATATAGTTGTTTAGTTTCTATTCTGTTCTATTTTTTTTAAAATTAATATTAATTACAATTATAATATACAATTCAGAGTATTATTTTTTATTATAAATATTATTTAAATATTTATATCTACGAGTAATCCGATTTATGAAATTGAAAACTATACAAGGCATGACTCCTAGAGTATATCCTACTTCGGCCTTTGAATATTAAATTTCCAGACATGTTTTTTTTCTGTTTATATTTTTGGGAACGTTGATGGGCTATCTCTGGGCGATCGCTTATGATCGCGCTTATGTTTCTATGATTCAGCAGCCAGATTGGTAGCCATCCATCCAGCCAGCCATTCAAGCATTCAAGTTGTGCTTTATTTTTCGGCCATCCCCTTATATCGCTTTGATTTCTGCTCTTTGTCTGGCATTTTATTTTTTTTGTTTTGTTTGCGGTTTGGTTTGGCCGCATCATAATATTTTTGCGCATGGCAGATCTAATCTTTGTCCAAAAAAATGGCATAAAAAACGAAGGGTTCCGGCGCGCGCAGTTTTCGACATTTTTATGGGGAAATTATTGTAACCCAATCTGGTCGGAACGCACCACAGAAACCTCGCATTGCATTTTGTCCTAACGTTGACATCTTGCGGTCAGCATTGCTCTCGAATCCGCTTCCATCACGCCAAATTGGCACTGACAAATGCATTGGGCATGGGGCGATCGGAGAGGAAGGTATTCCGACAGGAGTTTTCTGGGAGGAATTGGCGGACTTCGATCGATTTAAATGTGAAAACTCGGTGAATATGATAAGGGTTTTACCAATAAAAAGAGGTTTTAGGTATACCTAAGGATGGCTAACGTTAATCTTTATAAAATAGCATATTAAGTACTTAAAGGTAATTTAAGAACAATAACTAGTTACCAGAGATTTATCTGGAAATTAATAATAGGAAGTTAATGATTAACTTATTCTAAAAATAAGACCGTTTTTAATGGGTAATGTTTCTAGTTTAAACTCAAATTGTACACGGTTCTTATCTAGTTTTACTTATATCATCATGTCATCGAATTAGAAATGCTATCAGTACTGATGTTCTCTAATTGTTATCACTTTCAGCCATCGATTCATCTCCCTCAAAAGATTTTTCATCTGATGCGTCACACCATCAGTGGAAGCTGACTCATCTCGATTCCATTGCAAGAATTCATGAAATTCGATTTATAGTTTCTCCCTACGAGCCTCCACGTGCCCTTGAATTTCTCAGAGTCTGACTAATACTTCCTTCCGCCGCGCTCGAGCTCCAGCTGTAACTAATTGGCCACCAGGAGTTGGGGGGATCACCCAAATTGGGAATACTTCTTTCAGGTAATATAGAGCGGGCAGCGCACGCTTCCAAAGCGGCATTCAAAAAGGCCGCAAACACATGTAAAACTCAAATGGCAACATGCCACACGCACCAAGCGATGAAGTTGGACTTGGAATGAGGATCTGGGGATCTCGACAGCTCGAGAAGCGGAGGAGCGCTGCCAAAAAAGGCAAAAGACCGACAAACGATGAACCGAACTCAGACCGCAAAGCCGCAACAGAAGCTCGAACAAATATATATATATTTTTTTATTTTTTCGGTAATAGTTGCTTGTTGTTATTGGCCGGGTTTCTGCTATTGTTGCCGGGGCTCTCTGCTGGCTGACGTTTAGTCATAAAATATTCCATTTTATTTCGTATCTTGTATCTTTTTTTTGTGCTTGTGTTTTGTTTTTTGTTTTTGCTGCCCCTTGTATGTGGAACAATTTTTCACACAACCTTCAATTTGCCGAGCGCTCGAGCATGGATATTTTGTTTCCGGAGCACACCTTGCGTGTGGTCTCTTAATTTGCCGCGATGCCCCGGCGATTGAATCCCGAAAACCGACCGAATCGGTGAATCAAATGAAACTCAATTAAGCCGCCTCCGTTAGACAAAACGCCGCGTGTCAAAACAAACGTTTTTTTCTCAGAGCCAACCTTTTTCCTGAGATACTGAGATACCCCAGCGGATAGGTGCACTTTAAGAAATATTTGTTGGTCAGGGATTAGAGGAAGAAATTATTACTTTTTGACATATATCACCTTGCATATAACAACCATTCTTTGCACTCTAATTAAATTGAGATGATGTCTTAAAAATATAGAATCAAAGAAATAAGAAAATAAATAGTTGCTAAGCCTGTTTTAATATTAATTTTATTTTTCAACTTTTATTTCCACAAAGATACAGACCAGGATAAATATAATAAATAAAATAAATAAATAACATAAACAAAATTATCCATAACACTGCAACATCACTTTAATAGTTGAAAGCTTTAAATTTATTGGGCATTAGATTAAGTTTTCACACTGAATAATCACACAGTTATTGTTCTGGGTGTACGATCTTTGCCTATGAGGCGGCGTCCATTTTCATTTCCATTTCATTTTCGATTTCAGTCCGGCTAGAGAGCAACTTGGCCTGGCTGTGGGGCCTTTGATGTCATAATTCATGTATATTAACTCATAAATAAGCGAATGCAACTTCATGCCACACAGTTCACCCCGAACTCTCGGGCTCAACCTCGAGCCCAAAACTCCTTGTCCGCCAGGTCCAGGTCCAGTTGGTTGTCTGCAACTCCGTCTGGGTTTCTGTTTTTCCGTCCTCGCCGTCTGGCGGCGATCGGCGGGAGTCAAATCGTTTCTGGCTCTCTTCTAGCCGGGGTTTGTGGTATTTAGTGCACTTAATCTACGCCAAAAGTACCAACTAAGCGAGATAAATAGCTGCAAAATAAACTAAGTCAGTGCGATGGAGCGCCATTCTGCGAGTTTGGCTCTGGGATTGGGATCGGGCTGGAATTGGGATGGGCTTGGGATTGGGATATTCCTGTGTCCAGTGTATAGTGTACAGTGAAAATGGCTATAAAATCGGCACGACTTTTCAATAAATGTTGACAACACAGCGAGCCACAACGCAATGCGCCAAGTTTTATGATATCCTGAAGGAAGTGAAATATGATATTATGAATCGCCCGCTCAGACAGTTGGGACAGTTTTTTCTTTTCCTTTTTTTTATTTTTTGCTGCTCTCTAGACGCGGGCAGTCCAGTTGAGGTTGAGGTTGAAGGAGTGGGAGCTGGAGCTGGAGATATACTTGGCATGGAGTCGGAGGTACTTGAACCCCCTTTTATCTTGTGGTTGTTGTGGAAACCTGTTGTCGCCGATGTTGTGTATTATGAGTTTGCGGTTTGTCATGTTAAAGTTAAATGCATGCAGCACATGCCCTGCATTCAGCACTGAGTGCCATTGACAGCCTACGGAGAAAAACAAAAACAAAATATGAGAAAATAAATAAATAAAAATAAAAGCAACAACGGCGACAAGTTAATGTCGCTGCCCCAGGGCAGTTGTTTTTGTCTTTGTCCAGGTGAGGCATTTTCTGCTGCTTCTGCTTAATCAGGTTAAAAATTGTTGAGTAATTACCGATGTAACAAAATCTCTAAAACATAGTAAACGAAGGGTTGACAAGTGAAACGCGATCCTTGAAAACAATTTTTTTTAATAGGCTAGTAAGCTGAGATTAGGCTCTAAAGGTAATGACTTTAATGGAAGCTACGAGAAGTTCGAACGCTGAACTTTGTTTTTATAAAATATAATAAGAATAGCACAAGAAAAATTAAGGCTTTGTATTGGTGAGTTTAGTTTAATACTTTGCCTTTTAGTATTCTTATTCTGATTAACAATTAAAGACATTAAAAAAACGACTATTTACTATACACATTTTTAATAGCACTACAAATTCTTAAACCGAAGGAATCAGAATAATTTTCTGATAAGCTTTAATAGTATTCATACACCAAAGTAAAATACAGAAGAATTTATATTAGTTTTCTCTATTCTCAGCAATAAATACCTAAGTTTACAATCTCAATTAGTAAGAAATAACCAAGAGCACAAAATTTCACAAGCTCAATTAGCAAGAAGTAATCAAGAGAAAAGAACTGCCAGTTTGGAGTTTATCAAGAAGAACAAAGATACAAAATTACCAAAACAATAAATTTCAGTAAATCATAAAAAGAAACCTTCTGTTAACCCTGACTTTCTCCGGGAATGGGCATATTTCTTGGAAATTCTCAATTAGTATGCCTGAATCACTCTGGACGCTCCTCACTTCATTCGTACAACGCGGCGTATGAGCAATATTTGCGTATGTGTGTTCCGCTTCTACTCACATAGCGAAACACGCGTCCGCCATAAACTCACATGGCGCATACGCAATATCATTGGAAAACATACAAACGCACTTGATTATATATGCAGGCAGGTATATATACAGTAGATTTGTTAACAATTGCCAAGCGGCAAAGTTGCTATAAATTTCTACAGGTTTTTTCCTCTCGTGTGTTTGTGAAATTCTCAATTCAATTGAAATCCAATTGGCCAATGTGGCCCATTGGCCGTGCAACAAGGCAACAAGAAGGCTGAGACCACGAGGGCCAATAAATTTGCATTTTAATGAACTACGGTGCATAAATATTAAAATAAATTTCGGCATTGGCCGCAGACAAACTAACAAAAACAGCCAAATCTAATGCTGCCTAAACAAACCGTTAACAATAATTATAATTGCCCATTTTGTCGATCATAATTTGTGGGCGCGTCGGGGGCAGGAAGAGCTCTCGGGATATCTGGTCGAGACCAAAGCAAATTAATGGGCTGGCAAAACACAAACCGAGCTGCAGCAATTGGCGCCGAATAAAACAATCAGGAAATAGATTGAATCAGACACCCTGTATGAGAATTCATTTATTTATTGAACTAAAGTGATTTAAAATGTTGTAAGTGCCTAGAATATTTATTTTTTAATGTATTCATAAAGTATTGGAAGAAAAACGAAACAAAGAAATGTATATTTCACATAAAACGATGTTTTAAATGTATTTTATAAATTTAATTATGAAATTTAGCAAACAAAACCTTTTCTAGCAAATTTTCCTCTTGAAATCCTCTATAAATAACTGTATTTTTAACTCTTAAATATTTTGGAAAATCACTCAGAATATCCAATATCCAATATAAAGTCTGGCCCCATTTAAGTAACACTCTGTAAGTGGCTCATTTAAGAGACCCTTTAATATTCGACACCGACCGGGACATTTTTTAAGCCGACCGCTTTCCGTGACAGGTAAATTTTTATTAATTTTATGCTCATCGTCGCTGTGGTGGGTGCAAAAACGTAATTTGTTTTAATTTGTTTAATCGCTTAATCCGCAACGGAGTCCGGTCCCGGCGAGAGCAGAGCCGGAAACCTGTTTTCGGCAAATTATGCAGGGCCCGAGATCCCAGATCTCCGGTGGTCCTTCGGCAAGGCTGCTCTTTGTTTTTTGATCGGACCGCTCGGCATCAGCCCAAACACTAAGACCAATTTATGATGAACCCGGGTTCGTGTTGGAGTTCCAGCCTGCAGAACCTCGGGGATGTGGCTTAATTAAGCTCTGGCACTTATATTTCGGTAGGTGACCCAGGAATGACCACGCATGGAAATGGGGGGGATACAGTGGGGGCTTATTTATGTCGGCCAGTAAAAATCATGTTGAAATCCATTTTCATAGAGTTTGAACTTGGGAACGGAGTGCCGGAATGTGTCTACAGTGAGTGAGCAGCTGACAAAATGGGCATAAATCTCTTTTAGTGCTCGGCCGCTTCTGATGCTGACTGTCCATTTCAACACGCCCGTCTCGCACAGATACTCAAATGTTGAGATACTCGGATGCTCGGATACTTGGATACTTCTTCGGGGGCTGGCTAGTAAATCAACTGAATCGCTCGTAAAAAAGCCAAGCAGTTGACTCGAAATATATTATTTTTGTGGCTCTTTTCGGGCTTTTTTTTTATTTTTTAATTGTTTAAGCAACAATGGGTGGTAAAGTGGTAAATAAATTATAATAAAAGCTCGAAATAATTTATAAACTAAATCTTTTTTCTGTTGCGGTTTATTTTTTTATATATATTTTTAATTTGTTGAAGGGGGAAGAAGCATTTCCTGTGGCCGCGGCCACTCAGCACTTTCTACGTTAATTACGACTAAAGCAGAAAACTAAAACAAAAAGTGGGGAAAAAAATCCAATTAAATTAATAAAATTTTATGACCGCCGTGTGTCGGCGCACATAATAAAAACAATTGAATTATGAAGAGAACATTGCGTAAAAATGAATGCCGGCCAGAGTATTAACATTTTTCTCTGTTTGTGATTGTTGTTGCTGCCGCTCTCGTTATTGCTGTTGTTGTGGGGCTACTTTGTTGTTTCGATTTTATGCGTTTTTAATTACAAGCCAAAAAAAAACGCAGACCCAGACGCAGACACAGATACCTCAATATGAGCGGAATTGCTAGGGGAAACAGATCAGTAAAAGGGAGAGAGAGAGAGTGGCTGAGATTAAATTTCAGGAATATTAGGCAATCGAGATTGGCATGGAAATGACTTCAAAACTTAGTTAGTTTTCTTAAGAATTTAGCTAAATTTGTTGCATATTTATAGGTCGAAAAGTAGAGTGTATAAATAAATTTGATTTGTTATAAATAATGTACAAAAAGGCATAGAAAATTGGTTTACATAATTGCCCAAAAACCTTTAAAGTTCCTGAAAGCAGATTTCTAAATTCTAAAAATTAATATTCATTACTTCTATGAAATATTGGCTTCCTCTTCTCAATACCCTCTGAAGTACTCATCGCCATTCATGAGTCAGACCCTACCCCTTCCACATTTAAGCTTAATTAGTGATTTTTCCATAAAATTCAATTTTCGGTTGAGATTTCTGTTTATTTTTCTTAATCCAGAGTAGCCCGACTTTTTCATTGTAGTGCATCAAAGAGCGCTCTAATTCCCCCAATGCCATTTTCCAATTACGTTAATAGCTCATAACACGACGTTTTTGTTTGTTGTTCTTCGCTTCGGAGTCTTTAAAGCCGTTTTGAGTGAGCTTTTCATTTTTTTTCTGTTTTGTGTGGCACAAATGGTGGAGAATCGCTTCCCCGAATCGGTCATTCGGTTGAACAAAACCACAAACAGTCCGTGTAGCGCCCTCCCCCACAAAAGAGTGTTTGGTTATCGGGGGAAGAACTATATATACAAAACGATGTTTGTGGATCTCTGTAGTGGCATATTTTTCAGCTGACTTTGGGCTCAAGAGTAATTACTATGGAGGGCACTTAAAAGAATTGTAGCTGCTGCTGCTGAGGCAGCTTTTTTGCCGGGAGCCATAAAGTTTTTATGATCCCCCATTGATAGTGCGAGGAAATATTGTGCGGCCAAGCGCCTTTCCTCTCTCTTCTGTAGATTTTTCCCCGAGTGAGATCTCTGATCTCAGGTGAACATCACGGATTTGACAGTTGATTCGGAATGGTGAATGGCGAGCTGATCGAAGCCAAATGCACTTTTCTTCTGGGGGCAGGTCCCTCCCCAAAGCCTTTGTCTCTGGCTCGAATTTGTTTATAGGATTTCACAATCGTTTGGCATCCATTAATCATTGCTCTGCAAGTACGTCTGACTTTTCTCCGCCTTCCGATTTTTTTTTATGGTTTTTTAAGCAAGTGTATTGAGAGAGTGTGTGGGGTAGCTTTTCAGCAGCTTCGTCAGTGTCTATTTTCATTTAATAGACATATTTTGACCACGACTGCAGAGTGAAAAAATTCCACTAAAAGGTTTATTTCTTGATTTATATTTTAAAACTTTGATATTAAATCTAAGAGCAGATTTATTAATTTTTTTATATTTAAACTGAAAGCAACAATATTAAAAAAGTATTCCCCTTTTTTCTAATACTTTTCTCTTTGTGTGTTGAACACCTTTTGTTTATTTGTTGAATCAGCCCCGTCAAACTCAAAAGAAAATAGATCTCGAGCTGCTCGTCACTGTGTTGGTCATGTGTTAACACAGTCAGATAAGTCCAGGGCACAAAATGCTCCAGGCCTGAGACTTCAGCGCAAACATTTTGACAACTTGTGAACTTTAGACTGACAACCCGCCACGGCCCCTCCAGTGCACAGTGGTACAACGCAGTTGTATCATAAACCATAAAACCACAAGATCCCCGCAACAATTAAGAGGAACAATCACAAAATGCTGCCGAAATCTTCGAGTTGCCCAAAAAGAAAAATAACTTTCAGATGTATAAACAAACAAAAAAGCGCCAAGCAGCAGAAGCATCATCTACAGCGATTAGCCCATATTTGAGCAGAGTTGTACAGCTGTCCAAAGCCAAATCGAGATCATCGAGCTGAAAGTTGACGACTTAACTTGAACGGGTGGATTAAAAAGTTCAGGAGAAATAATATACAGATTAGGAGAAAGAAATAAGAGATTATAAAGAATTTATTTTACAAACTTTTAATTAAAGAAATATATTTTCGTTTCGTATAATATTTGTAATATTTTAGTTGCCTTTTTTCAGCATAAAAATATTTCTAAATAAAAAAAAGAACTCAGTAAAACCTTTTTATATATTTAATTATTATTATAAACAATGCCAGATAATCATATTTTATCTAAGTAACACAACAAATCTTCTTGATTTTACAAAAACATTAGACAAAAAAGTTAACAAACCTTTTTTTATGGATAGCAGGAACAAACCAACTGACACATAAAAAGTGGAAGTGGGATAAGTGATAATTTTAAGAGTACCCTAATCGGACAGGCTATTTAACCAAATATATATCGTAGAGAAGATGATTAATCTCATAAATAAACAACCTGCAAAAATTAATTTTTGCTAATGGGACGCCTTAAGAAAAACAATTTCATAAAGAAACATTTAACATAAAGCTTATACTAAGTTGTTTTTAATTTATATAAATTTATACACTAAACTTAATATATATTTCTGTTAAAATAATTTATAACATTGAGTTAAGCTGCAGAAATTTTATTTGCAAATAATTACTAAAATATATATGCTTAAATTTTAAATCTTAAATTGTTAAATGCTACGAAGAAAACCGGCAGCACGAGATTAGCACTATATTAGCCAAGATCTCTGCTGACTGTTGACTAAGCTTTTGGTAGCTGCTCCCGTTTCGGCTTCAGCTGCTTTTGCTGCCTCTTAGCCATCAGCTGAGCTCTGTGAGATGTGTTTTTATGGTATTTGAAAATGATTAGCTGCCCAGATACGAGAGACGAAGCGTTATTACGCGAACGTGTCTGGAGCCGGAGACGGAGATGATATGCAAACTCTGACGCCTGGGCAGTGGAGAACAAGAACCAGAGTTCCGAGCGAGTACAAAAGTGGCACAATTTTTATGATCATGCGACTTGATTTGATGTGTTTCTCCTCCTGCTCTCTCTCGTTTGACCATTAGGTCTTCTTTCATATATTTCCCATATTTGTGGTTACCTGAGCCCGTGGCCTAGCCCAACAAGGGGCCAAGCAACATGCCAAAGACAAAGTCGCTAACCTTTATTTTTTTATCATCCGAGATGTACACGAAAAAAAAGATGACAAGTTTGTCGCGTGTAAACAATTCGCGGCGGCCAAAACAGAGCGCGGGTGGAGGAGTAGATTTCTGGGTGGGATGTGGAGCAGGGGAGGTCGGAGATCCAGGGGTGCGGCGGTGTGGATAGGAGAGCAATGTCGCCGAAACGGAAACCCAGAGTAGTGATGTTGTCGGGCGGAGTAGGTAACCGTAACCGTAACCGAGTGGAATGGAGTCAACACTGAGAGCGAAAAGTGTGTGGCAATGTTAATAAGATCAGTGTTAAAATAATCATATTTAAATTTGGTAAAGGGAAAAAAATTAGAAACCAATGGACTTATATTTATTAATTTAATATACGCAATGAGAGCAGAAAATATTGCCTGTATTTTAAATGGGAAATAAAATGAGAAAAAATTAGATTGCCATGGACAAATAACATATTTAATTAATGTAAGCAACATCGTTCTTAAATAAATAATTTGACATGGCTAATAAAAGGAGGCAGAAATATAAAACATATGACTAATATTTAATAATATAAATTAAAAATTGTAAAAGAATATTTCACAATATAAATTCCCTTTTTACACACATTTTTAATGCAGTCTTGTTATCTTAAAAAACTGTTTTATATTTAAAAAAAAAAATAAATTAATGGATTAGTACTAAAAATGATTAATTCCTTTCTTACACTCTTTCTTAATGCAAACTTGTAACTATACAAACTTTTCTTACATATTCCTTCTCACCAATTGTTAAAGCAATTAAAAATAAGATAAATTAGTTTATTAAACCACCCGAAGGTCGGGAATTCATTTCTTTTTGCTTAAAAATAATTCAAAATTGTATTTTTTGGTACAGCCTCTGTAATATAATTCCAGTAATTTATTGGACGGGTATAGAAATATAAAAAATATTTTACTGTTTTATATTCTTCCCATAAAATTGCCATATTCCGCCTCCACTTTCACTCAGTTCGCATACAAATGGCCGGCACTATGCCAGCCCATAACCCCACCGCCGTCGAAAAGTAAGGCACATCCAACACAATCTACAGATACATTAGAAAATATCTCAAAAATCAACACGAAAACTACCAGCTGAGACGTCAGCGGCAACGGCGACTGAGAACGGCGACTGCGACCGAGAGCGGCGACTGCGAAGCGTTAGAAGATCAGAGCCCGAGCAGAACAGAACCGAAGCGAGCCCCACAGATTTTTTGAGCGGTCGGAAGGCGCATGAGTGAAATAAATTTTCACGCTTCCAAACGGAGCGTCAGCAGAGCAAGAGCCAAGTGGAGGAAGAGACTTTTCGACGGCGACGTATCACAATCAGAAACGATCCGACAACCGACCGACAACCGACGTCCATTCATAGTGTAGTCTTTATACATTTTGTGGGGTCGGCGGAGCGATCTCTCCGATCCGATCCGTTCCGTTCCCGATCCGCAGAATCAGTCAAGAGCCCAGAGCCCGCCCGATCGTTCGGCGATCGCTATATTTCGCGAGTGAGTTTTTCGCGAGCCCGCGGAGGAGGTG
Organism: Drosophila triauraria; assembly: GCA_014170255.2. Classification (NCBI taxonomy): domain Eukaryota; kingdom Metazoa; phylum Arthropoda; class Insecta; order Diptera; family Drosophilidae; genus Drosophila; species Drosophila triauraria. Next base: position 11,525,448 of record CM024334.1, on the reverse strand, counting down.
GAAAATCCCACGGTTGTTATAGCCGCTACCATCGCTATATACTCGTAGCAGTGCTCACCGAGTTTACGTTCTCGTAGCGATCGGCTGGCGATCCCTCAGATCCGTACGAACGGTCAGTCAGCGCGAGTGTTTCGATCGCGAGAAGAATTCTCTCCCCATCGACGTGGATTATGTTGGGAACATGGGAAAAACGGGCGCAAAGGATGCGCCACAACCTCGAGAAAGAACAAAATTAACAAACATATAAAAAAAAAGCGCAAAAGGAGTACCAAAAAAGAAAAACAAAACAAAAAGAACAGGAGATCCAGCCAGAAGGCAACACCAACGGACATATAAAAAAGCTAAATAAAAAGTGCGGACCAAAAGCAGAGTCGCGCGCTTCTCGGGTCTTCGGTCTGGGATTCTGATTAAAGCGCGCGTTTAATTTCATTTTTTACGCTACTCCCTGGATATCCTCCAATATATATATACATATATATATACCCCTATAGCCTCCCCTCTTGTACGCAAAAAAAAAAGAAAACAAAAACAAAAACAATTCCCAAGTTGGACTCCACCCTTGGCCGGGCTTTTGATTCGCTGTTCAACTTTTTGGCCTGGAACTTTTTGTTTGCTTCGTTCGTACCCGCATCTCGAGACTTGGCCGAGACCGCGACGACGACGGCGGCGGCGGCGGCGACTACTCCTGGGCCACATTCCCTTTAAACGCCGCTCAGTACGCCGGCAGCTTTCTCCGCGTGCGTACGAAAACCACGCAGCCTCTCTGCAGCAGCAGCATCCTCTACTCCTACTTCAAGATACGAAATAAAAAAGTGAAAGAAAAAGGGCAGATCGATCGAAGATCACCTCAGGATCGGCTTGGATCAGGCAGGCAGGCAGGAAGGCAGACAGGTGATCATGTCGCCGGGGATTCTGAGTCTGCCACCAACCGCCAACTTCCCCGCTGACGAAATATATATCACAAAAAATCCACTCAACTCGAGCCGCTTGATTAATTCGCACACACGTCAACGATATTCAAATAAGCATCTCGTGTACTCATCGTGGCCGCAATAAAAAAGGCTTTAACTTTAACTACCTGCCAAAATAATAAAAATAAAAAACACACACACAAAAAAATAAAAAACAATCAACAAAAACAGTATATATATATATATAACACTCACTCTCCGGAAAACGAGAATAAAAACACCACGCACACACCACATTCGAGCAGCTCAACGGGCCAGAATTTGGTTTGTTGCCGCTGCATTTGGCGGCTTCAATCGATATGCGTTTGCTTATGGTAATTGCAATTTTAATATTCGCAATGCCAATGACTGGATTCGGCTGGTAAGTGGTGTCAAGAATTATTATTAATTAATATAAATTGTTTGAAGATTATTGAAATAACTTACCCTACTTAAAGATTATTGAAAGTTTAGAGGTCTGTAGAAGTTAAAAAGACTCAATTATTATGGTAATTTATCATTTGTATACTCAATCATTATATAATGAAATCAGTAAAATTTTAGGGTAATTAATTGAATAATAATTATGAGAAGTGTTCAAAAGATCAATTACCAAATATACTAAACCACTGAATTATTGTTCAATGTGTTCATGAGAATAATATATTGTTTGTTTTTAATGCTAGCGCTTTATATATTTCCGGATTTATGTTTCGAAAAGTAAATCAATTATTTAAATATTTTTTTGAGTTTAAATACCTTATTTCTGTATCTACCTATAATTGGAGGGGGAAACTTAAGACAGACAACTATTTGTTTATGTAGTACTTATGTGGGCAATCATTAAAAGAAATAATTTGTTTTAATTTTGGTATTTGTCTATTTCAGTTCACACTTTATAAAATTTTGTATTTATTATTAATCTATTTAGATTTTTATCTATTTTAAATTATATAATTATATATTAAACTATATAATTTTATATATTTTTTCCTTAAAGATCTCTTTGATGGAAATATTTAAATTTCAAAGGCCTAACTTAAATGCATTCTATAAAATAAATTACTTTTTTATGTATTTTAAATTAGTAAACTTTAAAAATGTTTAATTTGTGCAATCTCTCTTGTATTAACAGAAAATATGTACTAATATTTTTTCTTCAAAGATAATCGCATGATCTCTATTAGAAAATATTATTCAAGAAAATATTAGAATATATTATTAGCTACATTTTCCTTTAAAGACAATTACATGATAGAGAACCAAAGAATACTAAAATGTTTTACATTTACAAACCATTACTCAAATTAATTCTAAAAAATTATTAGTTTATATTATCTATCTTAAACTATGGAAAAATGTATATTAATAATTTTCTTTAATGATAAAACAAATCTCTTTGAAAACATGGTTTTGATTTTCTAAAAATGAGCGAATGCTCTATGTTGAATGCTCTTGTTTAATCTAAATGCACTTTTACTAACAAAGTTGCTTCGATTTGGTCCGTTTGTGGTCCCCTCAACATGCAATTTATGTTCTGTTTCAATGCCAAAAAACCCATTACCACCCGCTTTGAGGTCTCTGCCGGCCCAGCCCAGACCAGACCATCTGTGCCCATGTCAAATCGCATCAATTTACGAGATAGAGATTGGCGTAACAGCTTCCGGTAGAGAGCGGGCCGAAAATAAAAAAGTGCAGGCCCCAAAATAAATGCTGCTGCTGGTGATCGAAATGGTCAAAATGCAAATGCAAAACCAAATCATAGCCAATCGAGCGTGGCGACCGAATCGACGGCAATGGGACCTTCAGAATGTGACGTTTGGTTTAGATTTAATTACATGGCAACTTTTCGAGTCTCCCCTTTGTGGCCAAAATAAATAACGTGCCAGTGGATGAAGCCGAAAAGCCAAATGACACTTGGAGCAATTTATGCGCGAAATTACAGGCGAAAAGGCGTCCAACGAGATGAATAAATAAATAAACAAACCGAGGAGGACAAACATCAAATAGAAAGAAAAATAGAGAGAGGCGAAAGGAACACATAACTTATGCACTTTGCCAAAATATTTGCCAGCAAAGTGGCATCAATGAATTCTGGCCGTTGCATTTTTTTCATTTTTATTTCTATTTGCCAAAAGGTAGAAATATTGTCGCTGTCAACAGCAACGAAAGGTGAAATTTCGCAGGGCGCTGCGGTGGCCAAAATACGAAGGGGGCGGCGTGGGCGTCGCGTGGCGTAGACTGCATGACGATGTCTTGGCTAACATTTGTCTATCCTATATATATTTTATTTTCTGCCTCTGCATTAATTTAATCTGAGCTGTGTGCAACTGGGCGCGTCAGCAAACGAAGGTGGACACCTGCACACAGAAAAAACTAAAAAAAAAGGGGCAGAGTGGCTGGGTGTTTCCATGCTGCAGCCAATTCAATTGCCACTTTTTTTCACAATAAATTAATTAAATAATTAAAGCTCAAGTTCAGAGCTGTCAGTTTCGCTGCTCTTTGCCGCCTTTTGATGTCGAACGCTGAACGAGATGTGGCTGTGCCTCGGACGACGATGTCGCCACCACCCAAAAGATGCACAGAAAAAAATAAAATAAAATACCCGAAACAACTGCCTTTGGCTGTGCCACTTTCTGCGCTTCATCTGTGCCGACCAAGGGCGATGGGACTGCCAGCGAGATGTAACCAAAAATTATGCAAAAGGAAAGGAAAGAAAACCAAACTGATGACAACCAGGAGGCCATGAAGAGTGACAAACTGACTGACTGACGAAAAGACACCTTGTTTGCGTAAGGTGTTAAGATATTAGGGATACTAAATATATATTGAAGAAAGTGAAAGAAAGGTGGGAAAAGAAGGTCAAGGATCTTGTATATGTCTGGCTAATTTTCTTTCTAATAGCATTATGAAGTGGAACATCTTTAATCTCAGTCTAAAGTTTAAACTTTGTCAAACAAAATTTATAAGAATTAGATAATAAGCAAAGGATATATTAGAGAATACAATTTTTGTTGAATTACATTAATAAAAGTCAACATAGAATTTTATATAAAAGGTTACAAAACTTTGCCATCTGGCAACACTATAATTTAGACTCATACTAACGCCGATTGGTCACACTAACCTTACGAAAGCGAGGCTAGAAGAAAATAAACATTTGCAAACATATCAAAATTAAATATGGAGTTTAAAAGGTAATAAATTAGTTTATAATCTAAACACATCATTAAGTCTGTCACTTAACTCAAGGCCACGCATATAGGTGAAATGAATAACTATAGTTTTATTTAAAAAGTTCGAAAACGTGCCTAAAAACCACACACTTTTGCCATATCCTCAAACCAAATTTAAACAATATATCCCATGATTTTTTATTGCTAAAACCCCATTTATCACTCAGCTGTTCAAACGCACTAAGCCCATCGATGGGTTCTCAATTGGCTTTGGAATGCGGATCTGCGCAATTTGTATAATTTGCATTTTACAATGGTTCCGGAATTAGCTAGAATAGGGAGATTTCGGGGGTTCACAGCCCCACGAATCTCATCTCATTTTGTTTGTGTGTATTTTGCGAAATTTGCAGGCGAATTGCACTAAATCAAATGCTCATTGTGTGAGCGATTGAGATCATAATCGATGGGGCCAGAGGATGAGCTGGAGCTGAATAGATCGGGGCTACGGGGTGGGGAGCGTACTGGCAATCGTGGGTAGATGTTCCGTTAAATGAATGGAAATTCCAGAAGGCCGAGGAGGGGTTGCCGGGGACTACCAATTACAGAGAAACTTACAACAAATTGCCGATGCGTCGATCGGGGCAGAAAAATTTAGTGCTGATGTGTCTGGAATTTAATTAAAACCAGGCCGAGCCGAGACGATGATGAAGATCTCGTGCATCGCAATTAATGCGATCAGCTGCAGTTTGATTTTTTCCCCCTTAAAGCCCTAAATGAGCTCATTTCCGTTGGAAAAATCATTTGACATTTGGCTTGCGACTTCCTGCTTTTCATTCGATTTGCGTTTGCACATTTTCATTCATTGAAAATCGGTTTCATTCAGTTGCCCACAGATCTCCTGATCTCTGCCCATTTTCTTTACATTTTTTTTTTTGGCACTCACAGCATTTGAAATGATAATTAATGCCATGCGGGGCATTTATGGGTTAAGGCGTGAAAGGGGTATGCGGTGGATGGGTGGCTGGCTGGGTTGGCCACTTAGTCTCAAGCTGTGCTGGCTCCACAGTCGGTGGTTGCATCAACAGCATTGCTCATACGCCCCGTGCAACCAGCAACTAGCAACCACGAGATCATCTTCGCTGCGAATTTGGCACACTTTATGAGCCAGCATCCACAACAAACACCCCCAACAAATGGCAAGAAAACAACCCAATAATTATGTTCAACTAACGAGCAGACAAAACTCGGCCAATTGCCAAAATCCAATGCAGATGAGTTGATTATGAGCAGCGCCAAAAAAAAAATACAAGTCTCTGACACAATTCGCTCGACATTAACGAGAGTCTCTCTCGGCCCGGCCCGTCTCTAGAGAAAGTTTCACGTTCAAGTTTCTTACCCGCAACCTCAACCTCAACCCCGAAAAGTAGCTAGTTAGATGCCGCAAATCTTTTAATTAAATGTCATGCCATTTGTTTATTCTGTTAATTTGTCGCTTTCCCCCGCCGTCACATTGACGAATGTGTCTGTCTTCGCTCTGTCTGTCGACTGCATCATAATTAAATTGGATGACGAAACAAAAGAACCAGACCAGACATGGGTCAAGTTGGAGGACAGTGAACAGGCACATGAACAGGTAGAGGAGGAGGAGCAGGAGGGCCCAGGCCCGGGCCATGATGTCTGTCAAACAAATTGTGCCCAGAGAGAGCCCCAAGAATATGTTCTTGTCATCATCGTTTCACAAGGAAGAGGAGCAAGCATGATGAGGTGGACCTAGGGAACTTTTTTGGGAAAGTGCGGAAGCTGATTAATGAGAGCCAGGGATTATCTGAAGGGTTTTGAAAGTTTTACAAGTTTATATAAACATTGCAAGCATTTATAAGAGCAATTCCTAGATATAAAGCTACCAAGAACTATTACCTTCCCCTCACCATTTATTAAATATTAAATATAAAATTAAACAAATATTAATATTAATATCAAATAAAATATTTCAAAACATTTAGTGAGTTCTAATCTAATCTCATAGGAATCCTTAACCCTCAAGACAGTGTCGGTGCCCAATTCTTCTTTCTCACAGCCTCAATCACTGTGATTAAGTACAGTTTAGGCATCCTTGACATGAACATGACCATGTCCGTGCCACGATGATCATTTCCTTTAAGCCCAGCTACGCCTATTTGAGCCATAATTAAGTTAAACGTTGTCGCAATTTGCGCACCTCAAAGTCACCAAGCCCCCGAGATTGATGTCGCCTTTGTTGGCCAAGGGAGCTAAAGAGTTGAGAGCTAAGAGCTAAGAGCCAAGTTAAGCCAACTAAAGGCACTTAAGGCTAAAGTTGAAGTCGTGCCCTGCCCACTGGAACTGAGAGAAGGAGGCTTGTTAAAGGAATGACAAAGCCGGGGCTCAGAAAATACTTATAGTAAATATGCCTGAATTATTAGCCAGCGTTTTTGCTGCGCCAATTGGACATGGACATGCCTGGGAAACGGGCACGGAAACTAATGTTTTAAATTCCAGCACTAGGAAAAAATATGGGTGCCTAAATTAAAGAATATGTATTTGTGGGTTATATTTAAACACTTGAGATTAGATCTTAAAGTCACTATGAAAGTAGCTATATTATATCTAAGGGAAAATGCTGCCCTCCAAATAAAACCCTGTCATTTATAAAGTTAAAGTATTTTTTTGGTTTTTAAGCTTAGATTACTAGGACATGCTGGATTCCAAAGTGACGGCGCCTGAGCAGAGCGAACACGTTAATATGCTAATTGGTTAAATTACAAACATCTCTCTCCGCTTCCCCCTCAAAAAAAGGTGCCAAAAAGCAGCGTGCGACGCCCACACACGAAGCCGCACCCACCAGATCTCAGATCGGTTACCAACTCCCCGTCATGTCAACACCTTTTCTGTGTTTCTTATTTATTTATTTTGGTTTTTTGTACTTTTTGCCAGTAGCCAGTGGCTGGGGGGAACCTAATCGATTGTCAATGCTGCCGCCCACATCAAACGCTTCTCCCCCGGAACTCTCGTATGCACAAGAGATCAGCACTTGCGCCGAGGCATTCCGTAGACAAATATTTGAGCGCGTAAATGAAACTGACCAGCCGCAACAGCACTCGACTTGACCAACGGACCAACGGCTCTCAGGCTCGCTCAGAGAACCAGGCAGTCGGAGAAGTCAGAATAAAAGTATAAAAAAATACAAATAAAAATAAAAGCAAGCAGAAAGGCAGCCGGTCGACCAATCCAATGGCCATTCATTCACTTGTCAACGCTTTGTTTAAATACTTTGCCACTCGCATGTTGACAAGTGGTTTAAGTCGTTGATTTGTTTACACCGGACCCCGGGGAAAGAAGGAGAAAAGAGGGGGAATTTAAGGGGCACGAGGGGGACATTGCAACGTGGACAAGGAACTCACCAAAATGAGTCAATCAAACGATTCTACATATTTACTTTCAGAGACTTCAAGTTAAAGTCTGGGAGGTAAGCAGCAACGAAGAGGGAATGCTCTGGAGAGATTGTATACAAATTTTACATTAAGAATATAATATTGAAAATACTATTGAGTTATTTAAAATAATAATTATAAAAAGCGATTAACTTTGTAAAAACTCAAATCAATTTATTTTTTACTTAAGTATCCTCATATGTCGGTTATGATACATCTTAAAACGGATTACTTAAACATATTTTATACGATGTTTAATTGAGCTATAAAATTCCGCCAATTTTCCATATTTCCCAGCTATTTAGTATGGGACACTATGGGAAATTTTAGCCACTTGTCTGGTTTTTGGGGCTACCAAACCAAGCCGGGCACTTTGATCAATGTCAAAAAAGCTGAGGAAAGGGAAAAAGAGAGGGAAAGGAGTCGCTGAAAATCCATTGAGGCCCATTGAGGCACGACACCCATACCAGGGGAAGCCAGGCGCACACACAGATACTGAAAGCAAAATAAAGATACGTTGCCAAGAGTGTTTTTTTAGACTGGTCGGTATAAGGTATATACAACACTGAAAGAAAATTATATTGAAAGTGTAAAGATCAAAGAAAGTGAAAATAAATAAATAACATTTAATACTCCTTAGGATCACTTCTACACAAGAAAAAAACTTAAGTTTGTGAGCTTTTACAAAATGTATTTACTTTCCTTTTATTATCATCCATAATTTTTATTTATATGAATTTTATAACAAAGTATAAAGGAAATATTAAACAGAAATTGATAGGGAAAATCCGAATAAAAAAACCTGACATATTCAAAATTCAGTTTTTATTATTTTTATGTAGAAAAAATAAATAAATTTCTCCTCTTTTAAATTTCAGCAACAACTGAAAACTCCCTGAATTTTTATATTTTCTCTTTTATGTATATATTTAACCAACGAATTTCGCTCTCTGTAGGGGATGGGATGCGAGGGAATGGGACTGGGAATGGGGATGGGTAGAGGGACCTGAGAGACCTGAGCGCTGTGTTGGCTCCTTTTCATGTTTGCCGACAGCAACTTCGCTGCTGCCGAGTTCGCTGCCAAGTAAACTTCAGTTCAACTTCAAAAACCAAAAAGTGTCGAACGATCGGTTGCTCCACTCTCTGTGCGGCTATTTTCCGCTTAACAAAAATCTCCTCTTTTTTTCGTGTTGTGTTTTGTTGTGCGCTGTGTGTGTGTCTGGTGGTGGTGGCAACTTGTGCGGTTGAAAGGTGTTTGAGTTCTTTAGATCTCTCCAGTCATCAACGCAACGCAGCCGAGACGTCATCATCATCAAAGCAGCAACAACATCCAGAGTAGCAACATCTAGATGAAGATCGCCCATCTCTGATCGCCCATCGCCGATCGACCATTGCCCATTCGCCCATCGAAGATGAAGATGATCATTGTGTGATTTGAACTTCAATTGTTTTACTTTGTTTACCATCGCCGTCCATCATTTGAAGTTTGTAGCTGTGTGTTTGGCGGTCGAGAGGCGATTGTTTTGTTGCCTTTGGAGTTAATATTTTCGTTAAGTACTCGTGCGTGTGTTTGCTCTATTTGTTATTTGGATTTTTTTTCATTTTGCGGCTATTAAGTTGTCATAATCTCCCCGAGTGTTATCTGGCAGCGTGTGTGTGTATGTTTCCTGGGCTATTGCCACAGGCTGCTGCTGCTGCTGCAACAGGCCAGGTGGCAAGAGGAGCAACCCAGGTGGGCATCGATAATGGGAATCTGAAGCGGTTCAAGTGGTTTATCTACTTGCAACTGTGCAAGTGGGCTCTGGGAAAAAATTGGGAGCACAACACAATTGGGTTATCAGATTGTACTTATGGGGAAATGCAGGGAATATAAGGAATCCAAAAAATAAACTTGCAAGTCTTAGTTGTTTTAAAACCAAAGAAATAAATTAATTAAATAAGAAAGGGTATCATTAAATTTCTATTAAAAATGTACTTTTTTAAACAAAGTTTTATTACGAATGCTTTTGTAATTTAAAGAAACCTTTCTGAGCTAAAAATAACGTGAAGAAAATTCCAGAAATCACATTCACATCCTCAAGGGAAACGTTTTCATCTCTTACTTGGCACTTAATGAAAAATAAGTTTAAATAAATAGGAAAGACTTTAAAATTAAATAAAAAATAACCTTATCTTAAATAGATTCTAAAAAAAAAAAAGAAAAATGACTACCAACAGATTCTTTTTTTTTAATGATTTTGTAAGTAAGAAAACCTTTCCTAAACATTAAAATGAGGTGCAGAGAATTCAAAAAATCCTTTCCAAAAGAAACGCTCTTTCATCTCCTGCTTTGCGATCTGTAAAAATCTAGTAAAATTCTTAATATATTTCAGAGACAGCAAATCGAAATCGCATATCATCCAGATATTAGCATATTTGTCGGTTTGGTCTGGACCTAATTATCAGTGTGTGGCGCCAGCCATGGCGTTCATTAAAAATAGTTTATTTATTTATTTATGCTGCTTAGCCGAAATTTGTCTGAGTTTTTTTTCCCAGAAAATTTCCAAAATATGAACTCAATTCTTGTAAGATTATTTGGCATTTTGGCTTGCCTTGGCTTTTTGTTCCCCATCATAAGCGGCGTATACGTAATGGGCGACGATGAAGAGGTCCTCCTGCATCCATTTGTTTATTATTGTAAAAGAGCGAAGCGTTGGCAAAAGTCAATCAATAAAGTATCAACCAAAATACACCCGCACCCAGTTTCTAGCAATTTTCCCAATCGATGCAATTTTCGTTTTCATTTTGAATGCCATTTGCCGGCTGCTGGCGGCGGCGTTAAAATTTAATTTAGGTGGAAAATTAATAATTACCCAACAATGTGGGTGCAGTTGAGCATACATACGGACAGCGAATGCGTATGTATATTCGGTATATATGTATACATATTCCTATGGCGATTGACTTCTCTCTGGGGGTATGTGTCAGCATTCGGAAGCAGCAGCCGCGGCCACTGGAAAAACTATTTCTCGCTCGCAGCCTTTGGGCGCTGATTTATGTTTTTCCATTTCAGATTTATGACTTTTTAATAGCTCAATCGCTCGGCTTTTCGCTTTTTTTCACATTGCACATTCGCGTGAAATTTACTTTGGCTGTGTGTTCGTGAACTTTGCGCCGATTTCCAGTTGTGTGGAAAGTGTTTCGGTTGGTTTATGCTCTGCTCGGTTGAAGATCCCAGGTAAATAAAGCATTTAATAGGGCCTGCTGCCAGTCTGACTCTGCTCTCAAGCACTGATTGATCGATTTGTCCATCAGCGAATTCCAATTGATACGTGGTACTTGGTACTGAGAGTCATAAAAGTGAGGGGCTGAGTCAGTCTAAAAATACAAGAAATCACTGCCAAGTTTCGGCAAACTTCAAAATGTGAGAGATACGTGCGGATTATTCATCGATGACAAAGTGTTTGGTTTGATAAAATGCCTTAGGGTCAGAAACAAACCCTTCAGGTTCAAACAATAAGTCATAGATCGTTGAAAACGTGATTGCTTATCGCGGGCTCTGACGTTATTATAGATCTTTGGTATAGGTTAAGGTGTGTCGCAGGTGGGAATGATTGGAAATGCACTTCCAAAATGGGAATTAGTCAGAGAAGGGAAGTTCTAGTGACTAAAATTAAGTGTTTACGGGTTATATGGTAATCGTTGTTTTATTTAAACTTTTTACATATTAATAAAAAGTTCTTTTTAATAATTTTAATATATTAAATTAATTTAAATTCCTTCCTTTATTCTTTTCTTCCAGGGCTGAGGGCACCAACATCCTTCTCGATCCCAATCTAATGTGCAAAAAGACACGTCGTCTACGCGGCAAGTTGGCCGAAATCTGCCGGCACGACTCGGCCCTGCTCAAAGAGATCATCATCAATGGCATCAACCTGGGCTTCCGCGAATGCGAGTTCCAATTCCGCAATCGCCGCTGGAACTGCACTGTCCTCCGCAAGAGCATGAGGAAAATCTTAATGCGTGGTAAGTAGTTTTCTCCAGAGTTAACTGAAGGACTAAATAGATTTTAAGCTGGGGGAATGACTTTATTATGCAGCCTGTCAACACTCTCTGTGAGTCACAGGGGGAAACCAAGAGAAGATGCCATCGCGGGCTTAGCCGCCTAATTACAACTCATCGTTGCACGCCCCGTTTACTTTTTATTTTATTTTGTTTTATATATATTTTTTTTTTGGGTTGTCATGGACAAGGCCTTGCAGACCAGACCGCAGCACCATCCATCAAGTTGCATAATAAAAATGCAGCGACCCGCGCTGATGAATAGCGCCTGAAATGAGCCTACAAAGCTGTCAATTTTAATAAATTATTGCACAGGAAAAGTGGCAGGCCAAGGGAGGCTTGGATGCTCCTTCTCCTACCCCTTCAGCTCCTCCTCGATCTCCGCTGCACTTAATGACAACAATGCGCAAACAAAACACATACCAAACGGTGGTGTTGTGTGTGCCATAAATTCCGCAGGCGTAACCACCAAAAATCCCCCCCTTTGCTCGGATTAAAGCCTCGCCCTGTCAACCTGTCAGCGAAAATATATATGAAAAAAAAAACAGAAAATAAATAAAGCAAGTCCCTCATGTAACACTCCATTTTGGGATGGCTCAAGATGTATCACCTGTCTCGCGGAAAAAAGAACCTCCACCTCACCTTAGCGAGCGCATTACAAGCGCGTATGCAAATTAAATTATAAAAAACTCTGGCGATTACAATTGCGATTCGGATTTCGAGTTCGTTTTCGCTTTCGTTAAACGTGACACTGTCAATACACAGCCAGTCACTGGCGGACACTGAGTCCCTGTGCGATTTGTGATTTGCATAGAGCAGCGTTCGCTGCGATCGTTGATCGGTGATCGGTGATTGGTGATCGCTAATCGAACAAGCAATAAATCATTTTGTCACCCTGGCTGACAAATTAAAATCCATCAGGCAACACGTGCTGACACCGCTAATGATTGAGGATTGATTGAACGCGGGGCTAATTTATGGAATGTGATGGACAGAGTTAGGCTTTTAAGCAGAAGAATTATGATTATTCAAGGATATTTACAATTAATATCAAGTAAATGATAGTCACAGAATCAAGAGAGTTTAGGAAAAATCAAATTAGTATTCTTCACATTATTCTAATTGTAAAAACATAAATATTGAAGTTTCTAGAATTAGAAAATGTCTGTCCTAAGTATTTTTGAAATTTAAGGAAGTTGCCACCACGTTATGACTTAAACTAGTTAATCTTTCTAGGCAAGGCAAGTGATTAATGCTTATAGTTTCGATTTTAGTAAAGTGTAGTTCCTGACAAGCATAAAAAATTGCATAGAATAGGGAAAAATAAGTGACTTTGCCCACTTCCTTTGCTTAATAATATATAGAAAGGGATTTTTCTTTGTTTCAATTATGCCTTGATTCTGTGGGTACCTTTACTTTATCCTTAATAGCTAAAAACTCATATATTAAATTATATTAAACTTCTAAAAAATCTAAAAATTACCCCTTGAATCCCCTTTTCTTTCCAGATTCCCGGGAGACTGGCTTCGTCAACGCCATCACAGCCGCCGGCGTGACCTACGCGGTGACAAAGGCCTGCACCATGGGCCAGCTGGTTGAGTGTTCCTGCGACAAGGCGCATATGCGCCGAAATGGCGGCCAGCCGGTGATGGTCACCGCAGCCACGGCTGAGGCCACCCTGGAGCGGCAGCAGCAGGCGGCGATGCTGCGGCAACAGTTGCCCCTGCAGGACCAGCCACATCCCAACCAGCATCAGCAGCAGCGCCTGAACAGTAACATGACGGATATATCCCCGCTGGAGCACCGAAACGGAAGGAATAGGAAGCCCGGCGGCGGCCGGAGGGGACGTCGCAAGTTCTGGGACAACATCAAGTTCCCTGACGGGCAGTGGGAGTGGGGCGGATGCAGTGACAACGTGAATTTTGGCCTTCGTCACTCGCGGGTTTTCCTCGATGCCAAGCAAAGGCAGAGACGCAGCGATCTGGGCACACTGGTCAAGTTGCACAACAATAATGCTGGGAGATTGGTGAGTTGTTGTTGCCTAATAAATTGTTAATAAATAGCTAAGATCCCCCTAGAAATGTTTAAAATTAAAGCTTCCCAAGATAACCCTAGAACCCTTCTAAAAATAATTCCAGGCCATTCGTGATGCCATGCGGCTGGAGTGCAAGTGCCACGGCCTCTCCGGCTCCTGCACAGTCAAGACCTGCTGGCTGAAGATGCCGCCGTTTCGGGAAGTAGCCGGACGCCTGCGCGACCGCTATGACAGCGCCCGTAAGGTGGCGCTGCGCAACGATGGCAACAGCTTTATGCCGGAGAATCCGCGCGCGAGACCGGCGAACAAGTACCAGCTAGTATTTGCCGAGGAGTCGCCCGATTTCTGCTCGGCCAATGCGAAAACGGGTGCCCTGGGCACCCAGGGCAGGGAGTGCAATGTGACCAGTCCGGGCTCCGATCGGTGCGATCGATTGTGCTGCAATCGAGGACACACCCGGCGAATCGTGGAGGAGCAGACCAACTGCAAGTGCGTCTTCAAGTGGTGCTGCGAAGTGACCTGCGAGAAGTGTTTGGAGCATCGAGCGGTCAACACGTGTCTTTGATTGGGGATCCGGAGGAAGTCCTTCACCATTATTATTTGTATTATTTTCCTTCGGTTTAGTCAGGAATATAGAATTTTGAAAGCTTTCCATTCCGCGTGATAGAAAAACACACACAAACACACTTACAGAGAAAACGTTTTAAGTATTAACTAACAAGTAAACACGAGTATCTCTAATCTTTTAGCTAGTTGTAAATACAAATTAAAACACACACAAAAACACCACATAAACATGCCTACGTTATATCATATTCATATGCAATTCATGTAAGCTTTGTAAATAGTTGTAATAAAAACAAATAGAAAAAAACTAAAGAAAGAAATGTTTTTAATTATTTTTCACACATAAGAGGAAAAGCCCCTCGGGCTATCAATATTTGAAGTTGTTGCACCTAAAATTCTCAAGTACGTATTCCGCGACAGCCTGCTTTATAAACTTATCTTAATTTCTTCATATTTGTTTAGTTAATCTTCGAACCGCACTGTTCTTTGTAAAGTATTTTATGCAAAGTGTGCCCCTCACTTAAAAATCGAGAAATTGTAACCTCTTTTTCCCTTACTGCAACCTGTGCCTTGTCATCCAATTAATTGCAAACAAATTGAATTTCAAATAACCAGCTTGTCTATACAACAAAATTAAATGCTAAACGGAAATATATTTCAAATCGATTCGCCCATTGATTGAAATCTGCATAAATGATTAAACGTAAATTAATGAAGACAAACCACAACAACAAAGAAATCGATTTAACAGACTTCCAGGCCAGGCCAGGCCAGCGAATAAAACAAGTTCCCAGTTTCATTCAAGTGTATCTATCTATCTTTGGACATAGTCATTCCGTTGACTTTCCCATAAATTAACACAATTTTATTGTTGTCGACACGAGATAAAAATCTATAGAAATTTGCCTAAACAGCAAACAAAAGTTAAACAACGACAAAAAAGCAAATGCAAAACGCATTTTGAACAGAATGAAAATTGATTTGCCCATTGTGCATAAATTACGATTCACAGACAGACAGATCGATCGATCGAGCGCCATCGATCTTTGGATGCATAAATTAAGAAATCAAATCGATGTCGCTAAATGCATGTAATTAAATGAATATCATATATGATGTCCGCTCGTGAGCAACAGAAGCAGAAGTCAACCAATATTATAAAGGTTTGGTTATCATTGGAATTTTAAATTGTAAGCGGGCTTAAATGCAGCAAAGATGGTTGGAAAAGCCGGTGATGAATGACTTAAGAGGTTTTGTGTGTTTTACTAATTTGATGAGAGTGGGTGGGATATAAGAGGAATTTTTCATGGGATTTACGATTTAAATTTCTCAAAAAATATTGTTAATAATGGAACTACTATCGTTGCTCTATAAATTTAAAAGCAATCATTTATATTCATATTTAAATATGTATACCGTAGCTTTTGGCGACCTATGTATTTTATATGATATTAAATAGTATTACAAATGGTATTACACTTTTGAGAAATTTATTCATAATTTATTAATAATTCATATTATATTTATAATTCAGATCCTAACCCTTGTGGAAAGTGGCCCATATATTTTAGTTTAATCTTATATTGTTCATAAGTTTCAAAATTACTTTCTTCATTCTCCGAACCTCCTCAACCCATGAGATCCTAATGGTAAGCTCAAACATCCATCTCACCATAGAATAAGAAACCCCGAGAATTATCCAACTCAAAGACCAAGTTTCCAATCCATTTCCCTACTTAGAGGAGAACAGATTGTGTGTGTTTCTTCTGTGGTTTATTATTTTGGGGCTGCTGTGAGAAGGAGACAAGCCCATGCCATGGCGCGATAAGATACCCCCAGCAAGATCGGCGGCAGCAGCAACAACTCTCCAACAGCAACAACTAATTAACAATCGCATTCATTTTATTTATCGTACAAATGCAAACCGCTTGACTTCCAAAAAAACAACAACAAAAATAAGAAACAAAAGACAAAAACTGTATCTGCGTGCATTTATAAAGCCTCCGACGATGTGGATACGGGATTGGGCCCGAGATCGGGATTGGGATTGTGGAATTGGAATTGGAATCTTCTTGGCCGCTCTGCCCTGGCTTTGGTTCACTTGACTGAACAAAATGTACGCCGAGATATATATTGTATGTGTATGTGCCCGGGGATCTCGCATCGCGGCTGCTCCTCCGCCGCGGCGCGCGTTGTTTTTCCAGATTCCAGTGGCTTTATCTTGGGCGCGTTAATGAGATTTGCTTGTATCTGAAGCCATTCGGTAGATGCGTATCAGTGGATTTCAATTAATTGTGGCGACGCTTATTAGTCATCCATCTAACAAACTAAACACGAGGCTGGCGCTACCTTCAGCCAGCACACCGCCACCATTATTTTGTCTTCTAGAGAGTGCCATTGACCTCGGACTGACCTTGGCTGCCGAAGAGGTTTCCCCTTATTTCTGCTAAGTAAGTTCATAAAAACTGCATGTTTATGCTGCTCTCTTAAACGTGGGAAAATTTATGTAATATTTATTAACTAAATTAAATAGGTAAATAAAGTAAAAAGACTGGGGCTTTAATTCTAATATATTTATTAGTTTATGGTGATTTTTAAAACATATAATAATGTGAAAAATTACTAGATTAAATATAACACATACTAAGATCTCCCAAATACTTATAAATATAAATATAATAGATCTTCCAATGGACTATTACCTTATATTAGTAACAAAACGTTTTAAGACGCAAAATAAAATATTTTAAAAATACCTTTACTTATTAATACATTTTATCATTCAATATTTAATGAAATTATATGATAAAATTATTTATAAATTCTCTATAGAGTGAATTTACTACAAAAGCGGTTAATTTCCTTTCAACTGGCGCCTGAAATGGCGCCCCTTCATATCCATCTGATACATAGGGAATATATAAACGTATATAGACCCCAGCTAATGGCTTAATTTGGAGGTGTACATATCGAAATACGATCGGACGATCCTCGGAGATCAAACTGCAGGAACACCATTTTAGCCAAATTGCAGTTCTTGGCCAGTTTTCTTGAAAGGAGAAGCAGCAGCGGCGGCGGCGGCAGCAACAACAAACAAACGGTAGACGGGGCGCTACAACAATAAAGAAGAACAACTATTAAGACCGCTTGAACGCCTGTCCGGGATCCAAACAACAAGAACAACACCAGCGAAGAGCAAACGGCAACGAAAAACTACAGAAACAAAACCTGAAACATGAAATTCCTGCGTAATTTGTAAGGAAAGGCGTGAAGAACACCAACGAAGGCAACACCTTAATTAATGTTATTAAAATGGAACGAACGAACGACCGGCCGATGGACCTGGAACCGGGAACAGGGAGCCCGGAGAACCTGCAACCTGGACCTGGACCTCAACCTGGGTCCAGGGAGACCTACATATGTATGTATATACCATACGTATATCCACACAAAAAAAAGACAACCCGAAGAAGTGGAAAAGAAGAAGGCAAGAAGCGTAAAAGAATGTGGCAAAACGGGGAAAGGGAAAGGAGGGAAGGGCAAAAAGGGTCGATCGTCCACCAACCTCGTCCATGGGTTGGTCAATCCCTGGCTTAGGCTGGAGTTCGGGGTTTAGAGCATCGCTGAATTAGGATTTTGAGTGTATTAAAAATAAAGGAAAGCCGAGCTGGAGCTTAATAAATTTATTCAATTATTTAATAAATGTTGTTAAGACAACAAACCAATTTTTATATTTGTATTTATCAACTTTTGACTAAAGAAAAATTTTAAGAGTAAAACAGGTAGTTCTTTTGAGAGGCCTATACAAAAATTTAATTATTATGCATTATTTATTTTAATTTAAAAAGGTACAAGGCAGCCCTAAAAATCGGATGCAAACGGATATTTATTACATAATTAAATATTATTCCTAAACAATTATTTATAGTTCCTTAAACTATTATTAATAAAAATATTAATACAGTGTCAAAGCCGCATAAATAAAAATTGAATAAGTGGCCTTCCATTCTTAATTTTATAAATTATACACTTAAGAATGATATAAAAACTATCCACATAAATTTATAATACGCTTTTAGTTATAAATCAATGTAAAATTGGTCTTGTTATTTTGAAATAAATATTCTAGATAAATACAAATACTTTATAATACATTTTTGATATTTTAAATAAAAATTAATACTTTAAAACTTTTCTTCACCTTCCTAAAAATGACGAAATACCATTTAAGTCCGCATAGGCGACCACAAAGTTACAGGCAAAGACTGTCCAGAAACTGGAGTTCTTTCCGAAAGTTCCCAGACACAAAAAGACAAAATGTTGCCATCTGGTGATCAGACACGCTCCATAAGCAAAGGCGACTCCTCTATGGTCCATGGATGGCCGGCCGTGTTCCCATCGTTCTAAGACGTTAAGGCAGATTTATCACTGGACACTCTGGAGCGCTGACTACTTGACATATTCATTAAATTTGCCACATTGTTGCCGGCAAAAGGAACGCCAGACAAAGGAGATGATGCTCATCATTTTGACACCTTAATGCGGTAATTAGGGTTTTTTTCCCGCACTCCCTTTAGCTGCTGCTGCCGCTGCTGCTGGAGATCCTTAAAAGCCGATGATCGTGAGCAAATATTAACACAGATCGGTTCGGGAAGATCGCAGATGGATGGGCAACGCCCTGGACTCCTGCCCCCGACCTTTAACGGTTTACGGCGAATTGGCTTAAATTATTTAAAGATTACAACCTCCAACCTCCAGGCCATAGAAGGGAGCGAGAGATCTGTCTGCGATCGTGAATCCTTTTTTCGGGTGTGAAGATTATGACACAGCAGAAATGGCATACCAAAAAAAAAAAAACAAAGGAAACGAAACGAAAGTCGCAGGCAGCAATTAATTTCAAATTTTTTTAGTTTTCTTTTTTCATCCTCATGGCAGCGGGGCAGCTGGGACCCAAGGTGATCCAAAGAAATTGCAGACAAATTAAGATAAATGAATTGTTTAATTGTTCCATGTGGCGCAGGATTTTTGTGTGGTTCTGGTTCCTCTGCTAATTTGACTTGTAATGTGAAAAATGAGTTAACCCTTCACTCATCGGACGAACGGGTGTTATATAAGGTTTTAAGTGGAAAATAAACGGAAAAGTATGTGAATTTATGCAACATTTTGGGGGATCATTGAACTGTGTGGTAGGTTATTTATTAAGTGCTTTAAGGAAGTTATTAGCATAAATTTGTATTTATTAATCATTTAAATGCAAAAGAATCTATTTATTATATTTTATTTTATAATAAATGGTTCACTAAGAAGCATATAATTTATTTAAAATAGGAAACTAAACCCTCAGATAGTAATTGTATATTTATTTACTACTTATCTATGATCGTATTTTGTTATTTTCTACCCTCTTTTATCTAAATTCACTATTCCTATCAATTCAATTTTTTACTGTCTCTTTTAAGTGCTATTAGTTAGCCATTAAGAGCCCGGGTCATACAACTCAAAAGGCAAAAGAATCATCAATCAAAGTCCTGATGTCTAAATAATACAACACCAAAGCTGAGCCTTTTGTCCAACCCTTTGTGGCGGGTTATTTGGTGTCTGGGTTCACAAAGGACTATCGCACTAATTAATACCAAGCCCACAGCCAGATCTCGATCCGTTCGTGCCTTCACAGCCTCCAAAGTTCAAGCCACACACGGCTCACGATCGCCATCTTCATCTTCATCTCCATCGCCGACTCCGACTCCGACTCCATCTAAGCTAAATAAAGTTATTAAGCCTGCAGAGCAAAGAGGGAAATGTTGCAGTGCCAAAAAAAAAGGCAGAAGAAAGACCAAGACCAAGTCCGAGGCCGAGAAACGAAAGGCCCAAAACGCAGCATGTGTTAAAATTATATAGAGAGTGCGTGTGTGGACCGTACGAGCGGACCCCCCTAATGGCGAATGGACTCTCAACTGAACACTGAACTCTCCTCCCGAAGGCTCGATCTCAGAGTTAATAAAAAACACATAATTGCGTATGTTTTTGGGGTCTCCCAGCGGAGATCCGAGAGGCGTCCACGGCCCCGATCAAGTGCGAAGTTCTGCGCAAACGCCAAGCGCCTGTGAAAATATGATTTTTGTTGCCATTTCGTGTTTTGCCACTTTGGAGGTCTTCATCATTTTTTCATCGTTGCTCTCGGTTATTGTTATTGTTGCTGCTGCTGTTGCTGTTGCCGTTGCCGTTGCTGTGGCCCCGTTGCTGCATGTTGGATGTTGCTGGTTGCCAGTTGCCGGACTGCCAGTTGCCGGTTTCCCAGTTGCCGTGTTTTTTGTGTTGATCTTGGTTTTTGTGTTTCCATAAAACTGACCCCATGGGCAGTGAAATTAAGTTGATTTTTAATGCAGTCATGGTGGGTAGCCAAGCCAGGTGGGTCTCTGTCCCTCTCTCTCTCTCTCTTTCTTTTGCTCAGTTACTATCTCTTTCTTTTTTTTTTATTTACAGCGATGCTTTGTAAAAGTATTGAAGACTTTCGTAGTTTGGAAGAAAATACACAAATCAACTTAACTTGAATCTTATCAATACAATAGTCCATATTATAAAACATTTTTAGTTCTTTCTTGATTAAGTTTTCTATATATTGTTGCCCATATTATTCTCTTTTATTGTTTGTTATATTTTTATGTTTTTGTATTTTTTTATTTATATTTCCTAAAGCCTAAATCTAAAATATTTAGTTTTTAAATAAGGCTAGAACTAACATTGTGTGAGTAAGAAATATTACTAGTTGGCTAGATATCAGAAAAATATGTTAAATATTTTTTGTAGTATTTGAGCAAAAAAAAAGGGTACTTGACTAAAAAAATAGTTAGATTTGCCGCTGATTTAAAGCCGTGATTATTAATAATCAAATACCCAATGAGACTTTAAATGTATAGCTTTTATATTTAACCTCACAAACGAAATTAGTTACCATTATCTCAAAAACGAATTCATTTAATTACACATTTCTTTAAACATTATCTTGTCTTAAACATAAATTTATTTAAAAGCTACAATAACATTAATTACCCATAATAACTAAACCAAAAAATACTTCCGTCCACGATCCTTCATTCCCATTACTCTGAGGTCCTCCTCGCTGCCCACATTTCCCGCTTCAACGTCGCCATAATAAATTTCAACTTGTCTACACCTATTTTTACAAACATTTAAAAATTATTACACAGTCTTTTTCATTATGCCCGGGATGTGGCGGGACCCCATGATGCGGCCTGCCCATTGCCCGGGCCTGATGACCTTAAATTAAATGTGCAGCACATGAATTATGTAAGCTGTTTAATAAAGTGATTCCATTTGCATGCAAGAGCCCCGCACGCATGCGCAGCGGGTTGTCCCCCCAGACCAGAGTCCCGATCTGGAGCTGCAGCTCGAACTGGACTCCGGGCTTCGACAACTTACTCAGTGCAGAGGAAAAAATTACAAAGAATATTCTCTGGTTTTCCAAATTAAAATATTTTAAAATATTTATTTATATGTTTTTGAAATTAAATTAATTTAAAAACTTATTTCTTCATGTCTTACAAGTTTAGAAAAAATATAAAATAAAATATTTTAATTGTTTTAAATAAATTGTATTCACACATATTTAAAAACCGAATTATTTTTATAAGCCAATGCAATGAAATTGTGATTTTCCTACACAAAATCCCCTTAATTTCTCAGCATGTATAGCGCAGCCTGGAGCTGAGAGTCGGGAGATGGAGTTGCTGGCTGGGAAGCTTGGGGATCTGGACTTCAGCTGGAGTTGGGGATTCACTGAGCTGGACTTCGCGCAGCGCGCGCTGATTGTCGCTTAATAAAAATGGTTATTGTGTTTTACTTTTCTTTTTTACTGCTCCCCATCCGTGTGCTGGGAGAATGTTGGAGAAGGGGAAAGAGGAGGCTCTCTGCAGATTGCCCAGTCGGGCTATTTATGTGTGGCTTTTGTAAGAATTATTAATGTAAATCTTTCATAATTTTCATAAGCTGTGCGCGTGCGCGATGCCTGAAAAAAGGGAAGAAGAAATTCACCGAATGGTGGAGGGTACTACGAATAAGTGATACCTAGTAAAAGAGATTTAATTGCTTATCAAAAAGAGCTTTATTATAATTCTAATAGGTAACTTTAAGATTTTGTCAGCCGTTTCAATCCCTTAAAATATTATATTTGATAACAAAATATAGAAAATTGTTATATTTTTTACTTAAATGAAGCTCTTTAACGATATCGTCTTTACCCTAAGAACACTGGGTATAAAAACAAACCAAAAAATCCTTGGGATCGCAGCTGCACTTACCATGATTTACGACCACATCTGGCAACGCTGTGTGGGCATCCTGCGTCCGAAAGCTCCAAGTTCTGTGCGGTAAATCCCCGAAACTTAAAGCTCGCAAAGCTCCCGGCACCAAGTTCATTCCGCTCTTTTGGCTCCACCCACACAAGGCGTTCATTTTGTCGGCGGAAAGCGCAGACATGCGCAGTGGCGTCCAGGGGGTTGGATGTGCCTTGGATGCACTCCGTTCGCCAGCCGGCAAACAAAATGAAGTTGCCAGGATGCCAGTGGCAGTGGCAGTGCAGCAGCCAGAAAAAAAAACAGATCGGGAGATGGGAGAATGACAGCAGCAAATCAAAGTTATATGTTTTCGGTTTCCGTTCTGCCGAGCCTCCAATGAGAATGCATCTGCGAATTCCATTGCCTCGGACTTTTATTTTTCCCTTCTTAGGTTTTTTTTCTTGGCCAACTGTTGCTGCAACTTGTTGGATGACGAATGCAGTCAACGGTCAGCGCCAGCCACATCAACGTCATAAACCACAGCAACAATGGTGGTGCCTGGTCTTTGGCCGGCTGCTGCTGTCCATTCCGATTCCTCATCTTCTGGTGGAGAGGGTGCCCCTATATCATCTCCATCCATCTTCATCTCCATTCCGTTGGCCCCGGCACTTCTTCTGGTTGGTTGGCAGTCACTAAAAAGCCAAGATGGCCGCTTGGCCCAAACGAGTGGAGTGCTATGCACTTGAACTTTCATTTTGATGATGATGACGATGATGACCACAACGCCGACGATGATGTGAATGAGTCGAAGTCCGGCTAGGCAGGGTTGCAGTAAAAATTGGGACTGAGATTTTAAAGGGTTTGCAGAGGGGCCAAGATAACCAAAAGCTTTAAGAGAAATAGGAAAATGCACTAAATGTTCAGTTTAAGAGGAATATTATCATATTATTATTAATAAGACATGTTTTTCAGAACATTGTTAAATCAAAAATGTTTATTTCATCATTCCGTGTCCTAACCCTCAAATAAATATTTATTTACATTAAAATTGTAATTTTCCTTTACCTTAACTTAATACCAAATTAATACCTTTACATATTTCCATCCAAAAGCCCATATTCTTATAGGAACAAATATTTGCATTACTCCATTTCCATCCCTGGCCATTGGAGGACTGCTTCCACCAGCTCGCTGCGGAGTTGTGTGCGTGCTGCGGTTTGTAAACCACTTGAAACAATTTTTAATTGTAATTTGCGCAAAGCAACGCCTTCCTCCCTTCATGGCTTCTTGGTTGCTAAACTTGCTATGACCACTAAAGGGGGATTCCCCCGGGGTGAGGCCGGGGGGAAACAACAGACTTCGGAAGCTCCGCTTGCATAGTTGAGAGCCAAAACATTGCTGGGATGCCAGTCGCGGCTGCGACGAGATGCTGCCAGGAATTTTCATAGAAAGGCGCTCCCGGTATGCAGACGCGAGCTATACGAACTTTGTGCGTTCCGTCCGAGCCACCACCACCCCCAGATTTACCCGGCCCCTTACACCCTTACACAGCCAACCACCGGGCGAGATTTGTAGGTGGGCCCTTAGGATGGATATCGACTGTTTAAATTTTGGGACGACAACGCGCAACGTGCAATTAAAATTGAAAAATTTTCCCACACAGCTCTGCAACCGAAAATTGTGAATAAAAAATAAAAAAATACGAAAAAAGGAGGAGAAAAACAGAGGAGGCTGAGCAGACCCTGGCCCTGCTGCACTGATTTCTTTTTCATGTCAGGGCAATGCAAACTGTGTGCACTGATTGGAGGCCAGCGGAATTTTTCCCATACGAGAAAGACGAGACCCGAAAGCCGGGACCCCAAACCCTTTTTACCTTGTGCCACTTTGGCCCCAAGAATTCCACAAGTTATGTTCGCTATGTCGCCCGATTTTGAGGGCCAGGCCTGGGTTTGCTGCTGGCGGCTGCCTCTCGAAATTACTTCGATTAATTTTCGCTTAATTTTTATTTTTATTTCTTACTCCGAACGAACAGATACATATTTCTTTGAGGCGAAAATTTGCGTCATTTTGTCAGATTTTTGTAAGGACTTATGAGCGCGCCATCATTTCGAGTTAATTAAAAACAAAAATCGACCACAAAATGGCAGCAGAGCAAAAACCAACCGAAAATTAACTAAATTATGGTAGCTCGTATTTTTTTCCTCTTTTTTTGGTAACCCTGGGCTACGTCATTATGATGAATTTTTCATGAATTTTTCCGTTTTAATGAGCGAAAATTGTTTTGAACTTTGGCGAGGGCACACCTGCACTCAAGAAATCCAATCAATGGAAAATCTTGGTATTATTTCAGGGGATTGGCCTTATTAGGGTATTTGATGGAGGGCTCTCATTTCGTTTTCGTGATGGCCAAATTTGAAAGGGTTTATTTCTGAGTCTATTCCCTTTTTCTGAGTCTATTTTGTTTGTAATTAATTAATTTATAATTAAAATAAAATCACAATGTAGTGATTAAAGTGTTATTTTGCTTTCACTCTGAAAAGCCCCTCCAAATCCATTTTTGAGTTCCTTAAAACCCCCTAAATATAAATCACAATAGTTTATAAAAAGCCCTTTCTCTCTGCCTGTACTAATTGGGAATATTTTCCCTTTTAAAAATTCAATAAGAAAGCCACCCCTCGCTGGCTGACATTGGCATCCCATCAACACTTGCCCCTTGGCCCATATACTCATGTTGATATCTGTGAAATTGATCTGATTGTAATTTTAACATGATGCTCTGCTTACCCGTAACCCTTCGGTGTCTGAACCCCCGACTCCAGAGATTCCTGCTTGTTCCGGTGGAATCCCTTACAGTTCACTGAACATTGGCAAAAACAATGATATTCCTACCCTCTGTCCCTCAGCTGTCTCAGTCTGGTTGGTTAATCCTTTCGGTAATTTATGCGCCCCTCATCATCCGAAAAAAGCTGCCACTTACCGAACTAATCATCAGGCTGATTCCAACTCCTGCTCCTGATTCCGAATCCCTTCCTGATCACGTCACGTGTCCTTCTCGTTTCCAGCAACATTGTTCTTGTTGTCGTCGTGGTTGTATTGTTTATTGTGACAATTCTTGTCAGCGGTCCAAGCAAATGTCAACGGCACATTGATGGATGTTCCTCTCCGCTGCCGGAGGCAAAGGCTGAGCTGAGCCCAGGCCGAAGGCAGTGGAAGCCACCGCCAGGTGATGGTGATTCATGGCAATTGTATGCGGTAAATGTGATGGTCAAATGCCCGCTGCCGTTGTTGTTTTTTCCTTTATTTTGTGGTTTTGTTGCGGTTTGAGTGCTGCCCGCCAAATGGGAAAAAAAAGGAAGGGGAGGAGCTGAATGAAAGATGCAATCCATGGAGCTGTTAACGGATAATTTTTAATGAGCTTTAACATTAACATTGTGCACAAGTAGTTGGCAAAGGAATTTCCATTGAAGAGGTGCAAAAGTTAGTAAAGAGATCTCTTTGTCATAAAGAGGTTTTGTTTAGGAATTATCTGCAAGACTTTTCTCTTAAAAAAAATGGATAAAGTTTTAAAAATTGAAATATGATTAAATTCTTCGTATTTAAAGATAAAATATTATTAACACAAATTCCTCATAGTTAGAGAAAGGTTAAAGTATTTTCTTAAAAATTATTCCCAGTAGTAGGTAATAAATTAAATATTAATACATTAAAAGCCATTTTATTTATATTGCTTCCCTTGTTGTAGGCAGAATTATTTTAGCCTAGGATAACAATTAAATACTTACAAAAATTTGTATTTGCTGATTAACTACATTTATTACGATTTTTAACAGACTACTCGCTTAATCATCATTCATTCTTTCTTCATTAAAACCTTGCCATAACTCATTTATCAAATAAAGTTATTAAAAAGAAAAACAAACTAATTGTCAGGTCTCAGTCGTTAAAAGACCTTATTTGATTTGTGACAATATTCGCAATTGGCATAATTGCATTTAATTTGACAGACGACTTATGATCGCCAAGATCAATAAATTATTTAATAACTTGTATTGAACTCGACCTTCAATTAATAGATTTAGCTGGTTGACGGATGGAGAAAGCTTAAATTCCTTTAATTAAATATTACTTAAATATTTCCCATAACACGCAGACCATATTGCATAGAAAAACAGCTGGCAACAAGTGTGCCATCAGCTCGTGTAGAAAATCCTTTGAAGTGTAACAAGTAGCGAGTGAAAAGTCAAAGAGGGTTAAGTTCACACCCTCCCACACACACACGGTCGAAATGAAAATAAAAGAAAAAAGCCGCCCGCCTAAACGACCCATATTTCCCGTTGCCCCCTGCTGAACCCCCTAAAAAAATAAAAATAAACCCCACATTTAACCTCTTGAACTAACTAAGGAAGCAGACGTGAATCAATTGACGGGGCCTTTGTTTTTTGCCGCCTCGAGTATATAAATTAGCATATTTCAAAGGCAGACAACAGCAACAACAAAAGAATGAAATTGCAATAATTGGAGTCCTTGACAGGACAACAATGCCAAGAGAATGAGGAAGACCGAGAGAGAGGATGGCGACACTGCACCAGTTTCACTTTTGTTGTTAACCCTTTGATGTTCAGCAGAAGTGGCACTCGGTCGTGTGTCCTTGCCACGAACAACAACAACGGAAGGCAGAGCCTAATCAGTCTTTAAAGACTGACAGACAGGCAGTCAGGTGTCAAGAGAGGCCGCGAGGGTTTAAGTCTTAAATCAAATAAATGCAATAAAATATGTCTAGTTTAATTTAAGGCAATATTTCTCGGACAAAATATACAGTTTTGAGGAATTTAAGATCTTAGATTGTATTATTTTTTTCCATTAAAATGAAAGAATTAAAATGTTAAATTATTTGAAACAATACTTAACAATTTAAATAGATATAAAGAACTATTTATATCCTTTAATTACATATCTAATTTTACCCTTGAGCTAACCAACCTTGTTCAAATGAATACATTAAAATACCTTTATTATTACCACTCATAATGCCTATCCCAATGTGTTAATTGGGTTCGTAAATCCGAGGATAACAATGACATTCTCTCGCATGCGATAAATGCAACCAGAATGAGCAGCCCTGCCTCAATATACGTAAGTCCTGTGTGTGTTTGTTGGTGTTCTGCATCCTTTGATGTATTTGTACTTTCGCCAGCCAGTCGCTGAGCCAGGAATCGGGATTCACCCTCCAACGGAAAGGCACGCGCACATTCCACATCCACCTCCTTGCGAAACAGGCCCACTCCCATGGAACCGTAATTCCCAGGATAACACGCACAGGACAACGAGGATGATGACGAGGACGATGCGAGGACAACGAGTACAACCGACGATGTGATGGCGATAACAACGAAGCCAGCCTCTGTTTCAAATATTTCAATTTTAATTTGCATTTAGAGGCTGGCGAGCTCGGCTCTCGTCTCATAGTCGCGCGGCTCGTTTCGCTGGCAGGACGTTCGTGTCCTGTGTCTTCCGTGCGATAGAAACTAACATCTCGAATAAATTAAATAAAATTTAAAATTCAATACAAGTGTTAATAAATTAATTCAAGTTTTGCAAAAATAATTACATCCAAGTTATAAACTAAATGAACAAATTTTTAGACTTTATAATAAAAGGACTGTGAAAGTAAATCAAAATATTTCAAAATATGAGTTTTTAAGCTGGATACAAAATTTACCCGAAAACTAGTAACATTTTCTTTACAAATTTGTAGAATAAAATATCTTTTATATATTACAATAAAACCCTCCGTTTAATTCAATTTTCGGTGGACTTAAACTGAAATATATTTGCATTAGGATAAAATCTTTTGTAAAGATCTGGAAGCTGAAAACCCTTAAAAAAGCATTTTTAAGTGTTTATAAAACTTAATTAATAGAAACGATTTTACAAAAGTTGCTAAGCTGTGAAGTTTAAAACTTAAAAATTGTTAAACAACATTTTCAATTTGGAAAACTATGTAAATTAACTTGGACCAGTTTACCAGTTTTTTACTCAGCCCTTTTCACATTTTTGTATAACACTTTTTTTGGTTTATCTAAATATAAATTTTAAACATTTTTTGAATAGTAAACCCAGCTACAATTTTATAATTTATAATCTCCAATTTTAAACCAATTGCCACAGACCAATAACCTTCCTAAGAAAAACCACAAATCGAATCAACTCAAAGTATGCAAAGCCACCCAGAAACAGAAGCAAAGAGCGCGAATCGAGGAGAGTTCAGGCCAAAACCTACAAGAATCCGATGCTTGTATTACAGACCAATCGGACAAGCCCAGTCTCCGTCTCCTCTCGGTGCCGGAGCAAAGAGCGATTGTAAATGAGAAAAATAAAAAAAAATGCAAAAAATAACGACAAACATTACGAGAAAACGATTTTTGCTAGCCTGCCAGTAGCCAAGGAGTTGAGCTAAAAGTTGAAAGCCACAGCCATTGCAGATCGTCGAATGGTCAGTCAGTTATTGGCCTCTGTTATATGATAAATAAGCATAACTTGGAGAAAATTGTGTAATAAAAAATAGTAAACAGTTACCAATAATAAAGAGCTAGTGTAAAATCGTAAAATTAAAAGGACATAAAATTATATTACTAAGCTGAAGGTATGCTTTTAAATCAACAATTCACCGCTATAAATATAAATTTGTGTAAAAATAACAGATTTCGTCGCGTAACCTGCTAATAATAAAAAAGTAAAAATATATAAAAAAAATGCTTTAAAAAATAATTTGCACGATAACTATGTGTTAAAAATACAATTACTAATTTATTTAACCTTTACCAAACCCAAAATGCATTGAGAAACACGACTGCTCATTTTATAAACTTCATTTAAATACAAAATACTTAATTCCAAAATGTGAAAGACAAACAGAAAGCGAAGAGGAACGACTGCTAATGATATTTCAAATGTGCCCTACAAAATGTTTCCTGATGACTGGCCTCTGCGAACGAATTCAACAGCCACTGCAACGACCATAACCACAGTGCCAAGTGATAAATCGATTAACAAAAATGCTGTGCAATTAAACATTTGGCTCCAATTGTATGAAAATTTATGCAAACCAAAGCCGAGCGATGACTGCGTGGCTAGCAACATCAAAAGGCCACAAGCAACAGCAGCAACAAGAAGCAGGAAGCGGCAGCAACGGCAACCTGGTTGCCGCCCACCAGCAACATCGAGCCATTGCAATTTGCATTTAATTGTTGTGATTATCTTGGCCTGCTGCACACGCTGGTGAGTCCCATACTAGTCTATTCCATCCTAAGACCGAATCCATCACCATTTGCGAGTATGTAAAGCAAAACACTCGGCACTGTAAATAGCCTGTCAACAAATTAACTCCAAGATTCGGGCGGGCTCATTACGCCGTGTTATACGCCGCTTGATGTTGCTGTTGGCGACTTAATTAATTAAACGACAAGCAGCAACAGCGGCTTGGTTAATATTGTTGCTGCTGTTGCTGCTGCTGTAGCGACAACAGATTAATCAATCGCCGGTAGGCTGGCCCAGAGAAACTCAGCTGTCAGTCGGAGGTGTTGGCATAATTAATATTGATCTAGTGATAGGGCTGGAAAGAAATTAAGCTAACCTAATTGTGTCCGATTAACTTGAGATTGCTGCGGTTGGTCTTTTCACCTTCACGCCTGGTTTTTGGGAACTGGGAATTTTTTTAAGTAATGGAAACATATTTTCAGTAACTATTAATTATATAAATCAAGCTTGAAACATTATAAGAATCAACGTATTTAATAATTAATTTACAACTATCAAGTTACATAAAAAATCAGTCTAATCTAAAGAATTGTTGAATTGGCGAAATTAATTGTAGAAATTATTGAATGGATCAAAACAATTGTTGAAATTGTTGAATTGGTAAAAATGAATATTGAGATTATGGCATTGGTGAAATAAATTTTTATTCTTGAATGGTTCTACAGAATTGTTGAAATTACTGAAATGATCAAGATCCTTCCATTGTATAAACCATATTATTTTATTGGTCAAAATCCTGCCTTTTCACCAAGCAGTTGTTGAAATTCTTTTCACTCTTTTCACCAATTCAACAATTACCACAGTTCTTTGGAGGACAAATTCAAACAAAAACAAATGTCAAATTATATCTTACTAACAATTAGCTTACTAAGCAGCCCTCGTACGTTGTAAAAGTCAAACAATTAATTTAATTACACTAATAATGTGCATTTATAAATGTCCTACAAAATCATAAGTCCAGGGAGGACTTTCACCAAAACCACAATTTGAACAATTCATTGGATAACCACAGAAAACAAATACAAATGGCAAAATGCTAAGCAGCATTTGAAAATTACTAAACTCAAACAAATAAAGATTTGCAATTATGAAATTTCCTACAAAATCGTTCAGGCAAAAAGGATGTTCACCAATTTACCAACTTTAACAATTCTTTGGGCCACCAATTCAAACAAATAATAAAAATGGCAACTTACATGTTAGACCAGGCCACACAACGTTCGCCATTTTCTAAAAAGGCCAACCACAGCTTGGCGCAGATAAAATTGCCAACGGCTCCCGTGGCCGCCGCCTCATCATCCGCGGTGGATGATTGGAGCTGGGATTGGAGTCTCTTGTTCCTGCAGTGACCGAACCATGGGGGCCTGCACACACAATTGTGCTGATTCCAATTGCAGGGTGGTCCCCGGTACTCAAGTTTTATAATGCGCCTGGGTCGCTTGTCAATCCGCGTCTTCTGGTCCCGGCTCTGGATTTTCTCTGTGTGCGCACTGAGGCGGAGCTGGGAAATGGGAGCTCGGAGTTAGAAGGGGAGCAGGCAGCAGGGAGAAGGGTGCAAGGAGCAGGGCCTGGCTGCTAGTTGCATTACTTTGCCTTGCCTGACTGGTTGCCTCGCCTCGTAGTTGCAGCTTGTTAATCTCGTTACTCTCGTTGTTGTCATGCCCTCACAGGAGGTACTTTAACTTTAACAGATTCCTGGGAAAATATGTTATATTTTTACTATAAAAAACACTCTATAAGCTATTCCAAGAGACCAAGCTAAGTATGCCAAACTCATATAAATATTGTTTGGTTGTCCAATATAAAAATATAATAAATAGAATATAAGGATCTGCTTGTAAGAGTATTTCCCACTTTGTTTTCCGAAGTAAGTCTTAATTTTTTCTCTGTCCTGTTTTACGGGGTTGTCAACATACTTTTTGCTCTGCTTGTTGAGACTGCAGCAGCGTTGCAGCGATGTTGCAACTTGCAACTGAAGTGCAGCCTACAATTCGCTGGCATTTCTCGTTGCTCTTGTTGTTGCTGCTGCTGCTGTTGTCGTCGTCATCCTTGTAGTTGCAACGTCATAATTGCAACGCATAATGAGGCACGCACACGTATGCAGGCAGTAGGTGCATGTGCATGCCACATATGTGGTTGTGTCTTGGTGCGCCACAATTTCGCCCGTTTGAAATGCAAATGAATTGTCAAAGTGCCACGCCTCCAGGTCGCAAATTCTGCAGTTTGCAGCTTAATTGGGTGCACACCCGCTACAGCATCCACAGCCCACACCTGCGCACAGGTGAACCACGAGAGCACTGCAGCAGATTTCACACGTTCGAGGGTTCTTTAAAATGCAACCTGAAGTGCATTTATTTATGAGCCAAATGCTGCTATTTTGCCTGTCAGCATAATTTTATCATGTACGAATCAATGCTTCGTATGCTCAACATATTTCTTACTTAATTCTTACTGGCTTTAAAATATATTTAACCAGCAATTAAATAAAAATACAAAACGCGTAACTTTTAATAATTTCCAACTAAGGATAGAACTTAAACAGACATATTGGTCTTCGATAATGTCTATTAAATATCGATTTAACATAAAGCCTTTCATCAACAGACAAGTTGGCAGTCCTTAAGTGTCCGCCGTTAATATAGTAACATATGTAATCTCTCAATTTAACATTTTCAAAAAAATCAAATCAAAAATCGATTGAAAAAATATTTCTATAAAATAAAAGAAGTCCTAAACATATACTATTTTTGTTCCTATTTAAAGACACAAAACTAGTTAAGCCTTCTTAAGTTTTATAAACAAAACCTCCCATAATTCGGCATCCTTCGCAGCTAACTCTCAGTTATGCTGATGCAACCTCTGAAGCATCTAAAAATATACGATAATTCGATTTAATTACCAAAACGCTCGCTCGCTGTGGTATGGAAATGAAATATTTTTCTGCCGGATCATTCTGTACGGACGGATCAGATCAAAGACATTCCTAGCTGTTGCTGTGGTCGCCCAAATTCAATCCCAGTCTCCCCGAAACCGTTTCCCCCCCGAAAAACAGACTGTTGTTGTTCAGGAATGTCTCCACCAGGGGAGTTATCTGCTGCCCCGTCTGAAATGCTTCAATCTCCCGGCTATCCGTTTGTATGTGGGAAACATTGTTTTGCCTAACTGGCTTAGGCTAGACTGAATAACCAAGATTGCTATATATATGTATATATACGGTTCGGTGAAGGCATAAGCCGAAAACAGCAGAAATCCTTGATTTATGCATGGGCTACCGTTTGACAGACCAGACAAGAAATGAAGGAAAAAATAAATACAAAAATATATATAGAAGGGCGAAAAAGTCTGTCTGTGGCGGCGCCTATTAAAGCCTCAATCTTTTTTTATGGCATTTCAATAGAACTGGAGAGAACCGTCGAGCGTGAGAAAGGAGTCTGCAGAGCGGTTATGAAAATCAAAATCGAAATTAAGTTTAGAGCTGGCCAGTTTGCCGGCTTTTATCTTGGTCGCAACACTCCGCGGGCCTGATAAGCGAACGTCTTCGCTCCTTTTCGAGGGAACAGCGATCGATAAATTTTATAAGCGAATCAATTGCATTGCTATCGCATCGCGTGAAATACGCTAACGAGGAATCTGGGAACTGAACTGGCTTGAAAGTCATGACTCAGACTCCTGAAACCGGCGGTTCACTCACATCGAGTGCACAGGGAAAAAATAAATATTAAAATCAGGGATTTTATCAAAATGAGAATCGTAATTGTTTAAATTTAAGAATGAATTATGAATATTGCAGAACGTGCTTAGGAAATTCATTTTATAATAATTATACGCATGATATTTAATTAAAATATTTATAAAGTATGTATAATACTTAGACTTAAATTATATAAATTTCTCATATACTTTTAATCATGTCATGTATTTCCTTTTTTTGATTAAAGTTTAAGAAGTTAAGTCTGCAAAAAAAATGTAGATAAATATTTAATTTTGAAAAAGTTTTTAGGTATCAAATTCTATAGAAAATATATATTTAAATAAAGTTTTCCTACCTTGATTATAAAATACAAATATTTTTATTTATACAACAAACACCGCATCTGTAAATATCAAGCTTAAAACTTTGATTAAAAAAAACAAATATTATTATTTATTCAACAAACTCCGTCAGCATCTGTAAATATCAAATGTAAGCCTTTTTTCTCAGTGCCCAACTCTTTTACTCTCTGCGTTCGCTTATCAGTTTTATTGAAGTCGGCAAATGGCATCGGCAATGGTAACTAAAAGCCATATGCTTTATAAAGCTGTTAACAAAATGTGCATCAGTTTAAATTCTTTATCTGGCGAGATGTCTGGCCGCATTGCATATTCGCATTCGTATCGCAGAAACGTCAGCCAATTAAAATGCATTTTGCCAAGAAGTTGTGTTCAGGTTCTCTCTTTATCCTCTGGCTTTTTTCCCTGCCTTGATTTTTACTTTTTTAAATTGCAGTTTTGTTGCTTTGATTGGCAAATGATAATATTCAGGGGAGTTGTTGGAGAGATATAAAAGTTTATTTCTTTCTAATTTTGTTTGTTTGTAATAAAATACAATCTAAAATTATGATTGGAAATTCATTCTATAAATTAAATGTGAGTTTGATGATATGGTACAATTTATTTTACTATTCCTTCTTAATAAATGTGGAATTTTAGGATAATATTTTATATCAGCAACAATACATTTAGTAAGTAATCTGCCTATTAAGTAATACATTTTTCTACAAAAGTAAAAATCGCAATTTGTTGAAGCTAGATTAACAAAAGTATCATAGCAATCAGCTTTCAACTCTCCCCACACTTCAAAACTCCAACCAAGTTGGCAGCCCCGCAGGACTTTTATTTGCAAATTCAGCATTTTAAGCGACAAATTTCGTAAATTATATGAACCTGCTGTCCGGATCTCGCCATCTGCTGATCTGCTGGCTAAATCAACGACTGCAGTTACGCCGGCGCGCGACTGGCATACAAAATGATGCGCAATACCGATGAGGATCTCTAAATCTTCGCTCTTTGCAGCCTGAAGACGTGTGTGAAAATGGCACGTTTCTACATTTGAGGCATTTTGTTTTCTTCGTTTTTCCTACACGCGACGTGCCACAATTAACCCCGCGAGCAAGAAGAAGCACAGCGTGAGTCTGGGCATTAAGAAAATATATATTTACCAACGATTGCGAGCTGCAGACGCCAGACGCGCATCACGTATACGCCCGGTATTCCTCGCTGCGTGTCGTAGATCAACGCGATTTCGACGCGATTCCAAAGCGATGCAAGTCGCGATGTGGCAACAACTTTAGCCCAACTTCAGTTCAGCTCAAAACAGATGAAGTTGTTCAACGTCAACTGGCACTCACAAACATAGTATCACGGGGAAAAAAATATATAAAAAATTTGTTTTCGGTGGCTGAATTTTATATACCCTCGAAGCTGTCCAAAATGTCAATATATATTCCTTATAAAATAATAAATAATATATATTAACGTCTTAAATCAGTTATAAATTTATATTATTTAATTTTTAGAAGGCTCGTTGTGTCAAGTTTTTAATATCATACAGGAATATATGATTTTACTATAAACTTAAACGACCAATTTGTGCAACCATAGTGTGCAGGATTTATTAGTGAGATCTTAAACATTTTGGGAAAATAGACAAGATAAATGTTATATGCGCTTTACCAACCGATGATCAAAATTATAGTACCCTTTAAAAGCGTAAATAAAATCCAGAAAAAAAACTCGTATCTGTATCTCTGGCTGAAGATCTGAACACCTCAGCTCAACTTAATTCAACTCAGCTGACCTTGAATGCCACGGCCTGCTCTTAAATGGGTTCACTCTGGAATGGAGCGGATCAGAGTTCTGGGCAATTGTTTAACCCTCCTTGAGTACATGTGACATAAGTGTAACGTGCGAAAGCTTATACCATTAAATTCTTTAAAAATTATATTTAGTGATATAGTTTATTGAAAGATACAAGTTTGTTGTAGTTATTCATGAAATAAGTTTAAAAATATAAGTTTTTGCAGTACCTAAAAAGGTGCTAGTTTTATCTACGTTTAGTCATTACTTATGCAAAATGTAAAGTCTATTTAAGGCCTTCAAAAAATATTTAGTATTTAAATATAATGGGCCAATCAATCCTTCTTATAATAAAACATCAATCAAGAACATTTAATACACAAATTTAGTTAACAAACATTAAAAATAAGTATTTTAACTAACAAATTTAATATAAACTCCTTGGTTGCTTAAGTAGCGCCAGATCTCCTCTAGAACTCTTTTTGACTGCTGCAGACCCAAATGATTCATCGCTCAAAAATTTGACAACAAACATTTATCACTTAAGTTGGCAACAAAAATTATATTTAGCTACCGTCTGAGCCAGCTACCGCCGTGGGTAGCTCGATTAAATCTGAGCACAATTAAAAGCAAATTTAATTTCACATCTGTGAGGAACGAAAATAAAATGAAATTAAATTAGTTAACTCTTGCTTTTTTTCGGGTTTCGTCTGCGGTTTTGTGCCAGCCTCTCAAGGTTAATTACGGGTTTCAAATTTTGGGCTGAGATCTTTTTTCGGGAGCTTTTTATATTGCCAACTGCGGTTGGTGGCTGTAATCAAAATTTAATTAGAAATAAGATTTAGAGGCTAGCATTTTATTTAGATTCTTTGCTAATTTCTACGCCTTATTTTTCCAGGCTCTATGGCTTGCCAGATGGCCGTGCCACCTGCCGTTCAGTGCCTGGATTGACCAAGGACCAAGTGGAGCTCTGCTACAAGGCCAGTGATGTGACGGCAGCGGCTCTGGAAGGACTCGATATGGCCATACGTGAATGTCAAATTCAGGTGGGGAATCAACCCTTGGAAGGGGAACATAATATTATATTTATCAATCGGTAGTGCTCTCTCTTACCACTTTTATTTAACTTTTGGAGATTAATCAATAAACAATTCAAGTCAAATTTTCCTAAGTTTAAGTGAAAGTGGTAACTGTAATGAGAGCACATTGATAGTATATTTTTTCGGTTACCCGAATCTAAATGAACTGCCAAACGGAATACCATTAAAATTCCCCCATTTTGCGGGCCTTCTCCCAACAGTTTCAATGGCATCGCTGGAACTGTTCGTCGCTGAGCACAAAGAGCCGCAATCCGCATGCCTCCAGTTTGCTGAAGAAAGGTGAGTTTGGCCGAGAGTTTCCCAGGTTCAGCTTCAGGTTGCCGCCAGGTTGCCGCAGTGGTAGCCATGGCCCAAAGCCATTAAGCTGACACTAAAATGTGCAGTAAGCGTGGCTCAGCTTTCACACAACACAAAATCGCTTTATGACCGGGGCCCCGGGTCCAGAGTCGTCCACACAACTGTCAACGAGTTTTGCGGTCCAGAAAATCGAGGGAAGGGAAAATCGCTAGTCGGTGGTAGGTGGTAGGTGGTCGGAGGTGCGGATGGAAAGCCCACACGCAAACCGCTAGGCAAAGAGTCTAATTAAAATTGCCCATAGCGGAGACGTTTGGTCAAGCAGACAATGTCCGAAGCTATTAACTGTCGCATTATTAGACACGACATGGCACAAAAGCCACAGCAGCAGCAACACAATCCCAGTTTCTAATGCTTGACAGAGAGAAAAGTGAGAATATTATTTCTAAAAATATTTTACATAATTTATTTAGTTGATAAAATATTGTTTTTTTATATTACTCAAGGTTTTATCCCTTTAATAAAGAGATCAAAGTACAGAGTTGGGTTCTAGTAAAATTTTAGCTACTGCTTAATAATTAGATGTATTTTATAAAGGATATGTTTTTCTACTAAAATGTATAATACAAATATTAATTTATGGAATGCCTATATCCTTTGTATTTATTTTCCATTATATAAATGCTTCTAGTTTTTTTTTTTAATATTTTTCTCTCTGTGTCCCCTTGCCGATCCCGGACTAGATCAAATTTCTATGTGCTCGAGTAAGAGTGTTGAGTGGACCTTGTTCTGAGTTGTGGGACCCACCGTTTTGTCACAGACCGGTGCATCGCATCGCAAAACGGCGGCTATGTGAACTTTGACTTTGATATCTTAATCTGTCCGCGGGGCATTGTGTTACCCGATTCGCCGTTTGGAAAACCCACGCGGCGTGTGCCTCTTATGATGGATAGATCGCACACTCTTCCATCTAAATACTGTTCCAACTAAGTGTAGCTTATATCCCACAAAGAGGAGCCGCATTCTAAAGCCTCTTTTGTTTGGGGCCGGCCAACAAGTAGCGGTAACTGTGATCATAGGCGCCGATCTGGGCTTTTCTTCTAACAGAAAAGCTTCCTAGTTTCCCGTTGGTTAAGAAGATGAGTCATGGAATTAATGGGGTTTGTAGAGGGGGAAATTAATACTTGATTTATGAAGTATTCAGCTTAATTGGCAATGATTTCTGAACTAAATTAAATTGTATGGAGTATTTTTCCAGTTTATTTTCAAGTAAATTTTACACTTCAAAATTACATTAGAATGCTTTCATAAGAAATACCTTTTCAGTTATTTATTTAATTAATTATATATGATTTAAATATTATAATGTTTCAAATCATTTTGGTAATTGTACAGTTAACAAAATGCGGCTTAAAATTAATTAAATTTTAACAAATTCTTATTAAAATAAAACTTAAGTTATTTTATATTTAAATTTGATTAGATCTTAAACGTCTTTGATACTATTTCCCTTTTAATTCATTTAATTTTTCAAAAAGTTCTCTTTTCATTGCACAACTTTTACTTTATATTTAAAATTCACCTTTTATAACACTTTATCCCTCAAATCACATCTTAAACTTAATACCCAGCCCATTAAAATGTAAAACCCTCAATTCAAAGAAATAAATCCGCCTCCTCAATTACCCACTAATTTGGTCAAACACACTCGACCCGAGCCGTCGTCCTATGGGAATAAAAAAAGTCTCGCTTTTAGCCAGAATGCTTCATTAGTTAAATTATGCATCATACGATTGCTGTAAAAATGCCAAAACGATGGGAAAAGAGGAAACGGAAGGGGGGCCCAGGGCAATGGAAACAATGGAAATGCGCAAAATGGCGGCATTGCAATCCAGATGCAAACGATATATAGCCGGAGATGTTCGCCAGGGAGATTTCTCACAAATTTCAATGCGACAAGCGACAAGCAACAAAAAAACAGTAGCGAAAAGGGAAAGGCCAGGGGCCCGGCCTCATCTCGTTTTCGTCTCTCTCTCGTCGCGAACGGCGTAATTTATTTGCATTCATCGTATAAATTATATTGTAAGCAAACCACTTCATTCAATTTCAATTTAAAAAATTGTTATCTCCGTTGACGGATGCTGCCGCAGCCACTGACAACGAACAGACCAGACAAACGAATGCTTTTGGGAGAGGAGACGACAGGACGGGACAGTCCTGGGAATGGTTGGATATGGGATGTGGGCTTGGAATTGGTCTCTGGGATTTGGAGTTCGACATGGACAGGGTCCCAACATTGTCATTGTCATTGATTCACTGATGTGATTATCAGCAAAGTTACCGTTTTCCAAATTGGCTTTTTGGGATTATAGAGTTCTGAAATATTGGGTATTTAAGAACTTTTCCTTTCGATTTTTCTATAAGAAACTATTCTTTCGTTTATATTCAAGTGTTAAAACTTTTAATTAAAATAGGGGGCATGTTTTTAAAAGTTTTTCTAATATTTATCGTAGGAAATATACAAATTTATTATATTAAGTATATTTTGTGAGTGAAAAATAGAAGGAAGTGGGTAGATTTCAGAAAAAAAATTGTTTCAATTTTATGTAATGTTGAATAAAAATTAGCTATGCCTAAAAATAGATAATAAATGCTAAAAAAGGACAGATTTAGACAAAAAAAAAATGCTTTGCTTACCTTCTGTGCATACTGTGCGTGTGCCTGTAGAGGCCGGGCAGGAAAATATGCTGACTTGTAATTCAGGATATGGGCATCACTCCATTAAGTGAATAGCAAAATATATTCTTTGAGTATGAAGCTAATTTTTTAGTGAATGGAACTGATTAAAATGTAAGAAACACATTTTTAACTTGTTTTACCCTCTATAAAAATGTTTCTTAATTTTAAATGCTTAACAACTATTCAGGAAAATAAATTATTCAAGCTGAATAACTAAATTGTATTTACAAGTTCTCTAAATGTAATGTTAAAGGCACAACAGTCCCTATGTTTTCCGAAATCAAGGAATCTTAAGCCAAATCATTCCATTACACCAAATTTTCTGCATATTATTTGCATTTGTGGTGAGGGACAGGCTTGCAGATCAGGGCAAATGCCAAAACGGCGGGTTAAAGTTAACAACATTGCCGAAAAGACAATGCCGAGCCATAAATCTCCGATTGCATGCCACACCAGCAGCAACAGCAGCAGCAGCAGCCGCAGCAGCCAGCAGCACTTCCAAGTAACTCTCGACTAGCCTTCAGCCAATATGGTAAACCCAAGCTTATGTCACTGACATGTCCGAGGATCGTCCGTCCGTCTCGGGGTCCGCTGTCCGTTTGTCAACCCGCTCCGTTCGTGCGTCCATTAAATAAGGAAGGAACTGCACATAACGAGAGTCAATATTGACAGGCCAACAGCAACGCGTGCAGCGAGCGCGGCCAACGAAGACGACTTATAAGGGCAGAAAGGCAGCCACAAAGTCAGGGATCGATTCGATGGTCGATGGTCGATGGACAGTGGACACAGACACTGGACACTGGACACTGAACACTGGACACTGCGACTTCAAGATCGGGGGCCAAGCGATCCAGCGATCCAGCGATCCGGCGATCCGAGCGACCAAGTGAAACGAAACAAATCAAGTCGCCCGGCCGCCGAGTCGCACAATGACTGACAATCGAAACGGCGCACGGACAGGTCAACTATTTTGCATACATCTACTATAACTTATGGAACTCGTCGATCGTCGATCGTCGTAGCGACGACGTCGTTGCAGATCGCTGATCTTGGATTGGGTTCTGCTCTTCCCGCCGCTCCTCCGGCTGCTGCTGCTGCTGCTGCTGCTGCTGCTACCATGCATTATTGTCAATCAAGTGGAGCGCGAGAGGAGACCCCTCGGAAAGGATTACCTACACAGGGAAAATATCGGTTCTTCAACTTATTAAGTCTGATATATTATGAAACTCTTGCTAAAAAGAGATTAATCTGAGCACAAATTTAAATATAAGATTTTATTTAATTTATTTAAATATTATTTTATTTATTTAAATGTAAATTATAATAATTAACAATAGCTCCTTTTAATAACAAGTATTATAATTACAAAGTTCATTAACACAACGAAGAATGTTAAGCTAATTTTGAAGATCAAAGACATCTCATCCACATTTAGCGGAAAATAATATTTAACTAATTCAAAATCAGTTTTTGTTAAGAAATTATATTCTAAAAATTACCAAAGAGTTTTGAAAACCGAAATTAAGTTAGGTAAAGTTTTTGTCAGTTCCTAGAGGAATTCTAAGAAATACATACATAGGTCTCTTGTCATTAAAATTCATGTTGTAATAGATTTTGTCGGGTCATTATTTGTAAAAGTTTTACGTTTAAAAATTGTCCATATTTATCAATATAATTTATAATTCAATTTATATTTATTTATTTCCCAACGCTAAAGAAATGCCGCAAGAAATTATTATGGGCTTAAAATCCCTTTAAAAGGTGTCTAAAAGTAAGCTATACATTTGTTTAGACACCAAATTCAGTGTAAAATGGTTTTCTTTTTAAGATGTAACATTTTGAAGCATAGTTTTGAACACCTTTTTGGGGAACATTAAGACCCTAGTGATTTCTGTAGAAGAGGCTTAAAAGGGTAGTAGAGGCTTAAATTTATTATCCAAAAAACTAGATTTTTCGAGTGTGCCATTGAAGATCGACCTTTATCTCCGAACTTCTCTTTCTCTCTCCGCATGTGACAACAAGCGAGCGACGTATGTCGCAAACAATTACTTGGGATTGCAACACACA
The DNA here is from genome assembly GCA_014170255.2 of Drosophila triauraria. NCBI lineage: Eukaryota > Metazoa > Arthropoda > Insecta > Diptera > Drosophilidae > Drosophila > Drosophila triauraria. The sequence goes on along the minus strand of CM024334.1, from coordinate 11,483,584 downwards.
CAAGACAGGAGAGACAGGGGGAGGCAGGACGGGGCTGGAGATCGGGACTGGGAGCTGGTGGAAGCTGGGATCTCGAAGCTGACTGAGATCCGAGACAGGTCGCCAAGTCGGCTTGGGGCCAATTTATGCGCAAGGCGGTGAGAGAGATTGCGAGATCGCGGAATCGCGGGATCCGGAGGTACCCCAAGGCATTGTCAAATGTAACTGTTGGCAATGATGTGATTTGGATTTGCAAATGGCCCGCCATCGGACAGCCAGACAAACAAAGCGTGCATAAATCAAGCGCCCGATCAGCGATCAGCGATCAGCGATCACCGATCTGTGATCACTGATCACCGGAAAAGGGGGAGTGCATATATGGGGTGGGGCCTACTGTTCGCTACTGATGCCTTGATTGATGGCGTCTTAATCGTCCATCAAATGCGCGCTACACACACAATTTTCCATTGCACTTGCACTGTGCAAGCGATCGACGGATGGATCACCCGATCACCGGATCGGATCGCTGGACAACTTGTCACAACATTGACATTTGCATTCGTGCGCATCCTGAGTGACAGACTGGCCAGCTTGATGGACTGACTGATTGTTTGACAGCAGGCCGGAGGAGGGACTCTGCGACCCCAGCAGAATGATGCAAGCCTGTCACATTGACATATGTACTGTCGCCGCTGCGGAGATCTTTCTCAGCGCTTTGGCTTTATGCAAAGTGGCGCTGACCATTTGCATGTCAATCGCTTGACAAATGTTGCCAACTTTGGGCCACTCACGGCCATGTCGGCCATGATTAACGTCAGCATTTTTGACAGCCATTTGACAGCTAAGCCAGGCGCCACATAAGGCATTTCAAATAATACACTTAAAGCTTTGAAAGGATGATTTTTGAAGCTTGATATGACCTGTCGTAATTCAAGATCCAGGGAAAATTCTTAAAATGTTTGGCGATTAAATACTATTTTTAGTCAATTAATAGCTCTGGGAAGATTTTAAAAGGTTTTTATATGCAACAGTTAATTTTTTATTATTATTTCGTAATAAATAAATAGTCAAAACTTATATTTATATATCAGTTTAAAAGTAAGTACAATGTTGCTTTTATAAAATTATAATCCTATCCTGTGTAAGTAGGAAATAGAACAAAGAGGCTAGGTATTGAAAAGGGACAGCTCACATTTTTTGTTAAATACTTTAAAATTAGCTTTGACTTAAAAAATAGCTATTTAACTGTTAAAACAAAGACTCCAAAGTACAATTAGAACGCACTGTTGCGTAGCTTACATTCTGTCAAAGACCATTATAATCACAAAGATGCCGAATGGCCATACATTTGATTTGCAATATGGAAGCAATTTTTCTACTGGCGACGAAATCATTCTCTTTCCTCTCGCACAAGAGTTGAGAGCGTTAAAATCTTAAATAATAAAAATGGGTTTTAATCAAAGTCAGCGCTTCGGACACCAGTGCTGTATAGGGATTATTATTTTCATTTTGTAAAAACACCATTAAATTCTTCAAGTGCACATCAGCCTTGGGTGGGTGTGGACACTACTGCATCATTAAAAATGGTTTTGGCCACAGTCTCTTTGCGTTGAGTTGTTGTCAAAGCTGAAATGCCGCTGAATTCCCAGGGCAGCCGTCGCCGCCTGCTGCTTCGAATGCAGCGTTAAAAATAACACCGCATAAATTGCAGTAGTTGCCAATGATTCCCAGGGGCTGGATTCTGCCAGATTCCGATGCCATATTGTCCCCCATCCGACTCACTGCATCTTCGTTTCGCTTTAGGCTACCGGGAGAGCGCGTTCGCCTTCGCCATCTCGGCCGCCGGAGTGGCCCACAGCGTGGCCCGGGCCTGCAGTCAAGGCCGTTTGATGTCCTGCGGCTGTGACCCCACCATCAATCGCAAGACGCTGAACAAAACCTGCGCCAGTCGCTCGACAAGGAGAAGAAACAGTTTCTGCAGTACTTGAGACCAACCAGATCCTCACGCCCGAGGAGGAAGAAGTACGAGCGCTCGAAGATCGCCAGTCGCTGGAAGTGGGGCGGCTGCTCCCACAACATGGACTTTGGCGTGGAGTACTCCAAGTTGTTCCTCGACTGCCGCGAGAAGGCCGGCGACATTCAGTCCAAGATCAATCTGCACAACAATCACGCCGGCAGGATAGTGAGTTTTCTCTCCTAATCAAGATTTAAATTAAATAATTATTTAACTTAATTACCCACTCCCAGTCCGTCTCCAACAACATGGAGTTCCGCTGCAAGTGCCATGGCATGTCCGGCAGCTGTCAGCTGAAGACCTGCTGGAAGTCCGCCCCCGACTTTCACATTGTGGGCAAGGTGCTGAAGCATCAGTTCCGCAAGGCCATTCTCGTGGATCAATCGAATCTGGGCAACGGCGAGCCGGTCGTCGTCTTGAAAAGGGCCCGGAACAAGAAGTCGAACGGAGGCAGCGGCTCGGGATCCTTGTCCACCGATCTGGACACTGTTGATGCTTCGGGGGCGTTGGATGGCGGCGGAGCTGGCGACTCGGAGGCGAGACGGCATGAAGGTGTCGGCGTGGAGCGGGGAAATCGGCAGCCAAATGCCGATAAGAATGCGGCCAGAATGGCCCGCAAGCTGGAGACCTCGCTGTTCTATTATCAGCGATCGCCAAACTTTTGTGAACGGGATTTGGGAGCTGATATACAGGGTGAGTGCCCTTTTCAAGGAGTTTAAATAAAATGTATTATCATAAAATGATTCGTTTGAGTTTTTATGTAGTGAAATTTTTAAATATAATTGACAACTTCGTGTTAAAAAATTTGAGGTTTTTTCCCAACGGAAATAAAAACTTTATAATTTCGAAAGTTTGCCTCAAAAGGTATTTTTTTTAAACTCATCACTAAGCATATGCATTCAATTTATAAATAGATAATTATTGTTTTGTAAATTAAGACACAAATTAAATTCTTTTTTCTTTTTATCTCCAAATATCATTGCGTTTATCAGTACTAAAAAGTTAATTTCATTTATTTTAATTTAACTTATATTATCTTTAAAATTTTGTCAATCCTTTTGCTTGGGACTTCCTTTCTTTTTTTATTTAAGAAAATATTTTCTATGTTACTGCAATGTCTCCACAATTAATAAAACAACATTTACAACCTCCAACCATTTCCAAAAAACTTAATTTACAACAGTGTCATTAAGAAATGCAGAGCAACTAATTAAAAATGATTTACCGATCGGATCACAGCGATAAATTTGATTTGCCTCTAATAAATAAATCACAAATGCAAATTAACAGCAAAAGCAGCAGCCAACTAAAAAATGCAACAACGGCAAAAAGGAAAAATAAAAACGATTTTTAAACGGGCTACCAAACATGCCACATAATTCACGAAAAAAATAAAAATAAAGAGAAAAAAGCGACAGCGACGCATGCGCACAGCAGCTCAGCTTAGCTCAGCTCAGCTCAGTTCGGATCGGATCGGATTGGATTGAGTCGGATCAGCTATAATCCGAGAGTGTTTTTTTTTAACCAGAGGCAAAAGCATAAAAAAAGTGTAAGGGGGTTTGGTTTTTTAATAATTTATATAAGTTAATTCGGTTAAACTTGGTTTATTTATACAATATATTTGACATTTACTTTTTTTAGATTCAAAGGTTTATAGTTATTTAATAATACCTTTACAATTTGATTTTAAATAAAAAATTGCATAGAATTATTATTACTAGAGAATTCACTTTGAAGATTTAATTTACAATAGTTTAAATTTGAAGTTATTTACATAAATATTCTTTTCTTTATATATGTCTAAAATAATTATGATTAATTCTTAGAAAGCTAAACGAAAGTTCACCCTACATGAATGAAACATTAGCCAATTTTCCTTAAATATCCTTTTTTTAATAACTGTAACTGTTACCCCTTAGGCCTACCCCTCCAGCACTCGCCTCTGTTATTTTTTTGGGATCGGCCTGAGCTGCGGCACGTCCACATCAACATCGCTGTCTAACTGCCACTTGCAATTTTCGTTAGCCATTTTGCTGTTGACACATTTGCAAATTATCAAGAGCCGCTGCTGCGCCGGCGACTGGCAGCAGTTTAAAAGTGTTAATTACGACGCAAATTTATAATTAATCGCTGGAGCTTAGCCCGGTAGCTCCAGCCTCAGCTCCAGCTCAAAGCTGGTGGCGAACTGGGGACCAGCCCATCGGGCGTTTTGATTCATGTGCCCGTGTGTCCGGTGTCGTGTCTAGGCAAATGATGGCAATTAACGCTGGCAATTATCGTTGGCCTAACAATTATGATACTTTGTTTATGCTTTAGTTTAATAGTTTATTTATGGTCTTTTAATTGCCGACATGGCCACGTGTGTCCTCCAGTGGGGGCAGATTAGATGCCATTTATGGTACACAAAACTATTTAAATTGGCGCGTTAGGAATAGCAAAGCTAGAAGATTAAAATGAGATTTAAATATTTAATTCATTATACTTTAATATTTTAATAAATACTATAATTAACTATTATAATTAATGGTAGTATTCCAAAGAAATAATTCGGCATTACGTATACGACACGTGGGAAAATAGAAATGTTTCATAACTTAACGGATAATACTTGTAAGTTCTTGAAATAATAAATAAATAAATAAAACAAATTTATTTATTGTTTTTTTCTTGGAGTTGCGTAAATATCATAAAACTCTATAAAAAATATTATACTGAACAGTTTATAAATTATTTTTTATAAGAAATTTAATTTGTAATAAATTATGCTTTACCAAAATGTATAAAACATATTCCTTTTACTTTCAGGCACCGTGGGTCGAAAGTGCAATCGCAACACGACGACCAGCGACGGATGCGCCTCCCTCTGCTGTGGGCGTGGCCACAGCCAGGTGATCGAGCGGCGGGCGGAGCGGTGTCACTGTAAATTTCAATGGTGCTGTAGCGTGGAGTGCGAGGAGTGCCACGTGGAGGAGTGGATTAGTATATGCAATTGAGGGAAATGGACCGAGGCGCATAAGAAAAGACTTTTCTTCAATCTAACATACGAAAAAAAAAAAAAAAACAAAAAACACACACAAATCAGTAATAAAACAATGGAAACATTACATAACATATGCAATAGGGCAGCCATCAATAATAATAAAAGTGTGTAAATGCAATGCCTAGTTTAGCAATCTCCAATACGTATAAATATATTTTGTAAATACGAACAATAAGATGCATAATTAGTCTGTCAATCAGCTGACTTTCATTCGCGTTTGCAGTTTTCCAGTTTTTTCCACCTGTGCTCTCCTGTCTGCTCTGGCACGTGAATGTCGCCGCTGCTAATTGAATTAGCCGGCTAAATTGTTGCCCAAGGTGTGCGTCCAGGTACTGCCCATTGAAGGGCTTCCTTCCTTGCCAGTGAAAAGCCGTCAACTGCATTGGGCCATCATTTAGTTGGCTAACGGCAGCGGTACGTGCTGCATGCGTACGGTCGGTTCGGAAATTCTTAAAAAATAAATCATCTCTTGGAAAGACTCATCAAGATACAGGGAGAAGTGTGCCACTCTGAAAAATCACAGGTGTGTCCTTAAGGATTAAGTGAATAGAGAACTGTGTACCGGATTCCTTCCGAAGAAAAAAATTAAATAAATTAAAGCCGGTGATAAAAAATAATCATAAACTTTCTGCGAGGTGTCCTGGCCGTCAAGAGTTTATTTTTAAAAACCTATACAAATATATATAATGAAAAGTCTTTGGTTTTTCTCTCACATAACATAATATTTTCTTCTTTATATATAACTCTTCAAGCCCCTTTCTTTACCTCTTTCGTAACCAAGACACTGAGTGAAACCTTTTAAATGTTTTTACCTGAGCGGTATTACCTAACATAATGCGATTTGCACATATAAGGAAATAAAACAAGAACTAGAAAACCCCTTGACGGCCTGCATATGCACCAAAGCTTAACCCACTTAAATCATCTCAGGAATATATTCTTCAAACGTTCAGGAAAGACATTAAGGAGTCAGGATGACGGGATATTTGCCGTACTCCAATCTGCCGGATCCCACGGATAAATTCGAGATCTATGAGGAGATAGCCCAGGGTGTCAATGCCAAGGTATTTCGGGCCAAGGAGCTGGATAACGATCGGGTTGTGGCCCTGAAAATCCAGCATTACGATGAGGAACACCAGGTGTCAATTGAGGAGGAGTATCGTACTCTGCGGGATTACTGCTCCCATCCTAATTTACCCGAGTTCTATGGGGTATACAAGCTGTCGAAGCCAAATGGTCCCGATGAGATTTGGTTTGTCATGGAGGTGAGTTAGTTATTGGATAAAAAATTAAATATTTAAAATATAAGCTTACTTTTTTAAATTGCATAACGTTATTTGAAGTTTTTCAAAACCTCGTAAACTGGGATTTGTCTAGAAAATAACACCATAATTGTAATAATTAAATATATATAACAGTCCGTCCAAAAGAATCCTTATTTAAGAATTCATTTATTTATTTAAACAGAATCCGCGGACAAAATGCCGCAAAGTATACTTCAAAATTTACAAAACAAATTTTCACAAATTTTGGGACCCTAAAAATTCTAAAGCAGACTTTTGGGCACATTTTAAAATTATTTTAAAACGATCGAGCCCTCTTTATATTTTCTATAGTAATTATATAAAACAACATTTAGATCTTACAACTTTAAGAAACGAATAAAAAATATAATTACTTTCTATTTGTTTATTTAAAATTCCAAAGTTCTCAGAAATCTCGTTTAAAATTCTATTTTTTTTTTTAAATAAGTAAAGCCCATATTTTACCTTCCAGTACTGCTCTGGGGGCACAGCCGTGGATATGGTGAATAAACTCCTAAAACTCGATCGTCGGATGCGAGAGGAGCACATTGCCTATATCATCCGGGAGACTTGCCGGGCAGCGATCGAACTGAACCGCAATCATGTCCTGCATCGGGATATAAGGGGCGATAACATCTTGTTGACCAAAAATGGACGCGTAAAGCTGTGCGATTTTGGATTATCGCGTCAGGTGGACTCCACGATGGGTAAGCGGGGCACCTGCATCGGCTCTCCCTGTTGGATGGCTCCCGAAGTGGTGGCCGCCATGGAGTCCCGTGAGCCGGACATCACTGTACGTGCCGATGTGTGGGCCCTGGGCATCACCACCATTGAGCTGGCGGACGGGAAGCCGCCATTCGCCGATATGCATCCCACTAGGGCTATGTTCCAGATTATTCGGAATCCGCCGCCGACCTTGATGCGACCCACCAACTGGTCGCAGCAGATCAACGATTTCATCTCCGAGTGTCTGGAGAAGAACGCGGAGAATCGACCCATGATGGTGGAGATGGTGGAGCATCCATTCCTCACCGAACTCATTGAGAACGAGGACGAGATGCGCTCGGATATCTCCGAGATGCTGGAACTCTCCAGGGACGTGAAGAGTCTGTACAAGGAGCCGGAGTTATTTGTGGATCGGGGCTATGTGAAGAGGTTCGATGAGAAGCCGGAGAGAATGTATCCAGAGGATTTGGCAGCTCTGGAGAACCCGGTGGATGACAGCATCATCGAGTCCCTGCGTCATCGCATAATAATGGGGGAATCGTACAGTTTTATTGGCGATATATTGCTGTCCTTGAATTCGAACGAGATCAAGCAAGAGTTTCCGCAGGAGGTGGGTTAAAAATCTATATAAAGTAAGCTTAAGCTAGAATAAATTTAAAAATCTTTAAAATATTTTTAAATCATGGAGGAATTAATTATTTTCTTTACTTAATTTGTAACCCCTTTAGTTCCACGCCAAGTACCGCTTCAAGTCGCGTTCGGAGAATCAGCCGCATATTTTCTCGGTGGCCGACATTGCCTACCAGGACATGCTGCACCACAAGGAGCCGCAGCATATCGTGCTCTCCGGCGAGAGCTATTCGGGCAAGTCCACCAATGCCCGGCTGCTGATCAAGCACCTGTGCTACCTGGGCGATGGCAATCGCGGAGCCACCGGACGCGTTGAGAGCTCCATCAGGAGCCATCCTGATGATGGTGAACGCCGGCACGCCGGTGAACAACGATTCCACGCGATGTGTTCTCCAGTACTGTTTGACTTTCGGAAAAACGGGCAAGATGAGCGGCGCTGTCTTCAATATGTATATGCTGGAAAAGCTGAGGGTGGCCACCACCGATGGCAACCAGCACAACTTCCACATCTTTTACTATTTCTACGACTTCATCAATCAGCAGAATCAGCTCAAGGAATATAATCTTAAGGCTGATCGCAACTATCGCTACTTGCGCGTTCCCCCGGAGGCGCCACCATCGAAGCTGAAATACCGTCGCGATGATCCCGAGGGAAACGTGGAGCGCTACCGGGAGTTCGAGGATACCCTGCGGGACCTGGACTTCAATCACAAGCAGTTGGAGACCGTACGCAAGGTGTTGGCGGCCATCTTGAACATAGGCAACATCCGTTTCCGTCAGAATGGCAAGTTTGCGGAAGTGGAGAATTCGGATATTGTGTCCCGAATTGCAGAGCTTTTGCGGGTGGATGAGAAGAAGTTTATGTGGTCCCTGACCAACTTCATCATGGTCAAGGGTGGCATCGCCGAGAGGCGACAATATACCACAGAGGAGGCAAGGGATGCCCGCGATGCAGTGGCCAGCACCATTTACTCCCGATTGGTGGACTTTATCATCAACAGGATCAACATGAACATGTCCTTCCCAAGGGCTGTCTTGTAAGTATTCATTAAATAGAAAATATAATAATCTTTAATATTTTATCTACCTTTCCCAGTGGCGACACCAATGCCATTATTATCCATGACATGTTTGGCTTCGAGTGCTTCAGCAAGAATGGCTTGGAGCAACTGATGATTAATACCCTCAACGAGCAGATGCAATACCATTACAATCAGCGCATCTTCATCAGCGAAATGCTGGAAATGGAGGCTGAGGACATTGACACCGTCAACCTGAATTTCTATGACAACAAGACCGCTTTGGACAACTTGCTAACCAAGCCGGATGGCCTGTTCTACATCATTGACGACGCCTCACGCTCTTGCCAAGACCAGGACTTGATTATGGGTTAGCATATTATATCTTTAATACATTTTATAGAACATTTTAATTCAGGTTTAATTATATATTAGATCGCGTTTCGGAGAAACACAGCCAGTTTGTGAAGAAGCACACTGCCACTGAGATATCCGTGGCTCATTATACGGGCCGCATCATTTACGATACGCGCGCCTTCACCGACATCAACCGAGACTTTGTGCCGCCGGAGATGATCGAGACGTTCCGCTCCTCGCTGGACGAGAGCATCATGCTCATGTTCACCAATCAACTGACCAAGGCTGGCAATCTCACCATGCCCTTCGAGGCGGTACAGCATAAGGATGAGACCGAGCGGAAGTCTTATGTGAGTCTTATATAAATTAAATATTTAATTAATTTATTAATAATTTAAATTATATTTTTAATTGATTAATTATTATTTCTAACATATAATTTAGGCTTTAAATACCCTGAGTGCCGGCTGCATATCCCAGGTGAATAATCTACGTACTCTGGCGGCCAACTTCCGCTTCACCTGCCTGACTCTGCTCAAAATGCTAAGCCAGAATGCCAATCTTGGCGTGCACTTTGTCCGCTGCATTCGCGCTGATCTGGAGTACAAGCCCAGAGCCTTCCACTCGGATGTGGTGCAGCAACAGATGAAGGCCCTGGGTGTCTTGGACACGGTCATTGCCCGGCAGAAGGGCTTCAGCTCACGGCTACCCTTCGAGGAATTTCTGAGACGGTTGGTAGTGCTTAAATAAGACTTTTTCTTGGAGATAATGTTTTTGATAGCTTGCAATTTAATATTTATATTTTTTAATTAAATTTAATTCGGAAATTAAAGAATAGAAAAGAAAACAAAACAAGGAGAAATCACTAGGGGTTTGAAATCTTTTAAAAAGTTGTCCAAAGCTGTGCTACAAATTTCACTTAATTTAATACCTTAAATATATTATTGCATACTTTTAGACCATTTTATAAAAGATTTCAAGCCTCTAGTGATTTTTGTGGCTTCCCCGATAAAATATCTTTATCATAAAGTAATCCTGACGCCAGTTCAAAATATATTCAAATATATTATATATATTTTTTTCCTATTATATTCTAAAGTACTCTTTGAAATAAAATAATGCAATTGCTATAAATTCTCCTCTCCAGCTATCAGTTCCTGGCCTTTGACTTTGATGAGCCCGTGGAAATGACCAAGGATAATTGCCGCCTATTGTTTTTGCGCCTCAAAATGGAAGGTTGGGTTTTAGGAAAGACCAAGGTGTTTTTGCGTTACTACAATGACGAATACTTGGCTAGGTAAGTACAATTATAATACTAATAATTAATATAATTTCTCAAAAAAAAAACTCTAAATATTCTTACAGATCGTACGAGGTCCAGGTGAAGAAGGTTATCAAGGTGCAATCCATGATGCGAGCTCTGTTGGCTCGAAAACGCGTCAAGGGCGGCAAGGTCTTCAAATGTAAGTTTAGAAAACGATTTAAAAAATTCCCGTAAAATATTAATTTAAAATTCCCCGTTCTCAGTGGGCAAAAAGGGACAGGATCATGATGTGGCCGCTTGCAAAATACAAAAAGGTAAAAAAACCCAAGTGGATAGGCTAAAAGAGTACGATGAGGAGCAGATCGACATAAGTGAGACGCCCTCGGAGGCCGAGGAGATGTTCCTTGAGACTCGAATGGACGAGGCTCTGGCGGCGGTGCGAATTTCCAAGATCGAACAGGCCTCCGGCGAGGAATAGGCACCGCGCTCTATATACCATTTATACTCACACACACACACACACTATATCGCTATATCGATCGATACTACAACTACTACTCGAACTACTACTACTACTACAAGTACTAATTCTACCAATAAAATCTAGAAAATGAAAACAACAAAGTAACCAACTAACTAACTAGTCTAGGGTCTCGGCAACCACTTAAGCCGCTTAGTGGTGTCAAGTGTGGCTCCCGACCTGCACCTGCACCAGCTCCCACCTCCTCCTCCTCTGGTATCCGGCATCTGATGCAACCAATCGGCTTATAGCAGTCTAAGACATAACACTTGACATCGACGGCCCCTGCCGGGAGAGAGATGAATTATAAGTGCTGCGTAGAAAAGAAATGAAAATTTAATTAAATTAAGGTGACTTCCCTCTCATTCTGCTCCGTCCCACCCTCCCACTGACCGCCTTTTTAATGGGTTACTCACTCTCTCTAACGGATTTTCTTTGCATTTATATTTTCCCACAGCCTACCGGGGATTCCGCGACAAGGTCCGCCTACCGCCGCTGGTCAACGAGAAGACCGGAAAGCTAAACGAGAACACTGCCGACTTCATCAGGCCATTCGCGAAGAAGTGGCGCGAGAAGTCCATCTTTCAGGTTCTACTACACTACAGGGCCGCTCGGTTCCAGGACCTTGTCAATCTGTCACAACAGGTAAGGGGAAAAAAAGTTATCGATATAAAACACAAGTTTAAAATAAACCTATGGTTTTAAAAACGTTTTAAAAGGTGGCTAAAAGTATGCAAAAAAATTTGCTAGCCACCAAATATTGTCATACCTTTTTTGTAGCACACTTTTGGGCTGCTTTTAAAATTATTAATAACCCTAATAATCCAAAATATTAAATGTTTCTCATTTATGAACTATGCAACATATTATATTCCTAATTCCCTTTGACCAGGTCCACATCTACAACCAAAGAATGGTGGCTGGACTCAATAAATGCACCCGGTCAGTGCCCTTCGAGAGGATTAACATGCGCGAGGTGAACTCATCGCAGTTGGGACCACTGCCAGTGCCCATCAAGAAGATGCCCTTCCGGCTGGATCAGATACCCTTTACGACACCCAGTACATGGTGGATCCGGCCAACTCCATATCCCGCCAGACGTTCCCGAACCAGCTGCTGATGCAGCAGCAGGAGGAGGACGAGCCCTGGGACAGTCCGTTGCAGCGCAATCCCTCGATGACGTCGTGTGCCTTGACCTATAATGCCTATAAGAAGGAGCAGGCCTGTCAGACCAACTGGGATCGCATGGGCGAAAGCGATAATATTTACAATCAGGGTTACTTCCGGGATCCCCAGCAGATGAGAAGGTTGAAATCTATAGAAAATATCCTTAGAATATTGTTAAATAAATTAAATATTGACAGAAACCAAATGCAGAGGAACATGGATGCTTACAATAACGCCTACAACAGCTACAGTAGCAACTACAATCAAAGCGGCAACCAAAACTGGGGTATCCATCGGTCCGGATCGAGACGCAACTCCTTGAAGGGCTATGCGGCGCCACCACCACCGCCACCATTGCCGTCGTCCAATTACTATCGCAATAATCCCAGCCAGCAGCAGCCACGCAACTATCAGCAGCGATCCTCGTTTCCACCATCGGATCCAGTGAGGGAACTCCAGAACATGGCACGCAACGATGGAGATGTAAGATTCCTATAAACACAAAATTATTTGCAAATTACAAATATTTTTCAATCAGAACTCGGAGGATCCACCGTTCAACTTCAAGGCCATGCTGCGTAAGACCAACTATCCCAGGGGATCGGAGACAAGCACCTATGACTTCAACAACCGTCGGGGATCGGACGCGGGACAACAGCACACATTCCAGGCGCCCAAGCTACGATCGACTGGCCGTCGATTCCAGGAAGATGAGGGATATAATTCATCATCGGGAAATTATGGCGCCGCCAGGAACTTTGGCCAACAGAATAGGCCGCCAACCCTGAGGCAGTCCCCGGCGAGCGTGGGTCGCAGCTTTGAGGACAACAACAACGCCAGATCGTTCGAGGAGGCAGGATCCTATGTGGAGGAGGAGATTGCGCCGGGAGTTACACTCTCCGGATATGCCGTGGATATTTAGAGCCTATATTTATATCAATTTAAAGATAAACATTAGATGTGCGGTGCGTTTCGAATTATAAAGACAGTTGTGAATAAAAATTACCCACCAAAATGATTTAAGTATTTAATTATTATTTCTATATTTGTTGGAAATTATCAGGGAGGCCATAGAAATTAATAGGGCTTTGGATATCAATGAAGAAGTGCCCAAAAGTAGGCTACAAAATGTTGCATTGTAGGTGAATTTTTTGCATTTGCATTAATGTATTTTTAAAGAATTTTATTGCATACTTTTGAACACATTTTCTATATATTCTTAAGTCATAGCAAATTCTGTGGCACCCCTGTTTATAGAAATAACTGTTTAAAATGTAAATGAACGACTAATTCATACTGTCTTAACATTTTGAAACGCATTGTAATATTAGATAAAATCATTGCGTAGAAATTAGATTTAAACCTTTAAATGAATTTAATTTCCTAATTATTACTAGTATTGTTAAGTTTTCCGCTAATTACATTCCCTCTTGGTTGCCACATTGTTATATATAGTTGAAAGACGTTGAAATAAATTATAATTCAGCAAATATTTTGCATTTTATTGACGCAGGACTAAAAAGGGGGAAAATTCGACGATTTAACATTGCTTTTATGCTTGCTTATCTGTTACATATTTTAAATGATTTCATTTTCACACTTTTAGATCGTTAAAACGCAACAACAATACTCTCAGTATTACATATAAACTATATCCATTATACATTGTATATATATATATATATAATAAACATTAATAGCTAAACAAAAACGTTTATAGGAATGGATTGAACAAATACTCATTTTGTTCGCAGGACTTATTGATTTGATTTGTGTGTGTGTTTTTTGATAGGGATCGCAATATAGCTAAAGGAAATAATAAAATTTAATTATTTTAACTGCACACCCAATACGGGCATGGTCTTGTAAATTCTTCAGCATGATGATAGAACCATGCTATTCCTCTGATAACTTTCATATAATATCAATCGTCCAGGCCGGGTTCGCGTAATCCATCCGAATGCATTTTCTTGCCGGCAATTTCCAACATGGCACGATCTTCCAAATTGCTATCGAGCACCGAACGTTTCTGTGGGGGAATCGATGATTAGGCATATTTAATAACCAAAAATATAGTTAAGACACTTACCTGACCATCGCCGGCACCTTCTTCATCCTCATCTTTCACGGGTAAGTCTCCAGCAGCCCACACTTCCATGTTTCGTATTTTAAATTGCTTGCGTTTACTTGTTAATATTGAAAATATATTATTATAAATATTTTAAGGAATTACAAACTCAAGAACTCACCTCAACTGCACATAATCCCGATATGTGGTACAGCTTTCAACGCTCTGTCCATCGCCAAACATGCAGTCAAGCCAGAGGCCCCAGAAATCAAATTGTCCGCCCATGCCCTAAACATCACAAAATACATGCATATAAACAATTAGCCAGGCAATCAATCAAAATCAATTATTTATAAACATTGTTACTCACCAGGCCGTTCGGCATTGTCTGCTGATTCAAGTTCAAATACTGGTAGTGATCGTTATAACCGGATGCCGTGAAGCACCGCATGGCCGGGCTTAGAGTGTACAGCAATGAGTTGTCATCGCCGCCAAATTGTGGTTTCAGTGACCACGATTCGGACGCATAGCCCCCGAATATGTATTGATCCTCGTCCTCGATAAAGAACAGCGTGGGTCCCTTGTCCAATACTTTGCCCAGCATCGTCGAGAAGCTTTCGCCATTGATTTTCGATGAGAAGAGGAAGCGCCACTTGTGGCGTTGTTCGCGGGGCAATTGAGCATTGACGTATAGGACGTGCGGCAGTTCGATGATTGGGCGATAGTGACTGCTCGTAGGTGCATCTAGAAAGTATAAATAAATTAATTGAGCAATCTTGTTATTAACTTTTAATTAAATATAATTGCATACCACACAATTCTGGTAGAATTGGTATCTGAACTTCCTTGATAAGGTTGCGTTTGCTGCCACCGTGGCGGGTGTATAACTGGTAGAAGACCTCTCGCCAGATCTGCAGGAATTGAGGTGTGAGGTGCATCCAACGTTCCAAGGTATCGCTGGGCATATTGTGCTCCAAGTCCCTGCCCAGATTTCGCATCAGACCCTTGGCAAATGTGGCCGCTGATCGCTCTGTGGTATTAAAGCCAAGATCCTGCCAGTCCTTGATGCCGGATACTTTGGAAGTGCTCTCCAAATGAACGTAGGTCATGATTACCGAGTAAATGTACTGAAAAGCATTACAAATACATTATTTAGAGCTTTAATAATTGCTTAACTAGAAGTTTATTTATTTAAATAAGCAAAAGTTCAATTCATTGGCAGAATAGATGTTTGTTTATCAATATAGACTTACTTGCTCCAATTGCTTGCTATTGAAGGTGTCATTTCCACCTTTCTCCAGCGAACCCAAAAGCATTTGCATCTTTTGTTCGATGGTTCCGCGCTCCATGATATAGTACGGTTCCCCGAACTTCTTCAGGTGTATGTTGATGCTTTGCTGGCCTGGCTTTGTGGGTGTAAACAGAAATTGAGCCGTACTTTCGGCCAGAGATCGCTCGATGGTTTGGGACCACGTTTCCTGTTTATGAAACAAAGACCAAAGAATAATAAACAAACTGCGCACCACCGGATACGTGAACATAATTTTTCCCGCTGCTGTCAGCAAATTCTTGCAGGGAACGAGAAGGCCTGGGAAGTGCTGACACAGATTAACCCATTAAAAGCCGGACACACAAGCCAAAAATGTTATGATTGGTAAAATGAAGCTGCATTTTTTTCAATCTAAAAATTACCCATAAAATACTATTTAACCTATTTTAATCTCTTTTAAACTAGTTTCTTCCTGTGCACTGATTAATAAACTCGTTTATCGCTTGGCCCCAAATGGGTTAATTTTTAATTCAATTGGACCGGCCCTAATTGACGACCCTAGTCATCGGAATCACGACTAATTTGTTAGCAAGCAAATTCAACAAAGCAAAAGACAAACAAAACGAAAGGCGACCGCAAACAAATTAGACAATCTATGGGACACGTTCGCATACACAGACCCGGGAATTATCAATTCATAACTGATAACAAGGAAGGCGAGTGGAAAACTTACACCTATCTAGATGTCGAGTTTCGGAATACCCTAGCCCACATGGTTTTAAGGAAACCCGAGCTATTAATAGCTGGTATGTGGCACGTTCTGAAAAATTATCTGTTTACAAAGAAATATATTAATTTAATTGTTGCATTTTCTTCATATACAATGTGGTAAAAATAGAAACAAATTTGTCATTATATCGCTTTCGTTTAATTAGATTGAAAAGTCTGGGGATACGTTGAGCCAGGCATTTTTAGCAAATATATTTTCTATACTAGTCAAAATTACTACACAAACCCTATTGACCTTTCGGCTTAAAGAAGTAATAAATATAAGTTAAACTTCTTTTAAAGAATTATAAACTAAATACAATTTTTTTTAAGTGTTAAATAACGTGTTTTTCGTAATAACCCAACTTTTTAATTCGTTAAGGCCAACAAACTCTATAAAAGTTTACTGATTATTTATGTAACTAAATGATTGCCCAAACAACTGCCCTAACCAGTACACCCCTTCGATAGGGTATCAGGGCAACAGCAGGTGATGTGCCATTTGTCAAGCCTTGTGATTTCTCTTTTTCTTCGGCGAAGTTCACTCTGTACGGCCTTGAACTAGCGGCCCTGACCCTTTGCGGCAGCTGCAGGACAGCCCATTGCATTGATTTTCGCACTCACACACGCACTACGCGGAGTTCGAGTCCTTTTCGTCCACTTACAATTAGCCTGTCCTGGGTCAATTTCTCCAGAGCTCCGCCGGAAGCATTCCTGTAGGCATACTCTAGCATACGAAGTTCATCTGACGTGTAGAGATTATCCGTCTCCCTTTTGCCACTCGCATTTCCCATTTCCTTTGGCTGTCACGTGTAAATATGTTTATTAATTCAGCGAACAACTTCCGTAAACAATGCGCTCAGAGGCTGCTTCTTGCGGTATGAGAGTTTTAATTGAAAATAAAAAACAAACTTCCGAACTGCGATTGAAAATAGAAAACAAACAACCAGAGTGACCGTTGATGAACCGTTAAAATAAAGCAGCGAGCCGAGAAGAAAATACCAAAAAATAGTATTCAAAATATACCAGCTCACATTTAAAAACAATCAACCTTTAACCAATTGTACAAGAATCTGGATGTTTTTATAAACAAAAAAATTCTACCACCATTTATAAATCACTAATAATAAAATTATAATTAGTTTTGTATACCAATTTGGATTAAGTTCATTAACTAAAATAAATTATATGCAAATGAAAGTATGTGTTTATGTTTATGTTTTCTGCTGTTTATTTTTATTGATGAAAAATTAGCTTTACAATACCTTTTGATCAAGATATGTATAAATGGTTCTGATCAGACAATAGTAGCAGATTTCCAATTCTACGGCTCTACTACAGTCACAAAGATTTTCGTCACTACGTGGACTGCGTCAACAGTGATTTTTCAACACTAATAGTAGATAAAATGTACTAATGCTTAACAAATTAAAAAATCAATTCTTAAATTAAGATAAACTAGATATTAATAAATTGTAAATATGAAAACTAATTTTTGCATATTATTACAAATATTTATACTTTGGGAAACCTTCAGGCAAAAGTAATTACAAGACCTTATTTTTTATATATTTTGTTAATTTATATATATTTTTAATCTTCTAATAAATAATAAAAATCGACAAATTTGAAAATGTATGAAACAGCTGATAAAAAATATAGGGAATACCCTAACTATAATGTTTAACGGTATATTTAAGCTGCCTCGATGCGGTCACACTGGACAGTATTTCTTAAAAGGTAAACAAAATACAATTATATTACAAATACCAGGTCAGAAAGATAAAGTTTGGGATATGGAGGGCTCGGAATCAAGTGCCCTGGAGAACAATCCCCTGAGCATCCACTCCAACACCAAAAACAATAATATAGCAGCGTAAGTAAATGCAATTCTTGGATATAAATAAAATGACTGCAGCTTTGTTTATTATTTACAGACCAATCTGTCGAGTTTGCTTGGCAAAATCAAAGGTGTTGATCGATATATTTGAAACAACGCCAGGAACAACCATCTCTATTGCGGAAATGATTTCCCAGTGCACAGGAATTTACATTTCCCAAGGACAATCCTTTCCCAAAACCATATGCCGGTCCTGCGTGCGGGATGCACAAAATGCATTCGAGTTCAAGCAGACATTCGAGAGGAGTCACCAGTATTTCAGTCAGTTCAAGCAGGAGTTACTGGAGGAAGAAGTGGGCAAGATAGCAGATGGCGGAAGCGAGAAGGTGGACTCTGAGATGGGAACTGACCTAGTGAAGAAAGGAGATTTTGAAGTATATTTCCTAGAAGAGAATGAGCCCAAACCAAAGACCAGTTGCAAGTTAAGAACGAGCCTATTGAAGAAGACCTATTCGTGGAAGAGGAATTTCATATTACAGACATTTCCAATATAAATCACTCTGAAAGCCAGCAAACTGGAGACGACAGAGATGACACAACCTCTCAAGCAGTGGAGCGTCCCTTCAAGTGTTCCCAATGCCAAAAAACGTTCATTCGAGAGCGACAACTAGCTATACACCTTCGAGTTCACACTGGAGAGAGACCATTTCAGTGCGAACATTGTCCAAAAGCCTTTACACAGAAACATATTCTTAAATTACACATCCACACTCACACTGGGGAACGGCCTTTTAAGTGTTCCCACTGCCCCAAGTCGTTCTCTCAGAAATCCACCCAGCAAGCACACATCAGGATTCACACAGGCGAACGGCCTTATCAGTGTGTCCACTGCCCGAGGACATTTTGCCAGCAAGCCCATCTTCAAAAGCATCAACGAAAGCACACTGATGAAAGGCCTTACCGCTGCCCCAACTGTCCGCAGGCCTTTGCAGATAACTCTAATCTTAAAAGACACTGTACAGTTCACCATAAAGAATTGAAAAAGAGTTAGAACTGAAGGATAAAGGCATTTCCACAAACACATTAATAATATTATTAATATTAATATTAATAAATATAATTGAATGAAGAATAAATTTGTTTGAAATACTGTAGAAATGCTAAGACCGTTAAGCGAAAACTGTAAATAATAATAATAATAACTATAAAAACATTATTGCAGAACCAATTAAAACCAGGATGTCTTTGGTTAATTTCAAACATTTTTCTGTAAGTGTGAAATGTGTGTTTCTGATAATTAAATTATCCCGAAACGCATTTGAATCAACTTCATGAATACACAAAATGCATAACAGATACAGGACTAATTGCAGTATATTTATGAAGTCAAACTGCAGTCACACTAACTGCAGTTAATCGATTTTTACGACTCCTTATCAATCCAAACCTGTTGATAAGAATAATAAAAATTGCGGGTATTCAACAAGTTCTCATAAATCCCATTCCTGCTGCCCAATTATGGAAGAACCCCTGCAACAAAAATTCAGAAATGTAAGGAATTAATAAAAATATACATAGGTTTAATTTAAATATTAAGTTTTCACTTAAAAATTCCAGGGGAATCTGTCGTGTTTGCTTGAAAACATCATTAATGATGGTCAATATATTTAATTGCTCGTCCAAACTGGGGATTCCAATTGCGGATATGATTATTGAAGCCATAGGATGTAAGGTGTCTCGAGGAGATTCCTTTCCCAAAACAATTTGCCCGCCCTGCCTGCAGGAAGTGCAAGGATTTTACTTACTAGAGCTAGAGCTCCGCCTAATAACTATTTTCCAGAGTGAGAGTCTAAGGTGCCAAGAAGTTAATACACAAAATATCGAAGACGATTTGCAGAATAAATGTGTAAAGGTAGAAATAGATGATTTCGGTGGCCAATTGAAGAGTGAGCCATCATCGTCAAAATCTGAATCTGAATCAGATTCTGCTGAAAGTGATATGAAGCTTGCAAGTAAACTACTTCAAGCCTTTGGTGAAATGATAAAAGATGAATTATTGACAATAAAACCAAAGACTTTTTCAATTCCCACTATAGAGCAGAAGTTCGAGTGTTTCCGTTGCCGAGCATTGTTCGTAAGAAAGGATCAACTTTATCGACACGTCAGAACTCACACAGGAAAGCACCACAATCATAGGAAAAAGCGGTTATTCCAGTGTCTGGAGTGTTCAAAATTTTTTCAAGACAAATATCAGCTTGAATGTCACTTCATCAATCACTATGGGGAAGTCCCGTACAAGTGTGCCCTTTGCCCAAAGGCATATACCCGAAAGCGATCACTAATAGCACACATCTACTTCCACTTCGGGGAACGTCCGTACAAGTGCTTACAATGCCTGAAGACATTTTCAAGAATTCCCAATTTGAAGAGACACCAGAGCAAGTGTTTCCACCTTAAGAAGTCCTTTGCCCAAGAAGAAGAAGCTACACGGGACATCCGATCTCAACCAGGAGAACAGCTTTACGAGCTTTTAAATTGTCCAAAGCTCGAAGACCAATTTAAACAAGAAGATGAATTGGAGAATATAAAACATGAGGTCCTCGAAGGCCAAGGAGAGGAAGAATTTCAGGATATAAAGTATGACTTTTGTGGAGGCCAAGGAGAATATTTACAGAATATAAACTATGACTTCTTTGGAGGCCAAGAAGAAGAATTGCAGGATATAAAATATGATCCTAACGGAGGCCAAGAAGAAGGTTTGCAGAATATAAACTATAACTTCGGAGGTCAGGAAGATTTCCAGGATATAAAATATGACCCTAACGCAGGCCAAGAAGAAGGTTTACAGAATATTAGATATGACTTCCTCGGACGCCAAGTGAAGAAAGAGTTATTCGCAGATGAATCCAATTTTAATGAAAGCTATACAAATTGGAGTGTCAACAACTGGCAGGAGCAGGACATAAAGCCAACTCTGAGCCATAATAGAAGTATTGTCCATTATCTCTCCTCGAGATACTACTATTAATATTGAGATTTTCTAGTAAGGTGAAATTTTGTTTGAAGGAAACAACGAATTTAAGGTATTCATAGAGATTAAGAAATACACTAAGACTCATATCAATTCGTCTAAATAATCAGGAAATTTATTACTCTAAAAAATACACTAAAAACGAGACAACCGTCCGCGACCTATTGATACTCCTTAGCAAGGAACCCCGACCCTTGAAATTTCCGTTTCGTTACCCCAGCAACACGTCGTGTTAAATCAATTGAGTAACCCACAAAATCTCCCATACAAAAACACAGGAAAATTCCCATACATAAGCCAAACCGACGACAGGTGACTCGGAAACCAAGTCCGCTGCCAAGATGATTGCCAAAAGCAGCGATGGATCGCAGCCACGCGGAAGGAAGATACGGGAACAGTGCGGTTCCTGTCCCAACCGATTCTCCAAGGACAAACGCCAGGCGGCGGCCGACGATTCGGACACCACCGAGGTGGAGTCCGATACGGACGAGGAGGACCGCTGGAAGGAGGTGGCACGCGCCGCTGAAATACCGGCCGACTACTACAACATCCAGAAGCTGGTGAAGTACATCAAGGCGGGCAATCAGACAGCCACTATAGTATCGCTGTGCTGCTTGAAGGACTACGATCTGAGCACCCAGATCAATCAGTTCGCCATCTCGGACATCGGCGGACTCGATGTCCTGGTCAATATTCTGGAGTGCAGCGACACCAAGTGCTGTTTGGGCGCCCTCACGGTTCTCTCCGACATCACCCTCAATATCGATATACGGAAAACTATTGTGGATCTCGATGGGATTCCGTTGATTGTGGACATTTTGAACTCCTCGATGAAGGACCTAAAGACAATGGCCGCCGAGACTTTGGCGAATGTGTGCAAGGTGCGACTGGCAAGGAAATATGTGCGGACCTGCGGGGGAATTCCCAAGCTGGTGGACCTCATCGACATCAAATTGAGGTGAGTTCAGCCTTAAGGGGAGTCCCATTCAATGTAGTATTCAAAGTACTAAATATTGGTATGGTTTCGATAATTAATGGTATAAGGCAGTCCTGGCTCGAGACAGCAGATTTCTCTTCCCGGACTAGTCAAATTTGAATTTTATGGCTATCAGGCAGGCTCCGGTTTTCACTTTCACAAGATTCTTTCGTTTTCGTTTTCGAAAACGAAAATCGGTGCTCCCGTTTTCACTTTCACAAGACTTTTTCGTTTTCAAAAACGGGCAAGTTTGTCTTGTCGAAATGAAAAGTAAATGCCTCTTTCTACATGAAATCGGTTCTTAATTGCAAAAGGAAAAAAATAGTTGACTTGTTGGTCTATTGATGTTTGTTTCACACCATCAGTGGATCAATCTAGTTCGTAATTACTTTTAAAGAATTATTTTCTGACCCCACCTCGAATTCGCAAAAATATTTGCCGTCGGCAACGACAACTTTCGTTTGGTTGCCAGTGCTGCCGTACTGTTGGTGGAACCAAACAATCTGGTCGAAATGCTTGTAAAATTAAAAGTAGGGCATTAATTATGTTCAAAGAAGATAAGAAAGGTTTTAATAAATAAAACAGTTTAATTTTATAGTTTAAATGGTACTTTTACCATTTAAAGAAGGTATAAAAGTCCCTGTTTAAAGAGTGGCAACGCTCTTGGACCGATAAATAAACAATTTCTGCATTTATTTGGGTTTAAAACAAACAATTAAAAAGTAAAGGCCTGTAAACATTCCGCTTAGTTCTCAAAACATTCCAGTCAACTGTTTGAGCAATATAAATAAATAAATATTTCGATAACAAAACGATGACAAAAAGTTTGTGAAAACCGGAGCACCTAAAAACGAAAACGTACGATTTTGGTCTAAAACGAAAACGAAAAACAAAAGTGAAAACCGGAGCCTGCCTGTAAATCTGGCTTTTTTTCTCTGTTCCGCCTCTGCCGTCACATGCACAGTATGCACAGAATATAAACTACGCTCCAGGGTGTTAAAAGGTGCCCTTCTAAGAGCTAACTATCTCTTTTATTCGTCATAGCTAATTTTTATAAAATATTACAAGAAATGTAAGCTATGTTTTTCTCATATCTAGCCAGTTTCTTCCATTTCCTAATCAATTCTTACTTATATAAATTAATTTAGTTAATTAAATAAAATTCCCAGCATTCTCAAGACCCCGCGTGATCAACTAAGTCCCGATGACTTGGAATCCCTGGACATGACTCGAGCTGGGGCCCGGGCCCTGTTCACTTTGGCCGATTCCAAGCACAACATGGAGCAGATGAGGAAGAGCGGGATTGTCCCACTAATGGCGCAGCTCCTCAAGTCCTGTCACATTGATGTGGTCATACCGATAATGGGAACCGTAAGGAAATGCTCCTCAGAGCCGAAATTCCAGCTGGCCATCACCACAGAGGGCATGATCCCCGACATTGTCACCCATTTGAGTTCCGAAAATACGGAACTCAAGATGGAGGGCAGTACGGCGATCTACAAGTGTGCGTTCGATGCGTACACCAGGGAGTTGGTGAGGGAAGCCGGCGGATTGGAGCCTCTGGTGACCATCATCAAGGACAAGAACATGCGGGACAACAAGCCGCTCTTGAGGGGCGCTACGGGAGCTATTTGGATGTGTGCCGTGACCGATGCGAATGTCAAGGTCTTGGATCAACTGAGAACGGTCAATCACCTGGTAGCCTTGCTCAACGATGAGTGCGACGAGGTGCTGACCAATGTGACGGGCGCCCTGTCCGAGTGCGTGAGGTTTCAGAGCAACCGAGAGCAGCTACGACAGGCCGGAGGATTGCCCGCCATGGTGTCCCTGCTGAACAGTTCCCACGCCCCACTCTTGGAGAACTTGGCCAAGGGCTTGAAGGAGTGCGCCGAGGATCCGCAGAGCATGCGGATACTGGAAGATCTGGATGCCGTTCGACTCATTTGGTCTCTCCTGAAGAACACCAGCACCAGGGTTCAGGCCCACGCCGCCTATGCCATATGTCCCTGTGTCCGCAATGCCAACGATTCCGCTGAACTGGTCAGGAGTCTAGTGGGTGCCATGGAGCTGGTGGTGGGACTCCTCAAGTCAAAGGATATCATGGTTCTGTCGGCCGTGTGTGCAGCCATAGCCACCATAGCCCAGGATCACACTAATCTGGCCATCCTAAGCGATCTGCGGGTGATTTATAAGCTGGCCGATCTCGTCCAGACCACGGATGATTTGCTGAGAATGAATCTGGCAGCCGCCGTTGCCGCCTGTGCCTGCTTCGGCAATAATACCGAGGAGCTGGGACGCCTGCGCACTGTGACGCCGATTGTCACCTACATGACCAGCGACAATCCTCTGGTGCATCGTAGCACAGCCATGGCCCTGGAGAAGCTTTCGATGGATCCGCAGAACTGTATCACCATGCACCAGGTAAGGGTTTCTATTTATTTTATATTTTTTTATTATATTTATAAATTAGAGTTTATTTATTAATTAATTCCTTGTTTAATTTCAGAGCGGCGTGGTTCCCTTCCTGCTGGAGTGCATCGGTTCCACCAACAAGGAGCTGCAGTTGGCTGCCGCCGGCTGCCTGCGGAACATCCGAGAGCTGGCCCTGCGTGCCGAGGAGTATCTGCTTAAAATTGACGATGACTAGATTAAAATTCATCCCAGCCATGGGTGCACCGTTTCTCGATTGGTTATGTTATGTAGTTAATGTTCGCGTAAATAAATATAGATGTCCTTAGAAGCAATTAAATTTAAAGAAATTTAAATAATTTTTAGCTCCTTTGAGCTTATCCTCTTCCCAAAAAGTAAGTAAACTTGTTCCCATGATAACATCTAGCTATATATTTTGTCGCTACATTTGGACTAACTAAGCTCAGCCTCCCTTGACTAAATAATGGCCCCCGACTCCCCCTCAATAGCTGGCATTGCTGCCCCTGGTGGAAATGCTCATCCGTCGCTCCACACGATTCGTGTGCGGCAGCAGGCAACCCGGCGGTGGATAGCGCCACCTTCGGGGTCGCGACAACAGAGTGCCATCCGTCGAAGCTCGACTCCGGAAGGGACTCGCATCGATGTCGCTGCGAGAGCTGCTCAGGCTGCTGCTGGCTATCTCATCCGTGGACTCTGTGTGATCGCCACTGCTCTCCTCCAAGCAGGCACTGCCAATGACCAGAAAGGAACGACGTCCGGCGCCCAGGGAGGAGGCGTCGTAGAAGGAACAGGAACCCGAGTCGGGGGTCAGAATGCCATCCGTGTTGGCCACATCGCTGGTGGAGCGCTTGAGCTTGGGGAATTTGCTGAATACTCGCCAGAAGCGAAAGACATCGCGGAAGACGTTCTGGACCTGAAATATATTTTTAATTTATTATTTAACTAATAACAAGTTATATTTAATTTAACTTACCTGCTCAACGCTCTCTCGGACGGAAATCTCATGGAAGCAGGCGCAGGATAACTCCCTAAACCGCCGCTGGCCCTCCTCCAAGCTGACCATGCGATCCCCTGGCTGGTCTGTCTTATTGCCAACCAAGATAACAGGAATATCCAGGATATAGTCCTTAAAAATAGGGAATATTAAGGATAAGGTCCCAAGGCTCCAACACCGATACTCACCTTACTGGCCGATCCCAACTTGCGTCTCCGCTTGTTGTAATTAATCAGGAACTTGAGGCGACTGCACTCGTCAAAGGAACACTTGTCCGTGATGGAGTACATGAGGATAAAGGCATCGGCCCAGCGTATGTTGGACTCCAGACTAACCCCATCTAGTTCCTGCAAAGAGAAATGCCCAGATTTAGTCTTAAATTATTTAAAAGAGATTTCACTCACTTGCAGCTGGCCGGTGGCATCCAGAATGTCAAACTGAACCTGCTCCTTGTCCAGCGTGGTTTGGCAGGTGTAAATCTTCTCCAAATTGGGATCATATTCGCCAATGAAGCGACGGGTAATGAAACGCACCACCATGGCTAAGTTAGGGAGGTCCTTTGAGTTTGGGGATTTCTTTTGTGGCAGCTGTTGGGTGGCCAACACTCACCCGTTTTCCCGACGCCACTTTGGCCCAGAACCATCACCTTGAGCGTCTTTTGTTTGCCCGTATGGAGACCCAGCTTGACCAGCGATGACTTTGGCGAGGTGGCATTCATGGTGGATACCAGGAACAGTTGTCTGGAAAATATAATAAAATGTTTAGCAAGGAAAAATATATAAATGGAAGGGAGTTGAGACTTTGCGATGCCAAAAAATGTTAGGGGAAATATATAACATATATTATTTATTTTATTAATTTACGGAATGTTATATTACCTATCAGTCTATTTTCATAAATTCGAAGCATAAAAATTTAACAAATAATAATGAAATGAATCACCTGGCTTTCAGATAATTATATTATATATATTATTATGATATCAATTATTCATTATATGTTATATATAAATATATTATTATATTTTATCATTTTGATATCACAAATTAAATATTTTCTATTTCTTTACGATATATCCGAGGCCAAATATATCTATATAAATAAATTTCTAAAATTACAATTAAAATCCTGTAGCCTTCGCACGAAATTTAACTATCTAAGTTGGTGTGTAAGATGAATTTAAAATCCCTAGCCAAAATATATATAAATATTAATATTTAAATTAAAAAAAAAAAAAACACAACAACAATACACCCACATTTTCAACTCAATACCAGGGCAAAAAAATTTAAAAGAGAAGCTTTGGTTCTGCATTTTAAGGTCTCCTGTTTCCGAGACAATGTGTCTGCCAAGAGTGACTGACATTACCGTTGTTCTCCCCGAATTCCTGATTCTGTTGTGGCGGCTGGCTTTTGCCCCCATAACCCACATCAAAGTTGGTTCCAAAGCAAAGACACAGACTAGACCAGGTCGCATTCTTATTTTAGCCAGCGATTTCCAGCATTATTGCAAATTTTTTGATGAAACAAGGAGAAACAGACAAGGGAAACAGAAGTGACACTTAGAGACTGAATTTAAGAAGTTCTATTATTTTAATAAACGACTAAAAAAAATAAAATAAAACAAAGCAAATAATCACAAGTTCTCTTAAGTTTGAGCTTGATAATAATTAAAGAATATTTTAATCTGAATCAATGCATATTTGGATAACTATTTAAAATGTCTGAAATTTTTTTATAAACACCTTAAAATATATTTAACAAATCAATATATATATTATATATTAATATATTTTAGAAGACATAAATAAAAAAAAAAACAAAAGTCTTATTATTATTTCTCCAATTAAACCGACTAAGTCTGGAATGTAAAAATTATATATTTTATTTAAAAATCTGTATTCATGAAATCTATATCTAGAAATTTAAATGAATTAATTTCTAAACTTTTATGGACGTTTACAATTTCAATTAATTATTATTCTTGCTAGAATACCGTGATTATTTTCAAAGAATAAATACAGATTGCAATTTAATTAAAAGTTTTCCCGAGTGCAAGCCGTTTCCAAACGCAGCAGGAACACTCAACAAAAGATGCTCGGCTTGTGTGTTTTTATAGCCACCCATGGACACTCTCACACACATGTGGGTGGGGGTTTTGGCTGTTGTGTGTGTGTGTGTCTGTGTTTGTGAGTGGGAGAAAGTGTATTTGCGCTTTTGATAAGGTCAACAATGTCACCAGCCACCGACAACTATGAAACATTTATTGGACACTTTCTGCGTTGTCCTCCAGAAACAGCCGCAGACGCAGACAGACGGAAAAAATGAGGAAAATAAGGAAATGTTCGAGGCGCAGTCCTAGGACACTGTCACGGTCATTACTATAAATTACAAGGACACTCCCCTGGCAGCCGATTAGCGCAGGATGTCAAAGCACTTCAAAAATATGGCAAAAATAAGAAAAAAAAATAACAGTTGCAGCAAAAGGAGCAACCAGCAAGTGACAAGAATCAAATATCAATTATTTCCTTTATTCACACTCTCACTCCTTCCTTGGATGTCCTTCAGTTACGGATATTGGCAAGTCCTCGATAATGGCCAACAAGTGTGTGTGTGTGTTTAACACAGGAGAAGCTCCTGACTGGGTTAAGGCACACGTGCCACCAGATGAGTTATTGGATATATGTGGTTTACATAGTGATTGCTGGGAAAAGGGAATTATTTTAACACCAAATGCAGATTGAAGTGAATTAAGTGAAGAATATTTTAAAATAATTATGTATTGTACTTTTTTAAAAGGTTGTTAAGTGCATTTCTGTATTTAGTAAGTAAACTTTGATAGTACCTATTTATAATTAAAATGTTTAAATTCCCTAAAAGCTCACAAAAATTTTCTTTATTACTTAAACAAAGCAAAGCATTTAATTTCTTAAATGAATACATATTTACTTATCTTTAAAGCTGTGCACTGAAGTCTTTGATTTGAATATCTAAAAGTCGCCGCCAGTTCAATTACATTCTTGGAAAGGCTCATCAGTAATCATCATCAGTAATTATAACGAATTTTTCGTTTGAGAAATAATTACAAGTCTTTTAAGGTCTCGCAAGGCCCTGTTCAGGTGGATATTCTAGCGAAATTGGAACTAAAGTGGGACAAATGGCTTCGACAGCCAACTGTTGGCTAAGACCTCACCTCAACTCATTGAAAATCCACAGCAACAGCAGCCTCGGCATTGCAGAAAATGTTCTCTACGTTTTCTCCAAGTTTTCCTGCGTAGATTTTAATTAGTTGGATTTGAAACTCAAACACTCTCGAGCGAACAGTCCATGACTACACTGTGCGTGCTTAATGAAGCATTTTCCCGTTCCGGCTTTCCTGTTTTCCTGGCTTTCCTACACCCACTGCCAGCTGCCGCCTAACGTGGCGTATACGTAATGCCCAGCATCAAGTGGTTTTTCGGGACAGGCTTTAAGACTAATCCGGAAAGTTTCGTCTGCGTAGCCAGACGCTTTTAATACCCAAGACCCAGGGCGGGAAAAACTTTATTGTATCCCTGCTAATTTGTATTTAATTATACAATTCGGGCCAGTTCCGGGGAACTCTCTTTCGCCCGCTAGTCTGCGGCCATGTTTTGGTTTTCACACGCCCCAAAAGTAGGCAATGGAACTCGTAAATTTATATTATATTTTTATATCCCAGTCTCCACTTGATTTAAGTCTTTTTTTGTGAGAACACGAGGCGAATTCAAGGTGTGTTTGATTGAGAAAAAAAGAAAGAGCAAAGGGGATGCACTGGAGCATGGTGTCAGCACCTGCTCGGTCTCACACTAATGAGTTTCCGAGAATTTCTACAGGAAAATTGGTTAAGGGCACTCTTGCCTAATAAATGAAACCAGAAACTAAATCAAATGGAAACGACCATGGCAATATTTTCAAGAGCTTGCTTATTTTGCAATAAGCAAAATGGGAAAAAAATGTCTGCAATGGAAATTGTTAAGTGTCTAAGGTCTAGGACCGAAATAGAATTTCTTTCCATGAATTTAATTAGGTATATGAGATGACATAATCAGAGATTGGGTATATTTACAGCTTGAAAACATATCTTAAGGGCACAATTTCTACATAAATGTCAACAGTCTAGGCCAAGGATTACCTTAATAATAAAGTATGATTTTATTTTAAACAGAATTAGTCTGAGAATGTCAAAAAATAAATTTTTTTGTGTATTAAGTTACTTCCAGTTCATATAAGAGAAACTAACAAATAATTAAATTAGGGCATTGTAATCTATTTTTACATACGCTAAATAACAAATTATTTAAAAATATCGTTCTCAAGTTTATACAAATTTAAGTTAAATTAAATAATACTTTAAACTTAAAATAAATAATATGTCAATAAATAAAACATTTTAATTATTCAAACTACTTAAAATGTAATAAATAATAATCCAAATCTCTTAAAATAATTAAATACTTAAATAAAATGCAAAAGGAGCCTAGTTTCTTAATTAATTTTCCCTTCTTACATTTCCCATGAGCCCTCACCTTTATGTAATATTTGAAGTCATTACTTTCTTTTGCCAGCTTATCTTTCATCGCCCAACTAAGCTTTGCCACAACAGAGTACCCCCTATGCCAGGTAATGACAGGACACTCGCATGTCTGAATTATCAGGACGTCGTCCGTCAACCGGACCTTGACATAGGCATTGAAAATTAAAAGCCTAGCAGCGAGGAGGGTTGATGAGTTAGGGCCCCGGCTTGGGTTGTTGACCTGCTCTTTGTGTTTACCAACACACGCCGCCGCTCTATTGCGCACCAAAAATAATTCGGTCCCCAGACGAAGATTGAGTTACCGCACTCTATAGTTTTCCCCCGCCCCCTTTTTATAATATTCTTTACACAGAAAAAAATATAAATTGTTCATATAATACTAACAAAATATTGGAGAAATTAACGTAAATTTATTTTTAAAGGATTTCTTAGTTTTATTTAATTAAAAATTAATTTCCTTTAAATAAAATCTCATTAGATTTTCCTCTGTGTCTCCTCTCCCTTTCCTGAACCACGTGTAGGGCAGTTGTGGTTGTCATCGCCCGAAAGTTGACGTTGATTGGGTTGCTGATGATGATGATTATGCCAAGCCTGGAGTTCCACGGAAAACAAAATCAAACTGCCCAGCCAACAAGTGGTTGTTCAGGAAATGGGGGATTGTGTCGCCGGAGGAGGGGAACTAGGTGGAGGTGCCGTGTGGGTTGTCATGGTGTGCCAGCCGAATTCCACTTTCGGCTAAGGTCATGGGAAGTGCGCCACTTGCCGTGCGAGCCATTGTTGATGATTGGAGCTGCCCACTCCACGGAGTCTCGCTGCCCGCCGCTCACACTTACACTTTTACCGCGCTCTTTTTTTCTGCTTGTCATTTTATTTCAGAGTCGAGCAGCGAGTTAACATTAACAACAAATACCCTGGGAGAAAATTCGACCTTTTTCGGACTTAGTTTGATAATAATTAGTGGGAAATAATGAAAGATACTATAAAAAAATATATCATGATAATAATTAGTGGGAAATTGTGGAAGATACCATATAAAAATATATCATGAAAATATGTGCTAATTATTTTTCATATTTTAGATATTGGAGTTAAATTTGTCATTATTAAATTATATTTCAAAAAGTCCAAGGCACACAAATGCATAAGGTTTAAAGCTACAGTTGCGCTAAACTTCTCAACGGATTCAAGCTGCAAACTGGTGATAAACCCGGCTAAATGTCTAGAACAGATGTTAAACCAAGCCTTCAGCTTGTCTTGAACAAGATTTGTGAGTGTCTTGACATAAAATGTTAACTTAAATAAATATATTTTAATTTATTTTATTATTTTAGGTTCAGAAAATGTCTTTCGGTTAACAGAATTTTTTTAATTTAAAAATATTTACCAATTCGGACAATTAAAATAATGAATTGAAATATTAAACGAACTGTCTTAAAAGAGAAGTAATATATTTTAATTTAATTATAGGTTTGCCTTTTTTAAATTATTTTATTTTCTAAAATTACATTTAAATATTTCTCTCTGTGAAATAGCAATAAATGTTGCCATTGGTTTTCTCTCACTCACTCACTCACTGGCTCAGTTTGTTTTGCTGAGCGGCCATGAAATTGAAAATGCGTAAAAATGGTTAGAGTTGGCGGTCAACTTCCCTCACATAAGCATTCACCTTGAGTGGGGTTTAAATATTCTTATATAAAAATAAATGTAAGAAAAGAAATTTCTTTCTTCTTTTGTTAGACGACGGCAGACATTGCTAAATCAGCCTCATAAATACAAGTCAGGCGTCATAAATGTTTTTTTTTTAGTTAGGCTCACATGAATGATTTTTTCTTGTTTACTTAGCACCATTTAAATAAACATAGACACGGGGCTTTAACCCGCAACAGAAAAAGGACCAAGTCACAGTCAAGAAATAGGGAACTGGGGAAATGTGAAGCGACAGGATTAAAAGGGACACAAGTTGAAGGACACCACAAACTCTTTTAAAAGTTTTAAGCGGTTTGATATATGATATCGTGAAAGGGATGAAAGAGGTAAAATTTTATGTGCAAGGTTCAAGGAGAAATTTAAATTCATTTAAAGGAAAGTAACTCAGGCATAGGAGCTTTTCAAATTGAGTATCTTTGATAAAATATATATAAACAATATGACTTTTATTAGTTACGACTTTTCATTCAACTTCTTTTTTTTATAAAAAGTATATTTTTATACCTCTTAATTGAATGCTTTCCTTTTTCCCCCTTCTTCCCCGATCAAAGTATTTATTATTCCATTTCTAAACATTGCCCAACCCTCTGTATATAATTATTATCAAATATTGTTCGGCTCTTATCTGCTTATTTCCATTCCTCTTTGATTCCAATAAAAATTGGGTTTTCTCATAAATATCAATGGAATTTATGGGTACGTACAGCCTTTACGGATCACAAATTGAAAGAAATCTCTTTGGCCTCAGAGACATTCCTTGCCACATTTGCCACTTGTCGTCGTAGGCTGCGGATGCAAAATATCAATAACTCAGGGCGCCTCATAACATGTTATTACCCGCCCAGCACCTCTCCAAAACGCAACCCAAGCCTTAACGGGCTTCCAGCTTTCTGCTCTTTATGATCCCTCCATCCTCATAAAATTCCCATGCACTTGTCGTACCCACTCATTGTGTCAGTTGCTCGGAACGATGAATTATTTTTGATACCCTGTATTGAATAGGGTGTTATTGGGCTGAAGAATGGGTTTGTTTGGGATTGGAATTAGGAATAATAATAAAGAAATAAATGGAACAGGTATACTGTAACCAAATTCTGGGATTGGAATGAAGCTTCTGATTTAAATTATTAGCATTATGCATATTTTCATATATCTTATTGATTTGTAAATAATATAGCTTAAGGAAATCTCTGAAATATCAGAAAGAATATAGAATTTCCTTTCTTATTTAGTAATGTTAAGTTAGTTGATCTTATTTGAGTATACACCTTAATATCAGTTTTCATCAAGAAGACTGGTCAACCTCAACATTTTGCCGCTGACTTCGTACTTGGGAATTTTTAGTGAAATCTTAACAAAAACTTTATGCTTCATGTTGGTATTTCTCTATATGACACCATGGACTAATAAATATAACTAAAATTTAAACAATTAACCAACAAAATGTTAATAATTTCAATATTAAAAAAAATTTATTTTATTTTTTAATCTCTTCTCTTCCAGGGTATGTCTTGATTCTATTTTATGGGCTCCTCCCCACCGATACGATTTTTTTTTGCGGCTATGGCGTTTGTTAACGTTTGCTACTGTCTCTGGTTTTGTCTGCGGTCGGCAGGCAATAAAACGCTTTTGTTTGTGGCTTTATAACCAGCACCGGACACAGAGTAAAAGCCGGCCGCCACCGCCGGTTGGGTATCGGGTGCTATTAACTAGCTACTCGGGCAGAGGTGCGAGCTGCTCCCAGTGGTGGTGGGAAGGTAGGTGTTGCGATCCCTGATTATGTTGTGTTGATATAATAAATCTTGCTGCTGCGCCGTTAACACTTTCGCCCGAACCAAAGCCCCGATGATGCGAGATAAGATCCAGGGTGGATGAGGGGCAGCCGATAATACAAATTTGCATTTCACTTTTCGCACAGACAAGCTGGCGCGACCTTGGCGCCGCCAAATTAAAAATATATCAAACAAACAAATCAAAAACAGACAGAGCTAGATGGACGAGCGCTCACCGCAATTTGTTTTATTTTTCTGAAGCTATTTCAAAGTCAAACAATTTTGCAAAAGACTGTTTTTGGCGGAAGTAGACACAATCATAGCCAATTATAATGATTTACAAATCAAGAGAATCAAGAAATATATGTGCAGAGAGCCATCAGGTGAATAAGTTATGGTCCATAGGCGAGGCACGAGCCAAGGTCGACTGGAGAGCCACATAATAATTTTGCCAGAGGGGGTTCAAGGCAAACATTAATATTTACGAATATTCAACACAGGTTTTCACTTGATTTAGGTTTTTCTAAATCTATTTACTTGGGGCATAATAGCATTTTCCCCAAAAATAACCATTTAACCCACGCCACTGCCTCTGATCTAATTGTTTACAAAATTCTCAAGAACTAGAGGCCATCCGCACAAAAGTAAAACTTTTTAAATTTAATTTATTATGTGTTCACGAAAGTGGATTATTTGTTGGTGCTGGCTCGCTATTATTTTGCAACAAAGTTTTGTTCAATTTAATTGCCATAAATTCAGTTATTATATTTAGTTGTAGCAAACATTAAGTATACGCACCGTGTGATCAAAAAGGGATGTTATTCTCCTCGAAAATGTACTTGATTATATTTTATAGACGAACAGTGTTTGGTTTTTGGGGTTTTTAACACTTTTTTGCCATTATTTTTTGTTTTATATATAAATATTAAGCATACGCACTGGTTACGTATAATCGTTTTTATAAAATAAATATTCAAAATGTCTCTTTAAAACGTTTTTGGACGAATAGTTTATGTATGCACTATATATTTGTCTATTTTATATATATTAAGTACACGCACCGATTAAACAATTATTATTTATCAAGAAACTATGGAATTTTAATATTTATCGTTATTTAATTTATAAATTTGTACATTCAGGTTCAAACAAAAAAGATTTAATGTATATTTTTGGCAAGCGATTATTAGTTTTTCCTTGTACTGCGTTTATGTGTTTTTTTTAAAAATAGTTTTTATTTGGTTTGGTTTCCTGTTGTTTGGTTTCTTTTATTGTTTCATTTTTATTGAATTCAGTTCATAATTGTTTGGTTTATTTTGTTTATAAATTATTTCAATGGTTTTTATAGTGCTTCTTAAAAGCTGCTCTGTTTTAACTTGATTATTTTTAAAGTTTTATAGTTATTTAACTTTATTTCACTATTTATTTTCCTTGGATTATTTTGATAGTTTTCCAAATTTCACGTCTTGTTGACACTCCAGCTTCCTGTTGCGTATTAAGCCGCTGGCTCATAGCAATTATGCTTTTATATATCCAACTTGTACCGCTGCCAATGCCATCGAAGCGGTTTTATTGCGACAACGCCAGCCGATGCGTTGCCATTGTAAACAATAATAAAAACACGGAGTGCGGCTGGCCGCCACCCACTCTATCCACACTTTGCCGCACTTTCCACCTTCGCAGCGGTTCTGGGATATGTGGACAGATGTAAAGTGCAAAAGAGTTCGACAAGGAAGTGCACCGCACGATATATACCAGAGATATAGGGATAACACGAAACCGGGAGCAGAGTCGTCGGCAGATCCCGTAACAACAGTTCGGCTGAAGTTTTCCTCTGCGACCGCGACGCGTCGCATCTGCTGCGCTGCCTTTGGCCGAATGAAGCTACGCCAAGGCAGCGGCAACAAAAATACGTAGCAACAAGTTCGCCACCAAAGTTTATAAACATTGTAAAAGCGCGCGCAATATTCAAAAGGCAACATGCTGCCGGCAACATGTCTCGTTTGGGGAAACATCTGTTCGCAATTGCCATGGGGACAATGGAAAAAGGAGGACTAAGAAGGAGCAAAGTAGGAATCCCTCTAGAAATACTTAACACGTTTTGAGACCGCCACAAAAATTATTAAGATTAAAAAATAACGGACATTTCAGGCTCATTTTTGGAAATCGTAAATTCAAAGCATTAAAATCAGGGTAAAAAAAATAATACAAAAGTTGAAAAACTATAGTTTAACGGTTTTTCAGGCTTAATATAAATATTATATTATTAAATATTTATTTTGGATCATTAAATTATTATTTTCGAGTTTATAATTCTTAAAAAGTTTTAAGAATAAAATAGGTAAGTAGGTTGCTAACAAAACATGCACATTCTTACATACATGTTGCATAAAATAGGGGAAAAACCAGGGGAGTTTCAACTTGTTTTTCCTCTCTAAGCTGTTTTATTATTTATAAACGTTTTGTTTTTTTGTACCCAACAAAAAGACAAAGCACTTCAGCTTACCAAAAGGTTTCGCTTACACTTGAACTTGAGTTAAAAAATCAATAATCCTATCTAGGGTATTATATTATGTATAGAAGGAAAACGAATACAACAACCTTAGTTAATAAAAATAAAAATTAAAGCAAACTCGAATTTTCTTTAAATATATCTTAAATATTGGACTAAGCCATAAATTTGTATTATGTTTAAATATTACGTTCTTATAATTTGATTTTAATGTAATTTTTTTTATACATTTCAAAAGTTAAAGGTAAACGTGTTTTAAATACTGTGACATTACTCGCAATATTTTCAGGGGTTCTTTTAGTATGTTGTAGTATACATTTATAATAAATATTGTAATGTAATACATTTTATTTATAAAATGAACACATAGTTATTTTCGGGCATCTTCAGAACTTGTTCAATTTAATTAAAAAATCTATCTAAGGGTCGTTCTTGATTTCCGGAATCAGTTCAGAAGGAGTCTTATTGCAGCAGCCGGAAGTAGAACCCACGGTTTAAGAAACAACTTAAGGAATCTGAGGCGAGCAGAGTGCGAGCAGAATGGAGATAAAAGGTTGCATCTTTATTATTTTTTAACTTCCATGTTTATGATCCGATTGTTAAGAAATTTAAAAAGAGATTTTGATATTTGTTTATGTTATGAATGGAGATTATATAAATATATTTATAAAATACTAATTTTATTTATAAATATATATTACAATCTCATAAAAATAAATCATTCATAAAATACTCCTTGATCTTTAAATGTATTCTCCTATATTTTATTGTGTAATTTAATAGTTCCTCAAAACTACTTAAAGGTGTTCCAAAACATTCTTTAAGCGTAAAATTGACCCACAATTTGTAGTCCGAGTCAGCTACAATGTTGCCAACGACTAACGGCATTTTAGCCACGTATATTCGTAGACTCAATTACAAACAAGCTGCCACCGTGGGGGGCAATTGAGTTTTCGGCCCTGCTGACCTTCACTTAACATTAGAGACCCGAAAAACAAAACAAACACAAACCTAATAAAAATACAAAAAAAAAGAATTTTCAGCGGGGAGGGTGTGCAAACATTTTCCATGTAATTGGCAATAAGCCATGCCCTAATGCTACGCCAAACACACACCGCCTAGGAATGTTTACACGGCTTTTTGCACGCGCCGGAGACCCCCTAAATATTCATGCCCCATGTGCGTGAATTACCCCCTCCAGCACCATATAGAGAAAGACCCACCTACTCGCCACCTTGTCACCGGTGTGCATCTCGTACGTCGAAGACAAACAGGCAATGTGGCAACCTGTTGACACCGAAACGGCTCGTGGCACGTCCAGGTCCACTAATTGCTCCCGACAGTGGCAACAGGTTGGATTTTGTCAGCCGAGCTCAACGAACATTAATTTCGGCCAACGCTAGCGCCTTTCCCTCGACTGCCCTTTGACCCCCGGGCCATGCCGATATTCAGTTGATTTATGTCCACCTTAAGCCCTGGTCCCCCTTCGACCTCCGCCCCCTTCGGTTCGTCACACTCCTCTGTCACTTTGCATTCTTGTTGTTTACGGGATAAACAACACCGAAAGGTGTTAAAAACATCAACAACCCCTTCCTCTCCTGCCTCTGACGCCTCTTAAAAATATCTTCAACGTAGGAAAAAAAGCCAAGGAAGGCCAAGGAAGTGGGGGTGGAACATGTTTTTTGAGCTGGCAGCTTGTTTATGTTAATTAGAGCTTAAAAACAAAAATATTTTTAATCTGTAAATATTCCAGAAAATGTCATAAATAGAGAACAAGCAATTTAAAATACAGTTTTCGCGTATTATTATTTTATAAAATAAATAAAAAATAATTATTATAAAACAATTGGATAATTACTTTATTTATATCATGAAATAAAGATATTATTTTATTTATTTCAGAAAACAATTTTTAGAGAATATTTTAAGAGAATAACAAAAACGAATTTTTTAAAAATTAACAAGAATAAAGGCTAACTTCGGTAAGCCGAAGTTTGTATACCCTTGCAGTCAGCAATTGGATCAAATTTTTATAACATTTACCTACACATTTTACACATGAAGATGTTTACATTTTCAAATAAAAACAAGAAAGAAAGCTACCTTCGGCAAACGGAAATTTGTATACCCTTGCAGTCTGCATATATACTGCGTGTCAAAGAAATAAGACTACGCTGGAAATTTCAGCCCGATAGCTCAAAAACTGAGAGACTAGTTCGCGTAGAAACCGACAGACGGACAGACAGACAGACAGACGGACAGACAGACGGACATGGCTAGATCGACTCGGCTGGTGATGCTGATCAAGAATATATATACTTTATGGGGTCTGAGATGCCTCCTTCACTGCGTTGCAAATATCATGGCAAAATTATAATACCCTCTGCAAGGGTATAAAAATAAAATAAAATATATTTTATTTACTATTTTTTATTTAATTAGTTCACAATTAAATATTAATTATATATCTTTCTTATTTGATCTTGTGATTTTCCAAAAATTAACTATAATTCCCAAGTACAAATTCAGCTTATCTCTGGACAAAATCTGTGATGTGAATAAATGCATGAAGCTCATATGTAGTAAGAATATATTCTTTAATTTATATATATACAGTAATGTTTTTGTTCCTTATTACTTTTAATTATAAAAACCAATATAAAATACAACGTAACCACTGTCCGATACATTAGGCAACAGTTACTGTTGCCATTTATCGCACTTTCCCTAATCTCATTATTTTCAATTAACATTTTCCAAGACATCGCAGAACACTGTGCTACGCTTAGCCATTTCCTTTGACCGCATCTTTCGCCAAGTGTTTTCAAAAATCTATTTATGGCGGCCAATAAATCTTGCCCCGCCTCGTCATTATTAGCCTCATTATTACCTGAGTCAGCGAGCTTGATGTGAGAGCTTTGGAAAAAGCTCTTCTAGCTAAGCAAAACAAAAATTAGAAACAAGGAAAACAACTTTCGTTCGATCAATTGCGAAAATATTTACCAAAAAATCGGATTCAAAGCGTATGCTCGGATTTATTTGGATTAATTGACAGTTTTTCAGTTGACAAATTAAGCGAATTAAGATCTGTGACAGGCCAATCAGTGCAATTCGTTGGAAAGAAAAGTGAGTGAGAAAATTGGAAACATTCAAACAGAGATTTGCATGTGTCAACAATATGTGGATGCTGCACGTATACACTGAACGGAAAAACGGGAAAAGGGTAGCCCAGACACCTGTTTATCAACGTGAAAATTAGTTGTCTTTCAATTAGATCGAAATTAGCAGCCTCGATATCGTCCGTCGGCAGCTGTGATTCGATTAAGGGACTCCGACTCTGGTAATATTGTTTATCTTCAGATATGAGAATGCTGTCTGCCCTCATACTCTTTTTATAGAGCGTCTCCCTGGATATCCGATAATAAAACAGTAGAACTTTTTTACATTGATTTTGCTATGATTATAAAATATATATTTAAAAATATAAACTATTAAAAAGTAACTCAGTAACGTAACTTTAAACTGTAAATAATAATATTATAGCCTTTGATTACACTAAAAAGACTTAATTCATTTGTTTTAGAATCAAAAAACATTTAAAAACATTTTTTGTAAGTTTGTAAAGGTTAAAACGTTTTTTTACTTTTATTTTTTATTTCGCGGTTTTTGTTAAGGGGGTCAGACTGTATTTATATCGTGTGTAAACACTTTGGCCTGGTCAGGTCTGGATTTGTTTTGGGTCTGGCTTTCATCTGTGTTTGTCTGAGCATGCTTTTGGAGCATGCTCTCCGGTTCCCAGACAGCGTGATTCACATTGCCAGTCAACCTCTACAAGTGGCACTAACCTAGGAAATATTTTGGCCACCTGCCAATGATGATAATATCGTATCATATTAGTTTAGAGAGTTCTCTCTGTGTTTTTCCGAATATCAAAGATCCCATGTAGAGTTGTAGATAATAGTAAATGCAATTTGGAAAATTTCTTTGGCAGTGGAAGATTTTGTTATGGAAAAATGATAAGGAATAGTAAATATTCCGTCAACTGTCTGAAATGGGATCTTAATAATATTTGTATAAATATTATATATAAATATTATTTTTATTTATAGTTTATTTATTATATATTTATATATATATTTATATTTGTTACATTTATTAAACATACTTGTATATATTTAAGAGCTAAAAACATACCAAAGGACTATGGGGAAT